>CM019042.1:9791161-10391161 GCA_009664405.1 Drosophila bifasciata
TTGGGGGTATGGAATTTTTTCCACAGTTCTTTTCGGGGTATTAGATATTTTTTGCACAAATTTTTCATGCATTTTTTTTTTATGGAAACACTTAAGGAATAAATTTTCCCTTCCCCCAGTTCGGTCTCCAGGGGGATTTATGCGGCCTTAGTCCTGTTGTGCCCCTGACCTAAAGTGCTAATGCTGTCACAAATGGAATTTAAATCTATTTTGTATTAGTTACGTGTGCTTGGCATATGTGTGTTAGGTATGGAGGCTTTAGGGTGTTGGAAATTGTTTGAGGGTGAATTGTGAATAATCTGAGAATTTGACAATATTTCATTGCGGTTTCTGGGAATTTTTTGGGGGGATTTATAAAGGGAGCTTTGTAGTTCTATAGAGCTAAAAGTGAATAGCAAGAAATGTGTCATGGGAAACTTTTAAAGTGTTTATGGAACACTTTTCTTTTAATAGTAAAATTTCTATACAATTTCTATACAATTTCCATACAAAAATCTTTCTATCTTCAGCTCTTTGTCTAATCTTCTTTTGCCTATTTATGCAGCTCGCAGCACATTTTCATTCATTCAACTCGGAACCCCCAAACCCAAACCATCCTGCACCATGACGCATCTGTCTTTGTTCTGTTTGATTGTTCGAATATACAATAAATTATTCAAAGCTTGAGCGTTTCTTATTTATGAACATAAAAACTGTTGCAGCAAGCAAATCTGTAGCTAAAAGGGAACAAAAAAAATGGGAAAAATGGGAAAATGGCATGGAAAAAATCAACATAATCATCGATGCAATTTCATTGAGCAGCAATTCAAAAACATAGCCACGCAGACAAGGGGGATGCCCGCCGAAATGGACACAAAGATGATGACAATGGATGAAAGGAAGAAGGACATATACTACCCATACTATATATTGTAGTGTATGGAGAGTATGGAGAGTGTGAGGGAGAGTCATCTTGGTTAGGGCACTCACTCATTGGCCAAGTGCACAGTGGAATGGAAGTAGTGGAAAACTAACAAATAATAACAAAAAATACTAATTATTATGAATATTTTTCATTATACTTTTTAAAAATGAATTAAAATTTGTAAAATTTTATTGAATTAATACACAATATTGGGAAAATAGTTAATATTTATAATATTTACAATAAATTAATATTTGTATTTATAAATTACATTTTTTTAACAAAATTAAATTAGAAAATAATAATAAAAATATTAAATATTTATAAAAATAAAAAAATATAAAAATAAATGAAATATTTATAAAATTTATAATAATAATAAACAAACCATTAAATTTTAATCAATTTTATTTTAATTGTATCCCTTCAGTTTAATGCAATTTTTTGCCGTGGAAAAGCTTCCAGAAAAGCTGCTAGAAAGAGTCTGCCTCTCACTTTTCTCTCTCCCAGTGGGACTTGGCAGTAAGGAGTGTATTTTTGCTCCATTAAAATGGCTATTCTAGAGGTAGTTGGTTGACAAAATATGTGCCAAAAAATAGTCTTCAAAAGTAGTCTCTACTCTTTACGAACATTATATTATTTTTCCCCAAATCGGTGGAGTATATAGCCTTGGGTGTTATATAGATCTCTGCTGTCTAAGAATTTCTTTACCAAAATAGGACGCTGGCAGAATAGTAATCCAACCACTGTGCCCACAAGTAAGCAAATTGAGTTTCGGTTTTGTGGCGCTGTTGCTTTTGCTTTTCACATTTGGCATTTTTATTGATATGCATACAAACGGACACACGCACACATATACATAGAGGATGCTCATACAACACACAGATACAAACACACACACACACACAGACTGAAAGATACATTTTATTACACTGGACAGCTATTTTCAATATATTACCCAAAGCAGCATAAAAAGGCAAAAGCGCACTTGCCATGGGTCCGGGTCCTTCGGCATTCGCATTTGCTTTTGCTTTTGCTTTTTACATACGCGCTCGAGGACTCCCCCCCAGAGTGCTGAAAGGATATCTTTGAATGGGATTTGTAAGAGGTTGTATGTGTAGCTGTATATCTGTGTGTTTGTGGCTGTATCTGTGTGTGTTTTGGGTGTGTGTAGCTGTGCTTCTCTCTGTTTGTGTCTGTGTGCTTTCCATACTAAAAACGCATAAATAAGGACCCGTCCGAGAGGAAAATAACGGTTATGTCTGTTGCTGGTTGCTCGTTGTTCGTTGCTGATGCTGCGTGGTGGTTTTTCTCCCTCTACCTCTCCCCATCCACCCATCATCATCATCTTCCGCCATTGGTGGTGGGTTTTTTCCCTACCCTCCACTTGGCATTCCTGCTCCTTTTCCTTTTTTGCTTTTTATGCATAAAAAGTGCTTAGCATAAAGTCGTAAAAAACGTATTTGCCGCTATATATACACACACTCCAGGGTCCGAGGCCCAGGCCCATCGATGTTATTATTGGCAGAATGCCTATGGCTCCCTGTTCCTGCCTTTGGGTGTCCTTTGGCTGGTAGCCGCGCCGTTCGACCGATTTAGATGCTTCCGATAAGTTTTGCGTTCTGCTTGTGCCCCCCTGTCCATGGACCCTGGTCCCTGGTCCCGGTGCTTATTTGCGTTATTATGAATTTATGACACTTTGCTCGAGATGTATGACCAGCGCTGGTAAGGGGGGATTGGGGTGGGGGTGGAGTGTTTGGTATTTGGAATTGGGCGAATCGAGTGGGTGAAGCGGGTATGTTTGCTCTCTGCAACACTGTGCGAAATTTGTTGGTAATATTGGGAACATGTCCATTAAATGTACAAAAATTTATTTTTTAATTAAAAAAATTTTTTTTTTAAATATAAATTTTTTTTGTATATAATTTTCTTTGAGTAACTTAAATAAGTAAGGAAGGAAGAACTTTGTGGGAAACTTGGTGGGGGTTTCGATGTACAGAATTGCAAAAATATCATATGAACATTGGCTAGACTGTGCGACTCCAGTTTTACTGTAAAATTATTTTATATACTTTAATTATTTTTAAGAAATTAAAAAAGTTCCATATATCTTTGAGTATGGAATTGATTGCGGAAAAGGGCAGCTTGATTATTTACCACCCACCATAAGGGAAATATTTCTAAGCTGCAATCAAGTAGAACGATGTTTAAGTTAAAACAAAAACAAATTAGAGCAAAAAGAATTTTTCTTTAATTTTTAAAATTAAATATAAAAAAAAAATTTTTTAAATTAAATATAAAAAAAAATTAGGTTAAAATAACAAAAAATTTTAAAAATAAATTTTTGTAATTAAAAAAATAAATCAAAAATAAAAAAAAAAACAATGTTTAACGTTAAAGAATATACATACACTTTATTAATTGAATCTCAAAAGACATTTTGTTTTGTTGCCTGTTTTATGTGCTGCACTTCAAGCATGAATTTTCCAGTGTTGGGAGGTGTCTTTGACTGTCTGTGACTGTGACTGTGTATATGTATCTTTGACTGTGTATCTGTGTCTGTGACTGTGTGTGTTACTGTTACTAATTCTGTTACTTTTTGGGCTTTTTGGTAATGATCATATTTTGAAAAGAGACGACAATTTCCCCATTGGCATCGCGGGAAATTCTCTTGACCAGCGTGCCACCAGACTCCACCAGCTGAATGTTCTCGATCTGCTCACAGAGATTCTCCTCGATCCAACGTTGCTGCTGCTGGTACTCCAAATTATCTTCACCGTCGTCTCCTCCCCTGCTGATTGGCCAAAAACTGTACCATACGCAGGGCATCAAGGTGATCCTCCTCGAGAGCAGGCTGCAGCATTGCCGAAGATTGAGAAGACAAGCAATCAGTGGAGGTATAAACGTCATCGTGCTCAGATCCTTGGACTTCTGGTACTTTCTGGTTGCTTACTCTACGTCCTAGTGCCTTTCCATGTGGTTTCCGACCCCCATTGAATGATCCTTTACTGATTGCAGTGAAAATCTTTCGCTGGCGACGACATTTGGCTCGCTCGCTGGCTGGCACACCATCATCGTCTGTGGGATCTGTGCGGAGAACCAGTTGGAATTCCTCAGTTGTACCAAAACAGGCGACATTTCGTTTATGTTTAAAGCGAGAACGTGCTGGCGAAAGTCCACACGCACTTGCATTTCCTTAAAGGGGCCAATATCACCACCCTGACGAGCCGAGCAGCACTCGGAGATGGCCCGAGCAACGGCTGAGAAGCTTACTCGACCGTCTAGTATCAGTCGTCGTGCATTCTCGATCATATTTCGTGCCTGCGACTCACTGCGATTCACGTGCTTCGTGAGTGCATGCTTCCGGGGTCCATAACTCACCAGAATGTGGCGGCAGCGCAGCCAGGGACCCGCAGGTGTGCCCAGATCCATATACCGCTTCAAGTATTCAGCAACTGCTGCTTTATTTGGAATGGCATTCTTTGGTTTCTTTATTTTGTCTTGGATTTGCTTCAGTTTTTGATTAGTTTCAGGGTACTGAGTTACCGCAGTGCAATCCTCAGAGTCACCGTTTAGGGAACAGCTTACGAAGCTGTTCATTGTGGAAAAAATTTTAGAGTTTCTGAGTTTGAGATACTGTTGTTTGTAGGCTTTCGATTTGACTATTAGACAGCCAACTTTGTTAGAGAGACTGTTAAATAGATTTTTCAACTATCGACTATCGATTTAAACAAGTTTTTTGTGTGCTTTTTGAATGTAGATGTAGCTGACAGATGTAGCAAATAAATGTTAACATAAAATGCCACATTCAATTCCACCTTAAGCTCACATACCCATTTATATACTGACTAAGCACCGGTTATAGCAGTAGAGTCGCGGCAACTGCAGCAACTCACAGCGTTCCCTCTCGTTTAATTTAATTTGAAGCATTTTTTCAGCCTTAAATGTTTGCAGTTGCATTATTTCTACCAAACTTTCCCATACAGCATTTTCCCCTCTATTTCCTTTATCTATAGTTCCTCCCCTTAAATTTCTTCAAGTGTATTTCCATTCCGTTTCCCTTTGAGTCGCGTTGCTCGTGAATAATCGCTGCAGCATGAAAAATAACGCTGAATCGCAGGAAAATTTCTCGTTTTGGCAGTGAGTTCGTTTTGGCCCATTTGCCCATTTCCACACTGAATTTTTGTTGCTGCTGCTGCTATCATTTCCTTTGCTGGTGTTTGCTTTTTATCTGCGCAAGAAGGACCTTGCCTAGCCATTTTTACGCAAATCGTCGTGGTGGCACTCGTCGGACGCGGCCAAATGTCCACAGCGCCTATCGAGCCAATAACCAGCTCGCTGCTGTAGCTGTCCGGCAACAGAGAGAGAGACCGAGAGGACTTGAATCAGCTTTATTGCGGGCATCATTATTTTTATTATTATGACCACTTACATTTCCCGCCACCCACACACACAGCCCGACATTCGCACCCAACGTGCTGCTATGAATTTTTTCCTACCCTCCAACTGTCCGCTTGTGGGAATGTAAATGTTTGTCTTTGGGAACCCCAAACCGAAAACGCGTAAATAACTTCAACCCATTTGTCCAGGCTACAGTGGGGGTTGGGTGCTGGGGGGGTTGGCTCGTATATAAAAATAAATTGAATTGAAATGCTAATTTTATGTTAATTGAAAGAGGTTTTTATGCAGCGCTGTAGATTTTATGTGCTGTTTTTTGCTACACTCTGCTCTTCTTTTTTTTGCTGGTCAGCTGAAACATTTTGAGACATTTACCACTAAAAGCTGGCCATCAGTTGTGTAATTTTACGTTACCGTTACGCATAAAATTCAATGGCAAAACGAGTCTCATATCATCTTCTGGACTATAATAGTGCTGCGCAAATTGATAGTTTCGCCTAAAAGCATGCATCGTAAATTATATTTTGCCTTGCCTTTGGTATGTACTTACCCGCGTAATAGTTTTGTTTACAATTTTTCGTTTCGTTTGGTTAATTTGGGATAATAATCATAGAATTTACATAAATAAACGAGTAATTAGGCAGGCAGGAAAATATTTAGTGAATTCTACCAGGCCAAGTAATTGCTGGAAAGTATTTATTTTAGTTTATTTTCTATTAATTCCTTCATTATTTTCCAATATGATAATTGAGTGTCAAATATATATTTCTGTAGATTTTTGTTCCACAAATTTTCTGGATAAATCTATTGTTTTTGTTGTGATTTTCTGTATTAAATCTATTATTTTTTTGTTGTGATTTAAGGAACGATATGGGTGTCTAATATCCATGAGTGCTGTGTAAAAAATTTTACATTAAGAATTGTTGCACTTTGACTGAATTTACCCTAACAAAAGATATTCGAAAAGTGCTTTAAATTACGCTTTTAGAAAATCTTCAAAATTTGGGTACTTTTTTGAAATTTCTTTGGTACTTTTGGTACATATTTTTGGTACTTCTGGGTACATCTTTTTGGTACTTCCTGGTACTTGTTTTTGTACCGTAAAATACTTTTTTCTGGTACTTCTTGGTACATAGTTTTGTATTAAAAAATGCTTTATTAAATCAATAAATATTAAAATACATTTATACTATTTATTGACATAAGCTTTCAGCTGAAAAATACTTTTTTAAATCTATAATATTAAATTACATTAAAAAATTGTATTGCCATAAGCAATTGCGATTTCCAACTGAAATAAATATTGAATAAATAAGTACCCAAAAACCAATTTGCAAAAACTTTCCATTGACTACAACTTGCATCCATATTCATCCCTTTCAATTCTATTTAAATATCCACAGACAAGCGAAACTTTTGCCACTCCAATCGACTGAAGACCCCCCCAAGCCACAGATTCGAATCGAAGAGCAATCCCAGACCCCTATCCATACGAGTAGTAGCTGCCCCCCTGTCTGTCTGTGCAGCTACATTGGAAACCGGATATCCTGCTGCAAGGCAGACAGATTTCACACACACACACACTCTCATGTACACTTGCAACACGCTGCCTGCTCTCCATGTTCGTGCCACATGTGTCGTTCTTTTCTCTCTCCTTTCTTTCCTTGCTGCTTATCGTGCATGCACAGTCCTCTGTCTGGATGCTGTTTCAGTTCTTGCCCCGCAGGCGGAACTAAACCTCCCTTCTGCCCTGCACATGCAAAGCGACCCACCAACCCCCAACCCCTAGTGAAACTTTTACCTCGAAAAGGGGGAAAAATCCATAGAAAAGTAAAGAGAATTTTCTTCTGCTTTTCTTGCTTGCTGCACACAGACAGACAGACACAAGGGAAAGCAAACCGGGACTATGGCTATGGCAAGTGACATAAAATCGATTTTATTTGCTCTGTCTAGATAGAAATTTATATATGTATACATGCATATATACGTATAGTAGAATATATAGTAGTTATAGTGGAGTTGCAGACTGTGTGCACTTTGTAGAGAGGTTCACCTGCCTTGGACATTGCAAATATGCGACTACAGAGTGAATAAAATTGCTAAAATGGCTAAAAATTGAGAGGAATAACTTTTGGGTACTCGGAAGGAAAGGGTTAGACTTCAATTAATGCAGAAAAGAAGATGATCTAGAAACGAACTGAAAATGCCGCTTTGACTAGTTGGAAAAGGCTCAAGTAGGTTGAGGTGACTTTAATATAGTTTTCCCTTCATTAACAATTACTTTTATAGCTCAATTATTTTTCTATAATTACTTAACAAATTTATATTATGATTATGTTGAATTTGCGTTGAATTCGCGCTGAATTAGAGTGCCAAAATATCTAAAAAATATATGTATGATTGCTTAGTACTAAAGTAACTTTATTAACCTTAACAGAAAACTATACCCGCCACTTTTCCTCATTCTAATGGTAATAAAGAAGACTTCAAACCCCTTTCCCAACCTAAAAGTAAACCCCAATTAGTCGTTATCTATGACTCTATGAACCACCTTCATCAAACTCAACCCCAATTATTAATTTTTTAAGAATCTATGAACCACCTTTAAACTCCACCCGAATAATTCTCGAACCACCTTCAAACTTAACCACAAATACTCGTTTTCCATGACCCTATGAACCACCTTCCAAAAGCCAACGCCCATTTTTGAATGCAGGAAAGAGATGGCAACTCTTGGCAGCTCCATTTTTTAAGCAGCAGCCATTTTAAAAATTTAATTTTTTAAATTTAAATAAAAAATGTCTACCTTGGAAATTTCTACCCTGCAGCACACGGAAATCTCTGCCCCGCTTCGCTCTTACCCCCTTCTCTGCCACCCTGCTTCTCAATCACCTCTTCTCTAGCCGCCTGCTTCTCTCACTTACCCCTTGCCCTGCCACCCAGCTTCATTTTCATTTAAATTAAGGGTAGCTACAAATTTACATATGGGGGTTGCTGCGCTGCCGTTTTCCTACCCCTACCTACCGTAAACTACCCAAATCAGCGCACATAAATCTTGTGCGCTAGTAGTAAAAAATTATATACATTTGATTAGTCATAAATTCAAATGCCGTGGAAAACTGCTACCCAGGAAAACTTTTGGGCGCAAAAGAGAAAATCAGCCATGAGCCATGATGATTATTGTATGCATAATTTTTGCCTCGTCTTAGCCCCCGCACACACACACACACACAATTTTTATGATTGTTATTATTATGCATGCACAACGGCAAAACGGGAGATATATTGTTAGCACAACACCCCCACCACCACCCCCCACCCTACCCTGCTGTATGGAAGATTTTTGTGCCAAGTTGGCAGTTCTAACGCTTCACTGGAGGCTGCGACTGCGGCTGCGGCGAGTGGGTTGCTGAGGGGGTATGGGCTAGGGCGAGTGGGTTTGCTGTGGGGGGTAGGGACTGCGGCAGCGAGTGGGTTTGCTGTGGGTGATTGGCTGTGTGGGGGCTTTGGATGCCACTGCTTATGATTCATTGTTGCCGCTTTGGCACAACTTTCTGCGCAGCAACCAAAACAAGGTGAAAGCCAAGCCATATCCGGCCAAGACCTGGACGCGGCTCATTAGCATCGCAGCCCAGCCCAACCCATAGTGGCGGCTGCTGGCACCCCCAGGCCACCCAGGAAATACCATTTCTAGTTTCATTCCAGTAGAGAGATTTATGTGCTGCGTTGTCATAAAAACTAAGTAAATATGCAGCAATTTGAATAAGTTTATGGGTAAGATGAGGAAGGGGAGCAACTTGGAGATGGAATGTGCTGAAACAATATTCAGGAATTGTATTCATTCAGTGGACTCGAGTCCACTACCTGGACGGACGGAGGATGAGGCTCAAACCCGACGCAAACGGCTTTCGGGATACAGGGCTTCGGTGAAATACCTTCGTGGTATGAGCCAAAGGCCCCCGAAAACTGACCGCGAGGAAAGGAGCCTTAGGAAAAAAGCACGAGCAGAACGTGCGGAGGTACGAGCGGCTGAACGGAGTCGCTCCTGCCAACGGAGACCAATCCCCAAGCGTACACGCGACGGTGGCAGAGGACCCCAAGTCATCGTCTTCACCGTCAGCAGCAGCTGGCACGAAGACGATGTTGGACCAACCCTCAACGTCATCGTCTGCGAACTCGCGAGGGAGAAAGGGGAAGAAGGTATCCGGGAAGCAGAGGGAGAAGACCACACCTCAACCGCAGAACACGGCAAGCGCCAAGGTACCACCAACGCCCTCTGTACAGAAGGCAACGGTGGAACCGACTGGTCGAGAGCCAAGGTTCAAGCGGCAGAGAACGGATGACTCCGTAAGAGCCTCCGAGCCGAAGAAGGCGAAACCAGAGGACATCCTGGCAAGCCTGGGAGCACCGCCTGAGCTACAGACGGCCATAATCGACCGAAGCCACCCGGAAGGGAAAATATCGGACGTAAATTGGCTGAAGGCGGAATCGGAGATCCTGACCGCCATGAAGGATGCCATTGTTCGCGCAGACAACCCGTTTGTCTGCGAGTTCAAGGGCATCAAGTGGTATAAGGGAGCCAAAGCAGTGGCCTGTGGTAACGCAGAAACTCTTGAGTTTCTCAAAACCACGGTTCAAGGTTTTGGTGAACTTTGGCCAGGAGCGGCTCTTTGCGTGGTCCCCATCGATGAGATTCCCAGGAGAACGATCATGAAGGTGTGGATTCCTCCCCAATCAAGGCGGATGAGGACACACTTGTCCTGATCAAGGCACAGAACCGGATCCTGGGAACGTCGGACTGGACCATCACACGGGCGATAGCGCGAGACAAGGGAACGGCAAGGAACTCTGGATCAGTATTGGTCAAGAAAGCCTTGCCAAACTCCTTGAAAAGGACTGCCGCATATCTTTTGGTATGGGCACACTGGCGGTAGTAGTACCGCGACACCCCAGGTCCGCTGAACAGCATGAAGGTGGTGCAGATTAATCTGCATCACTCAAGTGTACCATCGGCGGACCTGCTGCGGTTTATGGACGAGAAGGCGGTAGACGTGGCCCTCATCCAAGAACCCTGGACCGTTAAGGGAGGGGTTCGGGGACTGAACGGTCGCGGATACCGCCTTCACGCCACACCCCGTGGGTAAGCCAAGAACCTGTATCGTGGTAAGAAGCGAGCTTAATGTTCTGTTTTTCTTGCAGGTACAGCACTCCGGACCTAACGGTGGCACTATGTGAGAGGAAGGACGGGAAAACCTATACCTAGCCTCGGCATACCTGCCGTACGAGGAAGAAGGACCCACCCTCGGGGATGTCGGGGCCCTAATCCACCAAGTGCGGAAAGAGGGTCTCGACATCGTCCTAGGTTGCGATGCGAATGCCCACCACTCCCTTTGGGGAAGCACGGGCACAAATTCCAGAGGAGAGTCGCTGTTCAGTACATTCTGTCCACAAATCTTGTTTGTGTGCAACCGGGAGACCACCCCACCTTCCGCAACAAGAACCGTGCAGAGGTTATTGATATAACACTTGCCTCGGACAGTGACTCCTAACCATTGATGATTGGCATGTGTCCGGTGAGTGCTCCTTCTCGGACCACTACAGGATAGTGTTCAGCATCAAGTGGAACAGAGAAAGGCCCAAGGCCTACCGCAATCCCAAGCGGATAGACTGGAGCCGCTTCTCCACAACCGTAAAGAAGGCACTACCCTCCCCACCGGAAGGAACATCCTTCAAACGGGAGCACTAGAGGAAGCGGCTCAGAATGTCACTAAGCCCTACAGTGGGCCTTCCTTGAATCTTACCCGATCAGCCGACCTCCAAAGTCCAACCGCAACCCGTGGTGGACGCGGGAGCTGAGCGAAGTCAGGAGGGAGTCAAGGAGGCTCTTCAACAGGGCAAAAGTGGCAAACACACAGGAAAGCTGGGACGAATATCGTCGCAGCTTTAACACCTACAGGAACACCTGTAGGAAGGCGAAAAGGAATCTTGGGCTGCCTTCTGCGATGCCATAGATGGTACCACCGAGGCTTCAAGGCTTCGACGGTGCTATCAAAGGCGCCAACCACACCTGGACTGCTCCGCAACCAGGATGGCGTCTTTGCAGAAAAAACAGTCAGGAATCCCTAGAGCTCCCTCATGAGCACCCACTTCCGGGATGCTCAGATGTCACCGGTGACGAATCCAACGACATCAACGACACTGAGCCATACCGGGGAGAGGACACTGAGGATCTCATACGTGACATTATGGCACCAGACAAGATTATCTGGGCCATTAAATCCTTCGGTCCCTACAAGTCACCGGGGCCGGATGATGTACGACCAGCCATGTTGCAGGCAGCCTGCCTGCCCCTGCTACCATGGCTAAAGAAAATCTTCGAAGGATGTCTCCGAATTGGGTACGTTCCCCAAGCATGGGAGAGGTGAGAGTGGTCTTCATCCCCAAAGCCGGGAAGATAAACCACATCTCCCCAAGGACTACAGACCAATCAGTCTATCCTCATTTTTTTGTTGAAAACGATGGAGAGGCTGATCGATCTACACATAAGGACCAAACTCGACAGACAAGTGTTCAGCGGAGCTCAGCACGCCTACCTCAAAGGTAGATCAGTTGAGACCGCACTACACGAGGTTGTGGGGAGTATCGAAAAGACTCTCAGCCATAAGGAATATGCTTTGGCGGCCTTCCTAGACATAGAGGAGCCTTCAACAACGTCAGGATCGAATCAATAACGGCCGCACTGACCAAGATTGGCACACACCCGACGGTAACCTTATGGCTGGACAGCGTTCTCAGGAGCAGAACGATCAGCGCTGGTCTCGGCACCTCCTCTTCAAGGAAGACGGTCACACGAGGTACTCCGCAGGGGGGTTATATCCCTCTCCTGTGGAACTTAGTCCCTCAACGACCTTCTTCTTCAGTTGGGGAGGAGCGGATACAAGGTTGTGGCCTATGCGGACGATCTAGTGATACTGGTAACGGGTAAGTTCCTACCTACAATCAGTGATCTTCTGGAATCTGCACTGGGAACGACCGCGAGCTGGGCACACCAAAACGGTCTGGGCGTTAACCCCCAAAAGACAGAACTGGTGTTGTTCTCACGAAAATACAAGATACCAAACTTCAAACTACCAGCAATTGGTGGAACGACGCTTGAGTTATCGAAAGAAGCCAAGTATCTTGGTGTCATCCTAGACTCCAAACTCTCTTGGAAGAGAAACACGGAGGAAAGGAAGAAAAAGGCAATGGCTGCTTACATCTGTAGGAAGACCTTTGGACGGACATGGGGCTTACAACCGCACATCATCCATTGGATGTACACAGCGGTAATAAGACCCATTCTGACATACGGAAGCTTGGTG
Source organism: Drosophila bifasciata (assembly GCA_009664405.1). Taxonomy (NCBI): domain Eukaryota; kingdom Metazoa; phylum Arthropoda; class Insecta; order Diptera; family Drosophilidae; genus Drosophila; species Drosophila bifasciata. Next base: position 9,803,825 of record CM019042.1, read on the forward strand.
TGGTGGGAAGCGGCCAACACCAAATCCCACCTCGAAAACCTCCGGAAAGTTCAGCGGACGGCATGCCTTGGAGTCACTGGATCCCTCAGATCCACCCCACAGGCTGCTCTGGACACCATGCTAAACCTGGAGCCCATAGACCTCCACCTTAAGTGCAAGGCTGAGACAAGTGCCGCGAGGCTTTCAGCCGCGCGGTTCTTCAAGCCATCGCCTTATGGCCACGCCACAATACTTCGTAAGGAGGAAAGTGGAACGGGCGAACGGAGCGACTACTGTGTCTCGGAGTTTTCATGGAAGAGAAATTTTAAAGGACACATACCGGAAAGAGAGGAATGGACGCGTAACGCTGCTCTTGGGCAGAACGTGCTCTCCATCTTCACTGACGGGTCAAAGACAGCCGAAGGGACAGGAGCTGGAATCTTCTCTGAAGAACTAGCAACCAACATATCCCTAAGACTACCAGACTGGTGCAGTGTATTTCAGGCGGAGATATACGCAGTATGGCAAGCGGCAAAGTTGATATACACCTTGGAGATACCTCAGAGGAACATAGCAATCTGTGTTGACAGCCAAGCTGCTATCAAAGCCCTGGTTTCCTGTAAAATCACGAGCAGACTCGTACGTGACACAGTGGACGCGCTAAACCAGATCGGAGCGCACTCAATCACACTCACGTGGGTCCCGGGTCACACCGACATCGCGGGCAACGAGAGTGCGGACGAGTGTGCCAGAAGTGGATCGGCCAAACCACTGGCGGACGCAGTCAGCGATATACGGAGGCCTCTGCGAGACATCATCTCGCAGATGATGGGTCGAGCTAGAACGAGATCAGACAGACGGTGGAACGCAACACCCAACTGTGAGATCTCTCGCTCGCTCTGGCCCCACTATGACCCTAAACGCACTAAGACTCTCCTAGGTTTCAGGAAGAGTCAGGTGCGAACACTGACGGGAGTTATAACGGGGCACTGTGTCATCGGCCACATGGCCACTAGGTACAGATTGCCCCATCATGACTTCTGCCGCAGCTGCAGGGACGAGGAGGAAATAGAGAGCATCCAGCATCTTCTCTGTGGCTGTCCTGCACTCATGGAAAGGCGTCACCGAATACTCGGCAGCGCCTTTCACGAGGACTTGATAGCCTGGCAAACATGCCTTTGGAGAGGCTGATGCTCTTTGTTGAGGCCTCGGGATGGTTCACGAAATCTCCCTAGGCAACGGACGTAATCCCATGACGAGTGTGGGCATCACAATGGGCAATTCTTGCCTCCGAGTGACCTCGACTTAGGTGGAGCAGCCCTATAAACCTAACCTAACCTAACCATATTCAGGAAAATATAAATTTATATGTACAAAATTATTAGGCATGTCAGAGTTTGGTGGGATAATTTTGACTATAAATTAGAAATATTTTGAGTAAGTTTTGGAGGTAAAAATTTAAGAAACTTTTGAGAAATATTAATTTTTATTTGAAAAAAATATCAGACAAGTAAGATCTTTGAGGGACTACTTTTAACTATAAGTTATAAATATTTGTAGCTCGTTTTTTTATTATTTTTATGTGTAAATTAATATGCGAAATCTATGCGAAATATAAATTTTTATTTGAAAAGAAAATCAGTCAAAAATCAGAGCTTTAAGTGACAATTTTTCCTATAAATAAGAAATATTTTTTAGTAAGTTTTTTTGGTGCTAAAAAAACGTAAGAATTCTACAGACAGGACATTTACTTAATGCCACAAAAATAAATATATTACCAACTAAAATGAATTCTACAAAGAAATAAATACATAAAAATTCGAAACTAAAAGGTAATTCTACAAAAAAATAAATACACACAAATTCACAACTAAAGTTAAAGATCTTAAAAAAAAAATCACACAAAAATTCCAAACTAAACTTAATTAAATTCCAGCTAATTCCGAAAAGTGTTTACGGCCTCTCTGTCAAAAATCAGAGCTTGAAGTGACAATTTTGACTATAAATTAGAAATATTTTTAGTAAGTTTTTTGGTCAAAAATGTAAGAATTCTACAGACAGGACATTTATTTAATGCCACAAAAAGAAATATATTACCAACTAAAATTAATTCTACAAAGAAATAAATACATAAAAATTCGCAACTAAAAGGTAATTCTAAAAAAAAAAAAAAAATACACAAAAATTCACAACTAAACTTAATTAAATTCCAGCTAATTTCGAAAAGTGTTTACGGCCTCTCGTTTTGCAATTTGCCCTTTGCAATCCTTATAGATTAAAGGCACCCCATCGTACCCATCAACTAGTGATCTTGATTACCATCTATGTACCCTCTATGTACTCATCCATCTGCAGAAATTAATTTAACAAATGTAAGTCCGCAAAAGTATGCAACAAATTGCCAAAAAAGGAAAACTTCAAAAAAGACAGTAAGAAAAGCCAGTAAGAAAAGTCAGAAAAGCGAGAAAAGCCAGCCAAACCTAAAAACAAATAATAGACAATTCAAAGACGTAAATGGCATGCCCCTCTGCCTGACTGTCAGTCAAGTGAAAAAGGGCATTAAGAACGAATTTTTGTTTGGAATTTTCACTTTAGAATTTGCGGGCCCCCAAAGGCAGAGAAGAGAGAAGAGACCGAAAGGCAGCGCAAATAAAAAGCAAGTAAAATCGGGCAGCAAAAAGTTTTCTACTTCCTGGGCAGGTCAAGATAATGCAAGGAATGTGGTTCTGTGGGATGGCAGGGTCGGGGAGCAACTGCTCGACTTCGATTATAATTCCAACACCTACAAAGTAGCGGCACAAGGGGTGGAGATTTAAGTATACGAGGGCGGGATGAAGGTAAGAGGCGGGGGATTGAAGGCTTTGAAGGGCGTACGGCGAAATTGCAAAGACGATTGACAGTTGAAAATATAAAAGCGGATTTGTGTCTTTCCTGGGTTACATGTGTGGGCAGCCACCCCCCAGGAGAACAGGGAAAGGAAGGGGAAGGCGGGAAAGGCAAAGAAAGGAAGGGAAAGGAAAGACAAGGAAAGGAAGGGAAAGGCAAGGAAAGGCAGCAAGCAAAGCCGGAGCGCTCAGAGAGCTCAGAGACCCGAACCCCAAATGCCCAACAAGTCCCCATGGGGAGGGGGGTGGGAGAAGGAAGTGTGAAGCGACGAATGGGAATGTTTTGCTGCAGATAAGCAAAATAACTGTAATAAGAAATTCTTTTTTATTTCGCTTTACCCCCCCAGTCACTCTCCCTCTCTCTGTGAAGTGTTTTTTATGCCACACGTTCGTTCCTACATTCGTTCATTCCATTCATTCATTCATTCATGCATTCATGCATTCATTTGTTGCTCTGTGTTTTATTCGCTTTGCTTTATATTCAAAGTGATGTCCTGCTTTGGGAGGATGTCCAACCGTTGTCCGTTGTGTTTTTTTGCTTTCTGTGTGTGTGTTTGTGTGTGTTTGAGTATGTCCATCAAGTCGCCTGAAATGCGTGCCTAAGACGATTTCTTTTATTATTTACGGTAGTCCAGCGAAGTGAGAGAGAGCAGTGTGGAGAGAGAGAAGCAGATTGGAAATGGAAACGTTGGACAGACATATGTCTAATGCTCATTGTTTGTCCCGCTGGACTGTGTCTGAACCATTGTCAACAGCATAGCACACAGTAGAGCAGGGCAGAGGAGAGCAGAGCAAAGAAGAGCAGGGGATAGGCGAGCAGAGCACTAGCACAGCACAGCACAGCAGAGCAGAGGCGAGCAGAGCAGAGCACAGGAGTGCAGAGGAGAGGCGAGCAGAGGATAGGCGAGCAGAACGGAGCAGAGCCAGAGCAGCGCAGAGCACAGCTAGAGCAAAGCAGAGCAGAGGGCAGCAGAGCTGAGCAGAGCACAGCACAGGAGGCAGGCAGCCGGCAGACAGTCGAAGAGTTGCGGAAGTTTCAGCCTGTCAGCCTGCAGTCATCCGATAAGCTTTACTAATTTCACTTCTCTTTCGTTTTTTTCACTTTTCTTTCCTTTTTTGTGTCCCCTACATGATGTGCAGGAAGGGAACGAGGTAGAGCAATAGGTATGACTAAGATTTGTTTGAGATCAACAAAAGCATTATACTACATATATTGGAATGAGAATAAGAATATTATAAAAATACGGGAGAAAATATCGAATTTCGGAATGAGAATATTACAAAATAAATTCAATACACTTGTCTGGATTTTTATAATATGCTTATACTCATTACAATATTTAATATATGTATATTTAAAATTCACGAGAAAATATTTCATTTTGCAATGCGAATATTATAGAATAAATTAAATATTTTTTGTATTCTGTATTTTATGGTATACTTTTTATCATTGCAATATTTACCATAATTTGAATAAAATTCTGAAAAAAGTATTTCAATTTGGAAATATTATAAAATGTATTCAATATTTTTTTTTATGTATTTTATATAACTTATACTTATTTTGTATTTATATAAAATTCAAACTTTTTTCGTGTAGTTAATAATAATTTTTATACCATATTCTCATTGAAAATGAATAAATTCTTTTATAATATTCTGAGTTCAGTATAAAATATTGAAAAAAATATAGATTTTTTTTGATATTTGTATAATATTTTTCATTCCAATATTTAATATTGAACTATATTAAATTTTCCTATATTTTCGAGTATTTTCATTACAATATTTAATGCTGTTTATAGATCTTAAATGTAATACATTTTCAGCAGAGATTTTTTAGCACTGTTACCATTAAATATTTTCAGAATTCTTTCCATGAGAATTTGAATTAAGAATGTAAAGCTTAAAAGGTAATGGCTAATTTTGTTTGTTTGTTTGATTTTAATGAACGTAATACTTAGATATCCAAATCGGATGCCCATAAATATCTTACCTTTTTCTGTATTTTTTGTGCGCTTTTGCTTTGTTCTCTTTCCCCATCTTTTGTTTTATTATTATTTTTAATACCACCCTCGCCTCTTACATTTTTATTAAACTGAAACTAAATATATGTACCACTAAAAGTAATATTTTTGTTGTTGTTGTTGCAACCACGAAACCGCCCAAGACTCTAGTATATATGGCGTGCCGCTGATGCAAAACTGGAACAAAAAAAATTAAATAAGCTTTCCATATGCATAGCTAATTGTACTGCAAGGAAAAACCTCTATATAAGTTTGCATGCGATCTGGCTATACAACAACAACAACAAAAACAACAACAACAATATAAAAGTATTGTATGAAAATAGAGTGTTAATTTATTAGTCTGGAGGACCAGCAGCAGCCACAGCCGCTGTGGTGGCTGTCTGCGGTGTTTGGCCACCTGTGGTGCCATCGCCATGAGGCCCCCTCAGTCTAGTGTCTGCTGTCTGCATGCATTTGCAATATTTCACACTTTAGTAAATTTGCATGATGCACCGTGCCACACGAAACTGCACTTCAGCCACACTGCCACACTGCTGGCCATCTGACTGCGCTTTTAATTACTTTTGAGTTAAGTTTTTCTAGAGCTCTCGATTATTTCCATAGATTTCCATGGAGTTCTATAGAGTTCCTCCAGCTGCGAGAAGAACGCTTAATGCCTACGCATATTTATGGGCTCGTGGCAGACAATTCTGTGTTGTACATATAACTCATATAACACTCACATGGATGGGCAGGAAAAACTGTTACTAGATAGGGGAAGATCTGCACGTATGAAAGATGGAAACATGGCTAGGGTTGGGTCATTAAAAAATAAGATTTAAAGCACACTTTCAAGAGAAAGAAAAGTTAAGTTTTGCTCAAGGGATATAATATATAGCGTAGGATTTTTTACAGCTTAAAATATGGTTTGTAGATGGAAGATATATCAAATAATAGAGGGTGTATGTAACTGGAATGTTATGCCAACAGGAACACCCTAAACGCAAAGACAATACAATAGTCTTTGTATATTTTGTATATAATATAGATTTTTTTTTGGGCCTATTTCTCTAACTACAAACATTAATTGAATTATAGAATTAATTCTAGGCTACAATTAAGTAAATAAATATAATAAAAATTCTAGAAAAAAAAAGCTAAGTTTTGCTAAACAACTCCAGTAAAAAGAACCAACAACAAAAACAATAAAGATAAAAGATAATTTAAAGCACTTTCTGCAACGCTCCAGAATGAATGGTAAACAAACAAATAAAATGTTGGATAAAGAATACAAATATTTATTTAAAAAATTTGTATCTAAATCTGTAAAGAATATATACTATATATTTTATTTTATAGCCTTTTTATAGCCTTTTTTATAGCCTTTAAAATATGTATTTAATTAATTAACTATTAATTTATATTATTACGTGCTCTTAGCTTTATGTTTTACCACTTTTTGCCACACATTTTTATAGCTAAACATGGATCTTATTCTAGCAATATTATGTTAAGATTTTTTCATACCAACTTCCAGCTATACTGCTCTTTATCTTCATACATTATGCCACTTACAATCCGTTGCACTTAATGCCAGCTGGCTTTAATCCACAAGATACTCGGATAAGCTCGTACACTGCAATAAGTTCCGTCACTATGCAAATCCAGGCAGCAGCATCAAGATCAGCGCTATATCATTAACAGATACGAACACGCCCACCCCGACATAACTAAATCTGTAAAAGTGATTAACTAAGACTAAGACTAAGACTAAGGCTAATATGGCTTCCAGTTTATGAGGAAAAACTCTAGCACAAATCTCACGCAAAGCAAAAGAGTAGAGTGTAGGGGAGTGCAGTGATGGCTAGTGGCGGCTAGTGGAATGGAGAATAAGAGGAGTGGAGTGTAGGGGAGTGCATGGAAGGGGAGTGAAGTGATGGGGAAGTGTAGTGGGGATGCCTGGAAAGGAAGCCCAACAAGTTTGGAGCACCCAAGAGCACCCAGAGCCCCGAGAATTATTAAATTATTCCCCGAGCAACATGTTATTATGTTGCTTAATAATAGGCTTAGCCCCGCTACCCCCCGTAGCCACCACAACTAATGGCCAAGTGCGTTATAAAGATTGTTTTTACTTTATTTTATATATGGGAATGTATGTAAAACAAATGAGGCTTTAATGTGTTTATTAGCTAAAAGCGCACAAGGGATTAAGCTTCAGTGGATTTGCATGTCGCACTACCATAAGATTCTGCTTCAGCGCATTTTTACTACATGTAGTAGTATTTTTGATGTAGAAAAGGCGTAACCCCTTTGCGGGGCGTAACCCTTTTGCTGGCAGTGTAAATTTGAAATGTGTTCTGTGGGGGTTCTTTTGCATATAAATCAGAGAGAGGCTGAGCTGGGGCATTTGCATGTCAAAGTCGCATTAGAATTGAATTGCTAATTGGCAGGCAGGCAGCTCCACCCCCTTCAACCCCTGACAAGTCATTATCAATTTCCATTCCATCAGCGGCTCACGTCGATTTTCCATAGTTAGCATAATGTTATGTCTTACTTGGATATAGGAGGGGCGGAAAGAGAGTCCAACTGGTGAGGTCTGAGATAGTCCATCTGATGGGGAGGTCTTAATGATGGGTTAGCTCTGACCCTGATCTGGTTTTGCTGGCTGCCTGCTCCTCTCTATCTCTATATCTTTCTAGCTCTCACTATCTCTTTCTCACTCTTTCTCTTTGTTAACTCTTTTTTTTTTTTTTAACAATTTATCTATGCATAGAAAATTTTTTAAACTGTATTTTTTTTGTTGTTGCATGCCGCTTTCCATTTAGTCAGAGATGTTCTGCTGATGGGGCTACAAGCGTAGTTTTATGTATATATTTTATATATATATCTATTTTAATGTGTATATATATGTATTTTAATGTGTGTACATTTTGGTTCATGAATTTGCTAATTTGATTGCATTCCCCCATCGGTTTTTGTGGCAGTTTTATGGGCGATTGTTCTTGGCTTTTGGCTGAGGCATTTAAATGGAATTTCCTTGTTAGCCCAAATTATATAAAAAATTTAGGAAGTAAAAGCTTTTAGGCATGATTTAGATTCGTTTTTAGTTGGATTAAATATGTATGTAATAAATAAAAATTTACTTAGAGGCAAACTAAGGTTTTTGGAGAAGGCAAAAGAAATGGATGTTCTACATATTTGCTTGAATTTTTTTGCAATTTTTTTCCCCTAATCTCCACGAATTTTCCTATCGCTTAGCACACAACTTTTCTGCACTGCACTCTCAAATAAAACTAATTCAAAATTCAAAAATCTCCGCACCAGCAATGGCAACATTTTTTATGACTGTGGCGCATAAATCACAGCTGCAGCGGGCGGCCACCGACAAAAGACTCAAGCAGCAAACTTCCACCAGACAGTGCCATAAAAAATGGCAAAATTATACCAAAAACAAAAATTAAAACTGAATTATACCAAAACGAAAAATTAGGCCTGAATTATGGCTATTATTTTTCAAAATATTTAATTTTTCCGCTGGCTATAAGTTATGCTGAATCGCAAACAAATCGTTAGCCCAAGCAAAAATCTAATAAAATAGAAAATGGCATACAAAAAAATGAGGAAAAGTAAATAAAAATAATGAAGGAAATAAAATCGAGAAAATGTTTAATAAATTATGTGGAGGAGGAGAAAAAAGGTTAGAGCGTATCCAAAGTAACTTTTGCATTGGCTTAATGGCAGTTTTGGGTCTCAATTTCCTGGTTGCTGTGTGTACACTTAGAAAGGATATAGATCTATAGGAATGAGTATAGATCTAGGGAAATGGATATAGATTTTTGGGTATGGGTAAGCATTGAATGTCACTTTGTTTTTATGTACATTTAAATATTTAAATACATTTTTTTTAAGTTTTTAATAGTCTCTTTTTCACTTTTCCTAATCAAAAGTTTTTTTAAGTATTTAAAAGTCTTTTCTTCTCTTTTCCCAATCAAAATCAATAGATTACTTTTTTACCCTATAATATTTATATTAATTTTTTTAGCTAGTGTATCTAAGACTTTCCTATCCCAAGACGTATTTGCCACCTTCCATTTCCTTTTTTTTTTGTAACTATTTTTTAGTTAGTTAAAGAACTAGTATTGTTGCCTTTTGGCTGTTGTTGGCAAGCGACAGCAGCGGAAATTAATGAGCATAATTAACAACACGCAGAGGGGCAGGGTAGAGGAACGAAACGAAACCCCTTCCCCTGACAGATATCATTGCATGGTCGTTGGGCTGATATTTTTTGGTGTTGCGCATTTTTATTGCCACTTAGCCAAGGTTTTTTTTGTTTTGTTGCAGTATGCAGTGGGATTATTAGTTTTTGGTTTTTACTGCCAATGCATGTCTACATATATCGCCACAATTAAATTTGTTGCACTCGCTGCACAAAATGCATAAACAGTTGCCACTGCCAGTGCCTCTTGTTGTTGCCACCGCCACTGCTGCTGCTGTTGTTGCCACTGCTACTGCCTCTGTATCTTGTTGTTGCCACTGCCACTGCTGCCTCCTTCTGTTCACAATTTGACACGCAAATTGTTGCCAGCTCTGTTGCCACAGAGCTCTCCGATTCGTAGGCGTTGTCTTTGGGGGTAGGAGTGGCAGCATTTGGACTTCAACGAGGCAGAAACCAAAAATCAAGTATTTTTTTTTGAAAATTTTGTTCACTGTTTTTTCATTGCTAATTACAGTAAATTAGCAGAGATAAGCGATCAGCGGAATCAAATAAAAAAAGCGCAAAAAGAGTAGAAAAAAGTTAGCAGTTAAATGTAATAAATCCAAAAATAAATGAATACAAATTATTGATAAATAAAACTTACACTAATAACTTGCCACATAAATTTAAAAAAACCTACATAAATGAACAAATAAGTGCAATAAAAAATGCATAAAAAATATTCAATCAATTAGAAATCGGAGGAAAAAAATGTAAACAGTTTAAAATTATCAGCAAAATTAATCAAATAAAATACAAATCAATTAAGTTAATAAAGAAAATATTAAAAAATAGATAAAGGAAAAGAAAAAACGAAATTTGATATAAAAAATGATTTCAAAATTAATTTTTTTTAACCAAATTTATGTAAAAAAATGTTTTTAATTAAATAGGATGTACAAAATTATTTTAAAAATGTATTTTTTTTTAAATTTTAAATTAAAAATGATTTAAAATATTTTTTAAACTAAGTTTAATATAAAAATTTTTTTTAACTAAATTTGATATTAAAAAATGATTTAAAAATTAATATTTTTTAATTAAATATTAATAATATAATAATAATAATTAATATTAATAATAATATTAAAAATTATTTCTAAATTAATTTTTGCAAATCCTTAAGATGAGTGTAATCTATTCCTTAATGACTGTAGTCCAAAGCAGAGTAATCCAAAAGCGTAATCCATTCTTAGTTGAGTAATCCAAAGCCAGTTCATGACTATACCTCATGGCATAACCATTCGCGAGCGCCGTCAAGCAGCGTTTGACTGCCATGCCCTGCTGCCTGTCTGCCTTTTATACAAATTTTGTACCTTCTGGAATGGCTTCCAATTTAAAGGGGACACCGAAAAATTTGAATATGCGCACTCGATGTGCGCGACACGAATAAAAAACGGAAAATGAACCCCACAGACTACTACTATAGCTGGAACGACGGTGAATGATGTTTTTTAAGGGTGTCTAAGGAAGGGTTGGCTATGGCAGGGTTAGAGGTAATGCTGTGGTTGAGCAACCCTTTCATAAAAAAAGAGCAACACTTTAACCCCTTTAACCACTTTCCAGACCGGCATGTGAATTTACTGTCACCCCTTATTCGAACTACAAAGCGAATGCAATTTTTAGAACCACGGTGTTGCCAGACGGAGTAAAATTTGAGCAAAAATGTATTAAAAAATTGAGTAAATCTTTCTGTTCAGTCTATAAGTATTTATTGTAATTGAGAGGAAGGAATTGTCAATTTATTCATATATTTTTAATACAAAAATTCATATATTTACAGAAGAATTTTTTCACAGTGTTGCCAGAGTTTTAAAATGGTATTAGCCTGCCTAAAAGCGCGCACAAAATAAAAACAGATTAAGCTGATAGTTCAGCCTTTCTATTCACTTCAATCATAGACATTTTCATACCATTTCCAGCACAGAAAGGTTCCAACAAATTTTGCATAAAATTTAGCAAAGAATTTTCCGATCTAAAAACATACTTTACCCCTTTTATTTTGTTCAAAAAAATAATCTAAAAAAATACTTTGCCCCTTTAATTTTGAACCAAAAAAATTATCCTAAAAAAATACCTTACCCCCTTCATTTTGAGCCAAAAAATGTCCTTACAACCACACCCCCTTTACCGCCTAAAAGCATTGCCAGCACACAAATATTTAGCACAAAGCAGCAGCAGTGCCAGGCCAGGCCCAAGAGCAACTTTGCACAGAGACTCGAGTCTCACATTCAAGAAATACCAAAAAAAAATTAAAAACGAGAGAGAACGTACGGAGTCGCTTCGAACGCGACTCTACTTTTATACCCGTACTCAGTGATTTATGTGGAATTTTAAAATGTTTTATCAGTTTTACATTTTACATTTTTTGCTACATCTGTCATCGACATCTACATCTACATCATCTACATCAGTTCTCACAACAAACACACGTACACTGCACGAGGCAGCATGTTTGAGCGTGAGTGTGTGTGTGAGAGAATCAGCAGCAGCCGCTTCTGCCATCAACCCTAATAAAAATGTATATTTTGTTGCGTAGGGCAAGGGGGAGGCGACTCGCTGCTGAAAATTCATTTGATCATTGTGGCTACAATAATGATCCGATCTGAACCAAATTCGGGAATCTGGTAGATATGGTCATTCTCTACAATACTGCATTTTTATTTTTTTTCTATCTTCAAAATTGTGAATTTTTGTCTTTTGGGGGCGGGAGTGGGCGTGGCAAAAATTTTGAAATAAACTTGCACTGAAGCGATATCACAGGAGTCTAGGCAAAAATTTGGTTGTTCTAGCTCTTATAGTCTCTGAGATCGAGGCGCTCATTTATACGAAAACCAAAATTACTCGATTTTTGTGTGAGTGCGAAAGGGATGGAGCGAAGTTTTTGCGTATGTTTTTGTCTATTGTGGCTATATTAATGATCCGATCCGATTCAGATTTGGGCCCCTGATAGATATGGTCTTTTCTCTATGATTCTGCATTTTTAGTTTTCTGCTATCTTAAAATTGTGGACGCCACAGATGTGCGCCCTTTTGGGGGCGGAAGTGGGCGGGGCGGAATTTTAAACTTTTTTCTAGGAGTGAGAGAATACATCAGTCTGGAAAAAAATTTGGTTGCTCTATCTCTTTTAGCCTTCGAGCAATGGGCGACGAACAAGACGGACAGACGGACAGACGGACAGACGGACAGACGGACGGACAGACAGGGCTATATCGACTCGGCTATTGATGCTGATCAAGAATATATATACTTTATATGGTCGGAAATTACTCCTTTCTCTATGTTACGCACATCCACTTTTACCACAAATACAATATACCCTATTACTCTTCGAGTACGGGTATAATCAGTAAATTTTTTTTTTGCTTGTTGCTTGCTTTGTTGCATTTTTTTATTGTGTGTGTGTTGTTGTGTTGTGTGTTTTTTTGCCTTCGTCATTATCACATTTGCCAAATATGCATCCGTGCGCTCATGTCCAATTTCGACAATCTCCAGTGCTGTCAATCAAAATGCAAATAGTTTTACCTCATTAAAATCAGCTCTGAGGGGCAACAACAGCAGCAGCAGCAACAACAAAAACAACAACAACAGCATTAACAACAACAGCAAATGCCACAAAGAATAATTTACATTTTCCAAACAGACGAAATAAAAAACTTTTTCGGGGAGAGGCGCGCACGCTTGCGCATTGCCAACAACAATTAATCGGTTCGCGGGTAGCAGCAAGAGTCACTGTGACACAGCGACACTGTGACAATGCAACACTGCGACAAAGCGACAGTGGGACAGTGTGACACTGTGACAGCCTCAACTGACTCAAAAATCTGTTGACAAAAAGCGTAAAAAACTACAAAAAGAGCCTGCCAGCGTCAGAGGGTAAGGGAGAGAGATGAACTTAGAGATGGGAACGTGATTTTTATACCCGTGCTAAAAGTGGACGTGTGTAACATAGAGAAGGAATCGTTTTCGACCCCATCAAGTATACATATATATTCTTGATCAGCATCAATAGCCGAGTTTATGTCTGTCTGTCCGTCTTTTTTGTTTCGTAATTTATTGGAATGTTAGGTAAGGTTAATAGGGATGCTATACCGAAGGTGAGGTCACCCGAAGCAGATCTATTGGAATATTAATACAAATTAAATTATTACATATAAAATAAACTTTTACAAGTGCTTAGTTTGTGAAGATCTGATGGCATGATCAGGAATAAACTCGTGACTTGCCTGTTAAGTTAAAACTTTGATTGATTTATATCAAAATATAAATTAGAAATATATATTTACATATATTTTACACATTACAAAAAACCTTTTTCTTGATTTTATTTTTTATTATTTTCTTATTTTATATACATTTTCTTATTCTTATTTTTTGTACATTAACATAGATCAGTGGGATATATTTTAAACAAGTTTATGGCACTTTAAATATGTACCTGATGCACATCAGTTAAATGTAAATGATTTATTGTCAACTAATGAATACGTTTAGTTCTGTTTTGTAGGATATAAGCAGCTTTGATTCTATAATCAATTTAAATATTCAGTGCTGATTTTTTTGTATGACTTTTTGTATGAATTCTGCATGTATTTTTGTAGGCTTTTTGAGTCATAAAACGCAGTAATATATCTTTGGATTAGTTCTACATATTAGTTCTCCATTATAGAATATATGTAAGCAGCTTCTATTATAGTCTTATTAATTATTTTTCTGTTCTTATTAATTTCCATATTCAATGTTGACTTTTTATATGTTTTTTGTATAAAAATGCAGTACTATATTTTGGGTCAGATCACTGGCGTTGCCCATGTTTAATGTGTTCCTCTAAAGCCTAACTTTTTGTTTAGGATCAACACAGTTGAAATTTGAATCTAAGTAAAATATTACTATATTTAATTTGTTCTTTAACTGTAGCTAAAATACGTAAAAATACCTTTTCCAAGTACTTGTGTTAATTTACTTTAGCAATTTTTTAATTATTCCTAATTAAGTCATTGATATTTGAATTGAAAAACAGCGGTTAATTAACCGTACTCTAATTAAGTTCAATTCTATTCAATATTCCTCTTATTGATCTTTGGCCTGAGTGAGTCTCTAAGTCTTAAATCAACTCACCAATCACGAAACCCCACGAACACGAATCCCCCTCACGATCCCTCATCACTAAACCCCCAACACGCTGTCATCTCGAAGTGTTTAAAGTCGATAAAGCTTCTGCATCTCTGTGAGAGTGAGAGAGAGAGAGGGAGCGAGAGAGGCAGAGGCAGAGAGCTTGCATCTGTTTCGGGGCAGACTTCAGCTGCTGGCTGGCTGGCGACGTGTCGTTTGTCGTTCTTCAACGGTTTTTACACGATTTGGTCAAAAACGTCAAACTGACTGACAGCTGCCAGGCAGACACAGCCAGGTAGCACCAGCTCCAGCCCCAGCCACTGCCCCAGCCCCTGCCCCAGCCCCTGCCCCAGCCAACTTCTGTCCCCAGTCCGAGGACAGAACAAAACAGCAACACTCAGTGGCAACAACACTTCAAACCGATCAGTTGCAATGTCGCCAATGTAGCTCCATCTCTCTCACTCTATCTCTCCCTCTCTCTCACTCTATCTCTCCCTCTCTCTCTCACTCTATATGTGCTTTAGCTACCCGTCTTTGTCTCGTCTCTCTGCTGCCTCTCTGTGTGTCATTTTGAGTTCGATTTTTGCAGCTGTTTGGAAAAACAATTTTTGCCTTTGAATAATTTGCCAAGTGTTTTTTTTTTGCTTTGGCTTTGACTTTTCTGCTTATTAACGTAACGAATAATTGCAATTGCAAATCACACAGTTGGAAAATTTGCATAATTATATAGAAATCACGAGGCTAGTTAGACAGACAGTCAGAGTTAATCGGGCAGCGGCCGAGTAGTGATTGGCAAAACGATTACCATTGAGGCAAAAGTTTTCAAATGGAATGTCAGAGTTTTGGTTTTGGCTCAAAGAAAAATCGAGCATTGTGGCAATTAAAAAAGGCTTTACATACACTTGAGAGTTCCGCTTAAAAAATTTTTTACAATTGAGTAATATTATTTACATAGAGTGCACTTTGAAATGGGAGGAGAACTTCCATAGTGCACTTTGAAATAGGAGAAGTATTTCCACGAGTCACTTTGAAGAATCGCCGCCTCTAACAATTATAACAAAAAGACGCTCAATAAATGTAAATTTTTGCTTCGTTTTTTGCCTATCATTTGCGTGTGAGTCAATCAGTTTCTCAATCAATTTAAATATTGCATCAGGGCATCAAAAGAATGTTGGCCATAAGGCAGCAGGCCAGCAGCTACTGTGCGGCTATTGAATGAAGCGATTGAGGCTGAGAGACTGTGCCTTCGATTGAGTCTGTGGCTGCGATTGAGGCTCTGCCTTCGATTGAGATTGAAGCTGTGGCTGCTATTGAGATTGAAGCTTCGATTGAGACTGCATCTGCGATTGAGATTGAGGCTGCAAATGAGGCTTTGGCTGTGTCTTCGATTGAGTCTGTGCCTGTGCCTGCCTCCTGCCTCCTGCTGATGATGTGTTGACTCGTCGGCGCCTCTTTTCAAAGACCCCGGCCCTGGCCCCATCGTGGCCCCAACACCGTTCATATTTTGCGCTTATTAAAGATTTTTAAATACTGTAATTTGGCCAAGAAGCTGGACTTGAACTTGCCGCCACTTGAGTGCCAATTTATCAGCGATTCGTCATGGTCGAATCCTCCTGCTGCTGCTGCCTCTTACTGGAGGTTCAAGGGTATAGCTAATTTGCTATAGAAATTGTGAAAAATCATTCAACTAATTGTCCTGCAGAAAGAGGCTTTTTGGAATGCATTATTGGCCATGTTAAAACAATTACGTTAAGATTTGTATCTCAAATTTATGCAAACATTTTGCTCTGCACTCAATTGATTCGAAAATGAATTTGAAAAACTTACATACATTTGCTCTGACTTGTCATTGAGTCTGATTGTTCAAGCAGAATTAAATGAATGTCTCGTGAATGGGATTGTGAATGTGATTTTAAATGTGATTGTGAATGTGATTCTGAATGTTGTTTAAAGGGTATATGGACTAGGGTAGTGGCTTCAAAAGTGGTCTAGATTTTGGGGTTTGGTTGGGAAGACTTTAACTGCTGCAGGCTCTTTTTATGCTCATTTTTAAATAAAATAAAATATTTATAAGTAATTTTAATACACTATTTATTTACCTGTCTCAGACCAACTCAAGTCTTGCTATGTTTTATATATTTTTTGTATATTACTGAGCGTTAAATAAATGCTCATGAATGTGATTTTAAATGTTGTCTGGAAAGGGGAATAAATGGACTAGGTAGGTGCTTAAAAATGGGAACTAAAACTTCACGTACTGCAGTCAGCTTTTATCTGTAATTCAAAATTAAAGTAGCAGCAACACAATTTTTTGATTTTGCTAATTAATATTATATAACATTTATTTGACAGTCTCACATCAAGTACACTCCTGCTATATTTTATATATATTTTATATATATTTAAAATACACAATCTGCATTTTTCCTTACCTTACCGTCTGCTTTCTTTCCTTTTCTAGAGTACCCTAAAGAATTATATATTTTTTTTCATATTTTTTTTCGTGCCATATTTCTACTTTGTTACCTTTCCTAGAGTAATTCTTCCTAGAGTATTATATAATATATCTATATTTATTTGTATATTTTTATTTTTTTTATGTGCTTCCTAGAGTACCCAAACTTCACTATACCAACTGCATTTACCTCATTTTTACCTGCTGCATTGCGTATTTCAATCGAATGCACTTGAGAATTAACATTTGGAATGCCTTTAACAACTGATCGAAGCATTTGGCATTTAATTGAAAGTCAACATACTTATGCAAATTACACGAACAGCAGCGAGACCACCTAACGAGGCAGCTCAGAGCTCTACTGACTCCATGTCGAGGCTCAAGCCACCTCGGATCGGACCTCAGCTCAGTCCATGATGAAACCCCAAGCCCCAATCCTCAATCCCCAAATCGCTGCAATTTGCATAGAATGAGAGAGAAAGAGCCTCTCTTTCTGTATTTTGGCCAACTGATTTGCATGCGGGTATAGCCCTGTAGCCCTGTAGCTGCCTGCCTGCCTGCACAGGAAATGTATCTCTGGGGGCTACACGAATTCCAATCGATCCGCTCGGTTGGCAGGCAATAAATTATGACAAAAGTTTGCATTAAAATAATTTACAAATTAAACAGCAGAAATTACATTAAAATGAGTGAAAATGTGGCAGACCAGCAGCCAGCAGCAGAAGGCAGCAAAAAAAAAGCGGAGATGCCTTTCCGAGAAAGCCAGTTGGATGCCAAAGACCAAGACCAAAGACACAGTTGAATCTGCAGCTCAACCTGCTGATGATGATGATGATGCCAATGCTGATGTTGATGCTGATGCCAATGCCGATGCTGACTGATGTTAATAAGGCGTCTCATAAATTATCAAGGCGAAACGTGCTGAGAGACGAGGAAGAGACTGCTGCTGGCAGTGGCAAACTGCAACAGGCATTGAGGGGCCATTGGAGATGGCAACGTGTTGAGGAGTTGTATTTGAAGGAATCACAAAACGCGACACTACATAAAGGGAGGTGTTGATGATTCGTCCAAAGATTGTTTGGGGGCATTAAAAATGTATTAAAAGTTAATTAAAATAAAAGAATTGCTGAATTAAAGCTCTCGAATAGTTTTTGGAAATGGATTAAATATTTTACGATTTTTTGAAAATTCCTCAAAAATTGTCTTTGGCACCTAGCTACGCTTACTTAACACTAAAATCATCTATGTTGATCCAAAAATATTTCCCCATCACATCTCTAACATTCATCGTGTTTAGGCCTCATTCTCTGCTACCTTCCCTGCTGCCCTGTCCAACCTTCTTGGCCATCTCCTGCGTCAACATTTTGTTGTTGTCTTGACATATGCAATGGCGCGCACAACACAAAAAAATTTACATCGCGTTTATACGGATGCGAAATGCAAGACAAGCTAAAAACCAGAAAGAAAAGGAATAGAGCCAACGAAGAGTCGAAGTTTTAGATACTCTGGAAGATGTGGGGATTCCATAAGAGATACTTATAGGTACATTGTACATATGTAGGTGCTCATTAGATTACTAAATTTGATACAATTTAAAAAGAGCTATGATTAGACTAGTCTTTCCTACGATTGCTCATTAATCGTCTATGACCGATACATAAATTGATACAAAACATTAAATTTTTAGAGTTTTGTGTAATTATTTTTAAAGCTAGCAAATATTTGTATTATAATGAATTGTTTTGGCACCAATCAGAATTTGTTCCTCCATTTATTCATAGTTTTTATATCCGTACTTGAAGTGCAAAAGCGTATATTGCATTTGTGGTAAAAGTGGATGTGTGTAACGCACAGAAGGAAGCGTTTCCGACCCCATAAAGTATACATATGTCTGTCTGTCCGTCTTTTTTGGATTTTATTCAGGGATGCAATACTTCCCCTTCTACATACCAAACCTCTACTAAAAATCATCATACCCTTCTCTTCGAGAGTATAATGAGGCACAGTCACAGGCGGTAGGAGGAGCAGGGAGTAATGGCAGCGGCAGCAGCCTACCACTATTAACGTGACAATTTGTGATTTGTGCTGGATGCTGGCTGCTGGCTGTGACTCTCTGGTATTTAGAATTTCTTTCTCAGTGCCAGCAGCAGCAGCCGCTGCCGCATCCTGTTGCAGAAGCCGCAGCCTCCAGAGGCAATGTGCGGGGGAAAATGTCGTCGCCAGCGTTCTTGTTGCTGTTTCTGTGTCTGTTTGCCTCTGACGATGACTGCATTTAGATTACGGAATTATTTAAAATATTTTATTAAAGAGCGACTGAGCGATCTCTCCTCTTAGCCATGAGACCAAATGCCAGCTGTGCGTGGTCAGCGTCAGCATAGCGGGGTATTAATTATATAAATTATTCACAAGTTTCTCTCTCTGTGCTCTTAATGAATTTCTAGTCTGAGGCAGTGGAAATCCTAGCAACAGTACAGCAGCGCCATCTGGCGTGGAGAATGGGGTTTCATCTACCCACAGAGAGAAGGGGTTGGAAGTGTTCTAAAATTCGGGTAGCTATGCAAAATCGAACACTGGAAGTGAGCGACGAGACCGACCACGTAAAGGGTTGGATTGGTGTTCATTTTTTTAGCAAAGGGGTTGTTGGGAAACGTTTTTTATTGAGACTATTTAGTTTGGTTTTGTTGCTGAAGAAGTAAGGAACGAAAGATGAAAAATCAGAAGAAAATCAGAAGAAAATTTGTATTCATTTTAAGAAGAAAATCGATCAACCTCGAAATTTGTATGGCAGAGATTTATTGTGAGTAATTGTAATATTTGTGATAAATCTTTATTGGCTTATGAATGTTTTTTACTTCTAGCTAACATGGACAAAAAATGTGTAATGGTGAGAATTTCAAATGTATTTCACATGCAATTTTGTAGGTATAAATAATAGTAAGACAAAACAGTTATAAATACATTAGAAAGAACAATTTTGTGAACAGAAAAGAACAAACAAAAATGATTTAAAGTGATGTTTAAGGTTACACAACTTTTTATGCCGATTTGAAGCTACTCAAAATATTTCAGTAAAATTTAGATATTGTAAAAAAATAAAAATCTGCAATAATGCCATATAAAAATCGATAAAATGTAAAAATATATGATAGCTTTTGAAACTTCAAAACCGTAGCCGAGTATGCTCTCTTCTTAAGTTCGATTTCTTAACATTTCATTTTAAAACAAACCATTGCCAAAAAGCTTCTTCGCAAAGTCTCTATAATCTTGTATAAAAATCTTCTATACATTTAACTGCTAATTTTTGTAAGACTTAAGTATTAAGACCATATACATACATGTTTGTATGTACATATACTGAAAAGCTGCTTAGTTTACCCTCTTGAATTGATCTCCACACGCTCCATTAGAAAAGCACAAAACCCCAACCAAAATCTACAGATAAACTTCTGTCTATATGCCTGTCCACGTATCCCGTATCCCGTGACAAAATAAACAAAAATATATAACTCCAAGCACACTTGGCTCAATTAAGTCACAAAATAAGCATTGTTTGAACACGCGCCCAATGGGAGTTCAAATCAATTTAAATTTTAAAAATATACTCCAAAATATTTTACCCACAAAACTTGGCCACGCTTTCAGCCCGGGTAGCAAGAGGCAATGCCCAGCCAATGGTTTAGACCAAAAAAATCTGTATAAGCCAGCTCGCTTTTTTGTATGATCATTTCCGTTTTTGAGAAAAATCAAAACTTGACAAATTAGACAAATAGAAAACATGTCAAAGAACTCGGCCCGGACTCGCGTCTCAGACCCGCCCCAATTAAGCTGCTCAACATATTTTTGTGTGTTTTTTTTGTATTTTGTACAAGTCATGGCTAAGTGCGTAAGACCAGTGCGTAAAGGTGGTGAAAGAGGTAGACCAGGGAGGGGCTAAGAGGTAAAAGGGGATGTGGTTAAAGGTTTGGAGGTGTCTGCTTGAGGAATGGTTTTGGTTCAGACGAAAGCGCGTTGCTAATTAGAATAGGCCCAGGCCCAAAGGGGAATGAATGTTTATTCATGGCTTAGGCTTAGGCTAGTGATGGGTGCGTGAAGGTGTTAGAGGAATAGGAGTGATGGAAATTTATGTAGAAAACTGAATGATAAATGTTATAGTTTTGATATTAGTTTTCGAAGGTGTATGACTACATATAGGAGAAGTTATGCTAGGAGAATTTGATTTAGGTTTAAGTGTTGAAAGAACTAAAAATAAATGTTGATCTGTGTAAAGAAATTATTATAGAAATAATTGAAACGATATTCCCTGCTCAAATTATTAATTGTTATTTTTAAATAATATCAAAAGTTCACGATAAAACTAACAAAAATATATATAGGTCTTAGCTTAACTTGAACTATATTTTTACAGATAGAATTTGGCACAGAAATTTCAGAAAAAAAGGAAAAAAATATATTTTATTATTTATATTGTATAGGAAATTTCAAAGAGTCATCTCTTGTATATTTTAAACAAAATTCACTAAATATTAAATATAATTCCCTAACTTTCTTAGCTCCCTTCCACATAACCCCTTCGTGTTCTTCACTGCCATATCTAGCGAGAGACTGCAATTAACAGCAGACTCTAAAGGGCGACAGAAAAATCAAATTTAAATGCGTTTTAATTTCACAGCTAACAGATATCGATCAATGAACACAAAACGGCCAAGTAGAATAAGGTAAGACGAGGCAGTTGTCTGACAAAAAGATGTCCAGTCATGCCGAGTTGCAGTACGAAGCGGGAAAAGGGGACAGGGCAGGAATAGAGAGAAGGGGACAGGGCAGGAACCGGGAGAAGAGTCACAGGCCAAGCCAGGCCAGGCCAGGCAGCTTCCGCCTCTGACAGACAGACAGTGAGACAAAGAGAGATATTGAGACAGAGAGACAGACAGACAGACCAACAGACAGTGAGAAAGAGATAGTGTGAGAGAGAGAGATAGTGAGCCTTTTGCCACATCCCAATAGAATTCAGACACCTTGTGCCTGTTGCCTGGTGCCCAAGTCGTTCCCTGACCGGAGCCTCAACGAGCCTGGTCAGGCTAGGCATTTGGTCGTAATCAAAATCCTTTTATAGCATTTACATAGCAGCACATACAAATCAAGTAATGCCTGCTATTGGTCAAGTTTTTTTAACTGTTCGTATAGCCAGTACCCAGTCCCCAGTCCCCGACTCCGTCCACTTGTTTTGCAGTTAGAGTTAGTCATTGAGACTTGGGGCCGGTGACAGCAGTCCAGTCCAGTCTAGTCGTTGTGATCGTGGGAAAATGATCGATTTCATCAGGCCTAGTGCGGAGTATCTCTCTCTCTCTCTCTCTCTCTCTCTCTCTCTGTCGCTCCTTCGATCCAAAGCATAGCCATGGTGGAGTACATGACATCGAACATGCCGAGGCGAGAGATGATGGCAAAATCGCAATTGAAACGTGTTCATAAAGCAATTTTTCGACTCTTTTTTTTGTACTTTACACGACTCGTAACATAGTCTACATGTATATGTATATGTATGTTGTATGTAGTTGTTGTCTTGTGTGTATTTTTGTTGCTGTTTTGTTGCTTTTTTTTTGCTGCTTGTGTTTGGATTTTTATGAAATGCATCTGACAGATTGTTGCCAATTTGGTAGTTGGTTGTTGGCTTTTTGAATATTGATTTGATGACCGTGGAAAATGCTTTTTTTTTTTGCCTTTTTCTTCTTCTTTGCTGTTCGATTTTGATGGACAGTTAGCTGCAGATAAAGACTAATGGACATTTAATGATTGATTAAGCATATAAGATGGGTGGAAGTTAGTTGATTGGGAGGGGGAGTAAGATGGGTGGCTTTTAGAGGGTAGAAATTGTTAATTTATAATTTTTAAACATTTTATTTTTTAATATTTTTAAGGCTTTTTTTAAGTTGATATTTTTAATTTTTAGACACTAAATTTTTAATATTTATAAATCCTTTTTTTATGTGTTTATTTTTTATTTTTTTTTTTTATATAATTTTTTATATTTATATATATTTTTTTTATCATTTTTTTTTTTTGTTTAGAGTGAAAAATTTTTGGAAAAGAATTTGGAGATTATTGCTAGTTAATTTGTAATTTTTTTAATATTTAATTTTTAATTTTTAACTTTTAATTTTTATTATTTAATTTTAAAATTTTTTTATTTTATTTTAATTACATTTTTTAATATTTATATTCAAGAAATTATAGAAGAGAATGTGGAGTTTATTGCTTAATAACTTGTAAATTTGTTTATTTAAATGGCCTTTTTATATGAAGATTTCGTTATTATAATTTTTAAATAAAAAAAAGTTCTTCTGGCTACTAATAAAAATAATAAAATAATATTAAAATAAAAGCATTAAGCTTCGATTACATATATTTTCTAGTATTTATATTTTTATAATGTTATTTTTATATTTTATTTTAGTATATAAATATTGTGCAAATACCTTTAACAATTCCCCTTCGATATGGCTGTTAATTTTCTTGAGCTACACAAAAAACTTGCTCCACCAAAAAAAAATAAAAATTAAAATGCCATAAGCCTCAGTAGCCTCTGTGTAGCCTATGTTCTAGGCCCCCTAAAAAAACTCAACCCAACTTCATTGGCAATGCTAATTTCAATGGCCAACAAAATTTTTGTATGCATTTATGCTTTGCCACTTTTTATTTGGACACACCTTTTAGAGCCACTCTGAGAGAGAGATCTCCTCTCACCTTGTAATGGTATTTGATAACTAATTGCCTTGTTAATTTATTTCATACATTAAAGCCATTAGCTCCGCCTTATTAAATTAAGAAAAAATCATTTTCACATGTCAGATTTATGTATATATATATGTATGTATGATATATTTTCTGTATCAATTCAGGAAACTTACTCAAGCCAAAACGGATTAAATGGGGCTTTCTTGTAGCACAAAAAACTTCTTCAAAGAGGCGCAAAAAAAACTTGGCCAGACCAAACGTTGGATGGCTCAAAAATTATTATGCAGCAGCAATTACTCGCCAATTGTCGTCGCAATGAGATGGAGAGCGAATGGAGGAATGGGAATATGGGAACGACAGAGAACGAGAACAAAAGGCTGAAAAAAGTTGTTTCAAAAAGGCGATAATCCAGTCGAGAATGGACGGCCAAAACGGCTGGGAATGGCTGGCTGGCTGGCTGGCTGGCAGGAGCATCGCAATGATCAAACGGCAAAAAGAAGCTTGGGCTCTGGAGCTTGGCCTGGTCAAGACGGTTTGCTTGAGTCTCCCCTGCCCCCCAGCCTGGTTATGACCAAATGGAGAGGATCAGCCAACAGGCCGCCTTCTGTGATTATTTTTATTATAATTGCGCGTTTATTGGCGTGAGGAAATGTTGGGGCCGTGCAATTGCAATCCATGGGGACGCCACACAATCCGCCTGCCACACACTGAGAACACAGAGAGACACACACACAAAGAGGGACAGTGTGACCAGTGACACATACACACAGAGATGTATGGTGTGACCAGAGAGACACACTCTAACAGAGAGATGGTGTGACCAGAGAGACACACAAACGCACACAGAGAAGGACCAGAGAAATACGCACACAGAGAGATGGATGGTGTGGCCAGAGAGACATACAAACGCACACAGAGAGAGATGGTGTGGCCAGAGAGACACTCACACAGAGATGGATGATGTGACCAGAGAGTAAGTGCCTTAAATTTCATAATCAAACAAAATCAAAACAACAATTTTCGTTTATATCTCTCACTCCCTCTCTCTCTGTCTCTTTTTCTATTGCCAGTTTGCCACTGCTAATGACGACGACACCTCTGACAACACTCCTTCCCCCTGGTAGAGGAGGCCGCATTGGACACACCGAAAACATCCCACAAATTTTACCATATATGTCCAAAGTGGTACAAACACACAACCCGACAAACCCGGCAAAATGGCCAACGGCAAATCGACTTTGATTTGTCTTAAAGCCAAAAACTTGCCGCTTGTTGTACAACATTTTTGCAGTCTCTTAAATGCAGCAGCCCCCATTCAGTGCAGTCATTTTGTTGTTGTTTGGCTAATATATTTTTAAGCATTGGGATTATACATACATATGAGTACATACTACTATACGTGCGTGGCTAAGTCAAAGAGTTTTGCCGACCAGCGCCGTATGATATAAGTGACAAAGAGATTAGCGAATTATTGTTACAAGTTGCAAAGCGCTCAAAAAAGAGGCTTCAGATATAGAAAATTATAGGTAAAAATTCACGAAAAATTTAATTCAATTATAGATTGATCTACAATCAATAATAGAATAATCAAGACGTAGTGTGGAAAACTTAAAGGACGTTTTGAAAACTGCCCAAAATATTGTAAAAAATATTCCCAAAATTTGTAAAAAAAAAGTTTATCAAACACATAGCAGATTATGCATCATTCCAATCAGCTTAGTTCTTTTAAACGATAATTGAAAAACTTCCTGAAAAGTCAACTATTAACTTCTTTTGTATTTTTAAATGCTTCAAAAAATGTTAACACAATTTCTTTTTTGTTTAAAAAATGTATTAAAAAAAAAATACAACAAAATGTATAAAAATACTTAAACAAAAGAACACCATTTTTTTTTTTTTTATATAAAAATGCAGCAACAATTTTTTTTTTGTGTAAAAATGCACCATTTATTTGTTATAGCAAAGCCCAAAAAAACACCTTAATTTTCTAACCCTATCAGATTTGCTGCATTGTATACGTAAATTACCAATTTCCCACTTGATATTGTATCTCAAATCCAGACTAAACTCTCACCTGCAGCAGTGGCACTTGCATTAAGGAAGTGCAGCTTTAATAGACCAAAACCCCAGCCTAAACCCCACTTAAAAAAGATTCCCCAAAGTAGATTTCCATTCAGTGCTCGGCGCCAACGACCTCCCCACCAAACAAAGCCGCTAAACTGTTGAAAAATCTCGCTGCAATAATTAGTTATTGAAATAGAAAAGCAATTGAAAATTACAAAGCGATTTTATACAGATGGAAATCGGAGGTAAATGCCAGACTCGGGGCTCAACAGGGGCTCAAACGGTGCTTAACCGGGGCTAAAGCGGCGCTCAACCAGGGGCTAAGCCTATCACAGCCAACCGATCTGAAAATAATGGAGAAAAAAAACAAAAAAAATCCCCATGTAATGGTTGAATTTATAGCAACAATTTAGAGGAGGCGGAGTCGATGTACGAGGCGAGACTGTGGCTGTTGCCTATGCTAATTGAAATTCAACTTGTTGCACAAGACTCGAAGGTGGAGCCACAGACAGGCCTGAGGCTTATACTATATTTGCTTAAAAAACAATTAAATATAGAGAGAGAGAGCGTTAAAAATAATCGCGAAAGAATTGCACGCCAATGGCTCATTTGTAATGCTCCAGAAGAAAAATTCCCCTGGGACAACCAGACGAGTGGCTTGGCAGGAGTGTGTGGATGGGGGGATACATTGCCTAATTACACAACCTTTTGTTGTCTGCACATATATTTTGTTGTCTGGGTGTTGTAATGCGACAATTAAAGTTATTAAAAAAAAAAAAACTTTCTGTTTCTTCGTCTGAGAGTCTGGTGTTTGCATAATCGCACAATTTGTCAACGCGTCCGGAGCCCCAGACAAACCTTTTTCATATCAAAATTTTAATTGTTTTTAGCCTCACACTAGCTGGTTGTATTTTTTCAATTTAAATGTAAAGTCTAGGCGGGAGGGTTAAGCTGTAAAGCTAAAATGCGTTAAAGAGAAAAATGTGTTAGGGCTGGCGTGTTGCAAGTGTGAAATGAAAAATTGCCTGGCCTGGCCTGGCTGCCTGCCTGCCACAACGCAATTCCATATGGATGAGATGCCTGCCTGCCATTCGGTGGCAAATCAAAACTATGGTATGATGTAAATTATTATTATAATAATTATTATTAGTTGTGTGTGCAATGTATTTTAGCTTAAATGAGCGAGGAAAAATTATAATTGAATGTTATGCAGACTGAAATTCCATGTCAAAAGTGGGCAAAAAGAATTTTTCTTTAATTGAAAATTTTACACTTAAAAAAATAATGCCATTTGTTGCATACGGCATAAAATTCGCAATTAATTTGATAATTTTTAAGGCAGTAAATTTATTATTAAAACACAAGTAAATTCCCCATAAATTCTATAATTTTCAGTAAGTACATTCATTTATTTTCAGGCAAGAAATTTATTATTAAAACAGAAGTAAATTCTCCATAAATTCAATTATTTTCAGGCAATAAATTTATTATTTTAAGGCATTAAATTTAATTTTAAAACCGCATAAAATACAGCATAATTCTATATTCTATATATTTCTATAAATCTATAATTTTCAGGCAATACATTTATGATTAAAGTTCTATAAATCTATATAATTAAATTCACTACTTCCCCATAAAAATCTAAATCTAAAACACCTTTAATACCTTTAAAATCTATAACTAAAATCAACTCAAAAAAAAGCACTCCCCTTAGCCCTGACTGCTGCCCATCAATTGGTGTGTTTAATTGTTGCTATTTCCTGGCAATTATTAACAGATTAAACAAGGCAAATGCATTTGGCATTCAAAGCGAAGCCAATAAACTAAACAAAATTATGGCAAATAAATATGCATGTAAAAAATGAGAAGAAAAATACTACCACAAAAGAAAAAAATAAATAAAATGAGCGAAAAATGCAGCAAGAAAAATAAAAAAATCCGAAAAAAGCGGGAAAAAAAGATTTGCAACAACTTTCTATGACATTTAAATGGAAAACATGAAATCGAGCAGTTTATGTTGAACAAAACTAACCATCGGGATTAGACCATAAAGCATAAAGTTAGTGAGCGCCGCACCGTGCTGTGCTGCGTATCCGAGCACAGATACAAAAAGATATCCAACAGATACAGATACAGTAGCTTGGCAGCGGTGTGGAGGCCTGTGCGTGTCAGCGGCTGTGTCTTTTTCTTTGGATTTTCCTTCATGCTGCACTGGGTCCAGACCGAGCCTCTGGACCATCAAACCAGAACGGCCGCCTATGAAGAATTCTGCCATAAATCATGGTCATAAAACTTAGCTGTAATCCATAGAGTAATGTCGAGGGGTGGGGGCAGCATAGAGCGAGTCTTGTTCTTGGGCTTCTATTCTCTTTTGCGGAAGCATTGTGGACTTTCCAACTGAGCATAACTTTTGATTGATAATGATGTGTCAATAATATGTGTTTGCAATTTTATGCTGCCTGAATAATGTGAATGTGGACGTTACATTTGTGATGAAAAATGCCTCCTCGAATGAAGAAAAAATAAAAATAAAAACATTTAAATGCTAATTTAAACATAGATCCGAGTGCCATGAACGAAACCAACCATGATGATGAGTTGTGGCTCCCCCAGGATAACCAATGATCACGGGGCACAGTGGTGGCAAGTTTGAACATGGTTTGGAAATGGATTACGCAATGATTAATGATTGATTACATTTTAAAGAGTTTTTTTTACTTTAAACTTATAATTTTTATGGTTGAAAATATTACTAAAAATCCCCTATCAGCATATTATTTTTAACAAGAATACTTTGAGAGCCAGCATTAAACCTTTTTAAAAGACTGTTATACTTATAATTTGTATAAAAAATGTATTTTTTTTTAATTATAATTTTTATTATTATTGTTTTATTATTTTTTTTTTTTCTAATTTTATTATATTTTATATAATTTTTTTGTATATATTTTATTATACAAATAAACAAAAATAATTTTTTTTTAAATTTTTATTAAATTTTTTTTTTATTTATTTTTTTTATTAGAGCACCATTTGTTAAAATTCACAAGCCACATATGTATCACATATTTAGCAAGGTCCCATTTAATATTTTAAAACTAAAATATTAATTGCTGTCTCTTGAGCTTCTATAGCATATATTTTTCCGTAGTTTATTTCTACCTTCTATTTTTTACTTTCTACTTTTTTTAATCCATATCTAATGCCATCAAATATTTCCCTGGGAAACCTAACATTTATCGATCTAAACCGACAATTGTAATTTAATTTTTTTTAACTTACTTTTACACATTGTAATAAAAATTTTACCATATTCTAGTTTTCTACTAACCTCCTCTCATTTTCCCCAATTTATTGCCCACTGTGGCAGCGGCAGTATTTGAATGACCAAAAGCGCGCCTGGAATTTGCATTCAAATTGAGCGGCAGTCAGAGCTCAGAGCTGAGAGCCTGGCGTGGATTGGGGGGCCGGCGCCTCTTCAACAAAGCAAAAATACCGCAAAAAATACAGCGAAGAAATGCAAACGACAGGCTAATAAGCCCAAGTGGACAGCTCGGAATGCCTGGCCGGACTCCATATGGTAAACAATTGTGCTGGGGGGGCATTATGCACCCAGATCGTCGCGCAGAGCTGGAGATCTCTGTGGAATCGCACGTTGACAGCTTGCTTAAAGGCCGGGCAAATTGAACGGGGCCTGGCCTGGAGAGGTGAATCAACTTAATTGCTGGCGGAATTGTGTCAGGGCGTCCCATCCCCCCCATCCCCGACTACCGATCGTGCGTATGCGATACAGAAGCTGCGGCGCCAGCAACAACAAAGGCATTGTTCTCCCCAATCGAGCCGAAGTGAACCTGCTGCTTCGGGCGCTAAGCCAAGCTGAAAAAGCTTCCATGCGTTGGTAGGCCTAGGGGGGTGTAACGGGGAACTCTGGCAACAGTTCTGTTGAAATAGTTTCGTGGATTAATTGCTGATTAATTTTATTGAAGTGTTTTCAGATGGAATGGGGAACAAAACAGACGGCTGTCAAGGGGAGATTTGGCAAGCGAACGATCAATTTTGGAAAGATCTTTGATTTGTAAGTGATGTGAAAAAAGAATGAAGAATGGATTATGAAGTGGTTTATTAGAGTTAAAAGATGCATTATGAGAAATCAACTAAAATTAACACCAAAAATATATGTACATGTATGTGTATAATAAATATTGTGTTAATTATATTAAGAATATTTGATAAACAAGTGGAAAAAAATATTTAACATAAAAATAAAATATATATATATAATAAAATAAAATAAAATAATATAAGCATAAGTTTATTTCATTGTGTGCATATCGCACTTTTATATAGCTTTATATTTATTTGTTCATGTTCTTACGTTCCCTATTCATATGCTCATCAGTGTATTCTTACGCTTAAGCAGCTACATATTTGAATGCTCATAATTGCGTTGCTTTCGCCTAAGCACAAAACATAACTGTAACGAACTCACATGCATAGCCAAAATCCGCAGCCTGCACACGCATACAACGATGCGTTTCGGTTTTTGCATTGCGACTGTCGCGTGGCGTGATCTTCCGAATTCCCTTTTGGGCTCGACTTCGTTTCGTGGAGTTGAGTCAGTCGAAAGTTCTAGTTGAGAGCAAAAGCACGCGTATGCATTGCCATCCACGATACACTTATAATCCACAGTAAATTAATCTATAATCCACACAATTTTAGCTTAATGCAAATTACTTTTCATAAATACCATTTTATGCCTGAAGATTTTCTTAGCTAGTTAATAGACAAAATCCCGACTAAAACAAGCCCTACCAACAGAGAGAGATGGAGTGAAAAACAAGTTTTCAAAACACAAATCCAATTGGATAGAGCTGTGTTGCCCCAAAAAAATAAATCCCCCACAGCCTACCACAACCCAACCCACACACAACACAGCGCGCTGTGACAGTTGGCGATCCAATATGCAGTCTGTGTGTGAGAGCTACACACCACGGCAATGGAGATGAAGCGGCAGGCATGCGCTAGAGTAGCACAGCAGCAGAGGCAAACAGCTCCACCTCCAATTGGATTAAGCAAACAAGCACGCACACACACACACACAGACACACACAAAGGCAGCGATAATCATAAATTTAAATAAAGCGAAACGAAGCATGGGCAAAGCACACGAGAGACAGAGATAGCAGGCAGACTGATTTGAATAAAGCAATGTGTGTGTGTGCTGCGAGATAAATCAACAGCACATTGCCATCTCTTTTTCGCACGAGAGCTTCGCACACAGTGACACAGCTTTTGTGGAACCTAAGAGAGCAGAGAGCAAGTTTTTTGCAGAGAGCAAGCGATCGCAGCTTTTGCGCTAGTATTAGTAGAGAGAATGAACGTTGAAGCGGGGGAGCGAAACCACCACGTGAGCGAGCGCGCCACATCTTATCACTTGACTCTCTCTCTGCTCTCTCTTGACATGTGGCGCGCAACAATTGCAATGTTGCATGGAGCTACGCATACAGCGACAAAATTTTTGCAATTGTTTGAGTGCAGTTTGCTGCCGTGTGTTTCGTTTGTTTATTTGCCTTTTGTTTTTATAGATTTTCGCAAAAAAAGAAATACAAAAGAAGAAAAAAACTTGTTGCAGCGCTTTTCGCCGATCCGCGCGCATCTTTCAGATACTCGCCACAAAAGCGGACTTCAGTTCAGTTCAGCGTTCAGTGGTTGTAGCTCAAGTGCGCGCGCTCTCGCGTCTCCCGTTCTGCCAAAGCACCACACGGACTTTGCCAACACTTCCCGAGACAGAGCCCGAGTCAGTGCCCAGTGCCAGAGGAGCCTGTCCGCGATGCCTCTGCTCTGATCCCATTCGATTCGAGACAATATATACGATCCGATCCACACCGCTCTTGCCACGGCCGCCCCTTGCCATCTGACGCGTCGCGTTTTGTTGGTTGGTTGTGTGCCTCTTTTTTGTGCCGCATTTTCTGCGTTTTAACGACGGCATTTGTGCGAACTGCTCGGTGGCAGGTTAAGACGCATATTCAGCCCTGTGGGATAGTTATTTAACAACAACAACAACAGAAAATTAACGAATTTATTTGGGAAATCCTACTGCCTTGTGGATTTTTCGCAAAGTGAGTTTCAAAACAAATTTGCAACAGATTGTTCGGGCAAAGAGTTGTGCAAAAAGTGACCAATACAATATGATCTGATCTGATTATTTGGATATGCAACAAAAGTGAGAAGAGTTCTTTTTTTTGTTTTGGTTTCAAGTTATAAAAACCAAAAAGAATTATAAAGGTAATTTTAAAAGAATATTTAAATAGAATACTAAAGTATTATGAAACTATACTAGCAGTCACTTGGGAGACAAGGATCCTTTCTAGTATTTGAATAAATAACTCTATTTAGATACTGGTTAATACATTCAAATTTGAATATTTATTATTTGTTGATAATAATGTTTATTGCCTCTTAATATTTAATCGAAAGTCCTACTATTATAATAATAATATTCTTACAAAATCTTCGCTCAGAATAAGAATGAAGTTGAAGAAGATTTGCAATATATCGAAAGAGAATTCTAGAAGAAACCATTTTGGGCGAGTTATTAATTCACCGTTTGACTTGTAATCCCCTTTTTTATGCTTGGTCTCGAATTTATAAATCCAGATTTTCAAAATATGGCAAAGGCACCGATAAATATGTCCAGTCTTTATAACAATGTTATATACATATATGTATATCCAGGACACCTTAAGTACTATAAGTTTTGAGCGAAAAATCTAGATTTTTACAAAGTCTTTCGATAAATAATATCTACAAGTTCAGGCAGTAGAGGGGAATGGTACCAGATATGTAATATGTACAAGTTTATATTAATTCAGAAAAAACATGTAAATCGAATGGAAATAATTACCTAACTGCAGTCTTATACGATATTTTAAAGATATTCTACAAGACATTTCTAATATTTATCATCTTAAAGAAACCTTTAAAAATCTCCCTACTTTTTCTTTGTTAATTGAACTAATTTATCGCACAAAAAATCTATATCTTTCGGTTGCGAACGGCCTTTATTTTTTATGAGTAGTAGTTCCCCAGAAATTCATGTACCCTCCGCGCTAATCGTGAATCACACACAATTGAAAAAAAAACACGAAAATTTAATTTCACAATTCCCCCAATCCACAATCTCTAATCTAGAACAACCTTTAATAATAAATGAAAAAAACGTCTTTAAAATTTATGATGCTTTAGATTTTAGTAGAGGTGGGGAGTCACATAGAGTCAGTGGTTATTGAGAGCCAAAGGAAAATCTATACTAAAAATGTTATTTAGATATTTTTTCCGAATCGAAAACGGCACAGGGTCTCCAACTGGCACCCGATACCCATTCCCCATATTCTCTGTACTTAAGCCTAAAGGCAAACAAAACTTACTGGGACTGGACTGGACTGTGTTTTTGTGTACCTGCCTCAAAGTTTACACTACAGAGTTGAAGTGGCACCCATACCCCCGAGACGACACCTTTCGCAATGTCGCCACCACGAACAGGCGATAAATAATATTGAAATTGAAATAAATACAATAAACAAGAAGTGTAAGGAAAAAAAAACCGATCGATTTACACTTTAAATATTGTCGTCGTCGTCTTGGGGCACCTTTCTCGATTTGTTTGATGTTTATATCTATATCAATACACACACACACACACACTTAGGTATGTACTTTGTTGCCTTAGTGATAAGCGATCCACCTTCGATATATTTTTTATTAGCATAACACTTGTGGGGCGCTGAGTTCAAGTATCTTCTGTGTGGACAAGTTGGAACTGCATTTCCTTTTATATTTTTTTTTTTTTTCTCTTATTCAAATGCCGTTATCTGTGTGGCTGGTACAGATACCATTACCATTTTGCTGTAAAACGATCAAGTGATTGATTATTTTTACAGTACTATAATAAATATTTGTACTTGGTCATGCCTGCCTGCTTAGCCTAATTAGATAAAAATGGAATGGAACCAGAAGACTACTATGGCTGTTCTTCTCGTTTTCTCTACTCTGTACTCTTTGGTGTGTGTGCGTTCTGGCATTATCTTGACTGCATTTTCCCATTTACCATATTCGGTGCGACTCTTGAACTGATTAAGCCAGAACAAGAACAGAAAAAGAACAGCAAAGAAAAGAAAAGAAAGGCAAAGAACAGCAAAGAAAACAACAGCAAAGACAAGCACAGCAAAGAAAAGAAAAGCAATGAAGAAAACCATATGGAATAGTACACTGAGACCAAAGAACTGCACTGAAGAGAACCATTTGGAATAGCATACACAGAAACCAAAGACAAGACACGACCAAACCAAAGACAGTTTAGGTATTATTGGAATATTTATAGTACTACTACTATATCATATAGTCTATATGTGGACTTGACTCGTGTCTCGAGCATACGCGTCGAAGCTGTTGTTTTAACAGAAAAATGAGTTCAATTTGTTTGCCCCCAGTGCCAACACCTGATAAGACAACTCAACTGGCAATGGTTGGGTTGAGAGAAGATAAAGTCACCCACCTAGAGCACAAGAAACCTGTCAACCACTTGAACCAACTTTAACACTTTGCATATCAACGTTGACGTGTTCGACAATTGGCATTTGGGCACAAGAAAGACAAAAAAAAACTAATCAATTGAATGGGTAACAAATTAATGGTTGTGCAGGGTGCGCCCTAGGGTGACTATTGTATGCCCTGAAAAGTGGTAAGAAAATGCAGAGTTGCATTTTTTGAAGTAGGGTATTGTAGTTACAGAATTGAGCAATTTTAAGAGATTTTTTGATTAAATTTTTTGTAAATATTTGTGGGTGCACGAATATTTTAACTATTAAAGTGTGGCTTGGAGTTGGTCTGAGTTTTATGGGTGTTTGAAATGAGAACAGCAAAAATGTGAAGAAGAATGGAATATAATCTGCATACAGAAGGGTATGCATATGAAAGGGTATACAGATAAGACAATTTGTATTAATTTTGTGTGCTTTAAGGCTACCATTAACTACTATAGTTATCGTTGAGGTATAATTTTCAAGTTTTGATTTTCATTATTAAAAAAAAAAAAAAATTTATAAAACTAAAAATAAAAATGTGTAAAATGTGTAATAAAAATTAAACAAAGCTTGGAACAGAAGTACCAATAAAATCAATATAATAATCATACTTACAATATATACATATCTCATATTCTTCTTACTTCCTATTCTTCTTTGAAGAAGAACCCCTTGGCGACACCTCCCACACTTTGTCACCCTACTTCCGATACTTCTTCCAACCGGTTTGCGACCCTCCAACACTTTCCCATCATATTCTTGTCTACCCAAATACCTCTATACTCAAAAGCCTATATTTTAAAGCCATTTATGTGCTCATGCCGCTATACATAGGCAATGACAATATATCTACTCGAAATCTTATCAAACAAATGAAATTTTCCATTTAATTTACATATGAAGAAATATGAATCATTATCTTTCTAAAAAAAAAATGTACATAAAAGGGCTTGCGCAAAAAAAAAACTCAGCAAACTGGACCGATAAGAGTTATTGATTTCTGTGCTTTTGATAACGTAATTTTTTGCTGTCAAAAAAGAAAAAAGTCCTGCCAAAATATGTACAATCGGAAGCGCGATATTACGCCAATAAAATATAATTTGCAAAATTAACAAATAAGTTGAAGGCCCGCTCGTGATTAAAGTTTTATTAAATTTCACCTGATTTCGTTTATTGCGACCCACCACTTCATTCCCCTTCACTTCTCTTCACTCTGCTACCCTCGGGACACTTGAGTTTCTTTCTGGAGAGGCTCTAGAATTCTGAGAATTCGCACAGAATGGGTAATGGTGGGGGGGTAAACAATGGAATCTATACTATATATTGGCATATGGGCTGATGTTTTCTGGTCCGTACAAAGTTCACTTTGGGGGGATCGCTGCGCAATCGGTTCATTCTGGTTTTCAGCGCGATTTTCATGTCGCTTCGTTGTTCGAGTTGGGTTAGGTCTTGGCTGTGATAGGGATAGGTACTTAGTAGTACTCTCTACCCTCAAGTACTGCAAGTAAAAAATGATTTCCAGGCGATATGGTACTTGGTGACGATCTTTGGAATGGGGCAGTCTTTTCGGAGTGGAGCAGCCTTCGGTATGGAGAAGTCTTTTTTTCGCCAAAAGATAGATTGATTCGAGGAAAGATTTTATAAGATTATGATTGAGCATAATTCGAGGAAAGATTTTATAGATTGGCACAAGATTTAGTTTGTTTATTCTAGCGAAATAAATGGCCTGACATTATGGCAATAATTCTAAAAAATATTTCTCTTAGATGTTACGACATTATCAGCTCTAAATTAGTTAGTTTACAATGAGATCATCCTTTTTCTTTTACGTGAAGCTGACATCATCACCCCCTTAAACAATATCCCTATCTATAAGTATCTAAATGACTTCCAATTAAACACTGCCTAAGCCTTCTTATAGCACTGTTCTTTCCCCCTATTTAATTGGGACCCTTTCAACTTCCGCACTTGAAGTGACTCTTCGATCACTGACTGCCACGTGATTTAACATTTATTTTTTATTGCACCTGCGTTCTGTTCTGTTCTTGTGAAAGCGCCTGGCCCATAAATCGCACCAATAACAATCCAAATTAAACTCAAAGACCAGAGAGTTTGTGACAAATAATAATAAAAGGCAGGCAGGCAACAATGAATGGCATTCATTAGTCAATT
The DNA here is from genome assembly GCA_009664405.1 of Drosophila bifasciata. Lineage (NCBI taxonomy): Eukaryota > Metazoa > Arthropoda > Insecta > Diptera > Drosophilidae > Drosophila > Drosophila bifasciata. The sequence goes on from CM019042.1 coordinate 9,840,073, forward strand.
ACAGTAAGACCTGGTGCTAGTACTAGTTACTCAAGATAGCACCAGCTGATACCTGGACTGGTATGACTCAATGGCACAAAAGTCAGCCAAAAAAATACGTTGGTAAATGATGTCTAGATAGGAAGACAAACCAATTTGTTTCGAATTTGTTTTGGAATTTTTTGGGGACGACGACAGGGCAGGGGCAATCAGTAACAAAAAAAAAATGTTTTGCTAATTATAATTGAGCTGCAATGGGCTTTAATTTGTCTTAGTTGTTAAGTCACAAATTGTGTGTTCATTGCGGGGGAGTTTCCTTTTTGACTTGATCCAACTTAAGCCACCAGTTAAACCCCACCATTTGGCACTTTACGAATGGCGCCCCATTATTCATAAAATACCCAAAAACAATTCAGGAACTGACATAAATCGATGAGAGACTTTTAATATTTGATTATGCATTAAGTTTTTTTTTTTAATTTTTTATTTAATATTTATACGCAGTATTTGTGGGACTTTTCAACTAAACTTCAATTAGCATTTGAAGCTTTGCACAGTCTGCGCTAAAAATACTCATTTATTTTCGATTTGTTGTTTGTTTTATATACTATATAGAGAAATATCTAACTATATCTAATTTCGTATGAAATTGATTAGTTGTTGGGTTCGTAGGAAATTCTTGGATCGAGGGGGAGACCCACGCAACCAAAATGCCAGCAAAATGTAAGCCAAGGCATTGTCTGTGTGGCTGTCTGTCTATCTGTCTTCTTGGGGTGGGTAAAGGTCATCAGCTCTGTAAAGGGGACCGACCTGTTGCATGCAGTTTTTTTTCTGTAATCTATATTTACATATAAGTTTGGACTAGCTGCTTGGGCGATGACTTGAGTTTGGCTATGACAAGTTTTGAATTAAAGTGAATACAGACTAAGAGGTTTTAGATGTGGAATTTGAGTACGCAAAATGTGCATGAAATTTGGAGAGGAAACCCCACCTGTTGGTAAATATTTATGTACATTTTATTAGTACATAAATATTGTATACTATATATTGTATACAAAGCCGATAAAGTTCAATAGGATATCAAAAAATTTACCATAAATCATCAAATATCTATGTGTCGATACCTATCCCTTGCCTATTCTTCCATTGCCTCTAATAATTTATTAGACAATCTATTTATCGCATTAATTTAAATTTATAAAAAAACAATCAAATAATCTCTTTAAAATTCTATAGAATTTTGCTATAAATTTTTACCTTTGAAATCTTAAAAATATCAACATAAATTACAAAAAATATGTCCATGCCTTGTATGAAAATAAATTAAACCATTTTAAACATTTTTTGTTGCTCTTAAAGCACAATCTCTTATGATAGTCATTGAAATTAGGCCTTCTAACGCACTATCACAACATAAATAATTCATAATTGATAAGATTTCGAATTTATAATTGCCTATGCCTAACTTTAAGTTGAACAGATGCCCAACTTCAATGGGAACAGTTTAAAACAGATTGAAAATGATTGAAACAGGTTTGAACAGATTGAAAATGATTATTTTGATCAGTGAACATTTTTTAGTGTCTCCAAATTAATTTGAATATGCCATCAGACCTTCGCCCTGCAGGGTAGCATTTATTGTGCCTTACAACTAAACATTTTTACAAACGATTCCCTTTAATATATGCCAACTATATCAACCTATAAATGACAACTATTCATGGCTCTAATCAAATGTGTATAAATATAATTGCTGACATAGTTCTGCTCGGTTCTGCTCCATGGGAGGGGACTGCTTAAACTGTAAACTATAAACTGTCTGGGAGAACAGTTTTTGTGCTCATTTTTGGTATCGAAATAGGTTTCGTAATACGCTTACCGGGGGGGTTCACTGTTCAATGGGAGCAAAGAGAAATCAACTTCGTCACTTGCCACATTTCCGCTGCAGTTCTCAGAGATATCTAGATTGAGAATTGGGAGATTGGGAGACTAGAGGGTGGGAGACTAGAGACTGGAGATTGGAGATTGGAGACTGGAGAACTGGGAGAGTAGAGACTGGGAGACTAGTAGACTAGTAGAGACTGGAGAAACTAGAGACTGGGAGGGAGACTAGAGACTGGTAGACTAGAGACTAGACCCTGAGAGACTAGAGACTGGGAGACTGGCAGACTAGAGACTGGGAGACTGGAGATTGATAGACTAAATGCTGGAACTGAGAGACTGGTAGACTAGAGACTGGGAGACTAGAGATTGGGAGACAAGAGACTGGTAGACTAGAGACTGGGAGACTAGAGATTGGGAGACAGAAGATGGGAGAGTGGAAACTGGGAGACTAGAGAGCTGGAAGACTAGAGACGGAGAGACTAGAGACTGGGAGGCTAGGGAACTGGGAGACTAGAGGCTGGGATACTGGAAACTGAGAGACAAGAGACTGGTAGACTGTAGACCGAAAACAGGGGCACTCTCTTCCTTTTAATTTCTCAATAATAGAAGATGACTCTTGGGTTGTTCCTTTTCTTCGGTTTTTGATGCCACATTTAAATGGCATTAGCAATTATGCCGTGTTTTGTGCCCCGTAAAACATGAATGAAAATTTGTTGCTGTCGGTGTTTATTGTCTGATTATTATTTTATTTTTCATATGATTACCACACCACAACCCCTCTCAACCAACTACCGGCTACCGGGTTACTGTTCCCCCAACTATGTATTTTTCCGCTGTACTCTGGGGTCTTCTTCTACGTTTCGTTGTTGGCTTAAATGGTCAAAAACATCAGGTAGATGACTTGTAATTACATTGCGGAGATCGGATCGGAGTCGGAGTCGGAGTCTGTGCCTAGGCCTTTAGGGAGGGTAGGGTAGGGTAGGGTAGCTGACAGTAGTTGGCTACGAAGCGTCGAAGTCTTCAACTTTAGACGAGTATCAATTGCAGCACTGAGAGAAATTAAGTGAAAATAAGCTAAAACGAGAAGGAACGTGTTGAGTCGCAGTATACAAATTCATGGAAAAACTGGAAATGGAAGTGGAAATATTTGGAGTAGTAAAATGAAGAAGTTGCAAGGATAGAAGATGGTTATGAAAAAGAGAATAGATTAACAATAAAATGAAATAAATTAAATTAAAAAATATTATAGTCCTATATAGCATTTTGGGTCGATAGTTATGCCTTATATTGGGAAGGTATAAAAGATGCATTACCAGTGCATAAATTGCTGTATTTTATTCCGATTTATAATACATTCAACAACCAATCACATTGTAAAAACTTTACATTTTTCCCCATAAATCATTCGATTCAAGCAACCACACAAGCCCTTTTTCCACAACCCCCTTTTTCCCTTAGTGCATTTCCGAGTTATTTTGTAGTTATTATTATCTTTGTATGGCGATTATGAATATTCAGTTCAATTGCCTTGCTACCCGTTGACAGACTTTGTCTGCCGTTTAGGCACCCCTCTCCTCCATCTCTTGCCACAAACTACATACCTACCCGATAAGCTAACCAAAAGTAAGAATGACTTGACACAATTGGATTTTAATTTCCCGCAACGTCATGTTATTGCTCTCTTGTCGCCAGGTGAAATTTCAAGGCGAATAAGAGAAGATTTAACCAAAAAAAAAAAAAAAAAAAAAACTTACACCAAAAATTGAACTAATTAAAATGACAAAAAAAAGAAGTGAGAGAGAAAAGCAGAAGCTCAGCCTGGGGTCGGGTCTGTGGCGGCTGTAGATAAACGGGTTCACATGTCCATCAAACTCTTTGCGTGCCGAATGATGAGTATGCATAAATCTGAGTCTGAGCGCCTGCTTTTTTTTTTTTTTTTTTTTTTCTTTTTTCTTTCTAAGCTGAAAATGCGATTTTGAGGTCTTTGAATTTCTAATTGTTGGGGCTTTTGGCCTTAACAGAATTTCCTTTTGGTGCGGAAGAGATTTTGATGCCCCAGGGGAAGGGAATTATAATTTTAAAGGGTACTGGTAGAGTAAAAAAAAAAAAAAAAAAAAAAAAAAAAAAAAAAAAATTAACCTTTTTAGTTTGTTTTACACCCAAATGCGAAACAAAGTTCCCTTCTGAACAGAATTCCTATCATTTTAATTATATTATAAGAATTTTATTTTAAAATTTTTCACACCTTTTACATTCCCAAGAAGCTCTCCCCTTCCCCTAATACACACTAAATAAATCCAAGCAGCAGTTATTTCATAGCCAAAATATATCAATAATATTATTTTAAAAATGCTTAGCCTATTATTTATGGCCATGACAATTGTTTACTGTATTTTTTTTGTGTATAATTTATGATCTAAGCCATTTTGGGTTATACCCCAGCAGCGCCACACCCTTTATGGCTAATTAATCTTCTTTTGCCTAATTACAGACGGACTGGACTCTGTTTGTCCACTTGACCAACTTTTGTTGGGGTTGTACTATAACAGTATTCTCCCTATCGGAGCTGGCTAATCATTTTTGGAGCATATTTTGAGGTTTTCTTTTTGGGGCTGGCTATCTGTAACTTGGAAAAGTGATTAACTGTGTGTGCTCTATATGCTCTATGTTGTGTTGCTGCTGTTGGCACAGTTAGCAGCTGTAAGAACTGATTATGCCATTGCTGCTAGCAAACTACTATCAGCAACAGCAACAACAAAAGCAGCAACAACGGCAGCAACAACGGCAGCAACAAACGGTCAGCGGCAGCAAGTTGCCAGCATAAACGGAATGTTACTTGAATACAAAAGCTATTGCAATACAAATAAGGCTAGCAACAACTGCAGCAGCAGCAGCAGCAACAACGAACGACAGCTGTGTCCAGCGGAAGCACTAACAATGTCAACGCCGACAACAACAACCAAATACAAAATCAATGGCGAGGCCATCAACGAAAGCGTTGCTGCCAGCACACTGCTCTACCATCATCATCATCATCCACATCAACATCATCATCATCAGCTTAGCAACCTCCACAATCATCAGCAACAGCAGCAGCAGCAACTGCAGCAACAACAACAGCATTCGCAACATCATCAGCAACATCATCATCAACAATTGCTGCTGCAGCAGCAACTCCTTCAGCAGCATGTGGCTAGCAACTCACCGCTGCAACATTTGAGCAATTTGTTTGGCCAGCATTTGCCTACGCACAGTTTGCAACATTTGATTGCTGCCGAGTACTGGCAACAACAACAGCAACAACAGCACACTGTAGCAGCATCAGCAGCAACAATTAAAAGCGAGCCAACAACTCAATCAGCAACATCGGTCTTTGGCTTCACGCCTCAGCAACACGTCAATTTGGCCGCCTCGTTAGTTGCCCTAAAGCAAAACGATCCTGTAACCGTTGCTGCATGCCCCACAGAAATGCCCTGCACACCGAAACACAGAACTGCAATAACAGCAGCAGCAGCAGCAACAGCGACAACAGCAACATCCCCACCTTTGCAGGCGCCAAAAGCAACAACAGAATCAACAGCCTGCGGGGCAACAATTGACGATGACGACGACAACAACGAAGACGAAGAGGAAGATGAAAACGAGGATGATAATGATGACAGCAACTACAGCAACAGCATGCAAAATTCAGGCGGTAAGTTTGATGTTTTTTATGATTATTTTTTTTTGGGATGCAGCAAGAGGCACCTGCTAGGGGTGTTTGAGAAGTTGCTGGAAGAAGGGAGAATAATTTATGAATAATTACAGAATTATATTTATTGCAGAATTATTGCAGATTTATTGCTAATTTATTGCCAATATTTAAGTGGTGTACTTAAACATCTTTATATTAATTTTATAAATTTTTTTAAACCTTCAAAATTTTTAATTTTTATTGTTTTGAACACATTTTACGGTGGCACCTTTTTTTCCTGCCTAAAATTCGATCATTTTTATTGATTTTTAACTACTTCTCCGAAATCCTTTAAGCCTCCCCTCTCTCCCTCTATACATAATGCCATCTCATTTCCATTTCCTGCCTCGGATCACGATTCTTTTGAACTCTCTGGCTTCTGCCGATACCCTATCCCTCTCTCTTTCTCTTCAAAATTTTCTCAGTTATATTTGGCAACGTGTGTGTCTTTTGATTTATTATGCGGCCCTTTTATTTCATTCATAAAATGAAATGATTATGCCGTTTGGCCATCCCACATACAGGGCTGCCCTGCTCACACTTTCGTGTCATCTGTGGCGGACCGGACTCATTTTCATATCATTAGCCTCATCAGCAGACACGTTTGCTGCACTTCCCGTGCTGCCCCACACCATCCAAAACCCTACAGCAACAAGTCCCGTCACCGTCAGTCTCTTAAACATCATCATCAGCAGCAACATTAACATCAGCAACATCAAGCAGCAGCAGCAACAACAGCAACAGCAGCAACAACAGCAACAACAGCAACATTAACATCATCGGAGCGCCCCTCTCATCAGCCAATCGTCGGCGTCGTCGTCAGCGTCGTCGGAGTCGTCGTCGTCTTTCCTCTCTTTGCTCGACTTCTGTTTCCTTTTTTTCGTTGAACTTTTATTTTTCTTTTCATAAAATTGTCTGTTGTCTGCACGCAATATTTGTATAGTATATATATATATATACACCCATGTATATATCTTTGTTGTTTTTAGTTAGTGGCTGACATGAACCGGAATGAATAATATTCTATGGTCAAGTTTTGAATATCTGCCTCGGTCTGATAAATGACTCGAGTCGAAATTTACATGGGGTGCCCCTACAGCTCAGGAAATGGATATTGCATGTGGAGCAATTAAATGGAATCTTTGTGATTGTATTATGGAAATTAGTTTCAACGCCTTTAGGGCTAATATTCGCATGTGTGGGCCAGACTGTGGGTAATCCATTTTAACTAAGACTGCCAATTAAAATTATGTTTATATTTTTGCTAAGAAAATTAGTTCAAATATTCGCTGAACTTTATGCATAATTTAAGGAATAATTTTAAGCATAATTTTGACAGATTTTGGTAATTATTTTGGGGTGTTTTAGCTTCCATTTAAAATGATTTTCTATGCTCCTATTTTGGTGACATTTTTACAAACATTTTTCGCAGTTTCTATAATTTTTTTTCTCAATTTATTTGCCTATAATAATATTGGTATATTTGTTATATATTTTTTTGGCTTTTTAGCTTCCATTTAAAATTATTTCCTTTGCTGTTCTTTTGTGGTATATTTTTGACAAACTTTTTTTCAGTTTAAAATCTTTTTTTTTCTTAGTTTCTCAAACTTTTTTTCGCAGTTTTTCTGCCTATAAAACTACAAAATTGCCCAACGTTTCAATATCTCCTTCTACCCGTACATTTACTGAATATGAAAATCATTAATAACTAACCATAAAAGTGTTATAATCACGTCAGAGGTGTCAAAAGTGAGTGCCCCCCTTTCCCCCCGCTGCTTAACAGTCACCGCGCAGACATCTAACAAATTGCCAGGCCTCTGGTAAGCACGTGGATAATTGATGAGCGCCCCGACAACACCAACTCCAAGTCTAACACCAGTCTCAGTCTCTCCTCAGCCTCTCAGCCTCAGTCTTTCAGCCTCAGTCTCTTAGCCTCCGTCTCAGCCTCTCTGTCTCAGCTTCAGCCGCTGAGTCTCCCAGTCTCTCAGCCTCAGTATCTCAGTCTCAGCTTCAGCCTCTAATTCTCCCAGTCTCTCAGTCTCTCAGCCTCAGTATCTCAGTCCCTCAGTCTCTCAGCCTCTTTGCCACAGCCTAGTGCCAAGCCCGAGTCTGTTGTCTGCCTCTGTCTATGGCTTTGCCACCATCTTGGTCACACCTCCATCTCCTTCCCCCATTCTCCCATTTTAGCATAATTTCAAGTGCCTCCCCCCACCCGTCACAAGTGATCTCAAAGTGCTTTGTGTCTATGCCATAATTATGCCATTTGTACAAACGTTTTGAGCCTACCCAAAGCCCAAAGCCGGCAAACATCAAACTAATTTGAATATAATTTCATAGAAATTAAACCTCTCCCTGCTCCCTCTCTCTGTCTCAGTTATTTATTGCTTAATCCTTGTGGTTTGTGTGCCTCGTCGACTCGTGCCTTTGGTTTGTTCTTTTATGCAAATTCTTTTTTAATAACCCCCCCCCACCGCTGCCACCGTAGAATGGAGAATTCTTTTGGCCCAGCTTCGCTTTTTTGTTCGCTTCAAGTTGATTGCAGTCTGTCAGCCGCCCATTGTCTGAGACGATCTGCGAGGAGAGGCTGCCTGCCTCTGACGCCTTTTTTATTTTTCATCGGTTTCATTCATCGCTTTTGATGGCTTTTGATTATTATTGAAAATGATAAATGAAGATGGGTTCGTGTCTGGTCTGGTCTGGGGTGCCGAGTGCAGTAGCAATTTGAACTCATCAAGCAGCCCGCGCACTGCTGCTGCCTCTGCTGCTGCTGCAGGTTGAGTGATAGCTCTGATTGCTACCTGAAAAAAAACAGCTAACACAAGGGGCGAGTGCCCAGCCCAGGCGGAAGATAATGAAAATCACTAGATCGGAGTGTATTCAAAATATCCAAACGTTTGGGGGGTAGGGGAAAATAGTTGCGGTGTGCTGGGGTAAGAGAAAATAGTTGCAGTGGTACTGTGCGAGCTGTAAGCTGCGTAGAGTTTATAACTTAAAAAATAATGTTTAAAAAAAGTAAAAAAAAAATCAAATTAAAAGATTTTCTATTAAAGTAATTTCTAATGATCTTTTTAGCTTATTTTATTGCATTTCTATATTTAATTTATTTTTTCTTTTACTTAAAAAAAAATGAAAATAAAAAAATGTTTTTTCTATTTAAGTCAATTTTAATGCATATTTTTTGAGCTTATTTTATTACCCTGCTATATTTTAACTTAAAAGTTATTTTTTTTAATTAATTTGAATATATTTTTTAAATGATTTTTCTGCCTATCCTCCTTTATTTATATTTACATATATGTTTATTTACTTAAAAAATTGAAGAAAATACATTTTCCATTAAAATAATTTTAATTTTTTTGGTTTAATTTTTTTGTTCTTCTATTTAAAAATTTAAATAAAAACATTTTCCATTAAAAAATTCTAAAATGATATTTTTGAGCTTATTTTTCTGCGTTAAAATATTTTAATTATGTGTTTTTTTACGTAAAAAATTAAAATAAATAGATTTTCCATTAAAATAATTTGCAATGATTTTTTGAGCGTATATTTGCACTCCACTATATTTTATTTCTGCCCCCATAATACATATAAAAAGTGGAAATTATAGCATGAATATAATCTAACCCCGATATCACATGCCATCAGTTTTCTGCCCCTGCCCCTTCTCCATTGATGATTTATTAATTGTATTGTAAAATGTACTCCACAATCGACTCGCCGGAATCATCAATCAATTATGAATTATGACAGAATTCTAATGCCCCGGACTGAAATAGACAATTTTGCGATAGGCCTGAGCTTGGGTATTAAAGATCAAATCATTTTCCCTTGCCAGCCCCCTTGGGTTATTATGGCCCCTCCCCCAAAAACTATTACCAGCTAAATGCCCGGTTAGGCATTTGAAGTTGCAAATTGCTGGCAGGGCAGCAGCAGAGCTGTTAGCTCTTCTTCCTCATATAACCAAATCCCTAGCCAAAACGATCATCAGCCATTTGGCTAAAAGTACAGCAGCCATTAAGGGGAAACAAAACCCCCTCGAGCTGGCAGCTACTTAACCCGAACTCCCAACCAAGAAGAACCATGGCGGAGAGAGAGAGCCTGACAACTGTCAGAATTTAATGGCGGCTTCAATTTTTATAACCAAAGCACGACTACCGTCAAAAGTGAGCTGAAAAAACCCCATGGATGATGCTGCCGCAGCGGCCATCAAGTGCAATGTGAGCTGATGGGGGTTAGGGGAGGGGACTGAGGGCCGTGGCAAGTTCAAGTCAAGTTAAAACAGATTACGCCAGCCAATCTGACGGAGGCTGGCTGCAACGTTGCAAATAAGAAATGCAAACGAGTTGCCAAAGCCGCCACAGAGACTGAGACGGAGACTGAGGCTGAAGCCCAAATGCAGATTTCAAAGGCACGATATCGGTTATGGGTAAGGGAGCCCATAGCCTGAGCCCTGGCTTTTTTGGTTGAGTTGTATGTGTGCAGCATGCAATATGAGTTCCCACAGTCGCTCCACGGCGGGTTGCTCTTTGGCAACGCCTTCAAAAACTGATGACGTTGTAAGGCAGCCGCAGCAGGCAGAGTTGAAGCCGCGCTGCGACTGCGACCTGACGCTGCTTCTACTTCACCTTACTCCGATGCTGCTGCTGCTGCTGCTCCTCCTTTACCTCCTCTTTCTGCTGCTGCTATATTTCACCTATACTCCGACTGCTGCTGCTGCTTCTCCTCCTTTACCTCCTTCTTTTACTGCTGCCGCTGCTCCTCTTTCACCTTCGTCCCGCTGCTTCTGCTCCTCCTTCACCTGCTCCTCCTCCAGCTGCTGCTGCTGCTGCTCTGCCTGATGACTCGAAGACCTCGACATGCATATGAGCTGAATATGGGCCTGGTGGTGACTCCGTGAGTGAGGCACGAGGGTTTTTGGTTTTCATTCAGAAGTATTGAAAGCATCTGAATCGAAAGTTAAACTGTGTACCCTTCACTTAATCGACTTTACTAAAGAGTTCAAAGCTTAAGTTAAAATCTAAGAGACGTTTTCAGTAGCGAATGTACTTTGCTCTGTGTATAAAATCTCTATAAAATGTAGAGCAAAATGTATGTATAAAAGTACTATAAGCTTAGATATATTTTGAGTACTTATACCGCTGCTTATTTTATGCCCTCCAACTCTCATTTGTCCCATAAATAACCCATCTAATATGCATCCGCTGCACCTGCTCTTAAAACCCATCTGAAACTGTTGCTCACGCACTCATCTCTTGTAGCGCAATTTTGAGCCGCAACCATAACCATCACCCCATCATCCACGCTCGTCTTCGTCGTCGTCGTCGTCGTCGTCGTCGTCGTCGTCCGTCGTCCGTCGTCCGTCGTCGTCGCTTATCTGGCAAAATTTGATCAACGTTTTCGCAATTCGGGAGCTCCGCCCCGAAGGTATTTCCATAAATATTCCTCAGCCACAGATCGGTTCAGTCTCAGTCGCTGCCAGCCCCTCTGCCTACTGCCCTGCTGCCTGCATTGGCTTTTGCTTAACGTTGCTTTTTTTTTTGCTTTTTACTTTTATTAGTTGGCCTGGTCTGGGCTCTGGGCCTGTCCAGTTTTGTTTTTGTTTTTGGCTGTGGCTGTGGCTGCTACAAATAAATTAAAATTATGCATGCTTAGGCATAGGAGGGCCATGGGAATTTTGTGTTTTTTTTTGTTTGTGGGAAAGCCCACTTTTTGTCTTTTGGCTTACTTTGATTTTATTTTCTATATTTTGTTTTGTATTTTTTGGGGGTTCAGGTTGAACACAAACAAATACGTTTCGATGGTTGCAGATAATATTTTTTGGGCATAACAAATTTATGTGTGTGGGAGCCAAAACATATAGGGAGGGGAAGTAGGAGGAGGAATGGGAAGAGGAGTAGAAGGAGAAGAGTTCAAATTTGTCAATGAGTTTTTGGGTAAATTGTGTAATTTTTGTAATTTTTTTTAGGCGGTTTTGGTTAGGTTAAAATGTGTTTTTTAAATTGCATAAAAATCTTTTAGAGTTTTGAGTTAAACTATATAGTTTTTTGGGTATTTTTGCTTTAGGAAAATCATTTTTAAATCAATTTAAAACTTTAAAAAGAGCATCTGATATATACTATATCAAAATTAGGTTAAATTAGTTTTTAGAGAGTAATTCATGAACTTTTTTAGATTCCCCCATATGCAGCTATAATCCCGCAATAATATTTGAAATTCTCTATAAATATTTCTTCTCTGAAATATATTTTCAGTTTTATATATTTTTGGTAACTTTTCTTGAAATCTATCCCTTTGGGAAACCTTTTAGGCCAGGCACGAATTTACCCTCTTTGCATGCCATTTAAAAATTTTAATAAAATTGCATAAGCATTGCATTTGATCGCCACAGTCAAGCCAGGGCCAAAAAAAAAAAAAAAAAACCATTCAGGCACGTTCAAGCAGTTAACTCAGTTTGATTGCTGGCCAATGGGCAACAGCCGGGCGGAGGCTAAGCCACACACAGAGAACGAGGGGGAAGACAGAGAAGAGACCGCGACCGATGCCTCTTCAATATGTTTACCATAAAAAATGGTAAATTTGTGCTACGTTCTGTTTGAATTGAGCAATGTACCAGAAGGCCAAGAGGCAACAGCAGGCCAGAAGGCACCATCGAGAATGACTGCGAATCCTGGCTGGCTGGCGCCTTCCACAGAACAACACAAAACACAGAACCAAAATGCCGCCAGAAAGGAAATTTCCAATGAACTCACAAAACGCATCGTAACTCATACGCCTTGTGGGCCTCTCAGCCAAGATTTAATTTGCACCGACTCCAGACAACCGACTCCAATTAGCCATAATAAAGTTGAGACGTGATATTTCATTTTTCTCGGTGATTTCTGTTGTGTTGCCACAAAATTTGCCTACGTCTGTAGATTGGGGGGACTGTCGCTGTCTCTCATAAAAATCCATCGAGACTCTTTCTGCAGAAAGGCACCCAAAAAGGCAGCTGCTCAAATTATATGCATAAATAATAATTTCCAACAGAAAAGGGGGGAAAGGAAACACACACAGAGACACAAAAAGGCAATACGAACTATAAATTTGTTGCCCATTTTGGTGAACGTGAGAGGGGGGGTTTAAAACTTTCAGCAGGATGGCCAGGATATATTTTTGGGGCTCACTCAAATGTTCTGTGTTCGAACTGTGTGCGAAACCCTATCATTAGCATTTCCGCTTTTTATTATTGCTCAACATAAGCCACCAGAGAGTACCACCAGATGATCATACTTAATCATAATTTAAAGTCTTAAGGTCCTCCACACTGGGTAGCTGTGCAGCGGATTCAAATTGCTTCAAGAATTTGCCATGGATTGGCTTGGACTGGACTTGGGGTTCTTGTCATATGAAAATTGCAGACCCAGAGCCATTAAAGGGAGTCGCGACTCGCGGGTCAGCGGATATGTTGTGGCTCTTTGAAAATTTGCTCAAATTATCCCAAGCATTCAAAGAGGGGTACAACAGAGAGAGAAAAGAGAGAGAGAGAAAGTGAGTTTTGGGTCAAATTATTATATTTTTAACAGTGGTGTGTAGCTTAACTGAAAAAAGAGCTAAAAAGAGAAATATAGATAGAGATAAAAATATCTAAAAATAGCTTAAAATAAGCTAGGCTCAAAGCCATCATATCCCAAAACTGTCCAGGAAGTGCTCAAAAAAATATTTAAATATTACACGAAATTTTTCTCCATATTCTAGACATTTGTTGGCTACAAAAATAGTTCCTTGTAATCCGATTTAAAACGAGTGGGAACGTTGTGAGTCGCTTCAGTTGTCGCGACTCTACCCGTATGCCAGTATTACAGTATATAAATAGTATATGTATATAATATGTACATAGTATATACATATATAATACATTTACAAAAATATATGATATTTTAGTATTTTAGAAATTATACACTTCTTCTTGGCCACAATTATTTCTGTGCATTCTACAAATTGGAATTGGAATAAAAATAATTCTTTTTTAGTTAACAAATTCAACAAATATTTTTATTTTCTGCCATCCCAAAAATATCTTCCACTTCTTAACCCCTCCCGAACCACTGTACATCCCCCCCAAGATCACCAAAATATGTTTTCAGCAAGAATTAATTGACTTTTGTGCAAAGGTTCCGACGCCGTTTCGTAGGCAAATTAGCTGCAAATTTTTGGCCAGACTGAATATTGGCGTTTCCTGGGAACACAATTAACCAAGTTCCCATCTTTCCCTTACCATTTCGAGAGGCGTTAGAAGGGCAGCCTATTTTACAGTTAGCCAGCAAATTGAGTTTCGTGGGTAGCAGAAGCAAAGCAGAACAAGAACTGAAAACAGGAACCGAAACTGAAGGCAAAACCCATGAAGGACCCTACCTGAGGTTAGCCCCAGAAAATAGAACACAAAACATTTTGCCAGCTAACGAAAGATTAATGGGCGCAACAAGGAGCTGGGGAGCAGGAGCTATAGGTGGGGAGCTGAGAGGCTGGGGAGCTGAAACTGAGGTGCTGTGGAGCTGAATACGATAGCTGTGCATCTTCAGTAGCGATTGCTTAGACAGTTCCTGGTATTAATTTTGAATTCATAATTCAGGAAATTTCATTCAGGAGCCATGCTTGAGACCTCCCTTGGCGGCAAACTCTTTTCAAATTTCATTCAGTTGCTGCGCCCGACTGACCTTCAGCTTTCGGATTGTGGCACAGGCGCCGAAGAATGGACTTCTTCTGCCAGAGCAGCTATCCACATGACGCCGACATTTACGAGCCACACACTGAGTGTCCGTTTCAGCAGTTTAACTTTAACGCCAAGTCCGAGTTCTCACTGTCCCGCAGTTCCACTCCCCTGTATCTCAGTTCCACTCGCTCTCCCTCAGTCGCAATCCCTGTCCCTCAGTTCCACTCCCTGTCCGTTAGTTCTACTCGCTGTCCGTCAGTTCCACTCCCCTGTCCCTTTCCCTATCCACAGCCCACGCCAACGCCAACGCCAAAGTTTTGTTCCACTGACGCTTTTGCTTTGGCTCTAAAATTGTGCCAACATTTTTATTACTTTTCAACACATTTTCGAACTGAAGCTGAAAGTTATACCAGTCCATTCATTTGGCAGCAGCTGTTGGTATCTTTTCCTTTGGTAAAGTGTCTTGGAAATACTTTGTATTGTAGGGGCGCCAAATGTGTTGAATCAATTAATTAATGAGGTATTTGAAGGGTAGAAGAATTTGGTTATAAATTAGCTAGCAAAGTATCAATCAGATGAGTAATATGTCAAACAGGAATTGACTAGATATTATAGATATTATATGTAAATCTCCTAATCAAACTTAAGCACAAAGCAGTGCCAAAGAAGAAGCCACATTTTCCACAAATTCATAATCTGAGAATATTCTGAAAATTAATCTCAAAATAACCTCTAAATAATATCAAAATAAACTCAAAATAATATCACAATAATCTCCGAATAAATCTCAAAATAATTTTAAAATAACCCCAAAATAATCTCAAAATAAATCTCAATATAATCTCAGAATAACAACAAAATAACCTCAAAATAAATCTCAAAATAATCCCAAAAGTAGTCACCTGTAATACCCCTTAAAAACAAAACAACCTAAGTTACACCACCTAAAAGCCAGTCGCAAAAACGTTGCACATAATTGAAGCTACAGTTTGTACACACAAAATCTGTTGCATATAGCTCAAAAGAGTCAGGCAGTCATGGAACGCTCTCGCAAGTGAGGTGCATATTATTAAGCCAAAGGATTTATGACACTTGAATGCGAGCAGCAACAGGCACAGCTACGGCCAACAAACAACAACAGCCAGCAAAACAACAACCAAGAAGAAACAGCAACAACTTGCAACCAAGAAACAGCAATAACAACAACAGCAACTTGTAACCAAGGTACACCAACAGCAACACCAACAAAAAGGATGAATTGAATGGGATGAATGGGAAAATGAGGCGCAGCTAAAAAGAGCGTCCCCGTACGTACCAAGTGCAACGAGGCCGCACGTTGGACCTGTGCCCGACTCCAGTCAGACTCCAAGCCAGCAACAGCCCCCCCTGATCATCTGGCTGCCCGCAGCCCCCCGCCTGATCCCTGCACATCCATTGCCAAAGTCATGGGAACTTTTTTGTGGCTGCTTGCGCGCCTTTCGTACGTTTCATTTAATTTGCATGGATCGTGCGGACGTCGTACGTAAGACTGACGACTTGGAATTGCCTGGATGCCAGCCTCCATGCCTCCCCCTTCTGCTGCTCCAGCTCCCTACCCCCAATGTGCGGCTACTTTGTGAGTTGTTGCTGCTGTTGCTGGAGTAGAAGGACGCGAGTCATCATCATAATCAACTGGCATGGCGGCTGCTGCTGCTGCTGCCGCTGCTTCGGCTGCTGCAACTCTGAAAGCCTATCATTATGATTATGACGAATATTACTTTTGTATATAACTTTTACGCTGAGCCAAAGAGCCAGCCACACAGCTCCCTCTCTCTCTCTCTCTCTCGATTACTCGTATGCGATGCTGCTGCTGCTGCTGCTGCATGCAGCATGTTTGCTGCAGATTCTTTTTGCATGTTGCTGTGATTGGTTTTAATTCAAACTGACTGCGAGAGACCCGAGCAGGTTGGGCTCCTCTTTTTTTGTCTGTTGTTGTTGTTTGCTGCTGCTGCCAACAGAAGCGACCTCTTGGCCACAATGGAGGGCGTGTTGCAGCAGCAACAACAGCAACAGCCGATGCATATCTGAAATTAGTTTTGGTGAACCATTTCTCCTCGCTGCGCTGATCGCTTCTCACTCTTTTGGCTATATGGCAGCATATATGGCCTGCTGTATGCCACCTTCGATCTTTGGCTATGCGGCTAAACTTATTAGCTGATGTGTGTTCTTTCCTCAATCATTTCTATACAGCCCTTTCTGTGCTTTCTATAGAGTTGAAACTCTGCTGTATCTCTGCTTTATATATGTACATATGTCCAAAATATCCCTTAAATATCTCTAGTACATGGCCAGCTCTGTTCTTCCTTCGGTTATCATTTTTAGATGACCTGACCTTCGATGGTTTCCATATGCTCTGACCTGTAGTCTTCTTAAATTTCTTCTGGTTCGGACTGATTTTTTCTTTAGTCGTTGCTATGCGACTATAAATACATATGTTTGACCTGATGTGTGTTCTTTCTGACCTATCATTTTTGAAATATTTTCTTAAAAATTTAATCTCTGCTGTAGTTCCGTCATTCTCTGTAAATCTTTTTCCATATACACAGAATCCTCTTCGATTCATGGCATTATGTCGGGTAGATTTTTGCTCTGATCTGCTATCAATATCTCTAGTATGCTTTCCATTTTCATATGACCTTCGATGTGTTGTATGTTTAATCTGCTGCTTGATTTTTCTTTGGATCGTTGGTTGATAGGTTGATATATTCTCCAGCAGCTTCTTCTCTATGCATCTTATTCTGTTCTTCCTTCAATCTTCTTTAATCTTTCTTCTCTCTGCTTACCATACTCTTTTCTATATCCCCTACTCTAATTACTACCCGATCATTGTTATATGGTCTCCATCTATACTATCTTCTATAAAACCTTACACTAGCTTGCTGCCTCTCCCTCCCTCTATCTCTGCTCCATCCCATTACCACTGACAATGACAGGCAACAACTTTATAAAGTTATAATAATTATTTAACACTTTGGCAGCTGCCGCTAGATGTCGCTGCTGCGCCTGTCTGTCGGCAATTGTCTGTCTGTCACGAGATCTGCCCCTAACCGAACGATCCGATCGCTCCCCTCAACCCCCAACCCCCTCCTCTGTGTCGTAGCTGCCCGTCTGCTGTCTGATGAATCATTTGTGGCCTGCTGCCTGCTGCTGGCCATGGTCGACGTTCAAAACTTGTCCAATTGCTGGCGTTTTTTTTTTTTGTTGTTGTTGTTGTTGGTGTGGCTATAAAAAGTTATTAACTGTGTTGTGTTTTATGTGTTGTTGTTGTTACTTTTTGCACCTCAATTGCAAGCGTAGACAAAGTGGCAGACAAAGTCGGCAAAGAAGTCAAACGTGTTAAAAATAGTTTTTGAATAGCAGAATTTGAGGTAAGGTTTATTTCGGCCAAAAAGAAACTTTCTTGGACTGTTTTTGCTATTGTTTAATAATACCTAAACAAAAGTTGATGGGTTGTATTACATTTTGTGTAAAATTTTAGATTTTTCTTTTGAGATTTTTTTTGCAACTTTCTTTGTTTGATTTTTGGCATAGATTTGTTTAAATTATTTGTGAGTTTTGTGGGTTTATGGGTACTAGAAAAACGGTACGTTCTCGAAGAATTATATCTTTTAAAATATTCGACTATTAATACGGTTTTTAAGTGTGTCCTGATGCATCAGTTTTCGAAGACAATAAAACCATAAAATTTATATTAAATGGATAAACAGCTAACACATATTATTGTTATTGCAATGATCATTTTTAGAGAAATCTTGAGCCCTCCAGCAAGTCTTTTTCTTTTTATTTCTCAGAATTTATATGTCTTTTATTTAAACATAATTCCACCCTTGAAAATTCCAAGTAGAAATCTCATTAGAATCCATAGTCCCAGCATCCATATTGATCTTCTAATTGGTAAGGGATGCCACCCCTAAATTGGCTTTGACTACTCAACGATAGATGGCTTGGATTACCTTTGTAGATGGCTTTGGCTGGCCACAGAGGAAACCAAATATGACAAATCAGCATTCACATATTACCCAAAATATATGGTATATATACACCACAAAATTGTACAGTTATCAGCTACAGAACTGCCATCTGAAGACAAATTTCTAGCAGCCCTTTTGACTAACTGCACTTGACTTGGCCTACCCATTCTTTGCCTCTGTTGCTGCTGTTGCTGCTGCTACTCCAACTCCATGGCAATGTTCAAAAAGCAAAACTAATTACAATTGACAGGCAATTGTGCCAGTCCGCCCGTCAGCAGTCGCCGGCAACAACTCACTCAGTGGCATGCCCCCACCCAACCCATTCAAACCCATCCCATCCCATCCCCAGCCCATCCAGTCAAGTCGAGTCACCAAGAGCAATTAGTTAAGCCAGAGAGGAAGAACCTCAGAGTCGTGGCCGAGACGGTACTGAAGGAGTCAGCCAGAGCAGCTAGCGACTATGTGGACTATAATTAAACATTTGCTAATTACCCCAAGTAGAGTGCAGCCCCGCCGAATGAGCGAAGGGGAAGGGGTTGCCGCTGCCGTTGCAGTTGCAGTTGCCACCTTCAAAAGTTGCACAGAAAAATACAAATAAATGCAAACTGCGGGGCCAATGCCAAAATGACAAAAAAGAGAGAGAGAGAGAGAGAGAGACACATGCGGGACTTGGTCGAAATTGTAGAGTAACTGCACTGAGAGAATTGCAGGGGGTATTTATATTTTATAAAGATTTAAATAAACTAAATATATTGGCCAAATATATATCGAAAAAACGTCTAAAAATAGTTAAATTGAAATTAAAATGCAATAAAAATTAACAAAAAATGTAAAGCTAAAATTTCAATTTAAATCTAAAATTAAAAATAAAAATTTTAAAAAAAACGAAATTAAAAAAAAAAATTTTTTTTAAAATAAAAAAAATTAAAAATTAAAAACTAAATTGAAAAACTAAAAATAAAAATTAAATCAAAATGTTTAACCAAAAACTAAAATTGAAAATTTAAAAATTAAAAAAATTAAAAAATTAAAAAAAAAATTAAATCTAAAAATTAAAAACTAAAATGAAAAACTAAAAAAAAATTGAAATTAAAAAAAATTTTAACTAAAAAAATAAAATTGAAAATTAAAAAAAAAAAATTTTTAAAAAATATAAAATTAAAAATTAAATCTAAAATTAAAAACTAAAAAATTGACAATAATAAAAATTGAAATAAAAAAAACTAAAAATTTGAAAATTAAAAAAAAAAAAATAAAATAAAAAATATAAAAAAACCTAAAATGAAAAATTTAAAATTAAAAAACTAGAAAAAAATTAAAAACTTAAAAAAAAAATTGGTATAAAAAAAAATTTAATATGCCACTAAATCTTACTCCGTCGCGTCGCTCAGTGTACTTTGAAACCTGCCTCAACCTGGTGGCTGTGGCGCACCCCCCGGGGTCAGCTAATTGAACGCTTTTGGGCCCCGATTGCCATTGAGAACTTCATTTCGCGGGCACAGCAGGTGAGGACAGAAAGAGAGTGTGTGAGGGAGAGATATGGAAAACAAATTGTTGGACTTTAGCTGATTTATAGGGAAATTTGCATACGCAATATTGCTTTACTATGTATCGGAATGGGGTCTAGCAGTTGGCTGGCACTACCCACTCCGCACCCCTCTCTACTATCCTTAAGCTGCCGCTGTGAAGTTCGTTGCCTGAGTCTTTCGATACGCAGACGTTCTGGCCTGTTTGAGCATTTAAGTGGTTTACCCCACACCACACCCCCCCTTACCATATATCTTTCTCTTGGTATGATAGTGTGTGTCTTAGTATTGCTCTATGAATATGCGTTAATTGAACTTTTGCCGAGAGACAAACTGTTATGCGCCTGCAGACAAATGCTGCATCGACATTGCTGCACCTCACGTCTCTCCATTACAAAGCACGCGGCATTCAGTTCAGTTATGAAAGCAGGCAACAGGCAGAGGCACACATCTACAGGCTGCCACAAACAGTAGTCGATGTAGTAGTAGTAGTACTTGTAGTATTAGTAGTAGTAGTAGTTGTAGTTGTAGTAGTAGTATGAGTAGCAAAAAAAAAATATAAAAAAATATTTGCGTATCTTTTGTTATTTTTTCGGTCTGTTGTGCAACTAATTAGTGCGCAATGCAATTGCACCTGTTGCTATCTGAAATATACTTCACTTAGTAGAGAGTAGCTATGGCTTTTGGAGGGGTTTTGCTGGGGCAGGAAATTGTTAAGTTGCCTTAAAAATAATATAAAAAAAATAAAGGAAAATAAATTAAAATAAATGCATAATAATAAAATAATCTACAATAAATTTAACGCATAAAAAATGTTATACAATAAATGTTAAAAACCCATAAATATACAGTTATTATACAATTATACAACAAGTGTTAAAAAATTTATCCCTGGTCCAAAAAAAAAAAAATGTTAAAAAATCTATATCATTTATCGTATAATTTTTTTCATGCATTAAATTTATTGTACATTTTTTAAATTTATTTTACTTATTTTGTATTATTTTTTTTACAATAAATGTTTGAAAATCTATAGCGTTTATTGTATAATTTTAAAAAAATTCTTTGATATTTATTGTATAATTTTTTTCATCATGTTTATTTTTAGTTCTAAACCAATTTTTAATCTTCTAAATTATTTATTTACTATTGAAAATGCGTTTTAAAAATCATTAAAGCTTTCTCCAGTTATTGGAAAAATTTAGTGTTTCATTCTCCCTTGCCCTGTTTACTCATCTCCTTCTATTTCTACTACTTTTCTCTGCACTACAGCAACTTTTTGTAAGTGTATCCACTATTCTGCTTACCCCCTCTGATCACCTTTTTTTGCTCTCTTCGTGTTCTCGGCGATATTGCACCCGGGGAATGTATTTTGCATGCGATCGCCGTTCGAGATGCCGTCGCTGATTATTGTCTGTATTTGTTCTGTATTTGTTTGTTGTTGTTGTTCCTCTTGTTGTTGCTGCTGCTGCCTCTTGTTTTTGTAGCAATTTTCATTTGCACTCTGCCAGCAGGGAAATATAATTTGTTGCTTGTTCTTTTTTTTTTTTTTTTTTTTTTTTTTTGTATTCTAGCTACAATTAATTATATGTTAATCGCAGTGCATGCTAATTATCCCCCCTGCTGTTGGCTTGTTGCAAGACGCAGGGGTAGGGGTAACCCTGAATTGCGAATATGCGTGCGTTCGAAATAAAAAAAAATTGCAACAATAATACTTATAACAATTACAATTGTTGCTGTTGTTTTGTTGCTGCTGCTGCTGCTGTTTGTTGTTGCTGTTTTTTGCTGTTCATTCAATTGAAAAATTACCACTTTCGGGTTTTGCCTTTTGGCCTATTTGCGTACATATCGTGTTTGGATTGTTGTTGCTTATATTTTCCTCCACCTATCTGCTGGCTCCTTTCATCAGTTTACATCATCTGGGATCGGCTAACTGTAATCTGAATGCGTCTTACTATATTTAATTGCTATAATATTGACGAGCTATGAAATTTCGCTTTTTTTTTTTTTGCAATAATTAAAAAAGTGGCGGAAAAATATAAACTTTGGAAATATTATTTGATATAGGTTGCATGTGTGTGTGTGTGTGTGTGTGTGGGAAAATATAAAGACAGTGCTAGGAAAATTGTAAATATGTGTAATTTACTACTATACTTAGCTATACTATACTATACTTAGCTAATTGTTGGGAGGTAAATTCAGATGGCAAATAATAGGAAAACAATTGGGTAGATTTATAACAATATTTGATTGAAGCTAGGCCGAAAATATAGTACATATCTAATGTACGTAGATTAAAGGAATTTTGGAAGAATTAAAACAAAAATTGGAGAACTTTTACCACTTAGAATTTACGACTAAAAATTGGATATAAAATTGGATATGAAATAGGTGAATATAAAATATGTACATCCACATACGTAGAATACAATTCTTGATATTTATTAAAATATTTAATATTATTTAAAACATCTTAAAGTACTTTATAAATCAAAATAGTCGCGAATTTTAACACATTACTACGTATTTAATTTTATCTACCTTAAATACCCAATCCCATCCCTGACATACTCCAGTCATACTCCAATATCCCAGCCCATCCCTGACATACTCCAGCCAGAGCTGACATTGACAGCTCCAAAAATCAAACACAAAATGCCAATTCAATTTGAATAAAAAAACCATTTGGATGCGACTATTTCAGCTTGCTTTTTAGTGTAAAAAATTACACCAAAAATGATCATGATAATCATGAAACAATGCCTCTGATGCTGCCTTACCCCACCTTTTGCACTGCGACATTTTCTTACCATTTTTTCAAAACAATTTCAATGTCAATTTGTTTGTGAATCAAGCTTATAGACAGCCTGGGACTCGGAACTCTTCGACTCAAAATCAGATGAATGTCAACCCAAGAAAAGCAGAAATATATTTTTTTCTTTTTTTTTTTTCTTTTTTTTTGCTTTTTTCTGTTTGTAGCTCGTTTAACGCTGTCAGAAGAGAGCTCAAAAGAGTTGCAGATCGTTGGCATGGAGTGTGTGTGGGGTGGGGTGGGGGGGCCTTGCTTTGGGACAGACAGTCTGGGCCACAAAACGCGACTTGTTGGAGCGGCTTTTGTTTCAAGCTGGGTGAATGTTTTTTTTCTTTCTTCTCGGACTGCTCCGTCTGAGATCTTCTCATTGGTTTGCCGATTTTCGCATTATTATGAATGGATTGGAGATGGATGGATTGGCTTGGATTGGATGGGTATGGGTTGGGGATGGATGACTGGAAAGACAGTCAAAGAAATCATCATAACAAGACAAGAACGGAACCGCACTGAGAGTTTTGATCCTTTTGACTTTGATCTCTCTCGACGAGTCAGCGGCAAAGTTGAAAGCATATTTCAATGATTTTTCGCTTTTGCTTTTTTTTTTTGTATTTTTTTTTCCACTGTGGCACGCATCTACCCCACCACTCCCCAGCACTGCCGTAAAGCTAATTAGGGGGTATGCTGCCCCTGCTGCTGGTCTGATGCCAGTTAAAAAATTTATGAAGTGCAACGAGTTTCTTTTTTTTTTTTTTTTTTTTTTTTTTTTGCATAAAAGATATGGAAATTTGCCTTAAGCAGAAGCAGCAAAAAAAAAATTATTAAAATTGCGTGTTGTGTGTGAGTGCGAAAAACGCAGCCAACTAACAAAGTGAAATGGAAATATTTGAAATTTTCTTTACAGACAGAGAGAGAGAGAGAGAGAGAGGGTAACACTGCGCGCATAATGAAAATTCAAATGTTTTTGCCGCCAATTTTTGCGCACTGCCAAATGCAAAAAGTGTGCAAAATAATAATAATAATAATGAGTTTTGTTGCTTTTGCAAATTGAAAATTACAAACACACATAGATACACACAAACACATACACACACAGTCTAATACATGCCACATCTATGGCAGGTAAATTGCAATAATTGTACTAATTGTTATTGCAATTATTGTTGGCAATTACCATGACTAATGTGGGGCAAAATGTTTGTGAATAATAGTACAAGCAACGTACATATTCGTACATAACGACACACAATCAAAAAGTGTATATTGACTGAGTGTAAAAGTGGTAAAAAGCAACAAGAAGACACTCGAAGACAACTCAAAGAAAAGACAGTTTAATGCACCGAAAGTAAGGATCAATGTCTTTGAATTAAGTCTCAAAAAAAAGCTGATTGAGAGCTAGAGATTGAGATATGTTGGTGAATACAATTAAACAGGCTTAAACTTAATTTTGAATATTTTTTAAAAATATTTGCAGCTAAGAAAAAAGTCTAAAAAAGGCAACTAATAATTTAAGGGGATTCAAAAGCTGACTGAGATTCTAGATATTCAGATATTTTTACAGCTTTAAATTACATTTCGAATATTTATTTACAATTTTAAAGCTTTTAAATTTGATTTTAAATATTTATTAAAAATATTTGCAGCTTAGAAAAATATCTAAAAAATGCAACTAAACATTGAAGGACTTAGATCATCTTTTAAATTAATTCTAAAAAATTCCCAAAATATTCTTTCGCTCCTCAAATAATTGTTGAAAAATTATACGCAGTTTTCCGCACAATCAATCCAATAATTATTCCCAGCAGACAGCACCAACTGCACATCCCTTTCCTTCCTCCACCCATTTGATTTATGTACATGTGCACTTCCGTATTGCCCCCCAAAAAACATTTTCCAAAAGGGAAAAACGCATTTCCCAATTACGCCATTGACCGAACCGACAAACAGAGAATCGAATGAAATCATTGGCTCAATATATCCGCACTGAAAAAAATCAAAAACTGAATGCCAGATGGAAAATCATCTTCAAGGAAGGGTGCCCTGCCTGAGTTTTTATTTTTGTACCCAAAACACAATTAAATTTCGTTTAATTTATGGAAGGCACAGCACAGCAAGTGCCCCTGGGAGGAACTCAAAGCAGGAAAATCCTTTGCAAAAAATAAAATAAAGAAAAATCCCCCAGTAAGCGACTTGTTTACATTCCCACGAACCGATTTTCGGGGTAGAAGGAACGCACCTTGCTGCAATATTCAAAGAGCTGAAAATAATAATAATAATGAGTGCCCATCAATAGAGGATAATGCGAAATGAGTTTGAGTTTGAGTTCCTTTCGGGTTCCTCTTCCCTTTGCTGCTGCTCCCTAAGACTATTCTCCAGTCGAGTGGAAGTGAAAGTTGTCCTTGGGCACTGAGCTACCTGCCTTCTGCTCCTCAATCCGCAATCATTGGCAATTTTCTATGCATTCGCAGGTGAGAGATTGCCTCACTACCCCTGCCTCCCTCACTCTGTCTCTCAGTCCCTCCCACGATATGTTCCCAGACTTCTTAGGGTTGTTCCCTGCAGTTCTCAATCTTATGCAAAATCATCTTTAGGGCTAAAATTTGCATGGAAGAGTGCATGAGAAAGTGTTTTCGTATCTAATGGGACAGAGTTCTGAAGGGTATGAGGGTGAGGGTATTAGGGATTGAGCAGGAAAGTGCAATTTCATGCAGACAGGTTGTTTTGGGAATTCATTCAATCGAATGATTAGTGCTTCATATAGGGGGTTATTGATACAAAAAATATTGGAGGAATATGACAGAATATTCTAGAATATGTATAGAAAAATGAGTGAGTGATTTATTTGATTTATTTTGTGTATAAGAATTTTTATGAATATTTTCATGATTTTATTTTCTCTCTAAGAATTTGCATGAATATTTACATGATTTTATTTTGCATCTAAGAATTTGAATGAATATATTTTAGAATTTTTTTTATTTATATGAATTACTTTTGAATATTTCAAAAAAAAATAATTGCAGCTTAGAAAATAGTCAGAAACAATTAACTAATTATTTTAGAAAGGAAGAAAGTATATTAAGGAAAATTTTAATAAAGGAATTCGCAGCTTAGAAAATAAACAGGAAAATTAACAAATTATTAAAAAGAAGGAAAAGAACAATTTTAAGGAATATTTATAAGAATTAATTGCAGCTTAGAAAATAGTAAAAATAGTATCTATGCAATATCTATTAAAAATAGAATTTTTCAATTAAATTGTATAACACGTACGCTTTGAATTAGACTAATCAATGGATATTAAACATATCCTACAACGTATCATTAAAATATTTATTATTTTCTAGTCAAGCTCATTCAACATTTCTCTCACCATATTCACCCCTTCTAATGGAGCACAGACCAGCCCCTCCCAATGAAGCACAAAGCAGCCCCTCCCAATGTAGCACAGACCAGCCCCTTCCCCTTAACACAGCTCACCCCATAATTATTCACTTAACACATATCTAAGCTAAGCATCTAAATTAATAATTTTTTTTTTGCTTGCTCTAAAAAAAAGAAATGCAGAGAACTGCAGGCAGGAAAATGGAAACATAAATTAATTTCTTCGCTCTGCTCATGGTTGCAGGGCTCATTAATTTTGCTTGTTAACATTTTTAGTTAACAAATTTTTTGTTTCGTACAGACGATTTTTTCGCATAGCCAGACGAAAACGATTTGGCGATGGAAAAACAGCTGGAAAACGCCATTTGGCATTTGCATTGGCTTTCACTTTGATGTGTGTATGGAAAATGTGGAAATTTGTCGCAAATTACTTTCACTCTCTCGTATCGTATTACAAGGAAGTCAGTCAGACTGCCGACGACAGCTTGAATTTGAAATGAAATTGAAATCCTTTTTCGCCAGACATCACCCCCAACAACAGCAACTGGAAAATGTTTGCATGTCAAATTTAATTTCTATACAAATAGAGGGAGAAGCAGAAACAGCTGCCAATATGTAGGGACCCGCACTAGCCACAAGCCTTTGACAAAAGTGAAAGGATATAGGCAGAGGCTGCCAGGCTGTAGGATATTCGATAGATGATGCGTGTGCCTTTAATGATGATAAATGCGAGAAGTTGCAAGTTCCGCCACATTTAGCGAACTCACTGGAAACAATTTTAAAGCAGTAGAAAGAGAGAGAACCCCGAGGACAGAACCCCGTACTATCTGTAACCCTTAACAGAGACTGTGTTCGGGATTGGGTTACACAATAACAAACAAGGCGACGGCGTCGCGCATGCGCAGCACGCTCAGAGGATCATTCAGAGAGAGAGCATCAGAGGGTGCATCCTTTTGCTGGCTTCGGTTGAGCACGCGTTGATTTCCACCGCTCTACCCCGTTCTCCCCCCTGCCTTCGTGATGAGCACAATGATATCTCTGCTGATATATAGTCATTGTATATGACTAGCTGGGCCCTGCCTCCTGTGCCTGCCTCCACTACCCACCATGCTACTATTTTTTCAAACAATTTTTTATTGGCCTTTGGAGTTTTTTTAAATTTCTATTTCTTGCTTATCATGCAAAACAGGGTTGAAAATCGATATACACAAAATACATTTTACTTTTTTATTTTGTTTATTTTTGAGCCATGCCCACATTGCTTGTGCTAGCGCCTATTCCACCCCTTTTTTGCGGCAGGAGCGGCAGCTGCCATCAAAAAATATTTCATTGCGCGCTAAAAAATTTCCTAAAAAAATCTGCACAAATTTTGGGCAAGTAATTGCTTGAAAACAAATAACGGGGCGAAAAAAGTGGAAAAAATCGAATCCGCTTAAGTGACATTTTAACCTCTTGAAATTATTTCTCCCATTGCAGCGTTTTTTTTTTTTTTTTGCACAATTTCGTAACGTTTTTTTCTTTGTGTCAATAAAAATTATTCCCATAGAGCGGATTTAATGACAACCAGCATTAAATCGAGTGTTTTTCTTGGGAAAAAAATAGATTTTAAATTGTGAAAATAAATGGCAAAAAATAGGAAAACAACTAGGAAACGATAAAAAAAATTAGGAAAATGTTGCGGGTCATTGATTAGCGAAAAACTGGACAACAAAATGTGTGGGAAAGGCTTGGGAAGAGTTTCGTATATATTTTTGTATGTGAATATTCTTAAAAAAAATATTTTTAGATTGTTTTTTCCCCAAATATACTATTAAAAATTAAAATAAAATATTATACGCTATGCAAGGATTTTTCAACATTTTATTTGATTAATACATAAACCTACCAACCTATAATTATTCTATTCGATTGAGCATCTACTAATAAATAATTTAATTAATTTATTTCATAAATTTATTCATTTTCGCTTAAACCAATTCAATATCTGCAGCAAAAGCTTTGCCCCCCAACCCTCTCAACTAAAAAATTAATAACTAAATCCCCTATAATTACCCACCACGCTGCTTGCCACACATTTTCACTCCATTTGCAGCAAAAGCTGCCAACAAAATTTAAATGCAATAGAAATAAAAAATTAAATTAAATATATGTATTTAATATGCATTTTCGCAATTTAAACCATTTTATATTTTTTTCCTTTGCGGTCGTTGTTTGCTTTTATAATGCGGCGGTGTGGCCAAATAACTGCAATTACAAAACGTAAAAAAAAACGAAAAAAAAGGAGAAGCAACAGACAGAGAGAGAGAGAGAGACGTGGCGTCTCGAGCGGCTGCACATGCAAAGTACGAAAGGAAGGGGGAGCAAAGAGCGAGCAAAGGAAACACAGGTGCCTGGCACGAAATTTATGCAAACAAGCAGCGAAGTGTAGAAAGGCGTGTAAAAACGCGGGGGCGTCAAAACTGGAGGGGGCGAAGAGTCAGCGATTATGTGTTCGTGGTGGAGAGGGGAGTGGAAGGGGCTGCAACGCACCGCAAATTAAATGCGCTAATTGTGCTCAGCGTATGCAAAGAACGGCCGCGTTGCGTGCTCGAAGCGCATTAAACAGAGCGCAGGAATGAGCAGGAGAGAGAGCGACAGCGCCGCCGCACCGTTATTTAAATGAGACTGAAGCAGAGCGAAGGAGGATCAGCAGAGAGAGCTTTAGCGGTTAGTGTGTGTGTTTGTTTGTGTGGCTGTGTGTGCTGTGTGTGCTGTGTGTTTCTGTGTGTTTCTGTGTGTTTCTGTGTGTTTGTGTGTGCTGTGCTGTGTGTGTTTGGGTTCTGCTTGGCCTGGCGACATGCATTGGGCGTTCTCGTGCGAGCTTACGAGAGCGTATGACAAAAAGGAGTAGGAAAGAGGGAGAGAGAAAGAGCTGATGGTTTACTTTAGATACCGCAACAGAAGCATACTCATACGTATGTGTGTATGTAGTTACTGTGGGAAATCTATGATATTTAATATGTAAATTACATTTTTTAAGGATTATACCTGGTCGAAATAAATATTGGGACACTCAATTTTTCTTTAAAGTAAATCGTATTTGCTTATGTACTATTTTTTAAATTTTCTTCGCAAGTATAAAGAGAAAATGCATTGAAATAAAATAAATAATATAAATAAATATAAATAAATAAATAAATAATAAATAAATACATAATAAATATAGAAAGTGGAAGATATACGAGATGGGGAACTACAGATCTACAGAGCCTTAATCATATGTAAAGGAATTAAGTAGTAAAATTTAAGACATATGTATGTAATGACTAAATGACTAAATGACTAATGACTAAAATTAAATTAAATTAATTTAATATACATTTTTTATATTTTTTTTATTATATTTTAAGCATTGATAATATTAATAGTAATATCACTAAAAATATTAAAATATACAAAAAACTGTTTTTAAAGAATTTTCGTTAAATATAAAGACTCTTTGCCAAGTTGCTGTAATTAAAGGAAATTGTAAGGCCTCTGCTAATGTACTCCTAGAATCAAAAATCTACTTCATAGTAATGTCGAAAATGCTGCTCTATCCAGCAATTTTTTGAGCAAAAATTACCCTCCACATGGCTATAAAAAAGAGCGAACTAGAATCAAAAGAAACATTGCCTGTAATAAATTCAAGTTTTTCCCCATTTGCAACAAAAGAGCAAAAGTCGCAACAATAATCACTTTTCGCTTTGTTTCTTTTCGATTCTGATGCTGATGCGTAGCCAGAGAACTGATCACAATGCCTCCTGCTTATAGTGATCATCATTCTGGATTCACCTATTGTACCTTCTTCTTCGTCTTCTTTCGGCAGTGTTACAGTTACACTTTGTGTGCCGAAATACGCAGCGGGTGCAGCTACCATTGGGACAAAAGCCAAAAAATTGCACTTGGATAGGTGAGGTTAGGGCCCATTGTCCTTTGCGCAATGTGCTGTTCCCACGATGCGATCGTTCGTCGTTCGTCTTTTCGTCGTTTGTCGTTCGTTTGTTTGTTGTTGCTGCTTCTGTATTGCGGTATTCAGTGCTCTCGGTGCAGACCTGCTGGACCCAAGCAACACCTCCTTTGATTCCGCACACACCTGGAGGAAAGAGATGGATGGACAGGGACAGGTCTATGTCTTTTGATAGGCTCCCCCACTCACTCACATTCGAATCCCAGTGTTCGTTTTGTACTTAATTAAAACCCTGAGCTGACATCAATTTATGACCTTTTGCTTTGGCTGTTGGGTGGCTGGCACTTCCTCGTAATTGTCGACTATTTCAGTTGCAATAGAAATACCCTGTCAAACGGTAAAAAATCTAATAATTTCATCGTCTTTGTTTCGCTTGTAACGCATCCTGCAATTCGTTTGTACTTGTACTGGTTATCCTTAGCCCTATGCCTGTCGGCCTGCGCCTAAGAAGTCTTCTTGTTCAGGTTGCGCAACAGGGATTTGTTCGGTGAAGCGAGAAATTGAAATACCGCAGATAAGAAATACGGAGATATAAAAAATTAGATGACAAAAAAAATGTATGACAAATTTCTGGGAAATGCTAAAAATAAGGAGAAGAATCGAAGATAAATAGGGAGATTAGCTGTAGAGAAAGATTTTTTTATGCTATGAATATTTCGTTACAGAGTAGCTTAGCTTAATGTATTTTTACTTGAAAGCAAATATTTGCATAGATAGTGACATTAACTATACAAATTACACAGTAAGATGCATTTATGCTATGAATATTTCATCCCAGAGTAGCTTAGCTTCTTGCAATTTCATTCCAGAGTAGCTAAGCTTAATGTAATTTAACTTGAAAAGCAAAAGATTTGGATAAACAGGGAAATTAGTTATAGATATTATACACCAATATCCATCAATGCTATGAATATTCCATTACAGAGTAGCTTAGCTTAATGCAAATTCATTCCAGAGTAGCTTAGCTTCATGTAGTTTTAGGTTAAAGCAACGACTTGTATAAATAGGAAGATAAGCTATATAAATTATATAGCAATATCATTAATTTTATGGGTAATCCATTACAGAAAATTGCAATTCTATACCAGAGTAGATTAGCTTAATGCAATTCCATTCCAGAGTAGCTTAGTTTACTGTAAATTTAGCTTAAAATATTAAAGAAATTTCCCTGACATTCCTATACTTCCCGCTCTTTCCCTCTTCATAACTTTCGCACACTTCAAAACTCAACCATGTGACTCATGCCACATTCCGTGGCATACACAGGAATTACCCTGCAGCGTACTAGTATACGAGTAGCACACATGATGCCAATGGCTGGATGGATGGGATGTCCTGTTGCTATTTCAAGCATCAGTTACTCTCGAACAGGCCACATTTCAACGCCTTGCCATGAAAATATTTTTCATTTTTCCTTTCCCCTTTTTTTTTCCTGCTGCTGGGCCCACATGCCGCGTCTTCAGGCACTTCAGCCAATGAAATGTGCGACGCTCGGTTGATTTTTAAGAGTCGCCCCCTCCCCATTACACCCCATTGTCAACCCCTGCCCCCAGCCCGGCTGAAAATATTATCAGCATATTTTCAGTGGCGCGACGAGTGTGCGTACTGAGTGCAACCCCCAGGGGAGGCAGGGAGAGTGAATATTAAAACGAAGGCCCGTTTTTTATGTAAATCAACCCCTTTTTTATGGCCCGTAGCAGTAGCTTATTCAAATGGCGCCAGAGAGCGCACACTAGATCAAGGGGTGTGACACAGTCAATAAAAAAAGGGTTGCTGTGATTTCATAACGTGTCGAGCCGGAGCCGCTTATGTAAATGTGAGAGTCAACCCTTTGAGAGTTGCTTTGATGGTGTCTGTCTGTGATTGGTGCTTTACGAGAGATTTGAATATTAAATAGGCACACAAAATGGTGTCGAAAAGGGGTCTAATGGAACATATTTAAGACATAATTTAAGGGTAAGAAATGGCTGCTTAAAGCTTGCCATAACATATATTTCTCTCAGATATTTACCTTCAAAAAAACCCCGCACTTATAACCACAATCAACAATTGTTCTCTCTCTTCTTTGCAGTTGGCAACTTTAAATTCGAGCCAAGTCAACAGCAGCATGTGGCCATGAATGAAGCCATTCTAACGAGCAGCAGCCCCAGTCCCCTGTCCAGCTCCAGCTGCGGTCTCCTTCGTGTTCGCGTTGAGAACAAAGATGAAACTTTGACTGCTGTTGACACAAATATGCGCGATGTCAGCGCAAATCACAGTCGCTCCTTTTGCTGCTCATCCACAGCTTCCACACAGTCCTCCTCCTCCGGCAGCTCCAGCTCCAACGATGAAACGATGCAACACAATGATGATGAGGATGATGATAATGATGATGATGATCATCAAGACAAGAAGCCAACGCTTGAATTGAAGCTGCAGTCGTGTGATGAATATGTTGAGCAGCAGCCAAAGGATGGGCAAGGGCAGGAGTCAGCACAGATTGCCAATGACAATGCTCCAGCGTCGCCTTTGCAGCTGAAAAAGGAGCCCGAACAGGAGCAGGAGGAGGAGCAGCAGGGACTGGGACTAGGACTAGGACTGACTGGAGCAGCAGCAGTTGCTCTCTATGGACACTTGAACAATGCCAGCAGCAGCATCAAGGATGTGAGGGACTTGGAGCAATGCCTGAAATTGCAGCAACCAAATGGTGAGTATCCCAAAAAATAGAAGATACCCATGGAAATTGAAATGGAAAAAAAGAAGAGTAGGAAAGAGAAGGAGGAAGTAGGAAAAAGAAGAAGGAAGTAGGAGGAGGAAATAGGAGGAAGAAGTAGCAAAAGAAGGAGGGAGTAAAAGAAAGAAGTAGCAAAAGCAGGAGACATATACTAAGGAAAATACTACATAGTATGTGTTTTAATGGGGAAGTGTGGGGCATACTTAATGGTATAGTAAAGATAGTCATACAGTGGATAGAATTTTCCAACACTGAACTCAAAATTAGCTCTGCCATTGTTTTACATTTTATCGGACTTTAAATCTGTACTCTATCAAACTATAATATAATTTTAACAATATTTTACACTTTCTTAGAGGATAATCCTATCCTCCATCAATCTTTTGCATACCCTAAAAAATTCTACAAAATTCCTAAATATTTCATTTAATTATCTAAAAATCGCCCGCCCAGTCATGCCCTGCCTGTCAGCCCCTCTTTTTGCCTACCCAATTACCCTAAACAAATACTTCATTAGCTAAAAAAACTGTCCTGTCCTCGGTCCAGATGCAGAAGATGCAAAAAAGATTTGAATTTTCTTTTTTTACCTTAAAACTCGTGGGAAATTTACTGAAGAAAGATTTCTGCTTGATTTTTATATATTTTTTTAAGGGAAATGCGCAAAATAAATCGAAGTACCAAAAGCAAAGGAACCAAAGCAGGGGTAGAGGCAGAGCTAGGGGCAGTGGCAGTGGTAGGGGCTGTTGCAGTGGCAAAGGCAGGGGCATCCTCCTCCTAGACTCAAATAGGAAGTAAAGGTAAAGAAAAAGAATGAAAGAAAGAACGCAATTAAGGCAGCTCCGCTATAAAAATGCCCAAATAAATATATAAGCAGAGAGAAAGTTGCCCCTAACCAACCCCTAACAGAGTAGAAGGAAAAACCAAAAAATTTTCATGCTAAAAATTGCATAAAAAAGCGGAAAAAAAACGGCTGTTGGGGTTGGGTAGGAAAACGCCTCGAGTTCTGCATATCTCGGTAGCTACCTACCTGAGTAGTATTGGTAGTGTATGTCCTGGCAATGTATGTCCTTACACATGGGGTGTCAAATGCCGTGCCAAGTACCGTAACGTTTTTTTTTCTCGACTATTTTCTTTGCCCAATTTCCATTGTGTGTTTTTTAAGGAATATTTCCTTATCGTGGCAGAGGCAGACAACGCAATTGATTTTTCTACCCAAAAAAAAACACATACACACAGCCCGGACATAAATAAAAATAAAAATCAAAAGAAATGTCATTGAATGTCATCATCCTTGAGACATCATTGATTCCCCGATGCTTCATCATGTTACCCCAAAACAAAAGGACTCGGCAGCGCATCTAAATCTGAATCGAAATTGCCATTGGAGATATGTAAAAAAAATACATATCAGAGGGGGGAAAGATGATGCCCAAGGATCATGAATAATTCTCGACCCAGCGACAAGCTGCAGCTTTTTTCCCTCTATCCCTGCCTGTCCATCCTCTTGGCAACCCACCCTGCTGGCTGCTAAAATTTTCTGTAATTTACAGACAAAATTGTGTCCGGATTTTAAAAGATCTTTAGCTGCTGATTAAACTGAGGGACAAATTTAATTAACGCAGACGGAGGGGGTGCATTTTCCTCTCTGAGTAAAAAGGGGTCGCAAAATGCCTTTGCCTTTGGGGGGTGCAGAAAATGAGGAAAAATTGTGCGCAAAAATTATTGTAAAAATGCAATTTATGTCGTAGAAAAATTATTTTGGAATATATTTAAAGGAAATGGAATAGGGGTGGGCTATGGAAGCATTTTCGGGCTTAATTTTTAAAGGAAAAATGTCTATAAAAAAATGTGCGAAGTTTGCTTATTTTTAGTGAAAAAATGTCCCAACAAATGTGCAAAATATTATTATAAAAATGCAATTTGTGTCGTGAATAATTATTCAAAAAATTCAGCTAAAAGAAATACAAATGGTGTGGATTAGGGAAATATTTTTTTAGCATTATTTGAGGTGCAAAAATGTCTCAAAAAA
This sequence comes from Drosophila bifasciata, assembly GCA_009664405.1. Classification (NCBI taxonomy): domain Eukaryota; kingdom Metazoa; phylum Arthropoda; class Insecta; order Diptera; family Drosophilidae; genus Drosophila; species Drosophila bifasciata. The sequence continues at coordinate 9,874,817 of CM019042.1, forward strand.
ATTGCGAAATATTAAAGAATAAACTCTAAACCTTTTAATGGACCTTCTCTTACTTTATAAATATTTTTAAATAAAGAGCTAAATTTTAACTTCCAAAACAGCATCCAATCCAAATGCATTTCGGTTGCTTGAACCTTCTAAAATAATTGTGTAAAATATATTAAATCTCCCCAGATAAAATACATAAAAATTATATACTTTCCTCGCACATAAAATTCAGTTTCCTTTTGCTATTAATCAATGAACTAGAAATCTTCAAATCACTCTAAAAGTGCTACAACCCGCAAGAACAAACCCCAAAAGCGGAGAGAGAGCGAGAGGACATGCCAACATGTTTTTTAGACCCGAAAAGACTTTTACGACTTCATTAGACATTTCACTTTTTCGTTACTTTTCTCAAGCCATTTACCAAGTACACTCCAAACGGTTACAAAAATGGGTTCAAAATTTCCCTTTCCTTTTCCTACTTTTTTTTTTTTTTTTAATATTTTCCGGCTGCCCCAATAAAAAAGGCCTTTGGCCAGGTTCAACTCTTCTGCCAGTTTTTCTGGCCTTCATTTTATGATCTTTGCCTATGTACTACATTGACTTAAGTAATTCTCGGCACAGAATTTTCTTTTACGATGTAAAGGGCAAGGACGCAACGCTCGGTAGGAGGTGCTGGTGCTAGAGCGGGACAGCGAGGAGTACGAGAAAGAGAGATGGAGATAGAGGGTGTATATAGGAAGAAGCCGACAAATAGTTTTTGATATTTTTTATGAACACGCAGCACAGTGGGCCACAGGCGGGCTTAGGGGCACCGTTTGAGTTCACGCAAATAAAAAAGTCAAACGGTCAGAAAGTCAACAACATTTTGGGAGAGTGTAGGGTGTGCGGGAGTCGACTAAGCGATACCCTGTAAAGCATGGAAAGAGCTAGAAAATAAGAAAAATTCATTTAGAAATTCGTGAATGGTGTTGGTAGGGGATGAATAGTATTTGGCTGTATTTTTAAGCAAAAAAAAAAAAAAAAAAAATATAATAAAAAAAAAAAAAAAAAATGAAAATATTCCCAAGATAGTAATTTAGTGCCAGTCACCCTCTGACTAACCCTGAATCTAATAATACTTTTCCATCCTTTAAATTCATTATAAATCCAGCTTCATTTTGCTTACGCCTCAAACCTAGTCTACCCCTGCTACCCTCTATATATTATATCACGATTCAGTGTTTTTAACAGCTCCTTGCGAACGTGAGAGAGCGGATAACCAGTAGTCCAAGTTGGTCCATTGCCTTTTGGGCTAATTAACATGTAGACTCCAGGCACAGGCTCAGGATGCTGGCCAACAGATAGAATGACCAACTGACTGACTGACTGACTGACATGCATCCTGGGCATACAAAACGTATCGAATGTTTTTTTATGATTTACTTGGAAATCGACTCCCCTACGCGTCGTAAAAAGATGCGATGCCAAAGCGAGCGCGAAATATTCAGTCCAGACCGTAGCAGAACCCCGCACTCCGCCCGAACCATAGGTGGCTGGCTATAGCCGTATCATTGATGGGAAGGAAGCAAAGCGTTAAATGCATGTCAGTCCAGGACACAGCCGCCCTCTCTTTCTACCGCACTGTTTTTCTTTCTTACCTGTTTTGTAATTTTTTCTTTGACTTTTTATGACTTTGTAACTATTTTTTATGATTTTGCCATAACACAAAAAAAAAAAAAGATATGTACATACATATAAAAAAATTGTCTGTATTGGTCAGGTAGTAGTACGCGGTAGTTGGGCTACATTTTTATGGGAATTTGTATGGGAAAGATTTTTGTTTTGCTCTCCTTCGAATTTGACTTTTTTCATTATAATTCATTTGTCTACGAGTTCTTAGGAATATTAAAATATTTTCGGAATATTTTTTGTTTATAAAAAAATATAGCAGTTGCAGGGAAGAGCAGTCACGAAGAGCTAAAAAGTCAATAAAAATGGGGTTTTAAAAGGGAAATTTGTGGAATATGTGAAATATAAGCTAAAATTCATTCATAAATTTATTTTAAATTAAATCAAATTAATTGTATTTGCTGGGCAAGATTTATTAGAAATATTTGGACATTAAATTAAAGCATTAAAGCAAAAAATTCATTCATAAATTTATTTAAATTAATTTAAATGAATTATGTTTGCTGGGTAACTTTTATTAGAAATATTTGCCCATAAAATTGTTTAATTTTTCGCCTAATTGAAAATTACTCAAAAATGCTAGCAGCACGTACCGTTAATTGTGCAATAGATGTCATCATAAATGTCGCCTTTTCCTCGAGCAAAATAAATAGTAAAAGCCAAAAACAAATCATAAAAATAATAAAAATCAACAACAAAGGAGTGCAAGAAAGAAAAGCAAAGAAAAATGCTCCCAAGTGGGTGGTGGCGTGGGTAGGGGAATAAGTTGTTGCTGCAGGGGAGGCGAGGCATCGCACATGTGTGCATACATGAATGGCAAATAAAATGCGAAATGCCGCAGAGGAAGGCAAGAACAAAGAGGAACTGGAAGAAGCAAGAGGACGTTGTCGTCGACGACAAAGCTTTCGTATGGGTGTGTGGGGGGGTGATGCTGCTGCTGCTGCAGTCAGCGTCGACGTAGCTTTAAAATATTTTTACATAGCCCACACACACACACACACACACACACACATACGGGGCCATGCAAAGAACCAGTGAGTGAGTGAGTGAGAGGGAGCTAGTAAGAGGTTTACACGCGCCAATCATAAAATAATATGCATACATACGCTCACACACACACACATACAGAGAGTGGGGGCACCCAGCATAAAAAATCCATTTCGATTTGAAAGCGAAATTTAAATTTTAAGCCACACCCCAAACAAGCGCACGCATGTCGCACCGACACACCGACACACACACACACGCATAACAATGGAGCCCACACGAACATAACGAACGAACCAGAACCGAGTGGATACCCCCACCGCCAACACACCCATTGACAGACATTGTACCAACAACAACAAATTTTAAAACGTATAAAACGTGGATGGGAGAGCGTCGTCGTGCATTTTACAATCCACTCCGCAGAAACTCACTCACTCACTCACACGCACACGCACACTCGTGCTTAGAGTACCCCATCCACTGTCCACACAAAAACAAACTCAAATGAAAGAGCGCACACTCACACATTTCAGGGGAGTTTTTACTCAGAGTGTGGAACTCATTTCTAACAAGCCTTCAAACAAGCAAACGGTAAATGGCAGAGAGACAGACAGAGAGAGAGAGCGAAAGCGAGCGAGAGTGAGCGAACGCCATGCTAGCACGCGCTCTCTTCTGCTGCCGCTAGACCCCAAAAGCTTCGAGTGTGCCGTGCCCGACGAGTGCATTCGACGCGTCTCCGTGAAACCAGTTAAACGTGTGGAGCGCATCGTATCGTATCGTATCATCGGGCGCTTTGTTGCCAGTTTTTTATTCGTTTCGTGTTCCCCCCCCATCCTAACGCTTTTTACGACGTGCGTTCGTGTGCCAGTGTGTGTGTGTGTGAGGGCTTAAAAAAGCAAAATCAACCCTTACTCGTATTGGGGTGGTAGTCCACACAGTTTTGGGCATAAAAACACACCAAAAAAAATTTCAACTCAAAATCCAAGTAAAACGGCACTCGAAGCCGGCAAAAAGGAGAACAAGAAAGAAAGAGAGAGAGAGTGAGAGGAAGAGAACAGATAGAGAGTGAGTGTGAGAGAGAGAGAGAGAGCGAGCAACAGCAGTGAAGAAAAACCGTCCATCATCATCATCATCGTCGTGAGCAGCAGCAGCAGCAGCAGAGCGGGTCGGCCGGCCTATACAGCGATTATCCGTTAGTAGAGTAGAGTCACAGAGAGAAGGTATCCTGACCGCTGCGGCCGTTTCTCTGTTGTCAGTTTCACACGAAACGCTCACGAACTCGGTTGGACGCAAGAGACGACCGGCGCTTATCTAACAAATGAGACTTGAAAATAACAGTAACAACCAAGAAGCTAAAGAACCGCTATAAGAACAGTGTTAAAAGTGCTTGAAGCAGAGGAGAAGAAAACAATAACAATTTTGGTGTAACAAATTTCAAAGTGAAAGAACAGTACATATCATCTCCCCCAAGTACGATATAGTTACTATATCCAAATATATATATATTAAGCAAAAAAGAGACACAAATTGAACGACAAAAGTGAAAATGGTTATGTCGGAGCTACGTTGGCATACCGCTAGTCCCGAGGATAATAATAATTCCTTGAAGCGTGACTTGCTTAAGACAACACCGACCAGTGCCCGCGAGGCAGCCGTACACATTATGCAGAATCGATGTAAGTTATATCAAACAATGTTAAAAATATCCATAGATCTATATACGTGACAAGTGGGGGTTAATTAGTAGACAATAAGATGCGTAGTGTTGACCACTCATATGAGTCGGAGAGGGCCAATGAACATATAGTGTTGGGTAACTATTTAGAGTTAATGGTAAGGAAACCCTTCTTCGACTTTTTTTATGAGTTGTAAAGATTCTAAGGAATATATTTCTAAAAGCTTCCTATACGAGTATGTAGCTGATAGTTCGAAAAGATTTTCAACGTCTAGAGTGTCTGATTAGTTCATTCTTTAATCCTCGATATAGCCTTAAATACTTCAAGAAGAATTTGACCTAAAAGCTTTTAAGTTTATTAGTTATAAATCACTTGAATTAATTCCATATAAATTGTTGATTGTGGATTTCTTTTTCACGTTCAAATTACAAAGTTTGCTTTTAATGAATACTTTCACATAATTCTCGAGGCTTTTATGAACTTAGTTAAACAGTTTAAACAGCTTTTGATTTACAGGTGTTATTTCTTATAGAAATATAACCTGAGATACCACTTCAGATCGATCTCAAACCTATATAGAATGAGGCTTACATTTAAAAGAAAAGTACCTTTAACCTGCCCAAAAGTCCCATTTCTTGCAAGTCTCTTCTACAAAGCTTAGCTTTCCATCTTTCTATAAATATGGTCTAGAGTCTAGAGTTATTCTTCAACCACTTCCATATGGTCTAAGCAAACTAAAAACTCATTCAAATATACCAATGACTGTGCTGCTCAAGTGCTTTGCACCAACAAGCACCCAACCAAGAACTAAAAAAACAAAAGAACAAAAAAATATGATTGAAAAACTGCAGTAGGAAATGCCCCAGCACAGGTGTCTTTGTCATAAATAATAACACACACAGAGCGACCCACTTCGACTCAAGACTCTACACAGTCAAGACCCAGGCGGTACCAGCCAAGAACTACATACATACGTGTAAATGTAACAAATGAGTATTACAAATGCGGACGGACCATAAAAAAATATTTATTAAAGACGCATGTCTTGCACAATCCACAAATATACTACATACATATATGACCATGTAAATGGAGTACAGATATAGCTAGTGGTATAAGTATACGTACTGGTATAGGTATAAGTATAGATACAGCTAGTGGTATAAGTATGGCTACAGCTATAGCTACAAGTATACCTACAGGTACAAGGTATAGGGGTGGGAGTGAAGAGCGTACTAAGACCGCGACTGGTGGCGATGGGCACTCAATGGAACCGCTTTTGGCCCCATTGTAAACAATACTTTTAATTTGTTGCCTTATCAATTAACGTTTTGAAGACCGCAACAAAAACAAAAACAATAAGCAAAGTCATAAAAAAAAAGCGCATTTCGATGACAAATATTGTAAAATATATTCGAACGATATGGGGGGAATCAAAGTGGCATCGAAAATGCGTAATAATTTCATGTTCGGGTACGATTCATTTGATTAATTCATATGTAAAGTTCCGCTGAATGAAAAAGTGAGTAATTTTTGGGTTCTACGATAAGCAAATATCTAGGGGGAAGTCAGCTAAGTTCCGTTTCCATTTTTGGGCCTAAGTACAGCTGTACGACTCGTTTCACATTAACCAATTCCAATCCAAATCCAATCAGCATTCGCTTTTGAACACGTGACGCAAATGATTTTGGTACGTAATCTAACTAGCTAGTACGATAGCTAATATATGTCTCATGATATTCATATATAAGAGCTTTAACTTGTACAATGCGATTTGCTTATCGCCTTTTGCTGGCCTTCTTATCACGCCATGACCAATAATCGAGCTAATATTTTTTGCACACCTGCCAAAGAGCGTAAGAGAGTTCCAGTTCCTTACGTCTTTTTTGGCCCCGAAAAGAGTAAACAAATTTCGTCATACATTTCATAGATTTTCATGCAGATCAAAAGGGGGGAATGATGATTATAAGTGCCTAACTACAATCAGTTTTAAATTAATATTTATATTTATTTGTGTGATTAGAGCAGGCTAGAAGAAGTTCGAATCAGTCGATGTCGATTGACGACAATGTACACATACCACTAAAACTTGACCAATCATATTATTTTTAGTCATTCTATATATGAGCTCATGGCCGGGTTCCCAGTGCCAGTTCCAGTACCCAGTCCCAGTCCCTGTCCCTGTCCTGTTGCTCTTTTCTTATCATTCACTTATAGCCATAAAAACCGATCAAGAAAGAGGGCGTGTGTCGTCGCTGCTGCTTTTTTATGGCTAATTCTTGGAAAAAATAGGAAATAAATAAAAAAAAATCGATTAAGATTTACAATTTTGCCCAAAAGCGGAAATTGATAGAAAAAAATGCAGCCATAGATATAGTTAACAATGCAATTTGTGTGCTTAACAAAAAGTAAACAATTTGTGGCGCTGTTGATTAAAAGGGGGTTTTATAATTATAGGAGGAAATAATGTACTTGAAATTTAGTTAAATGTTTTGAGGGATCAAAAGGAGGTATTATATTTGGGTGATATAAATATTAAGTTAAAGGTTTTGAGGGATCAAAGGAGGTATTATATTTGGTTATACATATCTGTATTGGTTGTGGGAATAAGAAGTGTTCTAAGGTATATTTTTGGTGACAAAAGATAAATATGTACTACCAAAATGCTTAAGAGAATCTAAGTTTGACCTCTATCTTACCTATACCCATACCTTTTTTCCCAATAGTAAAAGTAGAATTCCAACGGGTTTTCTTTATTTCTGTATTTTTTTTATTAATTGTGCATCTTTTTTTGTTTTCAAACATTTTTATATTTATTTAATTATTATATAGATTTTAATTCCCGTTTAAATCTTCCATCCATTACCATCAGTAACTCCTTCCGCTTGAGATTCCAAGAGCAGACAGACTCTCCTTAATTTTCCTGCCTCTAATCAAGCTTTCATTTCGCCGCGCTTAGGAGCTTTCTCTCTCTCCCTCTCTCTCTCTCTCTCTCTCTTTCTCTTTTTGCGAGTTTTTCGCAATTTTTGTTTTGCTACGAATATCCCTGCCAAGACAAAGGCCAGAGAAAAGCGCACGCACATTACATGTATTTTTGGTTCCTTTTATTTTTATTTATTTATTTTTTTTTTTCTGTTTTTGGCTACTCTTGGAGGATGCCCCATGGCCAGTCGATTCTTTGCTGTTCAGTGTGTGGGGGTCAAGAGTTCAAGACACGCAGCTTCCGCTGTCGACGGCTACGACCGACGACGACTCAATCGATAGTCAGTCTGCGCACGTGATGTCCGCCGCCCCGTCTATAGCATATAGTATTAGGAATGCCCTACCCCCTCACTCCCCCACTCTTCTCTCTGCTTTGTGTGTGTGTGTGCGAAAGTTGGTCTGTGTTTCCCCCCTCAAAGGCCAACAACTGTCGAGGTCATTGACTAATTGTGTGAGCCACACAGCCAGGCTGTGGGACCCTCTCTGCCAGCCATCATCTCACCACCACCATCATTATAACCATCCAATGGCACCACCCCCGCTGTGCAATTCTCTAAAATTTTATTTATTTTTGCATTGCTGGGGGGTGGCCCTGCCCTGCTGTGGTTTTTGGCAATTTCTCTCTGCTCGAAAAATTGTAAAATTCTCGAAAATCAAGAGAAAAGTAAGGAAAGGGAAGGAACTCCTTCCCCCGGATTCAAATGTTGCTCATTTCACTCGGACACGCGCGAGGGTGTCGAATGTTGCTAGTTTTATTTTCAATGGTTCTACCCCCCACCTTACTTCTATTGGGTTGCTTCCCTTTTGCTTATATAATTTATGTGGCATTTTAACGCGCAGTTTTTCGTTACCTAAAACCCCAGCGATCCTTCGGCCCATATGCCGCACACACCACTTGAGTTTTGGTTCTTGCAACAAACACAGTTGTTGTTGCTTAATTAGTGGAGCCAAAAGGCGTGGCAAAAAGAAGGACGACGACAGAAGTGTGCCAGAGAAGTAAGGGAAAAGGAACTGAGATTTAGCGGAATGAGAAGCGTCCAAGAAGCGTGCCTTTTGAGACCCATCTTAGCTGCTTCTATCTCTGCTCTGAATGCTATAGAGATATCTAATCCAATTCAGAATCCAACCAACTGCAGTTACCCAACACTGTTCAACTCACTAAACCCAACAACTGTTCATATCTAAACGTAAAAGCAGTCAATTTCTAATGCATTTTAGAGGAGACTCCTCCTGGCCGCTTCACTCGTAAATTAGCCCAACCCAAAAAAAAAAAAAAAAAAAAAAAATTTCTTTAGTCATAAAAATGCAGTTCAGCAGCAAATGTTGTCTGTGGATATGTAGCTCTGTGTGTCCTGGTCTGAACTGGACACTTAGCTTACTCCAAAATTCAAATCGAAGACCAGAGACCAGGTGTTCCAAAGAACTCTGCTGTCTCTGTCTCTGGCTCTTATTCAATGCCCCTTGACGCTGAGCATAAAAATATCCTTTTATTAGGCAACGTTGCCTGTCGCTGTCTGGACTTGCACATGGACTCTAGTGCTGGTCATTCTTTCTTTTTTTTTTAGCTTAAAATGTATATCGATATCGATTTTGGTGTATCGTAAACTTGAGCATTGCCTGCTGTGGGGTGGAATGTTTCTATTTTATGCCTGAGACGTGTGTCGTTTTTAGCTTTAAGTGCAGTCTGCCTCCTCAATGCATTTTGTGCCTGAGACTAAATATTTACGTTTTCCCTTTCTTGTTTTCTTTTTCCTTCTAGATATCAGCCGCCTGTCGCGCTCGCCGTCGCCACTGCAATCGAATGGTAAGTGGAATCCCCAATTTAGAACAGAAACATCAGCTGTTGTCCGAGCCCTGAGCAAACGATTTACGAGATTTGTCCACTTCATATGCTACATATTTCTGGTTTTTGAAACATCTGCCCTCTGGAGAAGCATGGCAGGAGTGTGCGTGTGTGTGAAGGGGTAGGGGGTAGCTCCTCTCAGTTACACTAAATCACTCACATGTTTTTCGGTTTCAAACTAAAAAAAGACAATAAACCCGGAAAATCAACCCTTGCCCTGGTCCTGCCTTTGCCACGCGCTAGGCACTGGATACACTTTTAGGTTTGCATTTAGACCAGGGTTGGACGACGGCACCAGAGTTGCCTATGGGTAGGGGAACGACATGGATATGGCTTGCCCATGGGTAGGGGTACGACATGGCTAGGGTTGCCTATGGGAGGGGTATGGAAGGTTTCTTTTTTCCTACCAACACAATGGCCTGTCAAAACTTTTGTCACAGCCCTTTCGACTGTGATTTAATGGAGGCAAGGGAGAGAGCTAGGGAGAGCTAGAATGAGTGAGTGAGTGGTGGGGTAAGAGAGATCTTTAAGTTGATTTTGATGTCTTATTAAATGGGTGTTTTTCGACTTAACAGCTTCTTAAGTAGTTTTGTTGAGGTGACAATTGTGTTTTGCGTCAATTGGTTGACTGACACCCAACAGCCCTGCCCTTTAATTGTCTGCCTCTGTGGCAAAAGGGGCACTGTAGAATGGGGCACTGAAACTGCATTAAGTTGTACATTTTTGATGGGTTACCTCATAAACCATTCGATTATTATTCATAACTCGTTTTGGCACAAGGAGGCTGAGACTGGGAGAGAGACTAGCCCATCAATTTGCAATTCACACTTTTCAAATTTCATGGACTTCGTTAGTCACGGAATCCAAAGGAAGAAGAACTCCCTCAACCTTTTCTCGGTCTGGGGTGCCCTTATTTTTCTTCATCTCCTTTTTTTTTATACCACATTATTGACAGCATTTTCGCTTGATTTGAATTCTCATGTGAGGTGGAGGAGGAAGGAAGGGAGTGTGTCCATGTCCATGGGAGTGTGTCCGCATACGTGTCCGTAGCTATGTCCGTGTGTCTCTGTGTGTGCTTGTGTGTGTTACTGGACACAGTTGCTGTGATTTCTTTCACATATATAAATGTATGTGTATGTGTATGTATATTTACATATATTTTATGCAAAAATTATTCCGTTATGCTTGGCTTGGTCTCCCGTATGTGGGAGCAGTTTTTTTGGGGTTAGCTTTGGTCGCTTCTCCAATGTGCAGTCAAACTGACCATTTGGCTTCTTTTCGTTTTTATTGGTTATACTAAATGGAACAGGAGCGTCGTAGTCCACAAAAGGGGGTTTTTAAATAGAGGTTTTAGCTGAGGGGTTCTTTGAGGAATGAGGCATTCAGGGAAGTAGCATCTTTTTCTATAGTGTAGAAGGGTACACCAAAATTAGATATTCTTTTGAAGTCGTGTGTTTTAATTAATATACCCAAAATGTTTTTGAAAATATTTTGGAACATATTTAGCTATCCATCAATATATATTTCCCCTGTAAATCTACTTCAACTCATGATATTTCAATAGAAATTTTTTGTTTCAATATTATTTCTATATAAATCTATCGATAACTCAGCCAACCTCTTATTTTACTCTCCCCAAATAAGTTCAGAGATAATATTTGATCCCTAAAAACACTCCTTACTTTGATTAGCCTCAAGGAACTGAGTTTCTATGCACATTAGCAGCCTCAATTTTTCCCAGATAGCTACTATGACTCTTTATATACATATACCCTGCTATCTGTGGAACTTTCGCCCACGCCACTGCCCCTGTAGCCATTCACACAAGACATACAAATCGAATTTGCACATCATCTGAATACCAAATGGACGCACGTAGCTCTCCCCACCCCCCAAAACGAGAGAAGGAGACTGCTGGCCTCTAGATGTGGTCCCCTGGAATGGATGGATGGACGCATATGTAAAAAGGATGACCATGTGGTCGGTCGCCCACTTGGGCGAATAAGTCATCAAATTCACGTAGCAGCCAGCCACCACCAGAGAGTCAGAGAGGGAGCCAAGGGGAGAGCCAGAGAGGCAGAGTCCAGCATTGGACATCAGGAGGCGACCAGGTCATAAAGTAGCTGCCCCCCAACAGAACAAACATATGCAAAAATTGCCTGCATTGGACAGGATGTGAAAATAGTAGATGAGGGGGAGGAGAGACCCAGACCAGGGCTACTTCAAAGGGTTTAACTTCTTTTTTTTTTGCCTGATTGCCAACCAGTTGAGGGAGGTTGTGGGTTGCTTTTTTGCTTTTGGGTTTTGGGGTTTTTCTAGTTGAAATGAACTCTCGTCTCTGTATTTAAATATTATTGCAAATCAATTGGCAAAGGAAACCCTCTCTCTCTCTCTACATACCTCTTCGATTCCTCCCCCTTTCGCTCTCTTTTGTTGTATAAATAAAATGCATACAAATAGCAAATTTATACAAATCGTTTGTGGGCCCAGTCCCGGCATTTGAAATGCTAAAATGCCACTTAAAAGCAGCTAAAAGCGTCAGCCAAAATGAAAAGAAAACACAAGAATTCCATTTGATGTCAAGGTGGAACTATGTAAACTATGGACACAGCCTCAAAGAAGGGGGAAAGGGGTGGAAGACATTTTCGCATAATAAAGTTGTGGCCTTTGCTGCGGTGGTTGGGTTGGGTTGGGTGGGTGGTCACGTGAAAGGCTTTCACCCGGGAACTGGAAAACCCAACGGACTATGAAATTGAACAAAAATTATACAAGAAAAAATGTACGGCCTATGCTAAATTTATGCAAAAGGATACTACACAGAGTGGACATAGACTTTTTGCATAGACTGTTAAGCAAGTGGCTAAGGGAAATGGTTAAGAGAAATATATTTTTGCTATGGTTTAGGCCTTTTTTCTACCCGTATTTGAAGCGTAAAAGGTTATATTATATTTGTGGTAAAAGTGTATGTGTGTAACGCACATAAGGAAGCGTTTCCGAGCCCATAAAGTATATATATATTGTTGATCAGCAACAATAGGCGAGTCAATATAGCCATGTCTGTCCATTCGACTTGTTCTACGTTTGAGTTTGAGGGTTTCAAAGTGGGGAATGGAGACTGGAGAGTGGGTTTTAAATATAGATTGGAGAACTCTACAGATCTAAGACCTGCAGCTCTTACTGTTGCCTTTTTGAATCCTGAATCTTCACCTTATTTACTGGAATCTTTTCCCTTTATTGACTGAAATCTTCTTCTCCTTTACAGCTTCCGATTGCGATGACAACAACTCGAGCGTGGGCACCTCCAGTGATCGTTGCCGTTCCCCCTTGAGTCCTGCGCTCTCGCTAACCCATCAGCAGGCCAAGCGTCAGCTGCTGTCCCTACCCCATCCGGCACACCATCACCAGCAGCAGCACCCCCACCATCATTTGAACCACCTGAACCATCACCACCATCAGCAGTACAAGCAGGAGGATGACTATGAGGATGCCAATGGTGGGGCATTGAACCTCACGAGCGACAATTCGCGTCACAGCACCCAATCGCCGGCCAATTCGGTCAAGTCCACAATCACCTCGCCCGTGCCAGTGGCCAGTGTGGCCTCGCCAGTGCCGCCCATGATCTCGCCAGTGCTGCCGCTGCCGCCACATGTGGCCAGTGGGGGTGGCACGACGCCCACATCGATGGCAGCAGCGGCAGCAGCAGCAGCGGCAGTGGCCACCACAGTGGCAAGTGGCATTTCCCCACTGCTGGCCATACCGGGCATGTCCTCACCGCAGGCACAACTGGCTGCTGCCGGTCTGGGCATAAACAACCCGTTGCTGGCGCCCCAGGACTTTGCACAGTTCCAGCAGCTGCTGCAGCAGCGGCAGGTGGCATTGCAGCAACAGTTCAACAGCTACATGGAGCTGCTGCGCAGCGGATCGTTGGGGCTGGCACAGGATGATCCCGCACTGACCACTCAGGTGGCGGCTGCCCAGTTCCTAATGCAGAGCCAGCTGCAGGCCCTCGGTCAGGCCACACAGCAGCTGCAGGCACTGCAGAAGCAGCAGCAGCGACAGCAGCAACAGCAGCAGCAGCAGGATGAGTCCATGCCACTGGCTCTGCCGTTGCACAAACCGAGCCACCACCAGCAGCACCATCAGCAGCCGCGCAGCTCCACGCCCCACTCCATACGCAGCCCCTTGGCGGTGCGCAGTCCGGCCAGTTCGCCCCCACAGCTCCATCATCCGCTGCAGATTACACCCCCAAGCTCGGCGGCTAGCATCAAGATGAGTGGGGGGATGCTCACACCCAGCACACCCACCAGTGGCACACAGATGCATGGCACCACGACGCCACAGCCCAAGACGGTGGCAGGTGCGGCGGCTGCACGTGCCGCTGGAGAGCCCTCGCCCGAGGAGACCACCGATCTGGAGGAACTCGAGCAGTTTGCCAAGACCTTCAAGCAGCGACGCATTAAGCTCGGGTTCACCCAGGGCGATGTGGGTCTGGCCATGGGCAAACTCTACGGCAATGACTTCTCGCAGACGACCATCTCGCGGTTTGAGGCACTCAATCTGAGCTTCAAGAACATGTGCAAGCTGAAGCCGCTGCTGCAGAAGTGGCTGGACGATGCCGATCGCACCATTCAAGCCACCGGTGGAGTCTTCGATCCGGCTGCGCTCCAAGCGACCGTTAGTACGCCGGAGATTATTGGACGCCGTCGCAAGAAGCGTACCTCCATTGAGACGACGATTCGTGGTGCACTGGAGAAGGCTTTCATGGCCAATCAGAAGCCCACCTCGGAGGAGATCAGTCAGCTGGCCGATCGCCTGGGCATGGAGAAGGAGGTGGTGCGTGTGTGGTTCTGCAATCGCCGGCAGAAGGAGAAGCGCATCAATCCCTCGCTGGACAGTCCAACGGGTGCTGATGATGATGAGTCATCGTCCTACATGATGCACTAGAGGGGGGAGAAGTACAGACAGGGGAGATATAGATCATCTAGGGACAAAGACAGTGCAATGTGCGTACAGGACACAAGTGAGCAAAATGGATTGAATGGGGAAGCTAAGCAACAACTATTGAGCAGGTGTGTATTATTGTCTATATATTTTTATTTAATTTATATCCTGATTTTGATCTTTAATTAAAATTAAATTTAAGCACAGTTTTCTTTCTTTTTTAATTATTAAAAATTCCACTAAAGATTTTCTCTCTTCTGCTCTCTTTTTTGTTGCAGGTTCAAAGTCGCAAAACACATCAAATATTAGCATAATTCTTGACTATGTTTAGGTTCTCCTACACCTACACAAAGATACATTTTGGGGTTTGTTTATGTTAACTATTAAATGGTATTTATTGTATTGTAATTAACCAAAAATATTGCTAATCAAGTGAACTCCCGAGCTGTACTCCCAGTTCACTGGCAGTTCACTTGATAACCGACATTTTTTGGCGGCCATAAGGAAATCGAATTCTTTTGCCTGCGATAGGTTACTCGATTTGCGCGTCTTTCGATAGGTAACTCGATTTTCGTGCCTTCGTTGGACAGCTCGTTTTTCGTGCCTTTGATAGGCAACCTCGACTTTCATGTCTTTGATAGGCAACTCGATTTTTGTGCCTTTGATAGGCAACTCAATCTTCGTGTCTTCGATAGGCAACTCGATTTTCGTATGTTCGATAAGCAACTCGATTTTCGTGCCTTCGTTTGGCAACTCCTTTCGATTTCTCTATGGTCCAGTGGCGTCTGTGTATTATTAATATTTAAGTACAGTCTCTGCACAATTTTCAAAGTCAAACAAAATGAATTCCTAGCGAATCTATCTATAAAAACTAAAACATATATTAAATATTTTAATCGTTCCCTAAAACAAACAAAAAACAAAAAGGCAAAAGTACATTTGTAAGCATATTTATTTTTCGCGTGAATACTGTGATAATCAATTTGAATGATTTTAATTTTAATTAAATAAAACAAAAAGAAAAAAAAAAAAACAAAACAAGAAAAATAAAAAATTAATATATATAATCTAGCATCTAAATGTAATTTGTATTTTATGGGCAAGTAAACTAACAAGCAACAAAAAAATAAATGGAAATTTGTCGTATTTATAAATGTATGTGTAAAAAAAAAACAATTTGAATTTATTACATAAAAAAAAAAAACATTTATAATTGTAAAATGTATAAAAACAAAAAAAAACACAAACTAATAGAATTTTTAAATGTATAATTACAAAAAAAAAAAAAAACAAAACCAGAAAAAGACAAAAAAACCGAACACAAACAAAATTAAATAAAAATAATAATTATCATACAAAAAATAAATAGCTTGGGATTTTTTTTAATGGTGCGGGAAAGCAGTTGGAATGCCAGGCTATGAGATTTTTGGCTGCAGCACTTAGATAAATATTTTCCAAGAAAAGAACGAGCAATATCTACAAAAAATGATCGTAAGCAACCCTGCAGAGGCAGATATCAATCTGTGGCGTGAAAGAAAGAAAAAAAAAATGTTTTTGAAATTAGTTCAGCGGCTGATATGAAAGGGAATTGGAAAGAAAGAATCGCAAGTGTTTCTTCGAGTCTTCTCGGTTAAAACGCAGGCTACAAAAATTTTAATAAATAACAACATGCAAAACTGAAATTAATTCATGGAATTTCTCCACGTCTCCACTCCCTTTCTCCCCCTTTGCCTTTGTCTCTGTCTCTGTGAGTTCTGGTCAAGTGAGGGAAGGCGCGTGCAGAGCTAATAAGAAACAGACACCCGGTACCCGCAGCAGAGTACTGACAACTGGACCGATTCTCGATCTCATGACCAAGATATCTACATGCAGATGAGCAGCCAAATGAAGGGGGCACGCCACACACTCTCCTCTCGAGTGGAGGGGCAACCTGGGTCACTCTCTGTACTACTATCAATGGAAAGCCGACACAACAAAATGAATTCACTGCGATTTGGATAGGGCGGGCGGATGGAGGAGGAGGAGCGACGTCGTCGTCGTCATTGTCGCTCGTAGCTTTGAGCAATTAAAAATTGTTTTTTTTTTGTGGCAAAGTTGAAGGTACAGTGAGGATACGGTAAGGCAGAAGAGGTGTGAATGGTACTGGGACTTTAGGAATTGGTACGTAAATAAGAATTACAGGGTCTAAATTATTAATCATTATTAATGTATCAATTATGCATTAATTTTTTTAAATTTAAAAATTAAATTTAAAAATTAAAAGTTTCTTAAATAAAAATTAAAATATTTTAAATTAAAAATTAAAGTTTTTAATTAAAATCAAAAAAAAATTAAAAATTTTTAATTATAAAAATAAATTTAAAAAATCAACTAAAAATTAAAAATTTTAATTTAAATATCACCCAATTCAAAATTTTTTTTATGAAAATAAAATATCACCAAAAATAACATTTTTTTAAAATAAAAATAAAATATGCCTAAATACAAAAAAAAATTTTTTTTTTATAAACAAAAATAATCATAATAATAAAAAAATAAAAATATAAAGATTTTTAGTGTCATTTTCTTTTAAATAACTTTTAGCTTTTTGATTATAAAATATAATTCTATAAAAAAGTAGAGCCTGCTCCACATTCAAAAAAAGTTTTAAAAATTGTTTAAAAATTTAAAAAAAATCCTTAAAAATTTTCAAATGGTTTTAGTAGTATCTCTAGCATTGTTTAGTGTTTCTCCTTCTGTCAATCCTCACTTTACTCATTAGCTGTGGCAGCGAGTAGTCAGTCAGTCCAGAGGCGGTACACGACACATACGCAAATGATGTTGAAAAGAGATGCAAACCCCAACCCCGTACCACACACCCCCCTCTCCGGACACATCCCCCAGAGTTCACTTGTTTGCATGGAAAGCGCATAATCATCGCGTGTCATGTGGAAATTTATACTATTTATGGTCTGTTTGTTTGTACTCAGAGATGGCATCAAAAGGGGGGGGGACCTTTGGTGTTTGGATCTGCCATGGGGTAGGGGTATGGGTATGGGGGTAGGGGTAAGCCTTGGGGCACTTAAGCTTGACTTGGGCTTGGGCTTGGGCTTTTGTCTTCTCTGCTCTGTTAATAAATTCATGGAAAATTGCGAGTAATTACGAGACAAGCGACGACGATTTCACAGGAATTCTTTTTAGCTTCCTTAAGGCTGTTTTCCAAAAGGGAAAACTCTTTTCATGGGTATGGAAATTTGCATATGTGAAGAAGTTGGGTAGACCTCGTAAACCCCATTAGAGCGAGGTAGCTCTAACATTGTAGATGGATTGCGATAAATCTTAGCAGACACTCTCTGTGGATCGAGGGACCCCCAATTGGCATTTCCCATGAAACTTTCTAAGAATTTGTGAATATTCATTGAGAGAGGCCTAGGTCTAGGCAAAAGTTCTCTCTCTACTTGCTTAAAGCAGCATCAGAAACTGCATTATACAAATTAAAGCACACACTTAATTATACGGTTCGGAATTATAGCTTTAAGGTGAGATGGGTTCAACCAACACCCCACCCACAGTTTTTACCCCTTTTCATACCCATTTAAATCTCCGATATGCTGAGATTTAACACTTCTGTGGCCTCTGTGGCTGCCTGTCATGCAGTGCCACATCAAACACACATCAAAAACTAACCTGAATGAGGCATAAATAAATTTGCTGCCTCCTTTTCTTTTTGCAACTTTCTATATAGTAGTAGTGTATATAGTAGTGGAAAAAAATTTGCAATGCATTGCATTTTAGTTTGGAATTGCTTAATTTATCAGTTCAGCACAGCAGTTGGCATTTGCTGAGAGAGAGGGGCAGAGAGCGGCAGAAGGGGCAGACAGGCTGGCAGTCCATGAATATTCATTTTAGTGGAACCTGCCACTGCCACATACTTTTAGTTAGACATTTTATTTCATTGCTGCATATACTCGTAGATATACTATATGTACTCTGGTTTTGTTTTGCTGCAAAGAAGGCCAAGGAGGAAGGCGGCAGAACCAGTTAACGCATCCATATTAATGCGAATCAATGAGAGGGTTCGATATACGAGAGGAGCTCCTTCAATGGCGGGATTCAATGCTACCAATACAACAACTAACAAATTTGTATTTCCGGCTACTGAAAAAGTGGCTATCTTTATTTATTTATATTTCTATAATTTTCTAGAATTTTTTTATTTTTCTAAATTTCTATAATTTATTTATACATTTTATTGAACGTTAAACCAAAACCAAGATCGGATTATTATTAAAGCGGAATGGACGACAAATAACAAAGTGGAAAAAAACAGCTATTTTTTTAACATGTTTTAATGAAAATGTACAAAAGGAAATTAAATTTTGCAATCAAATCTGAGGTCCATATAGAAAAGTGAACGTCAAGTCTGTTCCATTCAGGAATTGTCACTTTTTTTACATGAACACTGGCAATGAACGTTTTAGTTGGGAATATTTTTACTTTTAAACTTTGCTTAAAATTTCGCCTCTAAATATTGGCATTTTTAAAAAATTTTTAAACAAAATTTATTTTACAATGCCATTTCAAAGAAAATAAAATTGCTAACCCTCGTAAACTAAATCTCCATTTTATTCCGTTTAATTTCGTACTTTAAATTTTGCATATTTTTTAAACATATTTACAAAACCAAAGTTTCAGCAAAAATCCGAAAATAAACTTTTTAAAAATAATCCAAATAACCAGCCAGCAATAAAAAATCTCCATTCCGTTCTGCTTCAATGACTCCCAGACTCTGAGTCATAGCCACAAAATTACGCATAGTACTCCATCTATGTATACCCACCAACCCACAGTAACTGCAAACCAATATTGACCTTAAATGCAATCAAAGAACTTGGAATCAACGAGTATACTACATATACATATTGCATATTACATTTGCGTGTAGTTAATGAAGGGCAGACACAAACGAAAACCACAAAAAAGTATATGGATATATGGAATTAAATGAATAGCAAATCGAATGCCAGAAAGCGCAGACAAAGCGCTCGCTCGATGGCTGTTGTGTGGCAGGTGTGCCGCCGAGGCTGACTCAAGTATGCAACAAAATTATGCAACTTTAATAATAATACTATAAAGAGCGAAACAAAGAAGTCTAATTAGCATTCGGAAGGAAGGGCAGGGCTGGGCAGGCAGCAATTTGTAATTTGTAAATTATATGAAAAAAGTTCGAACATGCAAACCATTTCCCGTGCCACAGCCACAGCCATAGCTAGTGTCCCTGTCTCTGTCCCTGCCCCTGTGCCAGCCAATGTCCCTGTCCCTGTCCCTGTCTGTGCCCCTGCCTATGTCCCTGCCTTTGCCGTGCCTTTGCCCTTTCCTTCCTGCTTCCCTTCCATTTGCGGTCATTAATTAAAAATTAGTTTTGTAAATATTTTTGCTCTCCTTTTTTTTTTGCGCGCATTTCGGTATTCCTTTTGGAAATTAAATTGTTTTATAACGAAGTGTCTGTGACTCGCGAAGCGCAAAACCGCCGCCGCTGCTGCATCATCTCTATGCCCCAGGGGGCATGGCCCGTCAGGGCCGTCAGTTTCCCGCCACTTTGCATGCGATCATGCAACAGTCCGGAGATGGAGATGGAGGCGTTTGAGTGGGAATCCAAACCCTACCCTATCACAGACCAAGCCCAAGCAAAAAAACCGAATCCGCCTCTAAGCCTCATATTATTTGTGAATTTAATTTACGGCTTTAGACTCATTAAAGCTCGTGGCCATAGAATGAATGTCTCTGATGCCCATCTTGTGATTGCCTAGGGAACCGGCAACAGGGAACAGCCAACCTGCAACCAGGAAGGAGGAACGGAGGCAATCCATGTGGAAGTCCCAACCGACTCTCTTGGCTGGGTATGTTAATGCCATTGCTGGAGAGGTATGAGAGAGGGGGGGGACAGGGGTAGCCGTGTAGCAATAACACCTACTTCATTACAGGTTGCACAAATATAATGCATCATGCTGCTTTTTTTTTGCCTCATTGTAGCATTCTTTTACAATTGCATGGACAGTGGGGTTGATTATGGTTATATGGTTGAATGGTAAAAAAAGTTTAATAATATATTTTTTATTTAAAAAAATAATTTAAAATGATATTTTTCATTCAAAAAATAATATTTTTTTTATTTAAAAAAAAAAATTAAATTTAAATTTTAGATTAAAGTAAAAAAATAATAATTATTAAAAAAACTAAATTAAAATAATAATTTATTTAATTAAAAACTAAATAAATATTATATTTAAAAAAATATATTTTTTAATAAAAAAATTAAAAATAATTTAAAAAAAATTTAAAATGAAATGTATTTTTAAAAATTATTAAAAATAAATATATTTTAAATGATATTTTTACTATATAATAAATAACAAAACTTATTTTTGAATATCTTTTTTGAAAAAATATTTTTAGTATAAATATAATATAAATATTTTTAATAATTTTTGAAAGTTCTTGGAATTTATTTTGTTGACATTTAAAAATTTTTTATATATTTTTCATACATATTTCTTTATATTTTTATATTTATTTTTTATTTTAGCTTGACAAGGTTTAAATAGCTTAAATCAGAAGAAATTTCCCTTGATATAAATAAATCTTCGATCATAGCTTTTCACTCCAATTTTCATTCCAACATATGTGCATTGCCCCACTGTATGGTAATGTTGCCATCTCGTGGCGGTGCATTATGCCAAGAACTATCAAAATCTTGTTAAATAACAATGTAGAGAAGGAGGCTGCGATGCCACCAGTGCCCTGTGCGGATCGCGTTAATAGAAAACATCATCAAAAAGGCGAACAAATATACATTTTATGATTGCGATAATCAACAGAGACAGTGGCTAGAGGATGGAGATAGAAATAGAGACTAGATATATAGATATAGGGATAGAGCTAGGGATAGAGCCAGAGACACCCACAGAAAGCCCACAGAGAGAGAGAGAGAGAGGCACTGATTCGCATTGGCCATGGTCAGCTGATTATGGTAGGCTGCTGCTGCTGCTGCTACAGCTAAAAATTATAATACATATATGTAACTAACTAATTAGTAAATATCATTTGCTGCATAGCATAAAATCGCGTTTATTATTAGTTATAGACACAAACACCACCACCGACCCATGCAAAGACATAAAATCGCAGCTAGAATTTGCAATATTCCAGAGATACGAGGGTAACACGCAAGTCAAATTGAATAGAATATTCATATTATTTTTTAATTTTAATTCCTCATTAAATGCACATTAAAACTGGCTGTTAATTGTATTTCCTTGTAGCCCAGGG
Organism: Drosophila bifasciata; assembly: GCA_009664405.1. Lineage (NCBI taxonomy): Eukaryota > Metazoa > Arthropoda > Insecta > Diptera > Drosophilidae > Drosophila > Drosophila bifasciata. Next base: position 9,896,213 of record CM019042.1, read on the forward strand.
AGGAAGAGGAAAACTACATGCAAATTCCTATTGCTGTCAATCGAGGGATTCTCTCTTTTAGTAGCCTCCCCCCTGAAGACTTATAGAGAGAGGTGGGGTGAGGTCTCCTTCCCTGAACAGTAGAATGAAAGAGGTTAGAGGCCTCCCCCTGAACACTTGAAGAAAGAGATGGGGAAAGGCCTTTCCCTTGAACAGAAATGGATGGGTAGGAAGTAGAGATGGCCTCCCCTGAACACTTATAGAAAGAGATAGAGAGAGGTATCCCCCTGAACACTTGTAGAATGAGAGAGGTAGAGGTAGAGGCCCCATCCTGAACACTTGAAGAAAGAGATATAGAAGAGGCCTCCCCCTGAAGACTTGTAGAGTGAGATGGCCTTCCCCTTGAACATTTATAGAAAGAGATAGAGACAGAGCGGAAAAGAGAGGCAGAATCATTCCCATCCCATGTCGGTATACATGAAGCCAATTAAACCTGCAAGCTTGCAACTGCAACAACTGCAACACTTGTGTGCAACTTGTGTGCGAGTGTCATAAAATTTAATTTATTTAAATTAAGACAATGGCAAAAAAAAAGAAAGAAAATTTGCGTTTTTAATTGTCAAGTGCAAAAACCGACACTCGACAGGGAAGATGGGTACCCCCGCACCCCACCCCTCTCAGGAAATAACGTCTCCATTTGGGCATCCGAACTTCGGCAGATAAAAAATAATTATTTATGGTTGGGGAAGCCTTCTTATGGAAGTCTTCTAGAATTTATCAGCCATTGCCACTGCTTCTGTTTTCTGGCCGATTCCCGCCTCCTGTGTTCTAGCCACAAAAGCAGCCTGCTGAAGTAGTCCAGATATTTGTTGGGCTGCTCCCTTTTTTTTTTCTGGCCCTTTCGAAAATTGCAGGCGTTTTGGAGTGGCCTATCAAACAATACTCGAAAATGTGGAACAAAAGGAACAGCATTGCCTGAATGCAATAAAAATTAAAAATAAAGTCATCAAGTCTATTTACAATTTTACGAAAAATCGTTTCATTCTCCCTGGCCTCTGGCCATTGTGTGCAAATGGAGCGTGCAAGGAGAGCGGGGAAAATCCAAGAGAATAGCCAGAGAGACAGCCTTTGATTGTTGATTGTTGAGTAATTTAGTTGAACTGACGATCGGTCCAGCAGCAGCAGCGGGAGCAGCAGCAGCAGATGAACTATGACCTGACCTGACTGGGTCGCCCACAAAATGTTGTCCAGGTGCAAAAATTCTGGACCCAAAACTGACTCTATGTCTCTCTGTCTGTGTCCCTCTGTCTGTGTCTCTGTCTCTGTCCCTCTGTCTCTGTGTCTCTCACTCTCTATGGCTCTGTCTCTCTGTCTCTGTGCCTCTCTCTGTCTGTCTCTGTGTCTCTATATCTGACTGTTGTCTCTTTCTCTCTCCCTTTCCCTCTCTCTCTCTCTCTCTCCCTGTATCTCTCGTGTCATGTGATTTATGATGCCTTTTTGTCTCACATTCTAGTGAAAAATTCCCTGTTCAACTTTTGTGTAGGCGTCTATGGGTACACTCGGGAACTAAATAACACTCGATATGTGGCACCCTGCAGCAGCATCATCATTCCGATCATCCGCACTCTGTGGTCATCCTCCCCCGGCTTTCTTTTCAACCCCCAGTTGGCCGGACAATGTCCAATGTCTGTCTAACTGTTTGACCAACGCACTTTTGGCACGCTTAACAGCAGAACCCCTATACCATTACTATCCATAAACCCTAACCCTAAACCCTAACCTAAGTCTGGAGTTGCTTTTTGTGCCCTGTCGTACCCCCACTCCTACTTCTACTCCTACTCTTACTCTTACTCCCTCTCCTACTCCTACTCCTACTCCCACACCCCTTGACCAAGCCCTAGTTCCACACACTCGAGGGACGATCAGAGCTAAACGCTGCGTTTAGGCTGCCCCTTAAACATTTCTGGAGTGGAGTGGATGGGGAGGAATCGGGAGGACGAAAGGAGTGTAGTGGAGTGGTGGGTTTAGGCTGGAGTGTAGAGCCTAAACATGGAGTGGTGTGGATTGGATTGCCGTAACATTAACCTTGACTCTGCTGCGATCCTTATCGCGATTGCCCTTATTGTCTGTCTGTATTTTTATTGTGTAACATTCAATGAAAGTGCATTGTCATACCCCACCCCCCCAAAAAGGGAACCAAGCAAAAAAGGAACTGAATGCGAGGGAGTTCCAGAATGTGAGGGTGGGCCTGAGGTATTCCTTCTACTGGCTTTACCCTATAACCTGGTATTACTACCTCTTCTGTTTGGTTTAATTTATTATGACATTCGACGCGTGTTGAAAGGTTTTCATACTATCTGTGGTCTTTGGTCTGGAAAATCGATCGGGAAATGGACGGGGGGCTACGGCCCATGTGGTGTGTGAAGATCAATTTTGGTTATGGGATGCATATTCAAAAAAGGTGTGTAAATTGTGGGGCATTAAAGGTGGAAATAAATACTTTTGTTCTGAATAGATCTTCAGCTAAAACTCCCTCAGTTTTTTGTAATTTTTTAAAGTTTCCCTAAAGTATTTTTAGAATATTTTTTAGGTGCAAAAAGTCTTGTTATTCATTCAGAAATTTCCCTCAAATTAGTTGCTACAATTGCAATTTTGTTAATCATTTTTTGTAAGACAACTTTTGAGGCTATTTTTAGTATTCTTAGCCTGCACTCCCCACACAAGAAATTCTTTCCCATACCCGATATAATTATTAATTGTCAAGAGCGAGGAGAGGGAGAGAAGAGGAGAGTGGCGAGGAAGTACCCTTTAAGCCGAACGCCTTTTGGTGAAGTTGTCTAAACTTGCAATTGGTTTCCACTTGCCACTTGCCAACTTCTCAGCCTTCCTCCCCTCCTTGTGCTACCCACCTCCCTCTTTTTTTTGTCGACTTCTTCACACACTAACGCCCACTTTTCTGGAGCGCACCGCCCCATTTATCAATATTCATTTAGTGTCGTCGTCAACTTGTTCTCATTGTGGTTCTTGGTTCTTGGTTGCTGTTTGCTGTTGTTGCCGCTTGTTTTGATGATGATCATTAAACGAATGATAGCAGGTTAAGGGGTGCTGGTAGGGGGGGAGGAGAGGCAAAAATTAATTGACGCCGCATAATGACAGTTTATCTGGAAAAAATTGTTTGCCCGCTAGTGTTGAGCTTTAATTAAAAATTATTGGATTACGCTGTTTGTCAGACAACGACTCCTCCTTCCCTCAGTCTTAGCCGCAGTTTCAGCCTCAGTTTTAGCCTCATTCTCAGCCTCAGTCCTAGCCTCATCCACTGCTTCAGGCCAAGAGCAGCAGCCATTTGTGTTTCCTACTTGGCTATGCCTAAGTGTTAGCCAAAGCATTTCATCATTTTAATGATAGTCTACCGCCAAGAAAAAGACTTCTTTGGACTTCTTTTAGTGACAAAAACAATTTGTGAGGCAGCTCAGGTTTCTTGGCTGTTATTAGTGGCACATACCCTACAGTTCAGTCAGTCATAGATGGCATTGAAAAGGAAGGGTGTAGTGTAGATGATTTCTGGGAAATAAATATGAAAAATGGATGTGTCAATATATGGCAGGATTAAGTTGTTTCAGGGAATTGCAAGAACACAAACTATGGCAGTGGCTGCCTTTTGGAATTAATTAAAATATTCTAAAATAAATAAAAATAAATATAAAATAAATAAAAAAAAATATAAAAAGAAATAAATAAATATAAAATATAAAATAAAATAAATAAAAATAAATATCAAATAAATATAAAATAAATAAAAATAAATATGAAATAAATATAAAATAAAAATGAAATAAATATAAAATAAAATAAAAATAGATATAAATATGAAAATTTATGAAATAAATATGAAATAAATATGAAAAAATATGAAAAAAATATAAAATAAATGTTAAATAAATATGAAATAAATATAAAATAAATTCAAAAAATAAAAAAAAAAATAAATTAAATAAATATGAAATAAATATAAAATAAATATAAAATAAATATGAAATAAATAAAAATATATATAAAATAAATACGAAACAAATATATAATAAAAAAAAAATTAAATAAAATATTAAAATAAATATCAAATAAATATAAATATGTACACACCTTTTGTCTATTTTAAAACTAATTTAAATTTCATTTATTTTTGTTGCATGATTAATGTCTATCGATGTCACACATGTGGGGTGTAATTTGTTGCACTAATCCAAGCCTTAAATTTGTAACATCAAAACATTAATTTGGTTTTAATTAAACTTTATATAATTGGCATACAATAATTCGAATAAAACACGATAATTTCGTGTGATAATGACCACTAAATATGAGGTATAAATAGAGCACAAAAAATCAAAATGTTGCAGATGCAACTGCAAGTTGTGACAAATGACAGGAACCTGGGTGCTGCTGCTCGTGTTGTGCCACAGCGTTGTGGCTGAGGTAGGACATACCCTGGACATACCCTATCAATCTAAGCCCAAAATAATAAACCTTATGTATCCCTAGCGTAAATGGGATTACGAACCAACATTTGTGTCCACCCACAGCACGGATGAGAGCCAAATAAAGGTTAAATCCCGAATTGATCGCATAAAGCGTGGAGAGTTTGCTATATCGGCGTATTTGGAATGGAATTACGATGTGGATGAGACGACAATGGTGGGTAGCCATCCAAAGTACTAAAAACTACACTCTAAATTCAATCCAAATCCATTCCCAGGTCGAAGGCCATGCCTTTCGCAGCTTCACTGGCGATGAGAGCGATTACAAGCTGATTCCTTTGTCCATACCCAACACTCCCTTTCATAAGTTTATCGATACATACTACAAGGATGTGTTCATCACGAACCTGGGCTACTGCTCCAATCTGCCACAGTTTAAGAAGAAGTTTCAGCTGCCATGGCCAAGGAATAACTATACGCTGGATAAGTGCGTGTTCAGTGGCAAGGGATTGCCGGAGGTGCTGCCGCTGGGCTACTACAAGATCTTCTTCAGTGCCAGTGGGCGAGAATCAGCCAACATGGGGATTCAATGTTATACTGCACATGATACCAAAGTTGTTTTAGATTTGACAGTAAGACTTCTTGGAGACTTTGTGGCTGAGAGAGAGTGGCTGAGAGACTTTGTAGCTGAGATAGACTTTGAAATGGAAATATATGAATTTATATATTTCATATGGTGGCAGTTTCGATAAAACAGTGTTGTGCAGCGTATAATGCAGCATTCTTGCCTCTGTTCCTTGTGACTGCTGGCTCAGTTGTTGCCTCAAAACGTTGACAACCTCATCCAGCTCATCCCCTTCCACTTCATCATGATGATGTTTGCCATCAGTTGAAGCGGCTTTTGCGGCCTTTTTCTTGACTGTCGGCCAACTGATTTTTGATCATGCTTGGAGTCACCACTCTTTGCCCCCCCTTTTACTCCTATCTTCTTACTGTTGCTTGTCTCTTTATTCGCTTCGTTCTGCTCTGCACTTTTGTTATTGTTTTTTGGCCTTAAGGAAGCCATTACACACACACACACACACACAGGATTGTCTGCCTTTTGGAAAGCTTAAGGAACTGCAATCATTTCTGCTGCAATGCCGCTCCTCTCTTTCCTGCTTCCTTGAGCCCTTTACTGTCTCTTTTCCTCTCTCGTGTTGCCTTGATCGTTCATGCTTTTGTGCTTGATCTTAGCCATGGCTGGCAGGCTGAGCCTTCTGCTCGTTGCTCACACAATTTATTACAACAAATTTAAATGTCTTTGCGGTTGTTGTGTTTGGCATTTTTATGCCCACTGTGCAGGGTATTGGGTGGGGAGTGGAATTCTTTGGCAGATTATTGACTGGATTATCATTGACTAATAAATATTTTTGGTGTGCTCATAGACATAGAAATTCTCTACCTTAACAATGGTTTCTTTTTGGGCCAAGTTGTGCATAGTTTTTTTTAAACTCAAATTAAAGGCACAAATTGCTACCGCAACAATCGACTTCAAAGGCACAAAAGCCGATGGGGGGGAGGACCTCACCCAACAGTAGCCCAAAAGATTTGCGTTGCGGCACAAAGCCAAAGTCCCCAGTCCAGTCCAGTCCGGCCCCAGAGCTCCTTGCCCCCCTCCTGCTCCATCTCTGGAACATTCAGCCCAGCATTCACATCCATCAATTTCTGACGCTTTCATCAAGCGGCAACGACATTTGCCACAAAGGAAAAGAGCAGCGAGGAGGCACCACAGCAGCAGAGGCCATGTTCTGATTATTGTTGCCACTCGAGCGGGTCGCTTGTCCACTGGTCCGAAGTGGAGTTGGAGGGGAGACCAGGTTCTGACGCTGCGCATTTAAATTGTCGGCAGGATCCAAGCGTTTTGCGCTAATATCCACCAAAAGCAGCAGCAGCAACCCAGCCCAGTCCTTGTCCCCAATGCATTCCTACTGGTTCTCCGCAAACGTTTTTCAGCCTTCTTCTGTCTTTGTTCGCCTTCTGTTTGCCGTTTCGCTGACTGTTTTTTTTTGCGACTTCTTTTCATGGCATTGACATCTTTTCGTCAAAGTCAAATCATTCATTTTGCCGCATCACAAATGCATAAATATTTTCGGCTTTTTGAGGGTTTTTCGATTTTTTTCGGTTTATAGATTGAATTGGTAGTTGATTGTTGGCCGATTGTTTTGACTCGGTTTTGGCTGCGGTATTGTTTCTTGGCGGGGACTAAAAACATTTAAATCTCTGGCAGGCGAAAATCTTGGCTAGAGCTGTATATTATTAAATAAAATAAAGTATTTAAAGTTTTATTTTAAGCAATTTAAGAGCAAAAAAAAAATCAATGTGCAGTAGAAATTATATATAAAATATTTAAATACATTTTATATTCTAATTTTACAGTCTAAAATAGGCTTTAATTACTTTTAAAACAATTCAATTACATTTGTGTTATTTTGCACCTTCTATTTTCTTCTCCTTTTAAAACACTCGACAACCCTGTCAACTACCGCAAGCAGCGCGACTAAACGCAGCAGCGGCCAGACTCCACGACTGATCGGTTGACGGAATGCCAAAAGCTGAGTCCACATCAAACGGACATCAATGCTAATGCAGCCGAAGGCGCGGCTCTGCCGAACCTCCTGTCCCGTCGCTGCTCTGCCGAACCTCCTCCTGCCCGTCACTGCTCTATTGCTACTGTATTCCGCGCAGTGTACTTCTCTCTCCGCTCTTCGGTTCATCATTCGGCATCGCTTTGAAGCGGACTGCGCTGCCGTCGGTGTTGCGGCGGTCGCTGCTCTGCTGGTGTTCACAATGCCATCAAAATTTAAATAGCAAAGCAAAGCAAAGCAAAACAAAACAATGAAAGAAAGAAAAAAAAAAAAAAACCGCTGCTGCATTCCCTTATGTCTGCGACATTTTTTTTGGTGCACATCATTTCATTTCTTTCTCTTTCTTTCGATCTGCCTGCGTTTTTTGGCTGCTTCTTTTTTGTTGTTGCTGGAATTTTTGGGGCGATTCTTTGTTTTGCAATTAGTTTTTGTCGTATGAAATGTCTAACGGTAAGTCCAGCTCGCTCTCCCTCGCTCTCTGTCTTTTCCAAGCTGAATGTCAAGGTCGGTAGAAGCAAAAGCAGAATAAACTGTCTGCTGTACAAAAGGAAGAGAGAGAGAGAGGAGCAGCAGCAGCAGCCTCAAAGGCGCAGACCAAGCTTCAACTGTTGTTGGAGACTGTTGTTGAAGACTGTTCTCGATGACTGTTTGCTGGTGGACTGTTGCCCTCCCCAAAATTGATTTATGCGACTGTGAAAATATCGAAGACCCACAATTATACAGCAAACGGAATGACAAAGATGAAAAACGAGCTCGATCCGCAACTATGGAAATGTGATAAGCTATAATTAAGCGACCAAAAAGGATGCGACCCCAGTCAGCCCTCTGGAGCTCCCTCTCTGTAGTCTGTAAAGTCTCTAGAGTCTGTGGAGTCTGTGTATAGGCAGGGGCGTGGTGTATGCTAAACAACATGCAAGGGGCGTGCCACCAGTGTAAGCAAATTTAATTTATACAACAATATCTGGCGGAATATGCAAAGAATTAATTTCGTATCGGTTCGGTTCGGACACCGGGCCCCTGGGGGGAGGTACGCGATTTGCTGGTTTGTACGTTCGTGGCAGATGGGGCTGGGGGGCGTGGCAGTGTTTTGGCATTTCAATTGGATAAAGTGGCGCCCCGAACAGGTTTGCGAATTACCAATTGGCATTTGGTTAAATCCTTGTGGCGCGGCACACAAAGAAATAAGGTTGCAATTTTTAACCCATTGGGGAGCAGGAGGAGGTTATGTCATAATGATAAGAAAATTAATAAAATAACAAATATAAAAAAAATAAAATAAAATTAAAAATTAATTATAAAAAAATAAAAAATAATTATGAAGAATAAAAAAATAAATAAAAAAATGCATATATAAAAAATAAAATATTTAATAATAAATAGTTATAAAAATAAAAATTCATATACAAAAATTAAATTACTATAATTTAAAAATATTTATATTTAGTATTTAATATTTAAAATAATTCTTATTAATTCTTATTTGACTGCAAAATAAACAAAAAACTTTTTAAAATATTTAAACTTTAAAATTTTCATTCATTATTGGTAAAACTAATATTTTTAGTATAATAATTAATGTTGCCAAATTGTTATCCAAAGAATTTCTAGAATTTTTTAACGTATCCATTTCTTTTTTTCCTCTTTTTCCCATATTTTTCACATAATTTTTATATTTTTAAACAAAACAACTCTAAACTTTAAACAAACCTCTAAAACTCTAAAACGTACATTAAAAATTAAAATAATTTCCCACAGATTTATGCAAAAAAAACACCTCCAGTTAGCAGGATCTCCTAGCATAGCAGTCAGATATGGGTTAATCGTTCTACAATTCTGTTCCCGGTCTGGCACTGGCCTGGGCCCCGTCGTCGTCGTGACCACAGGAATTATGTACAAACATGCAATATGTCATAATATTTATTGTTTTTTGATCGGCACACCCCCGTATCGGCTGCAGCCCACCACCAGACAGCACCAGAGGTAATCGATCAGGTGTAGACTAGAAGTCGAACCCAACGGGCCCAATTGAGTAATAATTCATAAACATATTTCCACTCGAAAGAAATTAATTTACCGCGAGCAAAGTTGTTCCCTCCAGCTATAGGGGGTCGGTCATTATATCGACGTGTTGACGTTTGAAATGACAACAGCTCCCCCTCCCCGCCAACCGCACCTCATACAACAACTGTCAATCACATTTCGGGCTGTTCTGACTGCCTGCTAACAACTCTTATTGGCCATACCCAATTATTCATATTGTTCCAATGAAACGCAACGAAAAGTCAGTCAGTCAGTCGTCAGCTGGGAACTTTTTTTTACCCACAACGTTCTAATCGTTTCCGGATATATCCGTTACGTCAAGTCACGCAAAGTTGTGAAAATTTGTTGTTGAAAATTGTTTCAATAGAACTGCAGCAGCAGGGAGGAAGAAAGGTGCTATGAATAATGTAGAATTGTGGGTTATACCTCGGCGAAGGAAAAAGGAATGGTAGGGAATTTCTGAGTGCTTGTATTTGGAATTATATTCAATTATTTCTTAGGAGATTTCTGGGGAAAAACCAATAAGCAATTTAACCGTTGTTTGTTTATTTGATTTAGAACTGAATTTAGAACAGATTCTTGTTGCTATTTTGATGGGCTATTTCTTTGTATTTATATAAATGTATTCTAAAGTCACAGCGAATATTGTAGGATATTTTTATAAAATTTATTTTAAAACTCCTTTGCCTATTTTTCTTTCTAAAAAATATTAGCTATAAAATGCTGGTTTAATTTTTATTAAATAAAAATCCAAAAATATTTCCCTTTGAATATTTTATTTTCTTTCCAAGCTAAGTAACACTAAATTTTATATTTAAATTTTGCTTTTTTCATCTCTTATTATTGCAGAATATTCTTCCCAAATATACCCAAATATATTCCCTTTTCTTTTGCCTTTTCCATTCAATAAATTCCATTCTCATTCATTCATTGATTTTCCCATTCAATACCATATCCTCTTTTGGTATTCCCCAGGAAACTAACTCCCTCTTTGTGCCTTTTTCTATCAAAAAATATGCAAATCATTTCTCATACCCTCCTGGACATTAGCTACCATTAAATGGTCAATTGAATTTACCATTTCACTATTTAAATGTTTGCTTTTCAAATACACAAATTTCTATTTGATTAATTACATTTCATAGTCTCATATGTGAATGTGTGATGTGTGAGGGAAATGGCTTATATTTTTGACAGTCATGCTGGATGGTTAGCAGAAAGGGAGACCCAAGACGAGGGAAGGGAGACCCAAGTCTGGGACGGGAAGACTTTGATGCGTATTCAACTGACTGTATCTAACAAGCTACACAATTGGTTGACTTTCCTTTGGGGGGGTTTCGCATTTCATTTGAATATTGTTGAGGCATAATTTGTCTTGATTAAATTAGAGTAAAGTATGAAGTCGAATTACACGCTTTTTCCAACTTGTTTAATTTGAATATGGCTCGGGGTTTATGAAAATTAGTTGGTGTTTTGTTTTAATGAGTTGGTCTTTAGTGGCTTGAGAGTGAAATTGGAGTGGCAGTGGTAGAGAGTGTAAAGAAAAATAATAGGTAAAAATATGAGAAATATGTGCTTTGAATTTTTAAAAATGCAAAAAAACTAAATAAATAAATAAAATTAAATATATAGGCTTTGAAAGGTTTAAAGGTTTAAATAAATAAAAATAAAATAACCATTAACGGTTTAAAAAAATGTTCTATTTTAAATACATTTCTCAGTTGCCTTATTCTCAAAATTTTTTTAACAATAGCATCTCAAATATTTGAACCATTTTGCTCCTTGGAATATTCAAATTCCTTAAAAGTTATTATATCTGAACATTTTTTGTTACTAATAAATGATAAAGTACATATAGTAAATACATAAAAAAATTCATAGAAAATTCATAGAAAATTTTTATTTTTGAACATTTTTTTAAAGTTTAAATTGGTGGTTCTAATTTCTGCACATTTTAAATTAGTGAGAATTCTAATTTGTGGGTTTCCCTGTATTTTATTTTTAAACAAAACGATTTATCGATTACGTACGAACCATAATCTCTATATATTGTTGAAGATAATTTTTTGAAGATTATTTTCCATTTCAAATTGCATTTCATCGTCACAGCAAAGAATATTATTTTTTTTTATACTATACCCTCTGCTGTCATTGGTCAACAAACTCTATTAACCTGGCTGGCAATCGTTCAGCTCATGCTGTACTCGTATTGTCATTCCATCAATTCCGAACACACCCAAATGACACATATTGAAACCAACCTATCGAGTGTTATACAACCTACGGGCTATATATACAGTATGTACATATAGTATATGCCCAGCTATTTACTTAGCAAATTAACTAAAAAGCAAATGGAATAAACGAGTTCTACAAAAAGAAAGGGAGAGGGAGTGAGATACATACAGATAGGTAGATGGGTGTGTGGTTGGTGGGGTGTGTGTTGGGGGAGATCTAAAATTGAAATTCAATATGATGAGGCGAAGCAAATAATACGGGGCCCAAAGCGACTAACCGAAAGACTACAATACGAATACAAATAAATTGAAACGGCGATAAACGTTGCAATCAAAGGTGAATAAAAAAAAAAAACGAGCCACACCCCTTGATGGGGTCACCCCAGTCAGCAGGCAGCAGGTCCCCCCGTGGCCATGCGATACTTTGTGACAATTAATACGCTAAACGATGGCTGGACGAACTCTGGACAAGGACAAGAAGTTCTCAGGATGGTTTTGGGTTGGTCTTGGCTAAGGGTTGGGGAAGGACAGGCTGAAAACTGCCGCAGGACACGCGTCGCGCTCGTTTGCCCAACTAAACTGAAATTACATAGTTGGTAAATGATGCGACTCCACCCCCTCACAGAGCGAATGATAAAACACAGATAAAAAATGGAATTTAACGCGGGGCAGAGAGAGAGGGAGAGACGGGGGCAGAGACCGCAGCACGACCACAAGAGACGACCGACCCATCGATAATGACTGTAATATGGATTCAATGATTGTCGTGGATTTTGTTTTATTCTATTTCTATTTTTTTTACTAACTTGCGCCACGCCACCCCTTTTGCCCCCTCATTTCAGCCCTATCTCTGTGGCTCTGATAGGGCGGCACTGTCAGGGGTTGAATCCCGAACCTTGGGCTGTGCCATCCCCGTTTTTTATGTGCATTTTGCATGAAACATTCCATATAGATTGGGCAGAAAATTTGTCTAGGGCATGATTTGGCACAGCTCATTGAATGGCTACCCCGTCTCTATGGGAATCCCCTGAGAATTGCTCGCTCTTTTTTTTAGCCAAATAAAAATGCAAATCATTTTTTGGGACTAATTTTTTATGGCTTGTCATTGATTCAATGAGCGAAACAAATGATTTATATGGGAAACTTTAGGGAAAAATTAATGCAAAAATTTACTATAATATTTTATAAATAATTTCAAGCAATTTTATATACAATTTACAGCATATAATATTTTATTTATTTATTTTTAGTATATAATATTTTATTTAATATTTTAATCATTTAAACAATAGTTTATAAATTTTAATCAGTTCAAATAAGTTTTTGAATGAAAATTTTTTAATAAATTATTAAAATATTATGAATTTTTGTATTTTTAATTTTTTTACATGATTTTTGCAGTAATAATTAATTTTTGCTTGCTGCACACACATGTTGCAAGTTCTTATCAATATGATAATTATGGCATTTCAAATGCAATTTATGTAATTATTTGTACTTCATTAAGTCCAAGCAAAACATTACAAGATAAGCAAGAAAAAAAACCAAAGAGTCAGAGGATCGGAGCAGCAGAAGAGTCAATGGATAGTAGCGACCAAAGAGCCAATGGATCCGAAGCCACCAAAGAGCCAGTGTATCTGAGCAACCAAAGCACCAATGGATCCATAGCAGCCAAGGACCCAAAACAAGAATATAAACCCACAGAGATGTACAGCAAACTGAAAGACAGACAAGGCGTACGTCTGTCTGTTGGCGCGTCATTAGAAGCCATTCCAGGCGAGCAGACAAAATTGCATATCGAACGCTCGAAACGCATAAATTAAGATCGTGGCCAAGTCCCCAGTCTCTGGCAGTCTCCAGTCGACATGGTGGCAAAAAGTGGCAAAAAGCAAACAGAATGCAGATACCAGATACAGCAGCAGCCGAGCAGCTTCAATGTCCATCCCATCATCATTCTCATTCTCAGTGAATCTTCAGTGGTCTTCAGGTTGGTTGGAAAACAGACAACAAGAACTGCGCCCAGAGTGCAGTTTGTCATTGTGACTACTACTACTACATGTCGATTATACGCTATGCAACAGGGGGTACTTTAGCTATGGAATAAATGTCATTAATGGATGTCACTTTTTTGAATTTAAAATTTCTATGAGGCTTTGAAAAAAAATTTGGAAAGTTTGAAAATATTAATGAATAATTGAAAAATAGTTTAATAGTTTGGCATCTTTAAACGCTTTAAAAAATATATTTTGAATACTGTTACGGCTTCTCGAAAATTATAAAAATATTAACCAAATCACTAAAATGTGTTCTGAAATTTTTATAATAATTTTTGAAACAATTTTATATATATTTTAAATATTATTTAAAACTAAATTTTTAATTATTTGAAGCTTATTGGTTACGTATTTAAAAATTTTGCTCTAGTTTTGAATTTATTTTTTATATGGTAATAAAATGTTACAAAATATTACATTCCTTGAAAAATGATTTTTTATTAATTTTTTTATATAATATTTTTAAGCCAATTGGTTACGTATTTAAAAATCTCTCTTTAGTTTGATTGAAAATTATTTTTATTAATGAAATTCTTTAATTTTTAAATATATTATATTAACTTTTTATATATTTTATTTTTATTTTTAAGCTTTTTTTGGTTACGTATTTAAAATGTCTATTACTCTCCCTATACTCTCCCTCTGCTCTATAAGAGCATTTAAACTTCATTTATTTTCAGCTACTTGCCAACCATTTAAACCCCCTCGAATATCTTTTTCCCCACCATTCAACAGCAATGTAAATTTCCCCCAGCAGTCTGTGTGTTGGACCTTTGGAACTTAAGTTTGTGTTGGGTTTTTTTTTACTGTCACCAGCCGAGAGAGAGAGCCTTGCATATTTATGTGCCTCCAATGGATGGCTGGCTGGCGGGATGGCTGACTGGCTGGTTGGTTGGATGCGACACAGCCTCCGACTCCATCTTGTCGGTGCATGCAAAAGGGGCGACACGACAAAAAAAACTTGATTGATTGGCCTGCCAGTGGACAGAAACTGATGGAGGCTGGAAGAGAGACGCAGCCAGAGACCCCACTAAAGACTCGAAGAAGAGACCCAGCCAGAGACCCACTAAAGACTCGAAGAGAGATCCAGCCAAAGATCTAAAGCCAGGAGAGACCCAGCCAGAGACCTACATCAGACCCGAGAAGAGAGTCCCAGCCAGAGACCCACTAAAGACCCGAGAAGAGAGACCCATCCAAAGACCCCACAAAAGACCCGAGAAGTGAGAGACTCTCACTGAAGATTCACAGAAAATGCAAAACTCTGTCCGCACTCTGGGTCATAAAATGGCTGCCATCGCAGCCTAAAACTTGTGTCGGACTTTGTACCCCCCCCCTGCCATTCGAGTTTTTTCTATAAAATTTCAAAATTATCGATGCATTTCCAGGAATTTTAATATTTGTCAATAATATTCGTATCAGCCAGCGCAGATAAGCGATCGCTCTGTCGGTCCGGTGTCGACTCTGTCACCTGTGTCGAGTAGAAGACCTGTGGCTTATATCATCAATAAATATACAACAAAAAACAACAAAATTTGTTTAAACATCGATAGCAATTACAAAAAAATCATTTTGTCCCCGCTCTGTTCCGGAAATTTATTAATTGCTTGTTGCCCCGTGCACCCCCCTCCCCCCATACACAATTTGAATTGAATTACGCGCCCGATTATTGGTTGCATTATCAGGTAAACACACATTTTCCCCTTACTATTTATTTAGGCCATGACACACGGGCAGGTCTATCTATTTCTTCTACGTTCTGTGCTACGTTCTCTACCTTAAATGAAATCAACTTCCCGAAAAGCATGATGATATATCACCATTCCATTCCCTCTTGTATGTCATTCAAATATAATCGGTCATTTTTTTTGGTGTACCATGCCACATGTCTTTTTCCTTCTTTGACTTTGTCTAGGTGATTTGGTACCCCTTCCTTTTCATCTTGCACCTTGTTCAGGCATTTGCTCTTCCTTCCTTTTCCCTCCTTCACTTTGTCTAGGCACTTGCTACCCCTTCCTTCGCCTCTTTCACTTTGTCCAGGCATAAAATTTAAATTCTTTGAGTTTCCAGTCGTCTTCTGATAAGGCATAAAAGTTTAACTACTTTTGACTGCCAGTCGCTCTCCAGACTTCCCAGACTGCCCCGACTGCCCCTGACTGCCTAAACTACCCAGACCTGACTCCGTTTATTGACTTTTGCCAGACAGACCTTTGATGACAGACCATAGAAAATATTTCGTTTTCGGTTTTTTCTACTATTTTGCTTATCAAAATTTTTGTATACATATATATTTTTGTATATTTTTATTTATTTTTGTGTATTTTTTGTGCACGATCTTTGGGTTTATTTTGCATTGATAACTAAGTGTCATAAAGGGGTTTATTTTGGTTGCTATTTAGGGTTTATTTTGGGGTTTATTTTAGGGTTTATTTAGGGTTTTTTTATGGATATTTAGACCTTTTTTAGCCACTATTTAGGGTTTATTTAGAGGTTTCTTTTAGCCACTATTTAGGGTTTATTTAGAGGTTTCTTTTAGCCTCTATTTAGGGTTTAGTTAGAGGTTTCTTTTAGCCTCTATTTAGTGTTTATTTGGGGATTTATTTCAGCCACTATTTAGACTTTATTTAAGGATTTATTTTAGCCTCTATTAAGACTTTATTTAGACTTTATTTAGGGTTTTATTTTAGCTGTTTTTTAGGCTTTATTAAAGTGTTTATTTTCACTTCTATTTATCGTTTATTTAAGGGTTTTTCTAGTATAATTTCCTACAACAAAAAACAGTTTTTGTTTGTTATTTAAATGACCCTCATAACAATTATGCATTCCAATTGATGGTCGATGCCAATTAATTAATTAATTAAACCATTGATCAGCCCCTGAGCCCACGCAGTCCATTGAGTGGTTCGTTTAGTTTTTCTTTTTACATATACCAAATGCAATGAGAATTTATGGGGCCCTGAGAGAGCTCGAAATTTGTCAAAGCAAAAGCCATAGGCCCAGACAGACAACTTCAGTGCCCTGACATTTCCTCCAGTTCCATCAGGCATTATATAGTAGTAGTTCTCATGCCACACAAATCGGTTAATTGTAACTGACGCCCAGATGAGCGCACAAGGCGCACAGCTCAAAGGAGAAGGGTAGGGGTAGGGGTAGGGGTTGGGATTGGTGTAGTGGTTGGGGGGAAAACTACACTCGAAATCGATACGGAACCAACCACTCGTCTGTTGTTTTTGCTAATTATTCAATTGAAGAACGTTTAATTTATTTCAATATAATCGAATTGAAAGATCGCAGCACCAGAGGGACTGGAGAATGAGGCAGCAGCAGCAGGAGGAGTAGCAGCGGTCGCGGGCAGAGAGGTCTGAGGAGGAGTAAAGTCGATGGCTGAGAGGGGTTGGAGGAGCGAACAGAAGGCCAACTGAGGCTCCCACGAAAGTCAAACAAATTCATTTAAGGTTTTAATTGGTGAAATCGAGACACAGAAGGGGGAATATGTTTGGCTCCACTGGGAACAGAGGCGTAGCTAAAGGGGGGCAAGGCACATTTAAAAAGGCAAAAAACTGCAGAATTTTAAAAATATTTTTTATTTAAAATAAATAAAATAATTTTAAATTAAATTTAAATAAAAGGATTATTTTAGATAGTTTTCATATATATATTTTTTTCTTATATTTTTAGGCCCCGTCCCTGCCTGGCGCTTGTCGGCTTTACATCAACAGAAAGATGCCGCCTACTCGAAAAGACAAGGAATTTAAATTTGATTAATATTAAACGTTAAATGTAATTGCGAAAAGTTACTGGCTGTTGAAGTTGCTTCTTTAATTAAATTTTCATCGATTTTCATGGGAAAGTTAAAAGAGTTTAAATGTGACTGGAATTCATTTAAGAATTTTTTTTGTTCTAAATGTTTTGAAGTATAAATTTGTTGGAATAATAACACTAGTAAAATAAAAATAAAAAAAATATATATTTTTTAAACTTAAATAAAAAAAATAAATTTCTAAATTTTTTAAATAAATAAAATATATAAATAGTTAATTTCTTAATTTTAAAAATATCAATCTGTTCAAAATTTACAAAAAAAAAATTTTTTAATTCTTAAATAAAAATTAAAAATACAAATTTATTCTAAATACAACATTTAAATTTTTTTACTTAAAAATAAACATAATATTAAATTTAATTATTTTTTAAATAAAATATATATGCATCTTTTAATTTCTAAAAAAAAATAAATATATACATTTTTTAATTTCTTAAATTAAAAACGTATAAATTTAATAACTTAAATAATCATGTAGAAATTTTTTAAATAAAAAAAAATATAAATTTATATTGTATAAATAAAAAATATATAATTTTATATAAAGTATATAAACACTAAAAATATATAGGCAAAAATGTACTAGTAAACATAAATAGGTCAAATAATATACAGGGGTCATAGCAATGCTGCGGACTAATTATTCGCTCCATTTTTAATCAACTAACTAAACTGTGCATCAAAATTCTCATTGCATTGCCTTAAGGTTAGGCACTTGCATGATATGGCAAATAACAATTATTGGAATCATTTTAATGAGCGACAACATTACGCATAAATTAATTAAATTCCCCAATGAACTAACGGACAAACGAACGGACAGACGAACGGACAGACGGACGGACACTCAGAGCAGTGGCAATGAAAGTTAAAGTCAAATCGTAAAATGGTTTTGCGTTATTAATATATGGATGGACGGACGCTCAGTGGCAACAATTAAACATGTATCTATGTATATATGTATGCACTTGATACTATGTATTACTAATGTATTTACGATCAGCACAAATGTGTCAGCAATGACAACTGCTGCCCCTGCTGTCCGTACCCAACCGAATGCCGCGACATTCCCCCCGACAAGTGGCAATGAGGCAAAAAAAAACCGTAACACGGCCACACAACATGACACAAAATTTAATAACAGAAACGATTTCATTGTATCTTAAGTGTCTCTCTGTCCCCTCCCCACTATGGCTGTTTGAGGTGAAGTCATTAAATTTACAATAATGCGTACAATAACTAAAAGCGTATTAAAAACGACACAGACACACACAAAAAAAATAGACTAAAGACTGATATCAACGTCACCCAGCCAAAAACGGAACGATATGAAGCAAATGAAAAAGATGTCAAACCCGGGGACAGATAACACGGGGAACAAAATTTTTGGGAAAAAGTTAGAATAGTTAGAGATGTACCAGAAACTTTGGGGAGTAACATCGTGAGTGAATGGTAAAGAATTATTGTTATAAATTATAGAATAATTGCAGGGCAGTAAGTAGTGTTTCGACTGTAGAAAAGGTATACTAGCTGGCTTTTTAGAGTGCTAAGAAAATAAATCAAATTTAGTATGGAATATGAACTATGTTTAAAACCTAATAAATCCTCTCTTTTTGTACAAATTTTTAGATTAATAAAATTCCGCAAACATTATTATTATAAATTACAGAAAATAATAACAGGACAACAAGAAAAATATACTACTGTAGAAAAAAATGTAGAAAAAATTTAGCTGGCCGGAATTTAACTATATTTAAAGAATTTAATACCAAATATCTTTTGTTCAAATTTTAAAAAAAAAAAAACATTATAAAAATATTTTAAAAAATATCTATTTATATTTTACGTTAATATAGGTATATATATTTTTTTTATCTTCAGCTTATTACAGAATTTAAAGCGGAATTTGAATCCTTAGGCACCCAAAAAATCCAATTAAAAACTCTTCTTTCTACACCTTTTTATATTAAGAAAAATCCACAAACATTACAATATAATTCTTTGGTTTCTCTACCGAACTTTTCTCACCTTCAGTCTCTCTCCTCTCTAGTCACTGCACTCGCCACCGATAAGCATTTGGGTGAAACATTCTAAAAAGAAACGTCAAAAAATAATTATTTGCTTTTAATTAAATTACGTCGTACACAATTTCTTGTGGGTAAGGATTTGATTTGTGTTTTTTCTTTGGGTGGAAATTAGAATTGTTAAAATTGTTCAAAGGCAAACAAAAGATTGGATTGGTACGAACATAAAACTCATTAATAACAAACGAGATTCCCTTCCTTTTGTTCCCCTTTGCCACAGGGCGAGTTATCAGTAAATAAAGCGATGATAAACCCCAATTGGAATTCGTTTAATTTGTTAAAGACTCTTTTTTGCTACGCATGTTAATTCCGCCTAATCAGCACAAGAATAAGACACAAAAAAAATTGAAAAAAAGGAAAAAAAACGTATTATTTCCGATACGTGATCATCGCATATTTATCGCCAGCATCTGGAGCTGCTGCTCAGCCTGGCCTGGCTCTGGGTCTGGGCCTAGACCATTAACAGGCCAAACTGAAGGCCCCCGTAATGAGGCCACAGATAGCAGAGATACAAGATCTAAACGGGAGTGGGAGTTGCAAGTAGCAGCTAGGAGCTGGAAGCTGCTCTGTAGATGGTGTAGCAGCTTTGAGATGGGGCACCTTGATATGGTAAGCACTCAAAACTGAAACTACACTTGCCTGCCTGCCTCTCTATGCAGAGCAGCGGGCTGCCTGTCTGACTGGAGCCTCACTGGCTCCTGCCTCTACGAGCAGCAGCAGCTCTGAAGCTCATCTTTGGAGCCTCTACCCAAGGCAGATTGAAGATCGCTATCAGCGGGGAGTACGCGAAACGCGTGCACGAGCTGTCAAATGGGGGCTTAAACTACGAACCGAAAAAAACTTTTTCCTAGCATCGTGCACTCATTATGATTATGACTCCTCGCTCATTGTCTGTTGTATCCTTCCTTGTCTGAGGTTTGGTTCGTTGTAGTGTAGTGTAAAAAGTGTTGCAAAAGAATGCAGCTAGCTGCTAGGATATAGCTAGAAAATAGCTATATAAAAAAGCTAGAAGAAAGAATAATTGTGGGATGGCTTCAAAATATTTGCACAAATTTTAAAACAGATTTATTTATATTTATCCTTAGCTTATTATCTTAAAGCAGAATTCTTGAAAGCTCAAGCCGAACTACAAAAATAACTTTTAGTTAATTATACCAAATAATTCACTCGCATATCTTTGATAATTTTCATAAATTCTATGGCAATTGTCTAGAAGTTGACAACTAATTGGGGGCTGCCCGCTTCAGAACTTGTCTGATGCCCAATTAATACAAGCCAAACATTAAGGATTCCTACCTGAATCAGTAGCAGAGACAGAAGCCAGAAGGAGAGACCGTAACCGAAGGAGAGACGGTAGCCAAAGGAGAGACAGAACCCGAAGGAGAGCACGCAGAACCCAACGGAGAGCACGCCGCAACCGCAACCGCAACCGAAACCGAAAACGAAGAG
This sequence comes from Drosophila bifasciata, assembly GCA_009664405.1. Lineage (NCBI taxonomy): Eukaryota > Metazoa > Arthropoda > Insecta > Diptera > Drosophilidae > Drosophila > Drosophila bifasciata. Next base: position 9,916,978 of record CM019042.1, read on the forward strand.
AAGGCGCGCAGGACAAAAGTACGAGCATAAAAATGCTTTACAAGTACACAAAAGTGTCATTCCATCACTCACTTAAAGTATTCATCCATTAATTGCCCGAAAGCCATTGCCAGGGGGGGGGTGCAGCGGAGCCCGAGGACATGTCGATGTCGCCACCAACTGACGCCAGCCGTGGATGGGCTCGAAGTCGTCGTCGGTGCCTCGACTTTCAAGTCCAAGGCGGCGGCAGCCATAATGCAAAGAGAGAGAACCAAAGCAAAGCAAAGCAAAGCTCTCCCTCCAAAGGCAATTACCATGAGTTGAAGCTGCAGTTTGAGTTGCAGTTGGAGTTGGGGTTGCAGTTGGAAGCTGAAGATGGAGTTGGAGTTGGAAGAGCAGCGGGCAGCAGGTAGCAGCAGCCCCAGCAGCCAGACAAGGAAAGAGCGAAAGATTTAAATCAGACCTGCGACTGCTTTTTGCGTGTGCGACAGCTTAGGGATGGGAGCGTGTCGGCTGCGATGGTTGTGTGCTGAGTGCAAAAAAAGAGCTTCAAACGGTAGTTAGCCAAATATTAAGAGATTTTCTTTTGAAACAAAACTAAGTGGAATTTAGTATTTAAAACTTATAGAAGAATGAAAAACATATGGTTGGATTTTAAGAAAAGTTCTGCCGTGCATCCTACGTTCCTGTGTCAATAAGCTATCGTATCCTTCACGCTCCCATCCCTAGTCTTAACACTGATGACAGACAACCACGTTGACATCTCCGTACTGGACTTGTGTTGTGTGTGTGTTGAGTCCTCTGTCTCGCTCTTTGGTGATATTCAAAGTAATTGCTTGAAAAATGCAATAAAAATGTACGAACAACAACAAGCACACAAAAACAAGATGAAAAGGTACGCCAGAGAAGAGAAGGTAGAAGAAGGAGGAGGAGAGAGAATACGAGACGGAATACGCTGAAAAGCAGAAGATGGTGGAATCTGGCTGGGAACGCCTGAGTATGTGAAAAAGTACAATTGTTATGGTGGCATAAAACTCTATATAAGTGGACACTGGACACTGGTCCACTGGACCATTGGACATTGGACACTGGCCGCTGGACCATTGGACATTGGACACTCGGACTGCAAGATGCCGACGATCCCCATACGACAGACGAAGACAGCTGAAGACTTTGACAGGCTCTGGACAGAGGGACATTGGGACATTGGGACAGAGGGGACAGGGGACATGGGACGGAAGGGACATTGGGACACCGGGAACATTGGGGCACAGGGACACGGGGACAGCGGGAACATTGGGGCAAATGGCGCGCAGTGATTGGATGCATATCAAAGTAGACAGCGCGGAACAATGAAAGGCGGCAAGTTCAGCAGAAGATGAAGCTACTCCTCTATAAGCTCTCTCTCTTCTCCGATTCCCTTTATATCCAGCTAACCCTCTCGCTGCACTGTGTTCCCCTTCTCGTGGATCCCCTGTTTTCCTGTGTACTCTGTATATCCCCTGCTCTCCAGTGTTCTCTGTGGGATCCCCTTCTCTGTTTCTCTCTTTGGCTGCATCTCCAGTTCAGCTTTTGGGTTATTTTGGGTAACGCCTCTGACTGAAAGTGATGAACGTTGTTGCTCCTTCTGTTGCTGTTGTGATTCGTCCAAAGATGGCAATGATTTGGTTTAGAATACTCGTTGTAGCCCAAAGCAAAAGGTTTTTTGTCACCAATGGCAGCCAAGGAATTCGCAGGATTTCATTGCTTAAGAGTTGTGTAAGCCAGAAGGAGAACTGGGGAAAACTACGTAGAATTTCTTTGTATCTACAGCTTACAGAAGTTATTCCTTTTCTGGATAGTTTTCTTGGATTAGAACAACAAACACAGTCTTTAAAGTTGTCATATTTTAACTAATTTCTGATACCTAAACTTTAAAAAGTTTCTCACCGAATTTTGAAGCTACAGAATATGGAAATCTAAGGTTTCTCGTGTACTTTTTAAAACCTTCAAATCAAATTTAAACTTTATTCAATTTGAATAGATTTGACCTCATAATCATTGGTATATAAATGATTGCTAAAACATCCAAGAGTTAAACAACTTTCGTATCAGCATTCCTCTCAGAAAATACCAGCTAAATATAGCCCTAAAGATTACAGTCGTCTGGGGATATTATATATAAACATATTATTTCCAGATAGATTATCCCTTGTAGCTTAAGCACTTAGCCTACCCAACCCTATTTACATATATTAAATTCCCATTTAGTTAGACCAACTCCCTGCCCCACTCAGCTTAGTTGTAACCCTCGTAAAGTACCCACAAAAAAAAATCAATAGTCGGGGGGCTATCAATTTCATTTAGTTGAAACCGATTACGAAATGCGTCAAACGTTTAACACGTCCTCCTGCAGAGAGGACACTGAGGAGCATCCAAAGTGACATTTAAGTGTAACTCAAGACTTCAGGCACTGAGGCGAATGGAACCAAAACCAAAACCAAAAACCAGACCAAAACCCCCAGCCAGACGGTTTACATAACCCCGGGCAGGAGGAGCTTTGGCTATTGCCAAATCGAGTGCAGTCAATGAACCTCAGTGAAAGGATACAAAGATACAAGGATACACAGGGATACACAGCATCATATAGAGACAGAGAGTAAGAGAGAGAGTGAGAGAGAGAGGAGAGAGAACTTACTGGCTAAATACTTGCAGTTTTATGAGTCAGCGGCAAAGTGAAAACTGGAAAAAAAAAAAGGAAGCACAATACAATTGGACACAGTCGTTGGGGGCCAAGCGGCGGCGGCAGGAGTCAAGGACATGCCACAAATCCAGATACAGACAGAGACAGAGACAGAAACATATAGAAAGCAGACCGAAGAGATAGAGAAAGGGGAGTGGGGTGGAGGCTACTACCAGCGAAGGTCAATGGAGGCCAAAGTGCAAGTGAAAAATCCACGCGAAAAAAAAACAAAAAATAATCAAGTTTTTACAGCGAAAGTGAAATAAATAAGTGGCGGGTGGCAAAAAAGGATTGAATGAATCGAGGGGAGGACTGGGGATGAGCTTGTGGTGGAGTGGGTTCAATTTTGGAGGGGGTTGGACAGGGAAAGGGTGGTAAAGAGGGGGTCATCGAAGGCAACAGTTATTGCATGTTTTTGGTAAGCATCTTTGGCGGCTGTTTGCGAGTGTATATGAAACGCTCTCTCGTTGGTCCTGGTTAAGGCCTATGGCCTATATCGACTTGCCGACGGCTATTTGAGGAACGTTTTGCGGGTTCTTAAGCAGCGAAGAAAAGTTCTAGCAAAAGATGATTCGACTTGACCTTAAATAAGTTGAAGAATGGAAATGGATTAATATTGGGATTGTTAGAAGAAGACAACTTAAAAAACAAAAAACAAATTATAAGTTTGTTTTTTAAATTTCAAAAATTTTAATTTAAAACGCAACTTTGAATATATTTTTTTTTATTTTTTTTTATTTTTTTTTATATTTTATATATTTTTATTTTATTTTTTTAACATTAAAAAATAATCATGAAAATAAAAAAATAATAATTTAAATAAATCGATGAGAAATGTATACATAACTTTTTTGGGCAAACAAATATTTAATGAAAATACTACATATTTCTTTCAAATTTGATTTTTACTTAAATAAATTGAAATTCTTAATAAATAAAAAATAAAAGCAGAAACTTGCTGTATTGTGATGGATAATTATCTACACTCTTTGGAGGTTTTATTTATGCAAAATCTGATTAAATATTGAAAAGAATCTACAACCAAAAAGAACATGAACTTGTCATAGTTGTACCTTAATTAAGCTGCAAGAATTATTTATTTATATATATTAAAACAACCTTTAAGATCATAACCATATTTTCAGTGCGCTTTCCTTTTAGCTAGCTTCTCCTTGAGGTTAGCCGCTTGAATTTACTGCAAAATCGAACTACCAATTTTAATTAACCCACCCCCCCAGGCTCAAGGCTCGTATCAAAACGCATTCTAATCAAAAATGATTAGGTGCGTGTCCAGAGCGACCAGAGCGAGCGACCATGAATGAATGAGTATGAATAAAAGGAAGAAGAAAATCGCAAAAATTGCACTCACGCAAAGAAGAAGCCTGCAAGAAGCTGCAGTGCGATTGGGGGAGGAGGAGGAGGCACAGCAGAAGGCCAGGGGGGAAGCTCAGGAGCAGGAACAGGCAGAAGGCGCAGGAGGAGGCACATGGAGAAGACACAGGGAGAAGACACAGGGAGAAGGCCCAGGGAGAAGCGCGTCTTAAAGGCGACGGTCGCGCGCATGACTCGTAAATAAAATTGTAGCCACAAGCATAACAGACCAGAGCCCTAGCCAAAGCCCAGACCCGAGCCCATACCGAACCCCAGACCATACCCCACACCATACCCCAGACGAGGGCAGAGCTCAGAGCAGACCCCGAAGCTCAAACCCCAGAGCCACAACCACAGCCACCTACAAGCGGAAGCCAGCAAAGATCGAACTCGAACTCGGACCGCACAGCAGCCAGCGGATTGGGCAAGGTTAGTATCAGCTCAGCTTAAGCCTCTTCTCTCTTCTCTTCTCTCTCCCTCTCTCTCTCTTTCTCTTTGAGCTTCGGTAAATTGCTGCACTGAACGCTGCAGCGCAGTTCAATTCAGCTTGAAGCTTATCAGATCGTTGGGTAGCCGAAGACGAAGCTGAAGCTGCGCAGCGCTCAGACTCCGAGATCCAGATGTGCTGCTGGCAAGTGCTCCCGATCAACCAAAAAGAATGGCAAGGAAGAGGAACACTCAAAGCAGGGAACGGTGGGAAGGGGAACACTCAAGGCAAGGCAGGGTGGGAAGGGGCAGGCAGAGGGAGCAGGTACAGGCAGTGCAGAGGGGAGCGGAGAGTAGCTGGAAGGCACAGATGAAAGCTGCTGCTCGCTGTGTGTGGGAGCTGCTACATAGCCATTTACACGTGTGCTCTTCCGCATCGATCTCTGCCTCTCCTACTCCCTCTCCTACTCCCCTACTGCTGGTGCTGCTGCTGCTCTTCTTCCTCCTCCTCCTCGGGCTCCTCCTGCTCTTCTGTGCGTGTTCCATAATATTTAAAAATCGCACAAAAGTTAATTGCGAAAAAAATTTTGGTGTGCTTTTTGCTGCATTTTGGTTTGGCATTCGTTTTGCGCCTCACTCATTGCGTGTGCAGCGGATAAAATGATAGTGATAAGAAAAGGCATAGGGAGAGACATAAGAGGGGTCTCGGGAAACACAAGAGGCAGAGCAGCTTAAGCATTTTGTAGGCAGAATTTTAAAGCAATTTTCGCTTTTTTTAGCAGAATTTCAAAGCAATTTTTGGCATTGAAATTGTACTGAGTCTCATAGAAACTTTAAATTTTATTTTATTATAATTTTTATAATATATTTTATAATTTTTCTAATTTATTTAATAATTTTTTGTGACCCTAAAAATTTCCAGAAAACTTTCTTCATTTTACTGCATAGATTTTAAAGCAATTAAGTCAAAGGAAAGTGCCACAAAATATGCCTATTGTTTTTTATAAGCCACAAAAGTAGTTGTTGGGAGAATTGTTTCTGGTTTTGTTGCTGCTGTTGCTTCATATAATTCATATAGAATTCTTTTGGCTGCATATCTCACATAACTATATATCAGCTCTAGTTTATTTTTCTTTCATAGTTTTTCTTTCATTTCAAAACCAGCAACGACTGCCCCACAGCAGCAAGCCATGGCCCTAGGCAGTCCATTGATATCTCATAACAAGATAGTGGCAACAGCAAAAAATGATCAGCATCGGGTAGCTAAAAAAGAACAGGCACAGTAAACCCAGGGCAAAAAACCAAACTGAAAAACCAACACTTTAACCCGCCACTCTGCTCCCCTGTTGGTGGTGCCCCTCCAGCTCCTCCTCCCACATGGCTGCCCAGGTTGGTTTTTTTTTTTTAGAGCTAAGTGCCGGGGGCTAAATAGACATTTTGCCTATTTTAAAATCAGAAAAAGGCGTGAAATTAAAATGAGCTGCCTTTTTGGGATGTTTGGGGGGTCCTTTTCGACTGCTGCTCCTGCTGTTGGCCTCTATCGCAACCCAGCAATGGCCACTACGACTTGGTGGATAGAGCTGAGGAGGCAGTGGCAAAGAGTCGGGCAGGACTGACCCTGAGACTGGCACTGGGCTACAAGCCAAGCTGAAAAATTGACGGACAGTTAAAACCAAAGTTGTTGCTTTTGCAAAAAGCCAACAAAATGATTTCATATTTTGTTGTTTTTGTTGTCTGCAAAGCTGTTTGGTTTTGTCTGTCCGTACCTTTCAGCTTGGCTCGTAGCCCAGTGTGGGCCAAGCCTGCTCCAGACCCTCCCCTACCTGCCTCCTTTGCCCTGCCTGCCTGCTCAGCTCAGTACTGGCCAGTCGATAGGTTGCGATAGAGGCACAACAGCAGGCTGCCTGCAGTCGAAACGGACCCAAACATCCCAAAAGGGCAGCTCACTACTATTTTAATCGGACGTGTCTGATTTAAAATAGGCAAAATGGGGAAGCAAAAAAGCCCCGGCACTTAACCTACCTAGCCATGTGGGTGGCTAAACCATGTGATGCTGTGGTGGGGGACAGAGGCTCGAGGGGAGAGTGGCGGGTTAACGTGTTGGTTTCTCATAAACATTTGGCTCTGGATGCTGTCTGTGCCTGTTCTGTTTCGGTTTAGTTTTAGTTTATTTATTTTTTCATTTATTGCTGCTTTCCTTTCAGTTTTTGTTGTTGTTGAGATATTAATGGATAGTTTTGCTGCCTAGGGCCATGGCAAAATGTGCTGATCGTTGCGGGTTTGGAATGATAGAAAACTATGAAAGAAAACTCTAAAATAAATAAAAATAGAATCCTAAATAGTAATAGTGAGTGTTAATGCAGTTTCTGAATTTTATATACATTTTTATATGAATTTTTTATATATTTTATAAGACTTCAAAAATTCTTTATTATCCAAAAAAATTTTTCTAAAAATTGCATAATAAAATCTACAATGTTTTTAATTTTAAATTTTTGCTTAATTTAGCTGGGAGTTTGTTTAGCTGAAAGTTGGTTTCAGCTGCCAGTTATTAAGTTCATTTCCACTCTTCCCCCTCGCTCACTACACTTCCTTCTTGCCCTACTCTTCCCCCTCTTACTCTATACTTCCTTTCTTCCCATTACTCCACCAGAGCTTCCTTGAACCATTAAAAACCCTTAATAATTTTTCCATTGGTTTTTGTTGCATCGCGATAAACACGCAAAATCCACACTCCACATACACACTCGACACCTTTTTCGCTGGTTTCTACTTCCTTTTGTTGTTGTTTTTGTATGGCCCAAAGAGATTTAAGCCAAGCCACCCATATTCCGCAATGAATCGGATCGGCTGGTGTCGTCCCCTTTGGGCTATTTAAGCAAATGATCAGCACACACAGAGGCAAACAGAGAGCAAACCAGCCGACACGCAACAAGGCTGCCCCGCTGTCCGGTGCCCGCACCTCCTACTCCTACACTGGAGTACCCCTGCCCTGCCACTGTCCATGCCCCTGCCTCAGCCACTACTGCTCTACCCCCAGTCAAGTGTGAATTGTTTCGTGCCCAGAGCTAAGTTGGCCAGATAAGTTGGCCTGGCTCACTGGCTCGCTGGCTAACTGACCACATGCAGGTAAGAGGCAAAAAAAAACAGCAAGTCGCAGTGGTAAAGGGGTAAGTGTTAAGACTAAAATATACTCTAGGTAAGTAGCAAGAATTTCGTATTTTGATTCAAAGTAGGATAAACCCAGACATATTCTATAAATAATGAATAAATAATAATAAATAAATATATAATTTAAAAAATTTACAATAAATAATAATTCAAAAAAATTTATAAATAGTTATAAGAAGTTCTGCAACTGATTAAAATTTAACTATTAAAGTTCTGTAGCTTTTTTATTCAATTTTTAAAACTTAAATATTAAAGGCAATTCTGAATATTTTGTATATAAAAAAATGCATATGCTAACAATAACTATAACTATACTATTGTATAAATGCATAGAACTTATAGCTACTAATTATTTACTTATACTTTTTTTGTTAACAGAAAACAGTTGTAAATCAATATTTCAAAATTTAAAATTAAGTTTCCTACACTTATTCATGAAGTATTCTAGATATATTGATGATATCTACTATATTCTCGTACTCCAAGCTATAGGAATTAGTATAATCTGTCTGTTACAAAACCAACACAAAAAACCCAATATACCCCAGCAAACACCCACCGTTTAATAGGTACGAAAAGTTGCAGCTGCCTTAGCCGTAGTCGAGGCTTTTTGCATATGAAGAAAACACACTAAGAGATAGTAAGAGAGACGAAGTGAAGGGTAAAGTTTGGCTGCAGAAATTCTCTTATGGGGTCTCTTCTGGTGCTCTCTTGTAGCGGGGCTGGCGTGCAAATTCTTGACGTTTTTTCCCACATTAAGTGCATTGTTTTCGGCAGGCAGCCGACTGGCAGCTACTGGGCTTGAACCGGACTATAGCCGGAGGTTGCGATACTTTCGCAGGGGGCCAGCTGCCAGCCAGATCTTGGCCGGCCTCCATGCAAAACAGCTTGTTAAGCACTTGTGCCTTAACAACAACAACAACAGTCCTGAAACAACAAAAAAAAACGGTTGCACATTGTGTGTTGCTCGAGTTTTTGGCTTGTGGATTCCCTTTTTGCGGGAACTCTCGGGCTCTGGGGCTTATTAAGCACAACAAAAAATAGAGGGAGGGAGGGAAAAAAGGTAGCAATTTCAGTGCTTAACCCGATCACGCATTATTATCATAATCAGATGGGGATGGGAGAGGCTGCGAAGGTTGGCCATGGGGGCATCATTATCGCTATCAGTCTACTATCAGTGTGCCACAGGGCACAGGGCACGCGAGAAGAGATCAGAGAACAGGACAATAAACAGATCTGAGATCAGTGATCCAAGTTGGCACAAGTTAAGATCAGTTGAATGAACTTGAAACTGATATTAAGAGCTTGTATTAAATGAAACAAAATAATATAAATAAGACCAATAATATCTAAGGAATTTATAGCCAGAAAAAGTATTCTTAATTTGAATTATTTTAGGATAATTAGAGATGGCAAATAAATGGAATTAAATAAGGGAATGTTAATATCATGATACCAGTATTAACAGCTTATATTATATAAAATAAAATGATTCAAAAATACAAAGAAAGTCTAAAGAATTTATAGCCAGAAAAACTCAAACAAGGGATAGAAAAGGATTTTGGAGAAATAGAAAAAAAATGCTTATAAAAAGAAGTAAATGTTATAAAATTATAATATGAACATCTTCTTCAAAAATTGGACACCTTATATGATAGAAGATTATTCCATTCCTCAAACTTTATGTGTATTAATATTTTTTATCTACATATAAAGGTATATATGTAGTTGAGATTTTTTTTAATTTTTTGCCATGTCAAATCGTGGAAAATATTTTGAAATTTCAATATTTAATAATGCATCAAGATAACCTTTAGATATATAAATAATTGCACTATATATTTAGGTATATAATTTAGATTTGTATGCAGAATTGTTGTACAAATTCAAATCGTGGAAAATATTTTTAAAAATTCATATCCATTCAATAGCATAAAATTCTCATTAAATAATACTCAGACTCTGCTTTCCCTTCTACATAATTCCAGTAAATTCTACACATGTACCTCTCTATATACATATAGGTACATACATTCACATATATACATATATATTTTTCAGCTATTGCCAACTTGAAACAATAAAATCACATTACTCATACGCCCTGCGGAGCTCTGCTGCTGCTTAAAACAAAATGAAATTTCTTTCTCATATTTCACACATAAAGAAAAGAAAGAAAGAGAGAAAGAGAGAGAGGGGGAGAGAAAGAGGGAGAGAGAGAGAGATAGAGGGATACAGAGCAGAACTAAAACAAACTCAAGCCACACGCTCCACTTGAAAATTCAATAATAAAAATGAAAAACGGTACAAGAAATTGATCAAAAATTGAAAATGGGCAATCGCTTTTTGACCTCCACAGAAACCTGCCTTTGGCAGCCCTACCTACCTCTTAGCCCACTGCTGGGACCCTCTTTGGCCCATCCATCGTAAACAAATAGCAGAGTGCTGCTGCTGTACGTATTGGTGCTGCCTGCCTTTGGTGCTGCCTGCCTTTTGCTGCTTGCTACAGTTTGCTGCTCATAAATATTTAAAAATTAATTTCACAATATGTCCAGAACTTCTACAGCAAAAGTGGGTGGTAGGAAAGGGGATGGGAGGGAGAGGGGATATTTGGGAGCAGGGGATACATGCGGGTGAAGCTTGTGAGCAATTTTTCAATTTCATACTTAATTTTATGGCATAAATGCCAAAGTTTTATGTAGGGAAGAGCAGAGAGAGGGACTGAGAGGCAAGAACAGAGAGGAAGAAAGTGAGGGGGAGTAGTGGGTGGTAGAGAGTGGGTAGGTAGGTGGTGTGATAGGGATAGTGGGTAGGGAGTGAGTGGGTAGGGAAAGAGTAGGTGTGTGGCAGTGGCTGGGTTGGAGCGAGCGAGCAAGCTGTATTTTTGGCTTATGTAAGCTTTCATCATATTTTATAGTTGCATATGTATGGCTACCATGAATGTGTGTGTGTAGGTGCCTGTGTATGTGGAGGCTCCCATATATGTGTGTGTGTGTGTGCCTGTGTTTGTGTGTAGTAGGTTCCCATCTATGAGCCTGTGCCTGTCCCTGTTCCTGTGTGTAAAGTTCTCTAAGGTGCAAAACCTGTGAGCAGGCAGTGTAATTACATACGACCTGACCTAACACCCACTCCCACCCACAACCCACCTCCCACTCCCACTCCCAACCCAATGGCAATGGCTTTTATATTCTAAAAACTCCCACACCAATGCAGCACACACATGCATATGGGTGTATGCGTGCATTTGAGTATGTAGATGTGCATGTAGATGCATAACGGTGCATGTTAGACGTGCATGTAGATATGCATGTAGATGTACATACATCTATATGTTCATGTAGCTGTGCCTGTAGATGAGCAAGTAGTTGGGCATGTAGCTGTGCATGTAGATGTCCCTGTGTGTGTGTGTATGTAGAGTGGCTGTATGTTTCCTTCTTGCTCGACCCCTCACCGTAGCAAGCAATACCTTTCATATATAGCGGTAGTTTGGAGCACAGTTATCGTATTTTATGTGCATGTGCTTCGGCTTCGTTGTCCTGCTGCATGCTGCTTCCTGCACACAGCAGCCTAGCACACAGCCCCACCCACCACCCACTCCGACCCCACAGGTCATGTAGTTTTGCAACATTTTCTGCCATTTTGCAGTTTTTCATGTTCCTTGGTCCTGCACTCGCTCGTATGCCATGCCAGGGCTAAGGATATGAAAATTTTCCAAGCGCAATGAACGAGCGAGGAAGACATAGAGAAGGAGAGGGAGAGAGAGAAGGATAGGGAGTGGGAGAGCACGAGTGCATGTGAGAAAGAGAGGGAGAACAAGAGTGCATGGTAGAAAGAGAGCTGCTGCAGACATAGGGAGAGTGGGAGAGAGTGAGACTGAGAGTCAGTCAGGAACAGAGTGCATCTGTGTGCGGCAAATTCAAGTTGTGCAAAATTGTGCACTTACATTATCATAATGGAAATGCTTTTGACTTGAGTGAAACAGGGTTGTCAAGTCAGCCAAATAAAATGAAGAAAATTGTTTAAAATAGAAAATGAAATTCTAGAAATTCTAAAAGCAAGTTAGAGCATAAATAAAGCCAAAACTAAAAAAAAAGTCAGACAGACTGGGGAAAATAAAATACAAATTGTCAAATAAAAATATTAAATAATAATTATGTACATAAATGGTATTTAATATGTACATATAATATATAATATAAAAATAAAATAAAATAAAAATAAAATTATAAATAAATATAAATATAAACTTTTCAAATATAAATTAAAATATAAAATAATATTTTTAGCATTTGAATATTAATACAATAAATATAAATAGTATAAATGAATATTTTTAATCAGATATAAAACTATTTTTAGAAATTTATATTAAATATATCTTTGAAATGGAATCATATTATATTTAGAAGTCAAACGTTTCGTTTCCATAGTTTAAAATTATGTATAATATTTTTTTTCTTAAATTAAATATATCGTTTCCATAGTTTAAAATCAATTAAAATTTTTCTTAAATTAAAAAAAAAACATCTTTCATAATTTCCCTAGTTGTTCCCCCAAAAATGCAGCTGACAACCCTGCTGTAATGGCACCTCTCTACATATCTTGCAACTCTGTACGTAAATGTAAGCGAAGCCAACTGTGCCACAATCCCTACTGCTCCCTCTCCTCCCTCTCCCCTCTCCTACTTCTCTATTACCCCATGAGACTCCCTATGCTGCTCCTGCTCCTGCTCCTGCATATATACGAGCATCCATCCATCCCCACCCTCTGCTCTTCCCCTACTGCCCTAGGCTGCCATTGTATTCTGATTGTGCGCCTTACGGCACAGAACTCCTACAAGGATGTGTGTGCGCCTCTGTGTGTGTGTGAAGAGATGGAAAAATATTATTTTTCATAAATTTTAAAATATACCCTAGCCCTAGCAAAAGAGGGAGAGACAGAGATAGAGAAAGCGAAAGAGAGAGCGGCTAGCAAGCTTGTGTGTGGCTCTTGCATCCCACTCTGACTGGGGGTTCTGTATATATATAGTGCTACCATAACGGTAAATGGCAGCCATATATACGCACACATACACATACACACAGCCAAGAAAAGAAAGGCAAAGTAGAGGAAAATGTATGCAACATTTTACAATGCAAAAGCCATTTACTTTGGTTAGAAAAGAAGGAGCACCAGGAAAGGAGAGCATAGAGCGAGAGAGAGAGAGAGCTATAGAAGGAGCAAGCTGAGAAAGAGAAAGATATATTGGTGGAGAAAGTGAGAAGGAAGCTTTATATACGTGTTTTGTGTGTGTGTGTTTGTGTGGCAGTCAACATATGAAAAATGAAAAGTCACAACTGCAAAACGGAAGCGCCACAAAAAAGAGCCTGGAAAAAAAGAGAAAAAATATTTCTCCACTTTGTTACGCTTATATATCCCAGCTATGGCCAGGCATTGTATGCCACCCACACACACACACACACACACACACACACACACACACATCTACATATATGTGTATATAAATACTTATGTATATGTGGTTGAAACATTATAGAAAAGTTTCAAACTTTTATGTCGTGTGTAATGTAAATAAAAAGAGACAGGAAATGTTTGTGAGCAAGAAAAACAACACCAACAAAAAAAAAACGAAAAGCAAAAGTGGAAAATTCTAAAAAGTTTTTCGGGTGGAAGGGAGTTTAAGGGGGAGCAGATAAAGAAAGAACCATAACTTAGGGAACAGTCGGAAAAGCGCAGGGCTGGTGGTGCTTGGTGCTTAGGTGCCTGGGCCCTTCAATATGAAAAATGATGAGGGAACTCAGGGCTGAGGGTGGGGAAAACACAGAGTTGAGGGTGGGGAAAGCAGCGAAAGATGGAATGGAGCAGTAGATGCGAGGAAACCCAGGGCTGAAGGCAGGGAAGAAGCAGCAGGGATGGAGAAGCGGCAGTTGCCAGGGACATTCTCAAGTTTTATGGGGCGTATACGGAATGTGCTGAAAAATGGAAAATGGAACAGGAGACCTTTTCAGGGGAATGTGGCTGGGGGTTTACACACCTCCTCCCCTTTTTTTGAGTGTGGGCGTTGCGCTCTGCATATAGTCAAATGAAACACACAAAGAACAGCTTGCCATCTCCTCTCCCTCCCGCTAAGCTTTGACTGTATAGCGCTCTCGCTCTGACTCATTTTTGGGGGTTTGCAGCTTTGCTTATCTTTTAAAATCTGTTTGCCTCAGTAAAACATAAACTTTTAGGGGTTGATTTTCATGTTTAAAAAAAGAGGGTGGTAGTAGGGGCAGCATGAAAAGAGCTGCTGGGGGCTTAGATTGTGTGTGATAAGGAAATTATGTTACTGAAAAATTTATTATTGTAATTTTACTAATCAAATAAAACAGGAACTAATGCGACTGACACTGAAATAGTATGGATATTCTGTAAATAAATTCGATAAATGTTTTTAGGATATAAATCCAAAAGAAATATATATTGGCTGTTAGGTTTCTGGACCATTTCGATGTGTGTTTTAATACTACAAAAAAAGGGGGTTTTCTATAATGGCACAAAATCGAAACAGAAAATATATCAGAATATCATATCATATTGAGAATTTATGAATATTGTACATCTGATCGAAGACACAGTTTCAATGATAAATTGAGTTGTTCTTAGGTGAAAACTCAGTAAGAATACTTACAGGTATCCCACCGTTTGGTACCTATCCCACCTATCTTATGGATATTCTATACATAAATCCAATACATTTTGTTACAATACAAATTCAATTCATAAATATATTTTTTTTTATTACTCACCTGATATTATCCATTGGAAATCTCTATAAATTGCTAAAGAACTATCTTTTATGTTTATTTTGTAATTTTATCCTACCTAAGATACATCCAATGTCATCATACACCCATCATCTTATGTACAGGACATTAAAAAGGATATTATTCATGAAAAATATCTAGACATTGCTAAAGATCTATCTATCTATGTATCTAAAGTTCATTCTCTCTAATATTTGTATACCAAAAATACCTCAATTGTCATCATACACTCATCATCTTATGTCTGAGTACCTCTAACTATACTTAGATTCCATAAATAGAACAAGCGAGGCTACAAACATCTTATACCAACCTCAGGCAGCCCAACACCACCCACAGACTCAACCACAAACTATTCTATATATCTATTGCCTCCTGCCCATCGATTAGTTAGATTTAAGCATCCCCAACAACAACAACAACAACAGCAAAGGGGAGACTGAGCCTGAGACATCTTAAATGCTTACAAAGAAAAAAAAAAAAGTACCCAAAAAGAAATGAAAAGAACAGAAAGTAAGAATGAAAGAAGGATACAACAAGCCAAAGCACAGGAAGACATAAAGACAGAAGAGACAGACAGAAGGACAGAGGGACGGACAGCAAGACAGAGAGACAGAACGACAGACAGACAGACAGACAGAAAGACAGACAGAAAAGACAAGAGAATAGAAGTGACAAACAAAAAATAAAAGAAGCCAGAAAAGCAACAACAGCAACAAAGTAAAGGCAGCAGCAGCCTGAGAAGAAACATCCTTGCTATCCGATGGGGGGTTAGGGTAAAACTTTTCCTCTCTGCGCGCTAATCAATGAAATTAAAGTTGCGCCAAAAAGAGCGAAAGAACTTTAAGAACTTACTACAGAGCGGGGGGCACACTAAGACTACAGGCGAAGGAGGGTTAAGGGGCGTTGTAGTAAGCGAAGCGACTGCCAACTTTAATGAACGGAAATTAGCCAGTCGCAGTCACAAGGCGAAGGCGAAGGCAAAGTCAAAAGGTAAAGGCCCTCCGCAAGATAAATAAAGAGCAGAGATGCTGCTGCCTGCTGTCTTTGGGGCGAATTGCTCCGCAAGACAAAAGTTGAAGGCGAATTGCTCGCACGACAAAAGTTTGAGCGAATTGCTCGCACGATAAGTTGGGACGAATTTCTCGCAATACAAGCTAGGGGCGAATTGCTCGCACCAAAAGTTGGGGGCGAATTGCTCGCACCACAAGCTGGGGGCGAATTGCTCGCACGACAAGTTGGGGCGAATTCGTAGCGTGGCGAGCAAAGCACAACAAGCGAGCGAGCGAGCGAGTGAGAGAGCGAGAGAGAACAAGAACAGACATGCGCCAAAGAGAGCGCCAAAGTGATTGGCCAGCCGCCAGTGTGTGTGCCCCCCTGTGTGTGTGTGTGTGTGCATGTGAGAGCGCAGCTGTGTGTAGATTTCCCCTCTGCTGCTACTGCTGTTGCTTCTACTGCTCTCTGCTTCTGCCGCTCTTCGTTCAGGCATAAACAAACCATTTTGAATAAAATCAACAGCAGCCGCCGCAGCAGCCAAAGCTCTCCTCCAACCAGCAACAAAACACTTTGTTGCACATCCCCACATCTCTCCCCTCACTGTGTGTGTGGAACGCAAGTTTTTGAGTGAGAAAAATCTTTCGCTGTGTCTCTGTGCTGTGCTGCTGCTGCTGCTTCTTCTTCTTGTGGCTGCTGTTGGTGTTGCTTGCCACCAGCTCTGGTTGCAGTCAATTGCAGTTTTTCAGTTGCAACTCCGTTGGCCGTTTGTCGGTTGTCATCTCTCGCGACTCCTCTCGCCGCCTCCCTTTTTTTTTACATACAATTGTACATTTGTGTGTGTGCGTGACAGCAGCAGCAACAACAATAACCGTCAAAGGACGCCTTTCTTGTAATTATTTTAATTTATGCGTTTATCGCTTTTTGCCGCCGTTTTGGGCCGCTGCTTTACGGCTTGCTGCGTCTGCTGTGGCTTCTCCTTCTATTTTTCCACTCCTTTACTCCTTTTCTGTTTCGCTTTTTGACAGTTCAGCGAATAACTCGCCCGGCTTTGGCATCATTCGCAATGTCAAATCGTGGAATTTCTGTGGTTTTATTTTTCGTGTTGGTGAGGATTCGGTTTAGCTGGGCGCTGTATAGTACATATGGGGCGTATGCGTAATGCGAATCGCTAAAGAGATTTCAAGAAATTGCAAATACCGTCGGAATAAAAATTGGAAATAAAATGATAGATAAAAATAATACAACTTTGGTATAGAATTAGGAAAATATTAATTAAATTAAATTTTAAAATGATTTAAATTGAATTGATATGTTCATATAAGTCTTTTTTTAAAATATATTTTCTTATTTTAAAAGTATTTTTTAATAATGTATATTTTTTAAGTCATTATTCTATTGAAAAATTCTGCATAATAGTAGTACTTTTTTCAGCCCAAAAGTTGTATCCAAAACGGACCTGAAATGGGGAATGGATATAGAAAATATGTGTAATTGATGATGGAATTTTAAATTTTTTTTAATCAAATTTAACATTTTAAATTTTCTAGAACCCGATAGAGAATCTATACTTTTTCTAAATAAATTCAATTTGAAGCATATAAAAATTTGCTTTAGGTTTGCTGTTGATTTTTGAGTTGTGTATTGTTTTGAACAAAATTCCATGTTTTATATCGCCAAAATTAGTCCTACATTCCACTCAAATTTTGCAACTCCCCCTCCAGTTTATAATACATTTTTATGCCGCTCAAAAACTACAAATCACATTAAGGGGGGAGCTACAATACCTACTCCACTCTCAGAATTTTCAGAATTCTTTAGCCCAAGAGCGAACAGAGGCAGCAAGGAGCAGCAGCAGCCAGTCAATACATACATAATTCCAAATCCGATAAGAGCCACCCACACACACACACACAAACACACACACAACCATATACATATATATGTATTTATATATAAAACCCACCCACACAATACACGCTTTTGATTTTAAAACTCGTGCAAAGAAACGTGCAAAAAAAAGAGAAAAAATAAAAGAAAAAACGAAAAGAATGCGCGTAAGAAGCAGCAGGAAAAACGAAGTCAAACGGCGGCGCCCCCATCACACAGCCACCCATACACCCACCCACCCAACCAGTGGCCTCCCACAAGAGCCACCTGCTGGCTGTGGAACAGCAAGGCGGTTTTATAGCCCCCACACACACGCACACACCCCCCCACACACACAGAAACCACCCACAACATCTACTATAAAAAAAAAAAAAAAAAAAAAAAAAAAACATTCGCTTGACATTTTGTGGATACGTCGGAACTCATCGTCTTCGTCGCTGTCGTCTTCGTCTTCTTCGTCGGCTGCACTCATCGCGAACTTCTTCTCTTTTTCTCTTTCACAATTTTCTCTGTTTTTTGTGTGTGCTGCTTTTTTTTTCTTTTTTTTTGTATTTTTTTTGCTCATATCTCCTTGCGCGTTTTTTTAAGTCAGTCGTTTGTCGGAAGTCAATCAAAAAGCGTGTCTCTCTCCCGCCCAGAGCACACAGAACAGTGCCCAGTGGCCAGTGGAGAACTCGGAGTAGAATCTCCCCCCGAGGCGCACGATCACCGCCCTACAGATCCTCCAAGCCCCAAACCCCAAACCCTAAAACAAAGCGTAGCAAATGGCGTGAAGCTGTCGCGAGACAAACCCAATTACAAACTATAAAAGTGTTGAAAAAAAAAAAAAAACAATTAAATTATAATTTGAGCTCAAATTCGTGGTGCAGTGTGTGGATGCCGTTGCCCCGTGTCGTGTGCCCCGTGTGACAAAAACAGCAGCAGGCAGGAGGAGGTGCGCCAACAGCTTCACAGTTCAGCAGCTCCCCATGTGAGTGTGTCTGTCATGGATCTCTGCTGAAGATCCATCCTATAGAGGGGATCCATCTCTCTGTGGATGCTCTGCAGCATCCATTATACGGAGTGAGTGTGAGCCCCTCTGTGTGTGGCTGGGTGTACCTCTATGTGTACCCCTCTGTGTGCCATTCTGTGTGCCTCTATGTTTGCCTCTATGTGGTGTGTGTTGGTGTGTGTTTGGCTGGCAGCTCGCTCGACTTGTAACGCCCACACTTAAGTGGAACGATCGATGGATCCTAGCTAGTTGCAGAGAAACGAAACGTAACGTAACGAGACCTTCTAGGGCTTCGCTGACATTTTCAGCTTGTCTTGTCAAAACTGTTAATGAGGTGCCTCTGACTCTGTCTCAGTTACCATGAACATAGCTCTGTGTGTATGTGTGTGTGTGGTGTTAGTTGGTGAGTGTTGGTGTGTGTTGGTGTGTGTTTGGTGTGTCTGGTGAGTGTGTGTTGGTGAGTGTTGGTGTGTGTTGGGGAGTGTTGGTGTGTGTTGGTGTGTGTCTGGTGTGTGTTGGTGTATCTTTTGTTTGTGTTACAATTGAGTCCTTAATTGGCTATATGTGTTTGAGGGCCAACAAGAACAAGTGCCTCGATATGGCCAATGATTTTGGTGGGATAGCCAGTCAGTGTTGGGGTTAACGAAAAAATGCAGAAGAATTTTGACAGCTCGAGCAGAGTTTCACCTTTCTTTACTTTAAAACACTGCATTTAATTATGTGTCATCAAAAGATATATTTTATGCATTTACAACACTGGTTTGGCAACCTGTAAAAGGTGTGAAAATTTTGTTTCGTTTTTCTATTGTTTTTTTCATGAATTTGATTGCCTTACTTTTCAGTTTGTGATGAATAGATATTGATGGATATTATATCATTATTTTTATGTTTTATTGTTTTTAAATAAAGTATGAAATATTATACTTCATAATGGGCTTTTAGGTCCCCTTCAAACTTCCCTCATGATTGGTTTTTAGGTCCCTTCAAACATTCCATTCATATCATTCAATAATATTAAAATATTTTTTAATAGGAAAAATAGCATTAAAAAAAGGGGCTTTTGAGTCATTTACCTTTTTCAAAAGTTCCTTCTAAATATACTTTCAAAAATTATCTAAAAATGTTCTACATTAAACTCAAAAGAATAATAGTATTTATGGGTTTATACACCCTTCTTTCGCCACCCACACCACTTATGGAAATGGATTTTTTAATCAACCCAAACCAATTGCTTAACAAAAAAAAGTCGAACAAATCACAACGTCAATCTTAGTACCCATTTGTTATCTTTACAACCGAGATCCACGAACTACATGTAGAAACGAGAGAGAGAGAATTGTACCACGCGGCAATCGGAAATTATGAAAACAGAAATTCGAAAATTAGAGACAAACAATCGGCAATGTTTCGGTGGTATTATGCGATACGATACGATATGATATGCGATACAAGATATGAGATATGAGATATGCGCAGTGCAAAGTCAAACAAATTGTGTTTAATTTTAAAACAAGATAAAACTTTAAACAAAAATAGCACAGAAAGTGACGATATCGGGGGATCGGGCAATAAGAAAAATAAACCAATACGATTGAGAATTATTATTAAGAATGCTAAAAGACTGGCAGATAGTGCTGGTATAGTGGATGGAAGCCAGAGAGAGGTAGAGTGAAGGTAATGGTTAAAATTGCATCAAGTCGATGTCGGCCACCTTTGATGTGTGGCCATAACGACTCTTTGGCAATTGGCTGCTGACATGCAAAGAACATAATTTCCCCCCAGCCCCACAAATTGATAAACAATTTTGCCGGCACAGGCAGACACTGACTGACAACTCAATTGATTTGTTTACAAGTGCCATTAATGTTAGTTACCACTTGCCATTAATGACAGTACCCCAACCCAATCATTAATGATACCCCCATTAATGGTATGTAAATGGTACCCCCTCTCTCTCTCTCTCTCTCTCTTTATTTCCATAAACTTTGCTGCACTTTTTTACCTCTTATCGTATCTTATCTGGTACCTGTTTGGGGGTACACTTCGGAGCATTTGATCGTTCTCATCGTCATCGTATTCCATGTAGTTTATTTTGTGTTTCGATGTAGTTTAATTTTCCATTTTTTCTTTGATTTTTGTCGCCTTTTTACCATGATGATATGGGGTTCCTATGAGGTATGAGGTTCAGTAATGTTCGGTGAGGTTTGAGGATGTTCAGTGAGGTAGGAGGTTCTGTAAAGAGGAGAGTTGAGGTTCTGGAAAGTTCGGTGAGGTAAGGTGAGGTTCATTAAGTTCTGGTGAGGCTCTGTTCGGTATGAGTTTCAGTACGTTTCTCTTTGGTTCCTCCAGTTCCTTATCTATCATTTCTCATTCGTCTACAATTTGTTTTAAATTTTACAACAATTTCGTTTCAGCTCGCATTTTGTAAATTTACTTTGTCACTTTTTAAACTATTTTGTTTGCATAATGCACATAATGTTGATTGTTTTTGTTTGCATAATGCACATAATGTTTATTGCATCAGTACACCCCCTATCCTCTTTTTTTATTGATATGATGTGTACACACTGGCTGGTGCTGTAAATGTATGGAAGAAGTCTGGGAGTAGTCTGGGAATATTTTAGAATTTTTGAAAGTAATTTTGGTGGGGGGAATTTTACAATTATTGCTAATAGGATTTTGTCACTTTTTATTGGATATTTAAATGTGTTTTATTTGGTTTCTTTAATTTAGATTCCTTAAACTAAAGAAACCTTTGTGCGATAAAACACAGTGGAAAGTACTTTTTATTCTAGTAAAAAGAAGCTGCTGACTCCTAGACTTCTACTCCATAAGTTTATCATTCTATGATATGCTATGAAAGAGCTTCTTTGAGCAACTTTTGAGTAAGGAAATTCCTCATAAAACCCACAGCCATTATCGGCTCTATAAGCTTAGAGCAAACAGCAAAATTTGTTAGTCACACCAACCTAAACTATGTAATATATTTATGACAGCTCTAGGGCAAATATCCGCTAAACAAGCTGCAGAACTAGAGGGTGGGGGTGGGGGTGGTGTTATCCCAGCCAAAGAAAAGTCACATGAAAATCAATTTACTTCCGTTATCGTCTGACAAACATCGGCACATCAGCCCCACAGTCTGTACTATATTTAATGATAGCATTTTAAAAAGCACTTAACAGCAAATTAAGCTTTCAGCAGAAGCTGCAGAGGAGGAGGAGGAGGAGGAAGAGCAGGCCTGTGCAGCAGATGAAGAAGAAGACATTTTTAATTATCAACCATTTACAGGTGGCAGCAGGAGGAGGAGGAGGAGGAGGCAGGCAAGAATATATATTGCCAACGGTGCAACGGGTCAATATCATAATCTGAGACAGCAACAGCAACAACAGGGACAGGAGGAGCAGCATCAGCAACAGTCCCAGCAGCAGCAGAAGTGGCAGAGGGAGCAGCAGGGACAGGCGGAGAAGCAGTTGCAGCAGCAGCGCCAGAAGGAAGAGAAGCAGTTGGAGCAGGAGGTGGAACAATCATTGTTGAAGCAACAAACAAGTCGCCAGAGGCGGCATGGAGCACTGGACGTTGTCATAAATCAAAGCGACGCAATTTGCTGCTGACGAACTGCGTGAAGCAGCAACAGCAACAACAGCAGAACCAACAACAGCAGCAGCAGCAGCAACGAGCAGCAACAGAGGCAGCAACAACAGCAGCAGCAGCAGCAGCAGCAGCAGCAACAGCAATAGCAGCAGCAACAGCAGCAAGAAACAACAACAACAGCAGCAGCAACAACAGCTGCAGCAAGGGGCAGCAACAGCAGCGTGAAGCGGCAGCAAACAGACAGAGAGACAGACAGCAGCAACAACAACAACAACAACTATGCCATTACTGCTGGCCACAACACTAGCCAGCAACAATTCCCATCATCATCATCAACACTTGAGCTCTGTCGAACAGTCAGCCGCAACAGCAGCAGCAGCAGCCACCATGTTGCTGACGTCCCAAGCAGCAGCAACATCAGCAGCACACTGCCTTGCAACAGCAACATCAGCCACACACTGCCTTGCCGCAGCAGCAGCGGCAACTAGAACGGCAACAACAACAACAACAGCAACACCAGCAACAGCAGCAACAACAGCAGGTGTTAATGTTCAAATTACTGGCAAAGGCGTTGCTGCTGCCACAGCACTAGTCAATGATCAACTGCAACTGCAACTACAGCAACAGCAACAACTGCAACAACAGCAACAACTACCAGCAGCAGCAGCAACATCAGCGGCTAATTATGCCGCTAACGTTGGCCATTTGAATGGCTTTAACCCTAAAGACAACTGCCCACCAGTTCCACCCAACAGCAGCAACAGCAGCAGCAGACCTATGAGGGATTGCTACGACTGCCGCAGATTCAAGTGAAACAGGAATTCATGGAGTCGCTGCTGGACAGAGCCAGTCACAATCCGATGAGCCAGCAGCAACAGCAGGCAGCAGCAGCAGGTGAGTGTTGAGGGGGGTGGGATGTTGCTTATGGGTTTGGGAAAATGTATGAATATATTGGGGGAATATGTACATATATGATATGGGTAGAATACTGTACTAAGTGTATTAGGGGTAGTAACATGTCTATGTAGAAGACTATTACGGCTGATCAAGAGATTCATTCCTAGAAGGAAATATTCTTGTAGGAAATTCTTGTAAATAAAATAATAAATAAATAAATATATTTTCATCTGAACAAATGTAGAATTGTTTCTATAAATATTTTGTTCCTCTAAATAAATATATATCCTTATGAAAAATAAATATATTTCCTTTAAAAAATAGGTCGAAATGGTTCTATGAATATTTTGTGTACAATTTGAAACCTTAGATCTATTTCCATAAGCAAAACTTTCATTGTTGAGACTTCTTTTTGTGCCCAAACTTCAACAACAGCAACTTCACCCTCTTTCTACTACTACTACTAACCCTTTACTACTTCTTCTCTTACATCCTCTATCCATAACTAGCCTTCCTCTATCTATAACTCCACTCCCTCTGCCGCTAACTTCACTCCCTCTAACCATAACTCCCCTTCCACTGCTTATACATCTACTATATGTGTATTTAAAAACCCGTTAAGTGAAAAATGAGGTATTTACAATGTGTTAACAAGCACATTGGCCATTTTTCAAGGCCTTAACCTTACCAACCCCCCCCCCAAGAAACCTTACCTCCCCACAAGAAACCTTGACAGCCAAAAACACCCAAAGGACCCAAAAAGAAAAGTAAAAGGCGTAAGGAAAAACCCCCTCCCCCCCCCGCATCGCACCCAAAGGCCAGAGAGCTCGTGGCAAACGCATGCTTATGAGATTTTCAATTTTGTATGCATCGAAACAGATTTCATTTTTTATTGCCCAGGCACAAGCAAGGGGACTGAGGGGGGGAGCCAAAAGGTCGTCATCTTGATAGAGAGTTAAAGGATGCGACACAAGGGACCCGATCCCGAGCTAATATTGCAGCAGCAGCAGCAGCAAAGGGAGGAAGGGGGTTTCCCTTTGGCACATTCAACGCCTTTTCTTTCTCTTTTTTTTGCCACGAGTGCGAACATTTATGAAGATTGAAAGGGTTGTCAAACACTTCATCCATCTTAAAGGGGAACAAGGCCACGACAAGGAGAGAGAGAGAGAGAGATAGAGGCAGAGGGAGAGCTAGAGGCAGAGCTAGAGGCAGAGGCAGAAGCAGAGACAGAGTCAGAGGCAGAGACAGAACCAGAGACAGAGCTAGAGCCAGAGCTAAACCCAGGGGCAGAGCCATACCAAGAGCCAGAGCCAGTCCCACACCCAGAGCCAAAGTCAGAGCCAGAGTCAGTCCCAGACCACGACCCACAAGAGGCGCAAAAGGATGAAGGGGTGGAGGCACAAAGGGTAAAGCAGCGAAGACGCAAAGGGTGAAGGGTGAAGCAGCGACAAGCCAAAAAAAAAGGGGTGCGCCATGTCGCGTACATCCTGTTGCTCCTGTCTTAAAAGAAAGGGGTTTGGCTGACACAGGAAAACATCTTGTTTTCTTTCGATTATTGAAACTGCCATTATTTGGCCCATTTTGATGATATCTCTCGGGGGACCACAGACTCCCCTCTAAACTACCTCAAAGGTGGGACCACAGAGCCCCCTGAACGTCCTCAAAGGTGGGACCTCAGACCCATCAGAACGAACTCAAAGGTGGGACCTCAGAGCCCTCGGAACGACCTTAAAGGGGGGACCTTAGAGCCCTCGGTACGAACTCAAAAGTGGAACCACAGATCCCTCTGAACGACCTCATAGGTGGGTCCACAGACACCTCGGAACGACCTCAAAGGTAACTACTAGACTCTCCCAAACTCAAAGTTAACACACCAAAAACTTCTCGAACTCAAAGCTAACCCACCAAAAACCTTTCAACCTCAAAGGTAACCCAACAAAAAGTCTAACCAAAAAATTGACTCCCATTTAAATTGAGCTTATTACGAGTCGTTGAGGAGGCATCAGCATTCATCTTCATATGTAAATCCATTTCCTCTTGGCTATAGTTCGGAAATGCTTCCATGACATGCAAAACCAACAAAAACCAAAAACCAAATCAAAAACTAAACCAAAATTCCCCCCTAAGTGCGGCAATTATCAAAAATTTAAAGTAAAACAAAAAATGGAAAATATAGCTAAGAAAAAAACTGAACACGCGACCGGAAATTAATCCCAATTTAAGCCCAAAAATGAAACTCAAACTGAAGTTATTTTTGGGGGCTTTTGTTGATTAGATTTTGTGTTAGATATTCGTAGGTTTTCGTAGTTGTTTTTTTTTTCATAGAGTTCCTCCAACAGATCGTTAGCATCTATCTGTGGCTGCCGGATCGATCCATCACGGAGTCGCTGCGGCTAGCTTCCCACTTACGTTTTTGGTTTAAGCCAGCTACCACTTGCCTTTTGGTTTCGGCCAGCTTCCACTTACGTTTTTGGTTTCATAATTTGACATAAATGAGCCAAGGCATACAATGTGGAATGGCATATAGTAGCCAGGGTAATACATCATGGGAAATGGTCAGCAAAGACAGAGAGATATGTATAGTACTTTGGGGTGTATGTGCTTCAAGGTGTAGGTACTTCAGGGTGTACATGTAGGTACTGCCTTTGAACATCAACTAAAACAATAACCCAAAAAACAGTGTCAAAAGTGCAGTAGCAATATCAACAGCAACAGTAGCAGTAGCAACAGCAACGCAGGCGCCACATGGTGCAGTAAGAAAAAAACTCCATATGATAACGTAATTTTCTTAATTGTCAATTAAGCAATAAAAAATACACAAATAAAAGGGCAGAAACGAATGAAGGATACACACAGTTTAGAGCGAAGTTTTTTTTATACACTTGTGGGTATTTTTTCTTTGGAGTTTTGTATGCAATTTGCAGTTTGAATTGTTTAAAACAAAATATTAAAGAAAAAAAAAAAAAAATATTAAAATAAAAATACAATAAAATAAAAATAAATATTTTTTTAATTAAAAAAAATTATATTAAAAAAATATACATTTATAAATATGACTATCACAAGACCAATTTGAATACAGATTTCCAGCTTAAAGTATACAGGGATATATTTATTGGTGTAAATATAGGGCCAAATAATCCATGACTGACTCTCCTACTTCATACACGCTTCGCTCTCTATCTCTCTCTCTCTCTTTTTCTCTATCCCAGTTTGTCTTATCAGCAACAGTTGAGCGTTGTCGTATCCATCATTTACTTCAAGCGTGCACCTTACTACTCCCTTTTTTACTCTCACTATCTCTTTTCTCACCAGTGCTAGCTCTATCCCAGTGAGACTTTTAGTCGAAAAATTTAAATAAATTCAATAAGTTCTGAAAGTACCAAGAACTAAGTTTCAGATTATATACTCAAAGGAAGATATGTAATTTACACTTGATATAACAAATCCCCATCCCCTATAAAAAAGGGTATTCAATTGCAGTTCGTGCAGCAAGTGCCGGAAATGCAAAGAAAAAAAAAAGGAAAAACATTTGAATGCATCCTCCTCATTCCCATAACCCAGACTCCCCCATACTTCCCCCCATACTCTCCGTGTATTTGTGAGAACAGAAGGAACCGGAGACAACAAAAGGGAAATGGCGTTAAGATCTCAAAACATTTCATTCAGAGCCAGAGGGAGGAGAGAAGAGGAGAGGAGTAGAACAGAGAAGGAGAGCAGAGCAGAGGAGCAGCAAAGAGTAGAATTTATCTCGCCAATCGAATCTCTACGGGGAGAAGAGATCTTCGATGTACTGTCAGTCGTTGGAGAGAGAAAGAATCAGTCTAGTCGTTGGAGAGAAAGCCGTTGTCAGTCGTTGAGGGGGAGAGGGAGAATCAGAGATATACTTCTCTAGTAAGTTGAATGCAGCGCCGCATGAATGAAAATAATTATGATAATTGCAACTGGCAACTGCCGTTGATGATGCGGCTGCTGCCACTGCCACTACCACTGATGATGCCTCCTGCCACAAGAATGGAATGGGATATAGGATAGGCATGGAACTGAGGCACTGAGTTTGAGGGTTTCCCAAACTAATTGTGGGCTCTCCGCACCGCAAAAGCAATTCAAAGATTATAAAGTAGGGGGGCAGAAAGAGGAAAAAAAAAACAAACCTCAATAAATCCATTGTTGCGCTTAATTATTGTCGAAAATTCAAATTGAAATGGTTAGAGTTACCTGCCAAAAAAAAACCTGCAGAGAGAGAGATGAGATCTACCTGTGAGCAGGGGACTCGAACAGGGAACTAGAGACTGGAGACTGGGTACTGGGTCTGAGACTGCAGACTGGGAGTGGGCACTGGCACTGGAGACTGGTATCTGGGACTGGGTACTGGAGACTGGGTTCTGGGACTGGGTTCTGCAACTGGGTTCTGGAACTGAGCTCTGGCATCATTTATCTTCGGTAGATGCGCGAAATTTGAATGCTCAGCGACTGCTCAGGCTGCTGGCTGCACCTGATGATGCACCATGAACTGAGTTGTTCTCTACCGATCCATGATGCACCATGAACTGATGATCTATTCAGATCTGCTCTGTACCGATCTGCTCTGTTCTCTACTGATCTCTCTATAAATGCATCTCCATATACAGATCTTCTAGATCTTTTGTCTACAAAAAAATGTTTTTGGGTTTGGGGGGTTTTGGAAATTAGATCCTATTTGGCTCAGCGTGTGATTAGCGCGTCCCTTTGATCAGCGATCTCTGAGGGGCCATGATGTACCGCTGTCGGATGCATTTGATTTATATTCAATCACGACTCAGAAGCTGCCAACGGAGACAGGTTCTATGGCTGTTGGGGTACTGCCAACACAGACAGGTTCTTCTATGACCGTTGGGGTTCTGCCAGTAAACAATTAAATTCAAATCAAACATTTATTTAAATTTTATGCATCGGTTGGTGGTTGATTGAATTGCAATCAATGGGGAGATTCTTCTAAGAGGCTACCGAAAGATGAGTGCCATTCGGCATGGTTGGGACTGGGAACTCAAATTACTTTTGTGCATTTTTCTCTGTTTATTTTTTTGTTTTTTGGAGTGTAGTTTTCTTTAGTTTACTGGAAAAGTGTGGAGTATATCCTTATAGCTACCAGCCTATTCTCAGCCTTATACTTCCCTAGCAACTCTTTTTCTTGGCCTGCAACCCTTGAGCTAGCCAAAACCGGAAACTCTCCTCTATTAAACACAGTCTGTCCTCTGTCCTGTTCTACCCGTGTAGTGTCCCAATCCCCCACCTACAAATTATGCATCATTAATCAATGGAAATGGTAACCTTAAGATGTTGCAACCACAGCTGACGCCGTCATATCTTCACACCTACCCACAGGGTAAGGGGCAGGTCGCAAGGAATCTTTGCTGCAACTTGCAACAGATGTGAGGCGATGCGGCAGCACTAATATCGTTTTAATCGCGTCAAATTAAAGGTTCAATGAACAAATAAGACAACAACAACACACATACACAAATTTCCAGGGTTTCCAATAAACTAAGTAGGAAGGAGTAGAGACATTGAGAAGCCAAAAGAAGAAGTCCGAAGAGAGAGAGCCAAGCCAAGTCTCTGCTGCTCTTCTGCTGCTTGTATGCGGCGGCTAAGAAAATTAGATTTTTAATTAAAATAATTTCGTATGCAATTTAGATAATCGTTTGGCGAAAATATTAAAAAATAATCCACAGCAGAAGCCAGGGAGAAGCCAGGGAGAGACCCATACCAGACCCCAGCGATCCATGCGATCCATATGCGATTTGTTTGCTGCATTTTTCGGCTGGGGCTGTCCTGTCCTGGCCTGGACATTGCGTTTGGATCTGGAGTTGGGGCAAAACTGAGGCTGGGTCTGAGGCGGAGGCTGCGGCGGGGGCTCTGGCTGAGTCTTGGGCTGGGGCTGAGGCAGTGGCTGGAGCTGGAGCTGAGGCGGGGGCTCTGTCTGATGCTACGGCAGGGGCTGGGGTCTGAAGCTGCGACTGCTGCTGCTGCTGGGGCGTTTACCCAAACACCGGAATGGTAGGCGGCCAAATAAAATGAAGCACATTTTTTATACAAATCGAGAGGAGGCGGCAGCAGCAGCATCAGCAGCAGCAGCATTGGCAGCAGGTTGCATCAAGATGTGGTAGTTATGCACTTGCCCCACGCTCAAATGTTGGCTGCTGCTTTTGGTGAGGGTCAGGCCGCTCACGCACCAGCAGCAGCAACAACAGCAGCAACATCAGCAGCAGCAGCAACAACAATTGCGAAAAATATTTAAATTGATCATCTCCATTTAATAAAGCAAAAGGTTCAATGGTTGGCTTGGGCTCTTAGAGATGGGTGCGTGAGCAAGTGGATATTCTAACAAGAAGTTTTAGGGGTGTGCCAGAGTCAAGTGTAGGATAATAGAGAAGGAAATAGAAAAGAGAAATATGGTAAAATATTAGAAGAAAAATATAAATCAAAAATGAATAGTAAAAGGAATAATCTTGGGCTAGTTTAGTTGGTCTGTCTATATTAAATAGTGGTTGTATATAGTAAAGTATAGTAATAGGAATTAATAGTAATCATAATTGTATCTATAGCTGGATCTATAGCATTTTTGTTGTATTTATTATTTTTGCATTATGTATTTTCAATCTTAGTGCCACAAGCATATAAAATACTTATAAATCAAGGTGCTCGTCAAGATAGTTTTTTATCTAAAATATTTCTTACAAATTCTAAGACGTTTAGTATACTAATTCCTTAGGGTTTCGCTGCTCTAATCTTTTAATACTCTTCAACAAGCTCTGGTTCAGATATATATAGTAATTCTCAACCGCTCACGACTGAATTACATTCACGTATATCTGAAATATTTCTTTAAAATTCTTAAATTAAATTCTAAAAAAGTTTAGCATACTATTTCCGTAAGTTTTTGCTGTTCAAATCTTTCAATTATCTTCAACAAACTCTCCTTTAAATGTATCTCTTTCAGCCACTCACGATTGCATCATATTCACGCTCCCATTCCTATCCTTTTCTGCCTGCCTGCAATATTTTTGCTTCCTGCTAAACTTAAAAAAAAAAAGTTCTTAACTTAATTTCGCAACGATTTTCATAATTCACCATGAACACCCCGGACTTGAACGATCTCTCTGTACTCCCTGTACTCCCTCTCTCTCTTTCTCTCCCTCTCTCTCACCCGCTATCTCTCTGCCTTTCTCTCTCTCTCTCTCTCTCTCTCTCTGTCTGTCTGTCTGCCCATCTGCTGGGATGCCCGAGCAAGTGCAACTGTTTTTGGTAGTTGGTTCCTACCTGACTGACTGCCTCCTCCACTGCCTGCGATATGGCTTTGGCTTTGACTTCGGCTTCGGCCTGGGTTCACGCCCCTTTTGTTCAATTTCTGCTGTGCGATGGTGGGAGCCACATGATGATGAGAAGCATGAGAAGAAGTGGGTGTGGGGGTAAATGCTGAGACTGTGGATGAGGCTGTGGCTGAGGCCGGGGTAAGACATTTGCGGCTAAGCGGCGGAAGCAGGTCGGGTCGCCACCAGGCAGGCCGCTAGTCGACTGTGGCTTGAAAGGCCATTTCTGCATGTAGTTACATTGTGCATGTAGTTACATTCTGCATGTAATTATGGTAACATGATTTTGGCAAGATGTTTGTACAGTACACTCTGCTTAGGGATTAATAGAAGTCTGAAGAAGCCCTAGAAGTGTACTATGCCTTGAAGTATGATGGAGCCCATGCTCCCTGTATTATATTCGAACTCCTAATAACTTTTATATACTGACACTTCTTCTGCATTTTGACTATCAAATTCGGAGCTTGGTATTTGTATATTGGATCAATTTATTAAGCAGCTTAAATCCCAGAGCTTGCCCACGATGAATCGCTTTCCTGATCTCATGCAGACAAACCCCATTAACTAGCCATATTTTCCAGCCAATCCAACAATTCCGTACATCACCCACCCAGCCTGTAGGTTTGTCCCCTTCTTTCCTAGCCAGTAGTTTGTCCCCTTTGTTACCTTCCTCCCCAGTCTTAGCTTTGTCCACTTCCTCCCAAGTCTGTAGTTATATACCCAGCCTTCCCCAGTCTGTAGTTGTATCCCCTTCGTCTCCCTGTAGTCTTTTGTTTTTAGCCCCTTCCTGCCTAGCTTTTGGCTTTAGCAAGTTGATTTTTTATTACAGCGTCTACGCCTTTCGTATTAGCAGCGACAAGCCCTAGAAGCTGCTCTGGGTTTGGTTTACATAAACGAAATTAATGCGATCGGCAAATCGGGGAGAGATGAGGCAGAGATCAGGGGGAGATCAGTAGAAGATGAGGGAGAAATCAGGGAGAGATGAGGGAGAGATGAGGGAGGGATCAGGGAAGTTCCGGAGAGATCGGGGGAATATCAGGGAGAGATGAGGGAGGAATCACTGGAAGATCAGTGCATGATGGGAGCTGATTTTGAAGGTGTACTCCGAACACAGAAGAGTAGGAGGAGGGAGTGAACCTGTGCTGCAAGATTACAAATGAAGGCTAATTTGACTGGCTGTGCAGTGCATTGAAAATGCAATTATCAGATAGAGTTCCGATACTCTGTTACGGAATTGTCTTGAATTTCGCAATGTGAAGATTTTGCAATTTGATTTGGCTAAGAGCAGCAGCAGAGAGCAGCGGCAGAGACCACCTCCCACGATCTACGGGTTGTGCGTTGTGTGTGTGATGTAGGTTGCACTTTGCATTTGTGAGATGCACAAAAACTATTAAATTAATGATCTATCTGCAGCATCGAGGGGTACTGTAGTTATTTTATGACCTGAAGAAGATTATGGGCCAGAAGTCAGAAGTCCTGCTGAGAGGCAGAATGGAGGAAGGGGATGTGGAAAAGGATCATTTACCTGCCCTGACCGGCCTGTTGCTTCGAGCTAATAAGAGACCTGGCGCCGAAAATCCATAACAAATGCACGAAAATCCGTTAGGCCGACAGGACGCCGAAGATAAGTCGCCCGAAACGAAGATTCTGCCTTAAGCAAATACTCCCGAACACTTCGTTTCATTTCGTATGCAGAAGGCAGCTTCGGTACCCGAGCAACGGGTCTTTTTCGCTTCCTATTTTGACTTCTCCTCTATGGGCAGTGTTTCGGCTGCTGCTGTTAGTTGTTGTTGTTGCTTTTACGTATCGGTAACTGCTCTCTCTCTCTCTCTCTCTCTCTCTTTCGAGTGACGACTAATGATAGTCGAAACTGTTATTATTTCAGGAATAGAACCGAAACAGAACTGAACTGTAGTCCGCTTTGCTCTTTCAGCTGAAGTCTTCGCTCACGTTTCTGCACCTTTTTTTTTTTTCTGAAGAGTGACTTTCTTTCTTTCTTCTTTCGCCTGCCCTTTGTTTCAATCTTTTGTTTGCTGAAAAATGCCATTAATTCGTAATGAGAAAGGTGTCATCGGTTGCAAAGTCAAAGACAAATATTGCCGAGAAACGCCCACAGACGAACCAGCTAACAGCCATGCCTTAGTGGGAGTTTACACCGTCAGGTTCTGCTTCGAATCAATTAGTATTTCTCTTATATTCGATTGCCATCAGCTGAAGATCAGCTGCTGCTGCTGCTGCTCCTCCAAGTGGTGGGCGTTCATTTATACGCCGTGAAATATCAATTTCAGTTGCTGCCAGAATAAACAGACAATTGTTGAGCGGCTGCTCAAACTTTTCCAGATAGAAAATTAAGACGTTTTTTGGTTATCTTTTCATCTGCCATATACTGAGAGCTAAGAGTCTCTGCGTTGGATGAAGGCTGCTCTCAAATAAATAATGAAATGAGGAATAACTGCGCGGCTGCTTGGAACGTTGGGTTGGAACGGGTGGTTGGAACGTAACACCAGCCTGCTAGCTTACAAGCTAGAGAGAGAGAGAGAGCAAGGTGGATCGTACGCACGAAACCAAACGCGTGCGATAGCGAGCGTCGGTGGGCGTGAGAGCGTAAGCTAACAGCCCGTTGAAGCTGTAATGCTAACAGCGCGTCGCAGCTTGAACGCTAACAGCGAGGAGTAGCTCCAAAGCAAACAGTCGGTCATAGCTGTAATGCTAACAGAGCCCATCGTAGCTTTAATGCTAATAAGCGCATCTTAGCTGTTACGCTAACAGCGCGTCGTAGTTGTAACACTAACAGCTGCTGCTCTAAACAGCAAGAAAAGCTAAAAGTAAATAGCAATAAAGAATGTTCCATATCCTTGTGGACAATCTACACGCAGCAACCTGCTTGCATTTAATTATTAATAAATGTTCCTCATTCCAACTGATCGCAACATCCACTTAAACACCCCCCAAATCCCCAAATTTAATACTCTCTTCAACTCTCTCTCTCTTACTCTCTCTCTCTCTGTTTTTATTTCACCAAACGACACACTTTTTGAGCGGATTCATTTCCGAGCCCAACTTACAGCCGAAAGCCTCACTGAACTCGGGCATATTGCTGAGCGTGCCCTGCACCCGAAACTCATCGTAGGCATGGACATCGGTCTTTAGGGTCTTCAGTCGGGCGCTGTTGTCCTTGCCATTGCACCACGACTGTGCAAACTTCACGAAGAACAGCTGCTTGTTGTTGTAGTCCACACCGCGTAGGGGCTTCTCCAGCCAGGCTCTGTCGCTCGTTTTCCTTTTGTACGCATAGTAGGCCATGCGAGTGCCCACATTATCGGCTATATTGTCGCCAGAGGTGAGATTTCCATTGGTTTGAACGCCCAGAAGTATGTACTTGTTGTACTGTGACTCCAGGCAGCGATAGCGCTCCTTGAAGTTCCTCAATGAAGTGGTTGACCACCAGTTGACCCGCTTGCCATCGTAATTATACTGATAACAGTACGAGTCAAAGCCATGGGCCATCTCATGGCCAATTATGTTGCCTACGCCAGCGTATTTGAGCACCTCGGGAAAGTCCTGATGATAGAACGGCCACTGGGCCATGCCGATGGTAATGAAGGCCATGTTAAGAAAATCCGCATAGTACGCATTAACGGTACGCGTGGGCATCAGTAGAGGTATCAGCGCCTTGTCCACTGATCTCAGACGTATGCTGGCCCTGCTGGCCTCAATTATGCACAGATTCTCATACCAATTGTTGGTCATATTGATATCGCTATACAGCTGATCGATTGTCTCGCTGTGCTGCAGATCATCCGTGTAGCCCACAAGGATATCCATCGAAGCGAGCTTCGTCTTAGCCTGGGAGCGGGTGTCATCATCCAGCCAGGTGTGATGATCCAGCAGCTCATAGAACGTGTCCTTAATGTCCCTAGCCACACTGAGTATATCCGCACGTCGATGCTTATCAAAAACTTTGGCTATAAACCAAGGCAGCACGGCATAGTTGTAGTAGGTTTCCGTAAGCGAACGGCACTCGCTCTGCACGCCCCCGACCTTGGTTTTGGTCTTCCACAGGGCATGAAACTTCAGCAGGACACGCATTCGCACATAGGATCGTAGGGTATCCAGTGGTGTCTGCTCCAGAAAGTACACCAAATCGTTAATGCCATCCAGCTGATTGACCACCGGCCAGCTGTTATCCTGTGTGCCATTAAAAGCCACCTCAAAGTAACGCGTCCAATTGAGACGATCCTGTTTGTGTTTGCCGAGAAACTCCTTCAGGCTAAGCTTCTCCGTTTCGTTGCGCGTGCGAGCCAGTGTTGTAAGATTTCGCTCAAAGAGTGTTAGATTCACATAGCTCTCTAGGAACTGCTTGGTCTTCTCTGGATTGCTCTCCCAACCAAAGTCACGGGTCATATTTTTGAGCTGCTCATCGTTGAGGCTAGCCAGCAGCTTGGTGGGCGGTGACAACAGCACATCAAACTTTCTGCTCGAGGTGCTATAATGCACTTTTAGTGGCAATAAAGGATATACCTCATACTTGGACATAAAGTTAATGTACAGCCAGTCCATGGTATCATTTCTGTCGGGTTGTTGCTGCTTAAAGCGATCATCCTGCTGCTCCTGCAAGTGCTCATAGCCCAGTGACATGTTGGCCTTGACTTTCACGCAGCTCGCGTAGAATTGTTTGGCTTTCAGCTCTGAAGATCTTGTGCCATTTGGGCCCAGTTGCTCGAGCTCCTTTTGGGTGACATTCTGTAGGTATGCCAACACCTCCTCATCGATCTTTTGCTGCATGGCCGACAGAAAGCTCGAGTTCCGTGCGTAATCCGGCACCAGCTCCGACTTCTTCCAGTTGCCGCAACTGTACTCATAGAAATTTTCACACGGATCGATGCTGCGATTCATTGCGGATAGCATAAACTTTCCATACTCCTCCAGTAGCTCCTCACTGTGATTGCTCTGCTTTGGCAATGAGAATATATCAGCGCTGGCTAACACGAGCGGTATTAACGTGGCCAATAGAGCGGGGAGCATGATGGTCCGCTTGAGAGTTGCGCCGTAGACAGTCGAAAATGTTCTAAACTTTTTTGGCAACGCGCTTTGGGCATTTATATGTGATCAGGGTCTGTAGGGGGGTGGCGGTAGGGGGGCTGGCAGCTACACGCCTCAGTGGGTTAGGTAATCCACTGACTGGCACGGCCCCACCACAGAAATCGCATTAGTGCGGGCTCCCGCCCGAGAATTTATTGTTAGAATCAGAATCTGGCGAATCTGCGTTGAAAAATCTCTGGCATTCTTCAATTAACCACAATTCTCCATCCAAATAAAAGAACTTTCTTGGGCTGCCAGCACTCCCTCTTATCACTCTTCACGTATCTCTACCTGGGAGTGTGAGTGTGTGTGCGAGTGCCATCCCGAGAAAGCTCTCCCGGCTGCCCTCAAAAAGCTACAGATTTAACTATTTTATGCCGTTATCTATAGATCAGAGCACTCTCTTTCGCGCACTCTCTTTTCCCATTCCTCTCTCTCCAGCTGTCCCCTCTCTTATCATCTCTCTCCCTATCTCTTTCCCCATCTCTCTCTCTCTGTGACTGTCCCTTTGCTGGTGTGTGAATGTCACATGTGAATGACCCCCACCGTCCCAAAAAATAATCACCGCAATTATAATGCAAACATTTCTAAATGGTTTTTAAACCCGCTCCTTCTCCCCTCTGCTCTACCCACTTCCACTTTACCGCACTGCTCCCCTCTGCTATTCAATTTTATTATATATTTTATTTGGGCTTGAACTTTTTATGTGTTTGGTGTTTAGTGTTTTGGTGTCTGATATAAAGTCGTTAGTTACATCAGGCATTTGGTGGAGAATAAATAAACAAAACCAAAAAACGAACAAAAAAGAACAATTATAATAGTTAAATATTTAGTTTATATTACAATATTACTATATGAAGTGCCTTCATTTTTTCATAATAAAAGACACACACAATAAATACAAAAAAGTAAACAAAAAAAAAAGAAGAACAATTATAATAGTTAAAGGTTAAGTTTTTTTGTAGCTATGAGTACTTATATTTCAATATTCAATATCATGATGCGCCTCATTATATTATTTATGTTTCACATTAAAAGACACAGAAAATTATTGACTTTGATATTGGAAATTGAAAAAGAATAAATAGAAATATAAATAATACACTTACAAAAAATAATTTAAAAAATTAAATCAAAATACAAAAAAATAAACCAGCTTTTATTGTATTATTTATTGTTTTTTTGTTCTGTTTTTTTCTAGATAAAATCTATACATACATATGTATATATGTATGTATAATAGATGAAAATACCTTTGAAATGAATTGAAATTACCTTTGTAAAATTGTATATTAATTGAATACTTAATTGAATTAATTGAAACTGAAAAAGTTCATATTTTTTGCTACTTTTCTTTTTATTTTAATTATTATTGTAAAGTGATATATTTATTAAATATTTGAATCTTTAATATTTCTATTTTAAATATATATATATTTTTTTATATATTTCTATTGAAATCTTTAACATAATGTTTAGAATGTTGAATTTCCATTTTCAATCAAATTATATTTAAGGTTTTTATCCATGGATTGGTATAGACAATTTATCAGCCATAATAGGCTTCAATTTTCTACATTTTGCATAGGATTTTTGGTAGTTTATTATGTATAATAAATACAAGTTAGAGTACCCATAATAGTTCCATATCTTGTAGATATACACACCTGATCATAATAATAGGTACACCCATCTACTTCAGCTTTAAACTAACATAAAACTTTTCTGTTCTATATTTTAAAACTTTAAATTTGTTCCCACTTATTCATTGAGTATTTGTTTTCCATAAAATAAACTTGATTTCAGTATAGGATAATGATATAACAGAAAATATTTCAATATTTGCTTCAAAGTCAATATTTTTCTGATCAAAATAATAGGTACACTTTCAGTATTTTTATGAAAAAGTCTGTTAACTGATTATTTAATTTTTTATTTTGCTTAATTAGTGTTTGCTAGTTAATATCTAATGTGTTTAACCTTTTTTGCTCAGCTTTTTAATTTTTTTTGGTATATTTTAAAAAAGGCGTCTGGCCGGTTTCTATGTGTGTCTCGTACCGCAATTTTTGGACGACTTTCCATAGTTTTTTTCTTATTTTGAAATGAAAACTTAGCTTAATTCGTTTTATAAATCTCCCCACAAGGTTTTGAATGGATTTAAGTCGGGAGACTGACTAGAACACTTTAATACGTCCTTTTTTTTTGGTCCTCAACCAAGTTGGTCAGCCACGTCGATGTGGGCTTTGGGTCGTTCTATTTCTGAAATACCCAACTTAATGGCATTATTTCGTTAGTATAATGTAAAGTAGCACTCTCCAATATGGATTTGTGTTACTTAGCGTTCATTTTGTTCGTTGACTGGGAAAAGTGGATATACGCCGTACCAGGTGAAGCAGCCCCAAATCATTAAATTGCTCCCTCGATGTTTGAAATTTTTTTTGGTGAAACCTGGATCAAAATCTGTTTCCCTAAGGGGTCGTTTACTCCTTTTGAAGTCATTCCCAAATAAAATTGTTTTAGTTTCGTCGCTTAATAAAATTTTGTTCCACTTTTTCTCTCTGGTGCACCCTGCGCAGTCTTTTGTGACCTATAGCAAAAGTTAGCCCCATCGATATATTTTTTTTTGTCGCATAGGTAGAACCTATTTTTCTATTCTCCATGGAAAGTTGGCTTGTTATAGTGGTATACGCATCGTTGGATCACCAAATTCTTGTTTAATTTCTGCTGCAATAGCCTTTTACGACTTAAACTGGTAATTTTTGCTCAAAGGATTAATGCAGTGGTCAAGTGTTTTTGCTAGTTTTCTGTGGCTTTACGCGAGTTTGCTGACTAGCTTTCCTTTTTAAAGTTTTGTGAATACAATTCTAAGATCTTTTCATTCATTTGGCAATGTACCGAATAGATTTTCCTTCGTTTTTTAGACTAAGAGGCAATTGGGCTTCTTCCTCTGTACAATGAGACTCTCGACCCATTTTTTGTAAGAAAAAAAACATAGTAATTTGTTCATATTTTGACTGCAACTAAACGAAGTAAACATTTAATTGTCAAAAGGCAAGAATT
The DNA here is from genome assembly GCA_009664405.1 of Drosophila bifasciata. Lineage (NCBI taxonomy): Eukaryota > Metazoa > Arthropoda > Insecta > Diptera > Drosophilidae > Drosophila > Drosophila bifasciata. The sequence continues at coordinate 9,955,306 of CM019042.1, forward strand.
TCCAATCTATTCGCTTAATATTAAAGAGTTACTGAAAGTGTACCTATTATTTTGATCAGCAAAAATATTGACTTCGAAGCAAAAACTGAAATATTTTCTGTTATATCATTATCTTATATTGAAATCAAGTTTATTTTATGGAAAACAAATACTCAATGAATAAGTGGGAACAAGTTTGAAGTTTTAAAAAATAGAACAGAAAAAGTTTTATGTTAGTTTAAAGCTGAAGTAGATGGGTGTACCTATTATTATGATCAGGTGTGTATCATATCCCAACCATCTGCCTGTATTACTTGCAACCCTCTCTCATTTTTCTGGCAATTACCAAAATTTATTTCGCACTCAATCTCAAATCTCCCTCTGTGTGGTCCAACTTCTCAATTAAAAATATTTCCACAGAAAATAAGTACACAAAAATCATAAGAAAAATCATAAAATAAAAGAAAACTCATTTGGATCATCGACACAAAAAAAATATAGATATTCAGGGTAACATTCGCTCAGAGCCATTGCGTAATTGAAAACACGCTGAAAGGATCTCTTTCGCTTTGAAGGGAGCTGCTGTCACTTCTGATAGTCCATCCTCCTCTTACTCCCCCTCCTCCCGCTGCATTTCTTCCCCCTTTTTCACTTTTCACTTTTTTTGTGTGTGTGTGTGTAATGTGTTTGCCAGCCGGTGCATGCAACAAAAGGGGGCACACAAAGGTATAAAGGATATTTGCCGCAATGTGAAATCAAGGCAAGGCGCATAGGAAAGCAATAAAGAGTAGCACCAGGTAAGGGTAGGGGTAGGGCAGGGCAGTCGCAGGATGCGTGTTAATCGCCATGTTGCAGGTATATAATATAATCCGCACAAAAAGTAACAATGCCAAAAAAAAGGAGCTAGAATCAAAGCGATTCCTTGGTTAGGAAAGGGATCCGTGTCGCCGCCTTGGAGCATCTTTCGTGGCAGTTGAAACAGCTTGCGCGGCTCAGGATGCATGGAGCGCTCAGGCTGCTGGCTTCTGTAGCAAATTGAGCCTGAAGCAAAAAAAAAAAGGATTTAATTTTCAGTTTTTTTATAACAATTGTGGCTTGTGGTAGAGAGAGTGCAGCTGCTTCTACTCCTACTCCTCCTGCTGCTGCTCTGACTCCTGCTGCTGCTCCTACTCCTGCTCCTGCTACTCCTTTTCCAACTCCTGCTTCTACTCCTCCTACTCCTGTTCCTACTCCTCCTACTCCTACTCCTGACAACTGTTCAAGCAAAGACTCCTTTTGCTTTCCCTTCCTTCCTTTCATTTGATTGAAACTTTCACCTTTAGATCTCCATTTTCAATGAGAGTTACTCCCCTCCCCACCGTATCGACAGATTGCAAGGATTGAAAGGACTAACCTTGACTGGCACGCAGCATTCAGGCAGTTTGACAGGCAGAAAGCAAAGATATACGAAAGCAGGAAGCATTTTCAGTAATTAGAAGTCAGCCTTCAGCAGTTTCATTTTCCATATAATCCCTGGCACACTTTCCCCCATACCCCTACCCCTACATCGATAAACCCTTTTTGCATTTCCATTTCCGGTTTTGTCAACCCTTCCATAAGATGTCGCGTGGCCAGCACTCGCCCGGAGGTTGGGGTGGGGAGGCGATTGACACATGGGGTTAAATGTGCACTAATATTTTTCCTTATTATTTTTATTATTTTGTATGCTAAAGTATGCGGGAAATGACTTTCCTGTGGCTAGAGCTACCCCTGCCTTCCCCCAATAAATCAAATTAATATCCATAACCTGTACCCCGGTCGGTCGGGGATATATATACATATCTCTGGACTGACTCCTCTTTAATCACAATTATCTTTGGAATCGTGAACTCCCCTCATTATTCACACAATATTTTTTTTTTTGTTGGCGCTCTAATGAACATTTTGTGGTTGCCTTGGACTTGGACTGCGGACTGCGGCTGCCATTCGTTATTATTATTATTATTATTTTGTTTTTTTTTATTGTTGTATCTCTGTGCATCATTAGCCATCGGTACAGAGTTTCATTCATGAAATGATTTTGATGGTCTTTTTTTCTGTGTGTGTGTGTGTGTCTGTCTGTAAATGATCAGCAATGAAGTGATCAGCTCCAGAAAAAGACAAAAAACAGTAGCAGTTTCTCGGTTGAAGTATGAGAAAAGGGTAATGGAAAAAAGTAGTGGAAACTTTTTAGGTATTCAGGGTTCCCCCTTTAAAAAAAAAAATTATCAAAATTTTAATGTGGTATTTTAAGAACTAAAAATCACAGTAGTATTTTTTCAGACTGTTGAGGTTTTCTTTCATTTTTCAAAACTTATTTTTCAAAGTTTTTTTTATTTAATTCTTAAAAACTACATTTTAAATTGTTTAATTTCTAAAATTTTTTGTATAAATTCTTAAATAATTAAATATTTAATTTTAATCCATTTTACTAAATTGAATTTTTTAATTTTGAATTGAATTATTAAAAATTAAATTTTTAATTATTTAATTTTGAATTTTTTTATTGAATTCTTAAAAAATAAATTTGTAAAAACTTTTATGGATTCTTAAAATTTTAATTTTTAATTTTTAAAAATTTTGATTGAATTAAAAATCTCCCAACATACTTTCTTTCAATTTATTTTTAAATTTCATATTTTGTAAAACTTTAGCCATTTTGATGCACCCCCAACCCAGCCACCCTTCACCATTAGCCTTGACATTTGCCTAATATAGAAAGTTGCACCATCACTCAGCTGTGGGCGTGTCGCGCACAGCCCACACTGATGAGCAGAAAGTACGCCCGCCCCCCGCCCACACTCTGGCTGGACAAATGTTCAAATTTCACTCGATTGCACTCGCTCCCTCCCCCCCCCCCCCTGTGCGCATGTCTTTATCTAAAAACTATAAAATCCAAATGATGTACAGATTTCATAATCAATCAAAGTCATAAATGAAAAGAATAAAACACAAAAAAAACAATTGATTGGAGGAACTGATTCAAAAAAAAGGAACCACCATTCAGTATGGCCTACAACCCCCACAAAAAGCGGCACTAAATAGGGTTGGGGGAGAGCGAGAGTGAGGTTTGGGTTGGAAAGGTGGCAAGGCGTAGCCAGTGTTTCCATAATGATGAGTAATTGATAGTGACATAAACGGTTGCCATTTGCCAATATGCTAGCAACGCTGGCACAGGGAAGGGGTTAGAGGGTTACCATTTACTACTAGGGGTTGGAGTACACGCCCAGAGAGGGTTGCCAGCAAAAGCCAGCAAGTGTTGATAATGATATCGAAAATCACTGATTTTTTTAACCCTTTTTGGCACTTTTTTTTTTTTTTTTTTTTGCATTTTTTGCATTTTTTTTGCATGTTTTTCGACTATATTTTTTGCCTACTATTTGGCTCATGTTTTGCCTATCTTTTGTCCCATTCTTTTGCCAATTTGTTGCCCATTCTTTTGCAGATTTGTTGCTTATTGTTTGTTTCACTCTTTTGCAAATTTCTTGTCTATTTTTTGTCTCACTCTTTTGCCTGTTTTTGCCTATTTTTTATCTCATTCTTTTGCCAATTTTTTGACTATTTTTTGTCCCATTCTTTTGCCCATTTTTTCCCCCACTCCCTTGCCCATTTTTTGCCTATTTTTTTCACATTTTTTCCACATTTTTTGTTTATTTTTTTTTTGGCCCTTTTTTTTTACCCCGTTTTTGCCCATTTTTTCCCCCTTTTTAGCTACATGTTTTTCGTGCCGAAATAAGCCCAAAAAAAACAATTCTCACTTCATTTTTGTTGTTTGTCGGGTAGTCTATAAAAATGCAATTGTTTAACCCCTTTTCTAACCCTTTTTGCTCTTTCTCTGTCTCTCTCTCCCCTATCTGCGCTGATTTATAGTTTTTGCAACAAGCTGTCGTGGCAAAACAATATTAAATCCCTGGTATCTGAGGCCAGCCGAGGGCATTGGATATCATAATTACAATGGCCAAAGCAACGGAAAGAGCGATAGAACAGGAGGAACAGGGACAGCAACAGCATCAACAAGGATATCCCAGCACACATGACTTCCGCTGCAGAGTTGGGGGTTAGCCAGACATGTCTGCTCTCGGCCCCATCATATTTTGGCATGGAAACACTGGCATCTGTCAAGCAGCAGCAGCAGCAGCAGCAGCAGAAATCCCTGCCAGACTTTCTAATACCATTGCATGAAATTATGTTCCAACAACATCATTATCAGCAAAGAACAGCAGCAGCAATGGGCACATTAATTAATAGTCTGCCACCAGGTCTGGGGGTGGTGGTGTAGCCGAGACATTCAAGTCATTAACCCCACCGAAGCAGGGACCCAACGGTGAGCACTTGTTCGTGCGGCATTTCCACGAACGGGATCGACTCATACGAGAGCATCAGCTGAAGCAGCAGCTATTGCGTGACGAGGAGCTCTCACTGGAAGCACCACCCACAGCCCCACCCACAGCCACAGCCAGCCACAATCTGCCACAGGAGGAGCCGACACTGCCACTGCCACAAGTACGGGAAACCCCGTCTGTGTTGGAGCATAATCATCATTGGCATGGTGTCGTCTATGATGGCAATGGCCATGCCAGGAAGCTGTTTGGCATTGCCCCACCGACCGCCCAACAGTCTCAGCCACAGCACCCCCACCAGCCACAACCTCAGTCGCAGCTCCCCCACCAGCCACAGCCCCCTTTGACCGTCCAGCCAGTCCGGGAAGTCCTGACCTCCGCTTACACTGCGCTGGCGGAGCCGCCCAAGGACCTCATCATTTACGAGCAGCAGCAGCCAACAAACGGTGCAGGACGAGGACGAGGAGGAGGAGGAGGACATTGTCGTACCGCCAACAAAGGTGAGTTTTATGCCCCAAACTAATTGTCAGCCAAGGGGTTTGGATGTGGGGTTCATTCTGTGGGGGCTTGCTTGGGTTAAGCCATTAAGCTGAAATGTGGATTATTATATTCAATATAAATAAATGCTGGACAGGGGGAAGTTTTGAGGGCGTTGAGAAGGGGCAACAAAGCTTGGAAGTTGGTTTGGGAGTGTTAATAAATTTATACAGAAATTTGAGTTAACTGGGGACACATTTTTTGGGTTTAAATATTCTTTAAATATTAAATAAATTAGTTTAATTCAATTCAAAAAATATTAAAAAATTTCGGAAAAAAAAATGAAAAAAAATTCTAATACAATTTATACAGAAATAAGAGTTAGCTGGAAAATATTTTTTGGGTTTAAATATTTTTTGGAATATTTAAAATAGTTTACTAAATATATTAAATAAATTTTAAACATGTAAATTTAAAAAATATAAAAATAAATTAATTAAAAATAAAAAATTTATACAGAATTTATAGTTAAATGGCAATTTTTTGAATATTATAAAAATATTTTAAAAATTTAATAAAAAATGAACTTTAAATTTAAATTCAATTTAAAATAATTTAAAATAAAATCAAATAATATTCTCTTAATACTTCTGCTGCACATTTTCACCATTTTCAATACTCCCCCTCAAATATACCCTCCCATACCTCCCAGTACTTTCTGCCCCAAACTTTTGTTCACCTTTTTCTTTTCATTTCCTCTGCCCAAAAATCCAATTCCAACTGACCCAAACCCAAACCCAAGCCCTCAATTCCAACTGACCCAAACCCAACCCCAACCCCCCAACCCAACCCCAACCCACACCCCCATAGAACACACCCCCATAGAAAAAATTCAACTCAATTACAAGCTCTCAACTTAATACAATAGTACATGCCATGCCAGCACCTAAAATTCAATGCACCCCCAAATGTCCAACCCTCCACACACCTACACTCTTATACCTCAAGAATTGCCAACATACAAACTCCATTTAAAATCACTAAAATATTAATAAATTTAACAAAAGTGCGAACAAAATATGCGTGAAAATTCTCAAGTACATTCAGGCAGGGGGGAGGGGGGCACAGGCAACCTTTACAACTTTATTTAATGGAATTTAAAACCACTTTGTCTGGCCAGTGCGTGTGGGTGGATGGGTCATACAGGTTGGTGGGTGAATGGCTCTTTCAGTGGGTGGGTGGCTGCCAAAAAGGTTGCCTGCGGCGCACGAACCACAATTGCATGAGGTAACCTAACCTTTGACAGGGAAACACAACTAAAAAACTGAGCAAAAAAAAAACTCTACAAAAAAATTCACCCCACAAAAAGCAAAAGTACAAAAAAAAAAAAGTGAAAACCCAAAGGGAAAGCTCTTCTAAGTTGAGCTGCTGCTGCTGGTGTCACTACCAACTGTGACCGCCGGGTACTCTGAGCAGCTTATGGCCAATTGAGACCCTGCTGGGGTGGGCCAGCACACCCCCTCAACAGTCAGCTCTAAAAATCTACTCTTATGTGAAGTAAATCCAATAAAAACGCTTTACAAGCTGTAAAGCAAAGATCATAAATCCATTTTGAAACCTCGAACCGCCACCCTCCAGCCACCATTCAAATGCGATTTAAATTTTTTACACGACTTAAAAATGGTTGCTCAAGGGCACAAGGGTTAGATTTGCATAGATTGATAGGTAGTAGAGATTACGGGAAGGGAAGTTGGGAAAAGCTGAAAATGGCATACAGGAAGGGAAGTTGGATTTAGCCCTGAAAATGGCGTTAGATTTTAAGGGATTTTAATGGAGCTTATTAAGGGGTTGCTTCCGTGTTAAATAAAAGGCAGAGTTTGAGTAGAGTTATAGGTAAATAAACTTCAAAAATGGTTAGCAAATACTATATGATTAAATTAAAAGCCTACAAAAGCATACAATGTTCAAGAAGAGACATTAAATTTCTTCTAAACCGGAAAGGTTGCACTAAAAGTATGACTCATGTATACGAATTTAGTTTAGTTTTATATTCTAATACTAATAGACTTCATAAACTCCCAACATCTAGTTGAAAATAACAGTAGCCTAAAGAGTTCCTCTATAAAGTTCAAAGCTGTACTTTCATTGAAACTTTGTTAATATTTCAAAAAAAAATTAATAGATGGAAAATATATATAGATTGTCTTGTTCTTTAAAAGATTGCATATTTTATGATAAAGAAATTTAAGAAAACTATCTCTTATGTTTCGACAAGTTTTTCGGGTACTAAAAAAAATTTAGCACTCGAACAAAATATTTTTCAAAGTTTGTTTTATTTTTGTGAAATTTTAAAAACCGATGAAGAAAAAATATAAAACTAAAGCAAATTCATTATAATCCCTTTTTTCACATTACAAATCAAATATTACAAAGACCTTCCATACAAATATACAACAAGTAACTATAGAATACCTTTCTCATAAGTTCTTAAGTTTCTCCGCATCCTATAAAAAGTAACGGATTTTCCAGCAAAAAATTCTCAATTTTCCTACCCAAAATGGGGTTAAGCGACAGTGCCGCCTGTCAGGCAATATAAATCAATATATCTTCTGCCGAATCGATAGAAAAACTGTGAGAAAATTGTGAGAAAATTGTGCAAAAATTCCGTTAGATATCCCGTACTTAATCAGCGACCGACCAAGCACCCAAAAAACGGTAAGAAAAAAGGGAACCGCAATTTTTTCTGCTGCCCTTTTCTCACCCTCCTCCCCATAGACAAAAAATCGCACAAAAAATCACCCAAAAATATATTTTTTTTTTTTGGGTGCGCCTTTTGTTCAATTTTGAATTTCTTTCAATTTTTCGAGCGATTTTTTACCTTAAAAAATTACGCATTATTTGGGGTACATTCACCCGTAGGTAGGAGAGACCATAGAACATACCTATAGCCCTCAGCCAAGGGGTTGTTGCTACCCCTGTGTGTGCGCTCTCTATCTCTCTCTCTCTCCCTCTTCAACTGTCTTTAGTTTTGTGTGTATTTTCCTTAGAGCTAAGCTGTGGAAGATCGTTGGTAATCCTCGACAGTGATCCTCAATTTTTACCCTTAAAGTCTGTCAATTTTTTCTTTCCATTTTTTGCCTGTTTTCTAGCCAAAAAAAAAAAAAATTGCGCGCAATTTTCTTGGGTATTGTGTGAGGGAAAAAACCTATGGAAAATGCATTATTTTTGGGATACTTTTGCGAAGGGTTGCCACAGCGATTTGCTGTGGCAGATACGCCGCAAGGCAAGTCGAAATCAATAAACGTTAATAAATAATCCAAGACGGTGAAAGACGGGACTGAGGTTCCGCTCGGATGTTAAGGCTGCGGCGCCACAAATGCGGAAGTAAAGGGACAATTTAGAGGCGGCCTTTTGTGCTCTCTCTACTCCTCTATTGATTTCCGTTTGCTGGAGGTTTGTATCCTTCCTTCATCGATTTGCAGTCGCTTTTTTCGGGTTCTTTTTTGTAGGTTTTTTGGCGGGATATTTTTAGTTTTTTTCGAGCGAGAACAGATGAAAAGAGTTGAAAGTTATTTTTTGGAGGGAACTGCAGTTTCCAGAGGGTTCTCTTTTGTTGTGGAAAGGTTTTTGTTTGGCGGGGAAGCTTTTAGAGGCGATCAATGGGTGACAGTTGAGAAGGTGAAGAGAGGTACTTCAGGGAAGAGGGATTATAGTTTCATATATAGTAAAAGTTGTGTCACCAGATCCATAGAGAATACCTTAGAGAATTCCCTAGAGTTTCACAATCGTTTTCAATTATGTTGCCCATCTTTTGACAATAAATTTTCCCATCTCTCAGTTTCATTCCAACTCGACACATGCAAAATTCTTGCAAAATTAAAGCCAAAACAGCCTCAAATTTATTCGTACCCCCCAAAGTACTCACTGTCCCCCCAACCCAAAGCCAGCCCAATTGAGAAGAAAACTAAGGGCTGACCCGAACGAAATGCTAGTCTCGTCTTATTTGCTTAACGCAAATTGGTATGTCATTTTAATGCGTTGCAACAACAACACAACAACAGCAGCCACAACACAACACAACAACAACAACAACAACAGGCAGAAAAAGCAACGAGAAGCGACAGGAAAATTTGTTGGAAAATTTGCGCATATATGTAGTTGGAGTAGAAAACCACCCAAAACATTGTATGGACTGGACCTTGTTCCGGGGTTTTCTGTGGTCGTCCTTGTCCTTGTCCTGTCTGTTTTCGTCATGCAAAGTGTGTGTGGTTTAGCTCCCCCCTTTGCAGCAGCAGCACACCAACCAACCACCCATCCCCCGCTTTGTTCAACGAGAGGCTGCCAAGCGTTTATTTTCTTGATTAATTTCAATGCCCAAAAAGTTTTTCCTGGTCTGTCCTTCAATGGTTGTCATGTGTGTGTGTGAATATCTATCTATCTACCCTTTTGATACCCAGTAATTGTACTTGGAGAGTTTTGAAGGTCGTGTAGGATGAGTTTGAGATGTAGATGAATGTGTGAGACGCAGTAGATAGATCTTTTGGAGCACAAAGGATATGAGTTATATTTAGTAGTGGAGTATTAGTATAGGTATTAGTACTAGTATTAGTATTAGTATAGGAGATGTATCCCGACAAGTATGGCTCACTTCCATGTCTAAAAACAGTGCCTAAACTATGTATAAAGTCATTATCTTTCAATCTATGAAATATTGCAATGAAAAAACATAATTCTATCTATGAACAGGAGGCTCAGAGCTGTCCAAATTCTGTCAAAATTCATACTATAAATATTATTTAAATATATTTATTTAAATCCTACCAATGGATAGTCTCATAGTCGCATTAACCATTCAAATCTAGCACTGTCTTACCCACTGTAACTATGTATATTTGTGGACTATACAGTGTCCTGTCCTATGCTGTCCTATCCTGTATCCTGTCTGGTGTGTCCTGTCCTGCCCCGTGTCTGCTTTTGGCAAATAATCAAATTGCCTAGACACCGCCCAGGAACTTCAGGTTCGTCCCCCCCACAGCATCCAGAAATATAACAGACAACGTGGAAAACTATCCAAAAGTGAGTGGAACTGTTTATCTTTTGTCTCCCAGTGACAAGTTTAATCAGCAAGAGAAAAGGATAACTATTGAAATTAGTTGTGGGGTTGGTGGGTTGGCTCAACAATCGATTGATTATTCTGCATTTTCTTTTGGGCGGACTTAAATCATTTTGGCACTTTAATGTGAAGGAGGCGGCGAGACGAAGAGAGTGAGAGAGAGAGAGAGTCAAAGTACTGTTTGCTGTGTCCCGTGTCCCCGTGCATCCTGAGGCAGAACAACATTAATTTTGCAGTTTTAATTAAAATGTTTCTGGCGATAGAAAAGTCCGAGTCCGGAAATAGCATACGTAGAACGAACTTTTGCTCCTTCGCTCTCACACTCCCTCGCTCTCTCTTCTTATTTCGCTTACTCTCCACTGAAAGCTTAAGCAAAAGCAGAGGAACTGCAGTCACAGTCATAATCATAAAATGTTGACGCTGTCACCCAGAGCTGCATAAGCTCCGCTTCCACTCACGCTCTCTCTCTCTGCTGCTGCTGCTGCTGCTGCCCAATCGGTCTCCTCTTTCCACGCTTCCTTCTGCACTTGCTGCTGCTGCTGCTGCTGCAAAAAAAACAAAGAAAAAGCACACGTGAAACAAAGCATATAGCAGCGTGAGCGTGAGAGAGAGAGAGAGAGAGAGAGAGAGCGCGCTACAACACTTGTTGTAATTACTCGCCCATGCCCAAGTCGCAGTCGCCGTCCCAGTCGCGTCGCAGTCTCAGTCGCCGTCTCAGTTCAATGGCTGCGCTGATGTTTATATGAATGAGTTTTGTGTTTATATAATCACACCGAAATGGTCGAACTGCAGGGCAGATTGTGCAGGGATTCCGCACAAGGATGCGGAGAGCAGTACTCCAGCACAGTGGAACGAAATGGATAAATGTATGGCAGGCAATATAGTTGAAGTTGGTAAATAAGTAATATATTAGCAGATTTAATTTTGATTACTTTTAGGAGAGAGATTAATTTAAAGACTATATAATTTATATACTTTAAAGACTATACTTTATTTACTATATTTATGTACAATAGATAGTCCCTTTTAGATAAAGCTCTTAAACTAAACTAAACAGCTCGTAATCTAACGACTTATTTTCGAATATTTTGGAATAAAAGAATGCCAAGAATACTGCCAATAAACAAAGAAAAAGGGAAGAATAAAACTTATTTTCAATAATCTAGAATTCCCGACACTGTCTGGCACATTGACCGTAGAATATAAACAAATGATATAAACATTATGCATACAATATGTACATATAATCCAGAGCCAAATCAGAATGTTGCAAAAAAGTTTCCTAAACAGTTTCCAATCGATAGCATCAAAAACCCTCACATATCTACGGCAAAACTGCACAAATCCAATATGCAACTAATATCGAACTCTCCCCCAAGAACAATACACAGCAAAAAAGAACTCATTATAAACGAACTTTCTGAAGGCAATCTCCCTAAAGTTTGACCCATCCCACGACGCTGCCAATGCAATAATACTTTCCATATAAATTTTGCTGCTATGTACAGCAGCAGACACCTTCTGGGGAGCATATAAGACCAACAGACTCCCCTGTGTGTACCACACTTAATTATGATTTACGTGGCAGTGGCAATGGGTGGCAAGCACAGGCATTGGGAGGATATGCAAAGAAATTCTAGGAAAACGGCAACTGCGCAAACCCCAAAGTCCCCACTCCCACCCTGACGGATGAAACTGCATAATACATAGGCCACACCCATTCCGGAGGAGAAGTCAACTTGTGGCCTATGCTAATGCAGGAAAATGTGCAGGGGAAAGCGCAACAATAAGAGAGAGTGCAAGGAGAGTGCAAGAACGGTCTGAGATCGAAATGCAGGCGACAAAGAATACGTTCCACACAGCTCAAACTCAAACTCACACACAGACACGACACACGCTCATTTCGACTCAACTAACGGTGCAATGCGACCAGGGGTTGATTGTGGAATGAGTGGAGTGAAGTGCAAAGCAGAGAAGAGTGAGTGGAGTGCTGGGCAAGCAACAACAAAGAAAACCAGGAATAGGAAAAACTGCTGCAAATCATAAAGCATATCACACACACACACACAGCCGCACACACAAACGTTACACACACGCAGAGCGTCGACGGTAGAGAGACAGAGCAAGGCAACAATACGAAATGAGTGAGAGAACAGCAGCAGCAGCAGCAGCAGTATTGCATTGCACATAACGGGGTCCGACTGGCACTCGGTCTGCTGTCAGTTGCACCATTCGGTAAACGAAGCTAGAAGGAGAAGGTCGGGTCGAAAGCGAAGAACTAGCAAAAAAAACGAAACGAAGTTACAAAAAAAAAACCAAAGTGCGACGACGGGCAACGAACGAACGAACGAACGAAAAAAAAAGAACTCTAAACACGTGCGTGCGTATATGTCGGTGTGTCGGCTGTTGGCAGTGAATGCTTAAAGTGTCATTCAAAAAAATTTGAATAAAATTTAACTATTTGTGTAGTGCTGCTCCCAAAAAAAAACTGCAACAATATGATGCTGCTACAGCAACGTCTTTGGGATGCCACAAACGGGACATCAAACGCAACAAAAACAACAACACAACAACAGCAGTCCGCAAATGCGGAGGATCATCGCGAAAGCGCAACAGCAGCAGCGGCAGAACAATGTGAGTTTCGTTTCGTTACAAGGTTGCCAGGCAGCCTCAAAATATGGGTACAAATTAGAGTTGCCCCCCTGGTAACAAAGGGTACATGCTGTTGGGGTACTTGCAAATTAATCAGAGTTGCATATGGAAATTTTTTTTGGCAATATTGAGGTTAGGTTGAGGGAGAGTATCTCCGCCGGTGGAAATATTTAAATTGGGGAAATTATTTAAAATTATTTTAAAATTATAAAAAAATATTTTAATAATTGGAATTATAGTTTTATAAGAGTTATTCTGATTAAAGTTAATTTTAGTTATGAATTTACGGGGTTTTTTTTGGTTAAATATTAAATATTCATCAAATTGATTAATAATTCCTAAAATAAAAACACGCCTATAAAAAAGATACAACTCCTCTACCTGTTAGCTCCGATTTCTTTTTCACTTTCTCAAGCAATAAATTTTACTCAAACAAGAGTAGATATGCACAAAGAAAGGAACAATTCGAGCATGCACAAAGAACGGAGACACCGATGATGATTACACGCCCACACATTAGCATTAGGGAACTGTTCCTAGAGCCTGTATAATAAAAGATCTCTGAGGCACACACAATTTCCCTATCAGATTGAACGATTTCATGGGGTTTTGGCAATAGATTTGAGATGATGTCCGGCTGGGAGAGCGGTTCGGTTCGGGCAGCAGCTGTCCTTGAGTATCCCACTGAGCGAGCGTGTGATCGGAGTCGGCAGTCTCCCTCTCTCTCAGACTCTCTGTTCTGTTTACATTTGCATCCTGAAAGTGTCCTTTTTACCTGTGTAGAAAAAGAACTGTCTTTTTTTTTGTGTGTTGTCTATGGGTATTTTGCATGAAAACAAAAGAAAAAAAAAAACGAAACGTTTTTTTCTGCTTATTTCGGGGCTCCTTTTCCTTCGAGTCTTTTTAGAGGTTTTCTTTCGTTCCTTTTTTAAGGGAAATTTAAGGGAAAGCATTTGTAGAAGAATAGAGAAACCAAATTAGCCACAAAAGGCAATTTTTGTGTAATTACATCTAAGCCAAAGGTACAGCCCAAAGAAGACAATTCCTAACATGCAGATCATCTGCACAGCTTAGATAGATGCCCACAGATCCTTTTTGACTAATGCCACTTGTTTATCCTTTCCTTTCACACCAAGTGGCAAGTCCCATCTAAGCTCCCCACCCTGTCTGCCCCAAACAGCAATCCCACAAGAGAAAGTCCATTACATGACCACAATGTCCGAGTGTCCAAAACGGGTAATCTGTATATTTATATACAGCTCTCCTGCCCGGGCCCCAGACATTATGCACAAGGATTCGCCCAATATATTGTCGTAAAAATATGTTACTTTTTTTTTTTGTTCTGTTGGTCCTGCTGTTGGCTACTACTTTGCTTACGCCCCCGAGGGAGCTATAAATTTAATATCTACTTTGCAAAACAAAAAACCAAATGGCACACAGACCAAAAAAGAAAAAAACACAGGACACTGTATGGACGGTAGAGGACATGGATGGACGGTAGAGGACATGGACGGTAGAGGACACGAATGGACACAGTGGTGACAAAATGGAATGAGAAATTTGGGTGGATTTATGCCATTCAGCTGTGAGTGAGTTAGGGATTGACTTTTGGAAAAGTAAAAGAATAGAGAGAAGCGTTTGGAATGGAAATTAGAATGGGCAAAATATATATAATAAATCCTTGAAAAATCAGTGTTAATTTTTAGCACTTTTTTTTAGCATTTTTTCCCCACTCCTTTTCTCTCCCAACACTCAACCAAAATGTTGTAAAAACTACTCAAAAAGCAAGCATTAAGTAAAGCAGGAAATGGACACTTAAAAAGAAAAACTTTACAACACTCATGCACTCAGCGTAGCTTCTCCCTCTATCGCTCTCTCGCTCTGTCTCTCTGAGAGCTTATAGCTATAACAAATTTTTGCATGTTATATGCCATAAGAAATGTGTTATGTCCAAATTCTTAATGGACATTTTACGAGCCGGCGTCAGACATGAACAGGGAAAGACACTCCCCCCACTTCCTTTTCAACACTCCCTTTTGGCAGTGTAGAAAAATGTTCTGAGGCGTTTTCAGTGCTCGGAATGAACTTGGAAGGTGTCATTTGCATTTGCCTTGCTTTTTGCATTAAATATGATTAAAAATTTAAACTCAAATTTGTTTTTCGGTTTTTTTTTCATTGCAGTTATGCGACACATGTCCAACTCACCCACACCGCCATCTCCACTGCGTTCACTATCAGGTAAATACTATATACATATATGGCTATATGTGGGTGACCATTGAAGAGACATGACCATTGAAGTTCATGTCCGACTTGGGTTCCTACTCCTGCTCCTACTCCTACTCCTACTCCCACTCCTGCTCCTGCTTCCTAGATCCTACTCCTACTCCTACTCCCTGCTCCTTTAGGCTACTTCTGACTCGTGTCGTGAACGTGGCTACTTTGTGGCCAAATTGATTACTCACACGAGCTGCATTTGGCTACAGACAATTTTTATAGTTTTATTTCTCTCCCTCTCTCTCTTGCCTTTTGCAATATGCAATCAACCCCGTACCCCAATAATTCCTCTATCCCCGTTTCTGTATGGGTTTTATGTGCGTGCCCCTCGGCTCTGGGCTCTGGGTTTGGCTCTGGACTTAGGTAGTAACTCAAAACTCTGAGGCTAGAAGTGAGCCTGGAAGTGAGGCTAAAGTCTGATGTTTTGGAGTTGGGTCTGTCAGTGGAAATGAGGCATTAGGTTTAGGGGTACCCATATACATAGGTAGATACATAGATACTCGTATTGGCTATAGGTGCTGCTGCTGAGGGACGACTATCTTGTGGCCAGCACGTGACTGAAGTGTGACTGAGCTCTGTGGCAGCAACACCTTTGGGTTGGCCATAAGAATGAATTATGGGATTATGGGAATTTAAACTGTCATAAAAGGAGTAAAGTGGGAACAGCTGGAAGGAAGGTGATTGAAGTGCAGGATAAAAATGGATAAAAATAATATTTTTTAAACAAAATTAAAGCTAAAGAATATAGAAAAATTAAGATAAAAATAAAATAGAATTTGTGAAAATATTTAACGCTTGAAAAAAAGTACGACAAAAAGTACCAAAAAGGATTATTTTTAGAATTATTTAAAATTTATTTTTCACATAATTCTCAAAAATTATTTATATAAAAATTCTTTCCCACTTCAAACTCCTTATAATTTCTAGAAATTAATAAATTTAAAAATTTCCTCTAACAATTGCTGCCATTGTTCTGTTGAAAATTCAAGGTTTTTCCACCCCCCTACAGCCTATTTCCATTGAAATGGAAAAATACACCCACAAATCATTTTCGTTTCCACCCACACACAGCCACCACGCAGTGCCCATTTAAAACCAACCCCCACAAAGCTACAAAATTTACATCAAAGATCATCCTTCTTATGTATAATGTAGCACCTATGCTCTTTTGACCTTCGGGTCTGTCTCCCTCCCTTGCTTGACCCCTCGTCTGACCCCTCTTTGGCACGCAAATAAACAAACAAAAACAACAATTTGTCAGAAATGTAAATTTTTCCTTTCCCTCTCTTTGTGAGCATTTAAATGATTGTCAGGCTATTATGTCACAGGACCCCGAATGAGCAACCCCTAACAAAGTGCAACTAATCTATGCAAAAACATGCATAGGGTAGGGAAATTCCACCCCGATTTGAATACGAGTCGCATTAATAGGGTTGCCCAACCCAATCTCTGATAGTAGACTGACAATTAAACTTGCATTTTTATTGGTTTACACAAATTATGCGAGTCAATGGAGTAGTACAGGGTGCCTGCCCCCCCCTACAGCACCCTTCCCAACCCATTATTATGCATATTCAAATGTGTCACAACAGCTAGGGGTTGGGCCAAAAGGGTTGGGCCTAAAAAACTCAAGTGGCAATAGAAAAAAAAGAGCAAACTGTTGCTGTTGCCCCTGTTGAACCCTGTTTAACATATCATTTGAATAGCGTTGAGGTGTGAAGAGCCGAAGGGGTAGGGTATCCCTTTGCTGTTGGGTAACCCTTTCACCGTTTTTGAGTGCCGTTTTTTTCGAGTGCTGCCACTTGTTGAAGGGCGCTCTTGCCTCTTCCCTTGCCGTTATTCAAATTGAAAGGATTTTTCGGTTGCGTGAAGTTAATTGCGGCTCACTTTAAAAAGGGGGTAATTCGATGCAGGATATTATAATCAGCGGATTTTGATTGGGTGTTTCGGAAACGCTGAAAGTTCCTCCTTCGAGGCGTTTCGAGGGCGTTTTGTGTGTGTGGCATGCAAAACAGGCATTGAGTGGCTTTTGAACAGGGGATTCCTTATGGTGTACCTTCATAATGAAGGAGTTAATGGAGTTGAAAGGCGTGACGAGCTGTTCGATTTAAGGGCTTTAATT
Source organism: Drosophila bifasciata (assembly GCA_009664405.1). Classification (NCBI taxonomy): domain Eukaryota; kingdom Metazoa; phylum Arthropoda; class Insecta; order Diptera; family Drosophilidae; genus Drosophila; species Drosophila bifasciata. The sequence continues at coordinate 9,972,284 of CM019042.1, forward strand.
TTGGGGGTAATGAAAGTGTTCAGGGTTAAGGGCTGGTATTGTTAAATGTTAATGAGGGCATGCTTTGAATTGATTTTTGAGAATTATTTTGTAAGGTATGAAAGCTTTAATAGATGGAAATTTATTTATTATAATATTTTTAAATAATATTCTAAATATTTTAAATAATTAAATAAAATTTAAACTTTAAATAACATTTGCATATTTTTTAAGTAATATTCTAAATAATTCAAAATAATTTTTTAAATAATATTTTCATATTTTAAACAATATTCTACATTATATAAAATGTGAAAATATTATTTAAATATAATTTAGAAAAATTATTTAAAATATTCAATTTAAAAAATAAAATATATTATTTTATAAAATATGAAAATAAATTCTAATATTTTTAAATTATTTTAATGGTAAAAATCAAAAGATTTTTTCAAATAAAATCATAAAATACTAGCATAAAAACAATTTAAAATGCAATTTATTGAGTTGCACATAGAACAGCTTTTTAACTACCATAAAGCAAGATACCTACACAGCTCTCCCCAACAACAATTTTCAAATCCTAACACTTTTTGCCAATTTCGATTTTCAAATGTGACACTTTGATTTTATTTCGCTTACTCATCATACATCAGCATGTAGCTAAAATGTAGCATGTAGATAAAATGCATGAGATATGCCCAGAAAAATAATTGGATTGCCAATCTGCCTCTCTCGCAGTGCACTCTCTGCGCGCTCTCTCTCTCTCTTCTCTCTCACTCTTTATGCAGCTCTTTGGTCATATCTTTTGCCCTATAAATCGGAACAGAACGCACTTTGCCCCTGCCCCAGAGTGTTGCTCGGAAAAACCCACCCCTGAAAGTGCCTGTGGGGGGCAACACTTCATTTGTCAGTGGAAACATTCACACATTGAGGCATTCAGGGCATTGTGCCACAAGCAGCAGCAGCAGCAACCTGCTCTGGGTCGTGTCTCTGGGGCACAGACACAGCACCGTGGCATCACCTGGTTCGGGGATCGCTGCAGGCGCATTCCACGCCACAAAGGATTCAGCCACACAGTGTTGCAAGTCTTCGTTCGCTCTCTCTCCCAGTGTGTCTTCCTGGGGACAACTTGCTGCAAGCAGCTTCTTGACTTTCCCGAAAACAATGCAACATTTGAACCCTTTCTTTTTTGGGTTTCTGTTGGGTTTCCCTTTTATCCAATGGCAAGTTGCACTTTCCCTAGCATATGCACCCCTTGCCACCTTGCATTCGATGTTGCAGCATTTGTAACGAATTGTTTAAACATTTTACAATCTCTCTTTCTCTCGGGGGGTTGCAAACTGTTCTCATGCAAAAAAGGGTGACAAATTTTCCTGTGTGTAACCCTTAGATCGCATTTTTCCTGACTGCTTTCCGATTCGATTCCTTTTTTTTTGGCCTAATTATGTTATGGCGAATGCAACTTTTTCAACCAGGAGTCATGGAGTCGTAAAAACAGCTGCCCACATGCCACATTCAAAAGTTTCCCCATATTCACCCGCATTCGAAATGATTCATTTGGCAGTATACTCACTCAAAGGCAGGTCCACCCGCAGTGGGGCGGTTTGGAATATATCCGCTTAAAAATATCCGATATATCATATCTGGTTTTTTTTTATTGTATGCTTTAAATCGGTTTAAAGCGTTTAATTTGTTGCCTTGTTCTTGTTTCTTGTGACGGAAACGCTTGTTAATTTTTTTACAGGATTTTTGGAATTTTGGAAAGCGGTTTAATGTTGGTTTAAAATGGTGGAACAATTTTAAAGGATTTTTGGGATATATTTTTGTGAGTTCTGCAATGATTTCGGGTGACTTTACGTGGAGTAAAATGGGTTAAACTTTGCTTAAGTTTAAATTAAATGAAATTAAATGATGAAAAAAATATAGAAAAATTGGTTTAAAATGGTGGAAAAATGTTGTAGGATTTTTGAAGCATAATAAAGTGAGTTCTGCGATGAGTTCGGGGGATTTTTCATGGAGTAAAATGGGTTAATGTTGTTTAAATTTATATTAAATGATGCAAAAAATATTAGAAATCTAATTTAAAATGCTGGAAAAATTTTAAAGGATTTTTGGGGAATATTTATGTGAGTTCTGCAATGATTTTGGGTGACTTTTAACGTGGACTAAAATGTGTACAATTTTATTTAGATGTGACATAAATGCTGCAAAAAATATTCCAATAAATATTAACCAATCAAGAAAATTTGATAAATATTGTTACAGCTCTTGGACCTATTCATATTCCATTTTTTTTTTAAATTTTTATTCTCAATTCTATTCATTTTATTCTTCACATCCTGAACCTTCCTAAAAAGGGTTAAAATTTTTTAATTCTAATTAAATGTTGCAAAAATTATTGCAATAAATATGAAAATTTCTGAAAATTGAATAGTCGTTGCTACAGCTCCTGGCACTCTTCATATTCCATTAATTTATTTAATTTATAATTTTCTTCCCCATTATATTCCCCACTTCCTGTTACCCATCTTGGTAGTCTCCTCTCCGATCTTTGTTTTATATATTTTGCCTGTCGGATGCGCTCATCTTCGTCCATTCTCTCGCCCATCAAAATCAATAATTTTCCGTTTAGAAAAATTATGAAATCCGAGCTCTGCTGCGCATATTTACTCGTAGAAAAAAAAAGACAAAAGACGACAGAGAAAGCTTCCTGCCTGACTGGCCGATGTGGCCTCTGATGTTGGGCTATTTTTCAATTATTATGCATGATTGGGTTTTCAACATCAACTCGGGATAGATGGGGCTGCTGTCTGGATGGGGCATGCCACAAAGGCGAACGAGGCGAACCCTTCCGCTTGAGCCGTCTATCGTAGCTAACCGCAGGACTGCAGACATTGGACAGGACATAGTCAAAAAAAAAAGGATAGCCCCAGCCATTCAATTGGAAGATTGAATAAAATTTGCCTTAAAAAGGCTGAAAGAAAATAATTTATAGATAAAGTCGAAGAAGGGAATACACTTACTAAAGGAAGAGAGAGAGTGAATTGTGGGAAGTGGTTTGATTTTTGGAAGTTACTAGCTGGATTTTTTTAATAATAAATATAATCTACGCTCTTCAGATGTATTTTTTTTATTTTGTATAATAATTTTAGAAATTAAACAAATAATTCTTCTAGGAGGTTTGAAAAACTTTTCGAATGTATTAAAATTCATTAAAAGGATTTGATTTTAGAATTTTTCGCGAATATTTTTTTTCGGAAATTTTAATATTAATATTTTAAATAAAATACATTTAAATAAAAATAAAATAAAATACTTAAAAATAATAGAATATTTAAAAAGCTGCTTCTGTTGGTTTAAAAAAAACAACGGCAAAAACTTGCGTAAAAATCATCGAAAAAAAAGGCCTAAAAATCCCCCTTGGCTCTCACTTGAATCTTTCTTCCCTCAAACAATCCCTTACCTACATTACACTCTTCCTTCATACATTCCGCATACCCTATTTTGGTACGCTTTATACCCTTCTAAAATAGCTGTAGAAATATTGAAAAAACTTGTACAGTCTTTTTGGTTTAAAATGAAATTATGCTGCTGCGTGTGTTGTCCAGTCCAGTCCAATTGGCTACTTGAACTTCATTGAGTTGGAAAATTGAAAAGCAAACTGCAAACACACACACAGACACACCACAAAGATACAGCTAAACATACAAAATATCTCATGGATAAATGTTTTTCTTTTTTTTACTTACAGACTGCGGCAAAAGCTACGAGGAGGAGGACCAACAGGAGCTGGCCGACTGCGAGTTGCCACAGAATCTGAGCAGCAAGCGGCAGGCTCGTGAGCTGGATCCAGAGCTGGAGAACGAGGTGCTGAATCTGGCGCCGCCACCCAAGAGAATGGCGCTGACCCTGCCACTGGAGGTGGAAACGAAGCCACAGGAGGAGCCCGAGCCAGAGGCAGAGCCGGGAGCAGTGCCACAGCAGTCGCTGCTGGACTTTGCACCGGGCAACATGCAGCAGGCGTTGCAGTTGCAGCTGCACAGCTACATCGAAATGGTGCGCCAACTGGCACCGGAAGCCTTCCCGAATCCCAATTTGGCCTCGCAGTTTCTGCTGCAGAATTCGCTGCAGGCGCTCGCACAGTTCCAGGCGCTGCAGCAGCTGAAGCAGCACTCGCCGCAGAACTACTCGACGCCGCTGAGCAAGTCGCCGCTGAGGAGTCCCTCGCTGAGTCCAGTGCCGCGGCACAGCAGCAAGTCCGGGCAGCAGCAGCAGCAGCGTACGCCACCGAATAGCCTAGGCATGAGCAGCACAGTGATGACACCAAATACCCCTAGTATGCAGCAGCAACTCCATCACACATCCTCCTCGACGAGCACACCAAAACCACCGAGTGGCATGACTGTGGCCTCGGCCATGGCCAAGCTGGAGCAATCGCCCGAGGAGACCACCGATCTGGAGGAGCTCGAGCAGTTTGCCAAGACCTTCAAGCAGCGACGCATTAAGCTGGGCTTCACCCAGGGCGATGTGGGTCTGGCTATGGGCAAACTCTATGGCAATGACTTCTCACAGACGACCATCTCGCGGTTTGAGGCGCTCAATCTCAGCTTCAAGAACATGTGCAAGCTGAAGCCACTGCTCCAAAAGTGGCTCGAGGATGCGGATACGAGTGTAGCCAAGTCCGGTGGGGAGTGTTCAACATCAACACCATGACCACCAATTTGTCCAACACACCGGAGAGCATACTGGGGCGCAGGCGCAAGAAGCGCACCTCCATAGAGACGACTGTGAGAACAACCCTGGAGAAAGCCTTCAATATGAACTGTAAGCCCACATCGGAGGAGATCAATCAGCTGTCCGATCGCCTGCACATGGACAAGGAGGTGGTGCGGGTGTGGTTCTGCAATCGCCGACAGAAGGAGAAGCGCATCAATCCCTCGCTCGATCTGGACAGTCCGACGGGCACACCGCTGAGCAGTCATGCCTTTGGCTATCCACCGCAGGCGCTCAATATGTCCAATGTGCATCTGGAAGCGGGCTCCGGGTCGCTCTGTGGCAGCTCTATAAGTTCGGGGGAGTAAAGGAGTACTCCTAGTCGAGTGGAGCCATGTATATAGTCAGCTATTAGTTTGTAGTCGCGCCCCTGTAACACTCCAAAATCTTCCAAACAAAAACATTCCAAACAACATTCTTCTCTCTCTCCATATCAACAAAAGCAAAAGCCATAGATAGGCCATAGTATATATGCATTATGAGTATATAGAGGAACTTAGGTGATAGCCAGTCGTATCAGTAAAAAATCCATTACGAATTTATGTAAATCTATATACTAAAACTATTCGTATCTGTAATCTGCAAATTGCAACTTGCAACTGCAGACAGTTCCTAGTTATAGCCATAGGATCTATGTGTAGCTGTTGTGTGTAAATCCTGTATGCCTATCCCCTACCCCCTAGTAATATATATATTTATGTGTATTTATGTATACTGTATACTGATATTGTTGTACGATGTCCAATTGTAAATTGATCTTGAAACACACACAAAACTTTTAGGAGTTGGAGTTCTTCCTAACAACTCCTAAAACAACATTCAAAAGAAACATTCAATAAAAATTATTCTGGAAAATGTATTTATTAAATTAAATTGTGTTTTTAATTATTTTGGGAGGGAAAAGGGTTGAGGGTAAATATTAAAAATATATTGAAAATTTGCAGAAAAACCTCCGCTGAAATTGGTATCATAGAATGTAGAAAGGGTTTGCCTTTTGAAAACTTACTGAATGATATCTTGATTTGGTTAAAAGATACGAATTAAAATGGAACCTGATAGAACCATGGAAAAACTTTTTTAAACCCCAAAAAGTAAATACATACAAAATGTATTAATTGATACATATATATAGTATTTTTATATAAAAAGTAAATTATAGCCATGAATGAACCTGGCTGATAGCCAAATTGCATTAAAAACCCCAAAAAATATATTTTGGAATTTTGAATATATTTTTAGAAATCATGGAAAACATCTTGTATCTAAAAATTTTACGCATTCAAACATATTTTTTAATGTCTCTATAATTCTCCTTTTTATTTAAACAAATTTTGTGATAGGTTTTGCTCTTGCAGACGTTAATACTTTTAGTGGAATTAATTTTCAAACGAGATACTAGGGAAAAAATTAGTTTGTCAAAGATACAAAAAAATAAGTAAAAAATAAACATATGACACATACTTTGAACATGCAATATACACCCAAAACCTTTTTTTAAATCCCAAAAAATATTCTGCCTTTATTTCTCTTAACTAGCATTAGTATTTAAATATATAAAGTAAAAACTAAATTCCTCTAAATATTTTCTACTACCTCTGCTCCCCCACACTTTCCTCCTTTTTGCCACTCCAAAGTATATCCCAAAAACCGATTTAGCTTATTATTCAATTAGTTCCATATGCCAGATTTTTGATTGGCTGTCGTGTGCCACACACACACAAAACTCCTACTTGAATCTCATTAGAAGCTGCCTAAATAAATATTGATGGCAGATATATATATAGTAAAGTAGTACACTCGTATTTAGTTAACTGATTTCCTTGGGCCCTTGCGTAACCGTTTGCCAGCCACGCGTCAAAGGCAAACACGACCATTTTTTAATAAACTTCCTGGCAAACTCCGGGCCCTGTCGAGTAGCAAGGACATCAAGGACAAGCACACCAACAACCCCTTTATTTTCTCTACTGTTGTTGGGTTGAGTGTTGGATTTGTTGGATAAGAAATCACTTCATCTTCGTGGCAATATGGCAATGGGCCTGGCCTCCTGGCAAACGTCAGACAGCCCAAACCCTACCTAGCACAAACCCCAGCAAACCCTTATTTGTATATTGAGGCAAGCGTGTAAATCCTTTTTTTTTTAGCAACCCCCCAACCCTTAGCCCATAGAGTTTGCCGCACTCTGATTCGTTTAGGGCAGTTTAATGTGTGGCATGGGGCACGGGGCACGTATTTTCTAAAAAAAAAAAGGATGGGATGGTATAGGATAGCATAGGATGGGTATGGCATTGGATAGGGGAAAGGGTTCTTATGCCATCAATTCACACATAGTTATGTCATATGGTACACGCTTCGGTGGTTGTTCTTGTTGTTGTTGTTGTTGGCTCTGTGAAAGTATTTGATGTTCTCTCCCCTCCATCTCCCCATCTCCCAGTATTTGTAGGCCATTGAAATCGCTTAAGCAAGTCAAGTCTGAAGACTGGCTGGAAGCATATTTTATATGGAAAGTGTGCCAATAAATTAGGTAAATAAATACCTATAAATTCCGAAGAAGAACATAAATAGTATATTTTAAATAATAATATTTTAAATAAAAAAAAATAAATAAAAAAATATAGTTTTTATGAAAATAAATTATAAAATTTCGTGATATATTAAATGTCGAAAGAGAAAAGTATAAAAAATATTTTTAAAAATATTATTAAAAATTATAAAAAATAAAGTTATTATGAAAAAAATAAATTATAAAGTTTCACGAAACATAAAAACCGAAAGAAGTACGTAAATATATTTTAAATAATAATATTCAAAATAAAAAAATAATATAGAAAAAAAAATTAAATTTTTATGAATATAAATTATAAAGTTTACGATTAATTTTGATATATTTTGTGATATAATGATATAATTGTAGAACAGTATAGAAAATATGTTTAAATTTGAAATGTTTTCGAGGAAACCGGCTAATCCCTTTTGTAAATCTGATACGCTCTCTGCAAACCTTCAGTACTTATGGCAGTTAAAAGATTCTACAACCTTTAACTGTTTGGAATATGTATAATTTAAATGGTTTAAATTCTAAAAAAAAAACCTACTGAAAAAAAATACACTTAAATTCCCTGAAGCTTCCTCCTACATAACAAATGTTCACCAAAAGCCTTTTATGCCACTCAACAAAGCGAATTTGGAGCACTCCCACCAGCAAGGCAGTCCAACATTTCTAACATCGAAACGAAAAGCATAAAGAAAACTTAATTTTCGTTAGTCCTGCCAAAAGGAGCCAAGTTGATTAATGGTTCAAGGCGCCACGACATTCAAGTATTCCAGTAGTACGAGTATTATGAAAACGCATTCGAAAATTTCATTAAATTGTTATAAATGAAGTGGAGCAAAGTAAAAGGAGAGGAGAGTGGAGTGGAGGAGAGTAGAGCAAAGCTGAGTGGAGCAGAGCAATGAAGAGTGGAGGAGAGTAGAGTGAAGTAGAGGGGAGAAGAGTGGAGAGTGAAGTGACAGGGGAGGTCAAAATGAAACATTTCTTTCTTTGGTACGAAAATTCAATTTGCAAATGCAGCTCCAGCGCAAATCTATCAAACAACAAGTTGAATCAAATCTGTGGCAGGCGATCTTCAACCACCCGAAAACGGACCCCCCCACTTCCTTCAGTTGTACTATATAGCCCACGGGGCTTATCAACCCGCTTTGGACCAGCTCGAGTACCAGCTCCAGGGTCCAGGCTATAAGGACCAGCTAAAGGACCAGCTATAGAGTCCAGTAAGCAGCATCCAGATGAGGAGAACACACAGCTTAGGGCATTTTGAATATGGTCATGCAATTGAAATTTCCTCCCCTTCCTCCGCCTGCTCTTGTCCCCCCCAACCCCTCTTTGGGTTTTCTGAAAATCGTAATAGCTTGCAGCCATTTCTGTCCTTTTTTCTTTCATTTTTTTTGTTGGTTTTCATCGGAATGGACAGGCGACGTCTGCACGGGACTGATAACATTCAAGAAGTGGACTCCCCTGCTCCCCTGCCTCAGAGGCCTCAAGAGTGTCCGCCAATTATGTGAGAGTGCTGGGGCATCGATAGGCCTCTCCGTTTGATGTATGTTCAAAAGTGTGTGTGTGTGTCAGTGTGTGTGCGGGATGGATGAATGGCCTGGAAATTAAATAGGGTAAACACACACACACATGCTCTCGTTGAGATTTAATTTCTGGCTAGATTAAAAATGTATTCCTTGCTGTAGCTTTGGGCAGCATGAATATGCGAGTAGTGGAAAGCAAATGGGGAGGGAAATGGGGAAGGAAATTTATGTATGGATGTAGATTTCTTTTTAAGCTTAGCTCATTTTTTTGATGCGAAAAAATTAAAAAATAATTTAATTTACATTTAAAAGTGCACCAATGGCAGAACAGTACAGAAAAACTGTACCGTGAAAATTTAATTTTGTTTTCTATGATATTATTTAATTTTTTTACTGTTCTAAAATTTATTTTTCATAAAAAACTTTTATTATCCTTTTATTTTTTATTATTATTTCTTTTATGTATGTTATTTATTTGTATTTTTTACCTATTTATTGGCATATTTTTCAATTTTCACGGGCCCTCAAACTGGATGAGGAGAATACTTCAAATACTTTCATATTGATTGCAAGTATCACTTATAAATGAACTATACGAAAATCTAGGAAAAATAAAATATGTATTATTTAATAATTTTCAGTAAGTCAATTTTAATTAATTCAGATTTATTTGAACTATTTTAATGCACATTTTCAGACCCACTTTTTGAGATGTATATTTTATTATTATTTACGAATATATATATATATATATATATATATACATTGTATAAGCATAGATATTCCTCTCTATCAAGGCAACTTCTTTTTTCTCTGAATTACATATCCCTAATAATATCTAAAAAATTTCTAAATTTTTCTTTCAGTTACAATTTTCAACAAATAAATCTTCAAACTTCAATTTTAAACTAATAAATCTTCACATTGAGCAACGAAAAATTACTTTTAATGTGAATACGTACTCGAGCACGAGTATCTGTCATTAAAGTGCCTTTTGTGCTCGTCTGCCCATCTGTCCCGAACAGATATACTCCTCGAGATAGACTCGAGCAGACTCTGGCAATTTGTCGTACGAGTTGCTCGAGAGCCAAATGAAAAGTGCTCGAAAATTATATGTCGAGCATATGTTAAATTTCTGCGTGACTGACTGACAATTTGGTGCTTTGAATTTCAATTCAGCTGTAGAAGAAAAACGAGTGGGAAAGCGTGTGGGTGGCACAGGATGAGGCGATAGACGACACACCCTTTTTTTGTGTTTTTGGTTGTAGAGAGAACATAAGACTTGAGCAAACATTTGGCATAAAACAACAGGAGGAGGAGCGGGCAGGAGCAGAGGGAAGGCAGGAGCAGAGAGGAGGCAGGAGCAGAAGGGAAGGCAGCAGCAGAATCAAACGGGAGGCAGTAGCAGATGGGTGGGAGGCAAGCAGCAGCACAATTGAATTACAATGAAAATATGAGCAAAAATGAAAAAAAAAAAAGTGGGAGATGAGGAGGGAAGGAGGGAAAATCGCATACAAAAATTAAGCAAACAGGCGAAACAAAGAGACCGGGTTCAAGCCCGAATTGAAAAGTCTGAAAAGTGTGGGCCACTCTCCGGCAAATATCTTGTAGAGAGCTCTGTGGAGAAAAAAGCGCAAATTCAATATTTGCACAAGAAAACAAATGGGAACGACAAGTAGCAAAAGAACAGTGACAGGCAGATAGGAGAGGGGAGAGCAGAGAGAACAGGGACAGAGGACAGGGACAGAGGACAGCCCAGAGAACAGGGACAGCTCAGAGGACAGGGAACAGAGTATAGCTCAGAGGAGTAGAGGGGACAGAGGACAGCACAGAAAACATAGTCCATGAACGACAAATGCCCCAAGACAGTCGTGTAAACAATACAACAAATAGCAACAAAAAAACCTAGAAAAAAAACGCTAGAATAAATAAAAAAATGTAACAAATGAGAGAATAAAAAATGAAGAAATGGCAACTTCTGGCTGTGGAATTTTCCACCCTCAAAAATGGTAGCAAAATGGAAAACACAGAAACCATTTCAATGGCCGCTGGAAAACTTTAAAAAATGGAAGACGAAAATTTGCATGCGCCTGGACAGGAGAGAACAGTAGAGGAAAAGAGTGAAACCCCTGGGAGAGCAGTGGAAAATCAACCCCCTGAGAGACACTCCACCAATTAGCTGGACAGCTTTTACTTGATGCTTTTACTTGATGCTTTTACTTGATTTTTCTTCAGATTTGTTTTGGGGGGAGTTTCAAAAATCAAAGCCAATCAAAGGGGGCGTGATGCGAAATCAACACCAGCTTCGGGGAGGGGATGGGGCAGGGTCACTTGATCCCTTTTTGACATGTTTACACATTTAATTAACTTACACGCGCCGAAAAACTTCCGGACACACGAGGGATAGATAGTCCATGTCCATATCTATGTCCATAGGCCTGTCTCTCTCCCTGTCCCTGTGCCTATCCCTGTCCCTGTGCCTTTCCCTGTGCCTCTCCCTGTGCCTTTCCCTGTCCCTGTTCCTCTCCCTATCCCCTTTCCATCCTTTCCATCTAATCACACCCAAGCGTAAACGGAACCCCCACACAAAAGCCCAAAAATTCGGACGCTAAGAAAACAAAAAGGATAAAGACCTTTTCCACCGTTCCCCCCAGTTAGTTTTCTCTGCTCTCTTTTTGACAATTTGAAACCAGTTCAAGTGGTTTAATCATTTAACGCACATCATAAAAATCGCATCAAGTGATTTTTATTTACACGCACAGCGCCAAAAAGAAAAGGGAAACCCCCCAAATACGAGGGGTAGGGCTACAGAAGGGGTGGTGGATAGAGATAGGGATGGGGTTACAGATAGGGGTTGGGGTTAGAGATAGGGGTTGGGATACAGATAGGGATGGGGTTACAGATAGGTGTGGGGTTAGTTAGCTTCTTGGTTGGTTGGGGACGAGGCTGAAGTTCCAGCGAACCCTTTGAAACTCTAGGTGGCTGCTGGAAGTGACGAAAATGAGTTTCGCCCATTAGATAAGGTTAGTTTGATAATCATTTTGCTAAAAATAGAAACAAGAATGTGGAGCAGGGCACGAATAGAGTAAAGAATGTGGAACAGGGAAGAAACTAAGACGTGGCTCTTTGGGAATTAGTTTCTTAAAAATATTCTTCAATTTAATAATATATTTGGCTAATTTTAGTTGAATTTTTAATGGATATTCTTGAAGTTAGAAGTACCAGCAGTAATAATAGATTGAGAGGATAGGTGCCATTTTTTGGGCGTTTTTTTCAAAATGTTGCTGACTAAGCTGAGAGGAGGATCTATAGTCAGAAGAGATCTGCTAAAAAGAATTCAGACGGGTAATTATTGCCAGAGAAGATCTGTATATAAAACTAGTCGAAACATTAAAAGTAGTACTCCCGGTACTCAGTTTATATACCCACACTCCGTCTATTCTTTTTCCAACCTAATGACAATTATTCTAGATGTTTTCAAAGCATAATGTACATAGGAGCTCACTCCAGCTCTTCGCATCAACGAAGTACCATCCGGCTGTTATAACTCGCCCGCTCCCACATACAAGAGAGGGAGAGAAAGAGAGCGCGATCTTTGTTCTCTCTTATTCCGCCTATAATAATCATGCGATCCAAACGTTTTTCCGCAACCATTTTATTCTTTTTAGTACATTGTATAAAAAGTATACCCAAACCCAAACAATATATACATAACCAGACTGCATTTACAATACGTATGACAATTTCTCACTTTTTTATTTATTGATATATAATGGATGTATGTATGTTTCGGGTGTAATCGCACACCTTATGTGCCTAATACAATTCGATACAATTCGTATAAATGTTGCCCAGAAGCTGGTAGAAAAGATTGTATACCACAGTTAAACGTAGAACTACAGCTAAGCTACATAATAATAAATATGCCATAAGATTAAGTTACTTATACGATATATGCACCACATGGCATACATATATCTATAGGTATATATTTGGATGTTCATTCATATGTGTGTGTGTGTTTGTGTGGGTTATACTTAAAACAGTATACAGTAATGCTAGTTCAATCGCTAATCGAAATTTTGGCCAAAAATTCGTATATGTATAGATGTATGTATATGTAATGTATGTGGGTATGACAAAGTAAGTATAACAGATTATAACACATTCACAGTGCTTGATAGGGAGCACTCTAGCTTAATATATATATGGGGAAGTGCTTGCTAGAGCACTCTAGCTAGATATATGGGGAGTGCTTGATAGACTATCTAGCTAGACCATCCAGCAGTTCCCGCTAGACCATTTAGCTATTTAAATGGAGCAGCTCCTGCTAGACCATCTAGCTTTATGTACGGTGAAGTTCCCGCTAGACCTTCTAGCTTTATGTACGGTGAAGTTCCCGCTAGACCTTCTAGCTTTATGTATGGCGCAGTGCTAGCTAGACTTTCTAGCTAGATGTATGGGGCTGTGCTTGCTAGACCATCTAGCTTTAAACATGGCGCAGTGCTAGCTAGACTTTCTAGCTATATACATATATGGGTTAGTGCTTCCTAACCCTCTGCTACATATATGGCGCAGTGCTTCCTAGACTTACATTACTGTATGGCGCTCAAAACAACAAAACAAAATTCGATTTAAAAACTAAATGTGTGACTTTAACAACTTCAATTAACATATTGAAATTCATTTAAAATATGTTTTTAGTTTCGAGTGTTTTTTTTGGTTTTCTTTGTCTTCTTTTTGAGTGTGTGTTTCCTTGTGTTTCCTTGTGTTGCGTGTATGTACATAAATAAACTACAAACCTAGAAAAATAAGTGAGCGATAGATAGAGAGAAAGATAGAAATATCAACAAATTAACACACATTCGAGTGTGAAATAATCTATGTGTGAATTAAGTGTGTGTAAATGTATATGGCAGCCATTAGGAAACCATAAGTGGATGATCAGCCATCAATCCTTCATCTTTGCAGTTTCAGTGGCAGCTACTCCTTCATCATAGCAGTTCCAGCGGCAGCTGCTCCTTCCTCTTAGCTGTTCCAGTGGGAGCTACTCCTTCATCTTAGCAGCTCCAGTGGCAACTACTCCCCTGCCTGATCCTTCCTTCCTTCGTTGTGGCATTCCCCATCTAGGCCATCGGTGTTGGCGACATGCTGGCACGCGTCATTCGAGTTGGTGATTTGGTCGGTGTGGCTGCGCCGCTGCTGTTGCCACTGCCACCGCCAACGCTGGCACCACAAACCGCACCGCAGCCATGCAGCCGAAACAGTTCACCCACCGTAATGGCCACCTGGACAGCACCTTTGCCCTCCAGCACATCGGCAGCGCAGCATATAAGATTCTACAATAAAATAATATACAATTTAAAGTTAATTTTTAAGATAATCTTAACAAAAAGCATAATTTTTTAAGTGCTTTGCCAAAACAAAACCACAGTTATCGAGTCACTGGTGTGTGTCTGTACTAAGGCAGTTCCCAGTTCAATTGGTTGCTGTCTTAGCTAACATACTCTCAAACAGTGGCTGTCCAACTGCAGCGGGGCAAATTTGAAAATTGAAATCTTTCAGTTTTTGGTACATAATTTGTTTCGTATATATATTTGTTTGCATTTTGATTTGACGTTTTTATATAGCGCTTAGGTTTTGACATTTGTTGTGCTTAATAATAAATGCAACAGTTTGACATTTTCATTTCTTTTTTTTGCTTTTTTGGAAGTAAATTTCGACAAAAATTGTTTTTTGGCTGGGAGTTTCTTTTTGGAAAAAACCTTGGCAATACCATAAACCCATACATTCAGGTTTTGTATATATATTTGTATTTTTTTTTGTATTGTGTATATATATAATATCTGTGTATATATCTGTGTATTTGTGTTTGTTAAATATTGGCTTATAAAAATTAATGACTGATTATGGTTTTTGCTCTTTTTTTTTATAGCTGCCTCCAATGCCTGAATACTACAAATATATACTTTAATAATTTTGTTAGACAAAATATATATAGATCTGAGATTTAGTATATATATGTATTGTATATAATATATATTATATTTTCTTCTGAGAGATTTAGAGATTGTGCTTCTTTTAGAAATTTGATTAGCTTTCATTTTTCGCTTGTTTCATTTTTTTTTTGTTTAAGTTTAAATTAAATAAATAATTGTTTTTAAGGTTAATTTATAATGTTAGGAATGTTTTTAAGCACAAATTGTAGTTTATTTAAGTTATAGTAAATCATACAGATGAAGAAAAGCGTTCAGTTCTTGGAAATATATTTTTTAGTTAAATGATTGCATACGAGAAGTAAAAAGACTGCCATTGGATCCATAATGGATGCGTTATAGCTATAGTTTATGATAGTTATAGACAGACTAGAGACACTGTCGTCGATCTACAGTCAAAGGCACTATTTCTTCTGATTCTTCTTACGTGTTTTTTTAAATGTTAGAGCGATTTTTTTTTTTTTGTGTATTTAATGGATTGGAAAGTGCGTCAAAATTATTCAAAATGAGCAGCAAACAGCCTGAATGATTTGGAAAGTTTACTTTAAAGAATTAAATCAATTAAAGTGAAAAAAACAATGTTACAATGGTTTTTTGACACTTTTAACATCTACAAATCTTTTAAAAATTCAGCTGAATTGCTTACCAAAATTGTGCGCACTTGAAAAAACCTAAAACTTTCCTTTTCTATATATATCGCATTTGACTTGGTAAACTTT
This sequence comes from Drosophila bifasciata, assembly GCA_009664405.1. Lineage (NCBI taxonomy): Eukaryota > Metazoa > Arthropoda > Insecta > Diptera > Drosophilidae > Drosophila > Drosophila bifasciata. The sequence continues at coordinate 9,987,828 of CM019042.1, forward strand.
TTTTCAGTTATTTCTAAGTTGGTTCTGGGGACCAAGGTTTGAAATTGGTACAATTGGTTTTGCTATTGATTTGGATTCTATATAACTATTTTCACGCTTTTCTACAACTATTTTGTGTGTGTCCCTGCTTCAAGTAAAAACCATACAAACTTCAACTACAGCTACAGTAGCTATTCGTCCTAGCAGCTCCCGTAGCCATTCCTGCTAGCAGCTCCAGTAAGCTATTCCTTCTAGCAGCTCCCGTAGCTATCCCTACTGTTAGGGCTTCCTCCCACTGCTCTTCAAACTGTAACAATACCCGCAAACCGTTCTTTAACCTTTACCAACCTTTGCTTAAGCATCTAAAACGTTAACTTATTTAGGGTATATATATTCTATGGTTTATGGTTTATATATTCTATGGTTTATGCTTTATATATACTAACTATAGCTATGCACAATTTTTCGTTTTTTTTCTTTAGGGGTTTTTCTTTTTTACTTTTCTTTTGTGGATCGTTGCAAACTTGATCTTCATGATCTATGAAGGGTATATATATATATATATGGTATATATATCGTATGCATATAATTTTATATCTATTGAAATGAAGCGTATTTTAAGTTTTCAGTTCGGTGCAAATGAAAATGTCGAAAAATGTTTTGTAAAATATATGCTTAAATAAATTTAGAGTTCTATCTGTATGAAGACATGAACTAGGAATATGTGGGTTTCGTTTTTAGTTAATTTTTTTTGTTTTTGGGTATCTATAAGGTTACTGCAAGGGGCATACACAATTGAGGCTATTCTGAGCTAACTTTTCTCATAGTTTTATCATTGTTTAAAGTAAGATAAAGTAAAGATCTTAATATTGTTAAAAAATAGTCAGGTAAAACTAGTACAACCCTAATTCATACTTCTGCTAAGTATTCTGCATACAATGGTTGAGGAATACAAACAAAAACTGTCTCTTTTGATGCGTAACATCAGGCATGATTTGTGTGAGTCTGCGTTAAAGAACTGCTTTAAGATCTATTCTAATATTTGTACCATAAAATAAAAAGAAAATTATAGTTTAGGATAGTTTAGGATAGCTGCAATTTGTACACATTTAGTGGCTTATTTTAACTGTAAAACTTCTACTTTCTGTTCTAACAAATTCTACAATTTAATCCATTAAATTATTTTTGTATGTATTTTCTGCTAAAAAAAATGAAATATAAATAAATATATTTAGTGCTCCATTTTAATTGTAGAAAATACATTTTCAGTACTTCTATTTTCTGTTCTTATGAATGCTATAATTAAGCACATTAAATGATATTTTTAATGGATTTTCTAACAAGATTAAATACAAATAAACTTCCAAGTTTAATGGTGAAAACAAATCTAAGAAAAAAAAACATAGCTTCAGCTAAAAAATTTTAGCAATAAATTTGTACATTAATTCTACATTCTGTTCTTCTAAATAATTCCATAATATAATCCATTATTATCTGTTTTATAGATCTTCTGCTAAAGCTACTACAAAATTAAGTACAAAAAGATTGCTTTTAAAGGAACATAAACTTCAGGTTTGTTGTCTCTTAATAAAATAATATTAGTAAACTTCAGAGTGCTTCATGGAACTTAAGCTTGTGGTTTTAGTTGATAGATCAATGAACAACAGTTCAAAAGGGTACAGTCCAGTCGTAACCTCAATTGTGTATGCTCCCCTACGCAAATTGATTACAAAAATGTTCAAAGTCTTTGGGTTTGTCTCTCAATTAAATGCCTCAAAAGTTTCCTGTTTTTGGGGGTTCTCTTACATAGACTAAGTTATAGTAGAAATACATCATTAGGTTGTGTAAAAGCTGCGACTTAATTATACAAAAGCGGTAAAAACAAAAAGCAGCCTCCATAACTCACTAACAAAGTTGCAAAAGCGTCAAAGCGCGTGCTTAAATCTTAAATCTAAGGGCAAAATCAAGGCATTTCTAAGACAAATTGAAAGCTGTTTAGGCGTTTGTTTGTTAGCCGGGCAGCGGAAAGAATACAAGCCACAGGAAGGTGGCTATAAAGACGCACGACAGCAGCACGGTCAGCGTATGCGAATCGTGTTTGAGCAACGAAGTTCCCGCTTCGTTGTCCTTCGACTTGAGTTTCTTTTGCTGCAACTGCAACTGCAATTGTTGCTCCTGCTGCTGCTTGTCCTCGCCAATGCGATAGATGCTGAAGACCTCGACCTGAGGGGGCTTGCCATTCCGCTGCTGTTCGAAGAACTCGATGCGCTTGCTGATGGCTTCCTTGGCTGCGGCAGCGGAGATAGGAAGGACAGGTACGACAGGAATTGCTGCTGCTGTTGCCTCTGAGTGTTGCTGTTGCTGCTGCTTCTGCTGCTTCTCATCGATGAGTTGATAGTGTCCAGAGGGTCCAGCGGTGGCCACATCATGCTCGCTCTCCACAATCGTATGCAATGTGCGATTGTTATTGCTGCTGCTGCTCTGGAAGCTATGCTGGCCGTGTGCACTTAGCAGATTATGCTTAATCTTCTCGTAGGTCTTTTGCTTGGCTGTGCGCAGCATTTGCCCCACTGCTGACAGATGCTGCTGCTGCTGCTGTCTGGCTACCACATTAACATCATCATCATTAACATCAACATCATCATTAGCATTAACATTAGCTTTGGCTGTAGCTTCTTTGCCATTGATAAGCTCACAATTTTCATATAAAACATGGTCTAGTTGTTGTTGTTGTTGCTGCAACATCTGTTCTTGCTGTTGGCTGCAGGTTGTCTCAGTTAATTGCTCTTGCTCAGGGTGCACTTGGTGTTGCTGCTGCACAACAACAACTGTTTGATGCTGCAGCTGTTGCAGTCTCTGGTGCAACTCTTGCTGTATATGCTGCTGATGATGTGGATTTGCATCCAGGGCAATCAGAGCGGACACTGTGTGCAGTAGGGCCAATGCATTTGGCATGCGGCCAGCAAAAGTTTCATCTTCGTTATAGCTGGTATTGTTGTTGTGGTTGCTGCTGCTGCTGCTGCTGCCATTGACATATACATCAGCATCATAGTCATCGTCAGCGCGTGGCAATTGTTGTTGTTGTTGTTGTTCTTGTTGTTGTGGCACAACATCTTCACAGGAGCAAATCAACTCCTGCAACCAACACCAATAACAGAGTTTTTATGCATCAGTTTTTTTGTATTGTTTTTTTTTTTTTTTCAATGTTTCTTTTTTTTGTGTGTGTGTGTGTGTGTGTGTGTGTGTGTAGAGTGTACGTGTGTGTGTGTGGGGGGTTGGTGGTGGGGTTTGGGTTGGGATTTTCTCTTAAAACTAAACTACTTTTCATCCATAGAAAAGCCACTCCAGCTTTTGCATTTAAGCATACTACCAACAAAAAAGCCACCTTTAACCTTGATGCTACAGTTACAACACTACATATAGTATACATATATAGGGCATAAATATATATCTAATAGGTTGCTTATAGTACAGTGCGTTTTAAAGCTTTAAGACAGTTGTGAGTGGAGCCAAATGAGAGCTAGTTGAATGGCCTAAAAAATTATATATTTTAAGGAGAATTTAATTGGTTTTTAGATAAATTTAATGCAGCTGGAATATATATCTTTAAAAATTATATAGAAATTCCTCATTGCCCACTGCCGTAACAGGCTAATATTAGAGTCGAATAGCAACGTTTAAGTGTGAGCAAAAGTTTCGTAAAAGGCTTGGAAAAGTCTCGCCAAAGGCTCGCAAAAGGCTCGCAAGTAATATTTCTGGCGGCTGTTGTAAAAGAGACTTAAGAAAGCACAAGCTGAATGGCATATGGAATCATATGTATTATATACTATATGTACATATTTATATCTTTTTATATACAATTCTGAGAGTTTTTTTCGGCTTAAGTCTCATATTTCAGTTGTGTGCGTTTTTTTACGCTGGTTTTTGGTATAATTTATAATCAAATGTTACATTTATCAACTATACAACCGATGGAATCAGTTATTTGTGTATTTTAAAGCTTATTTTAAAGATTTTTTCTTCTAATGTAATCCTTTAAGACATAAATAAACTGATAGCCAAATTGCATAGTTGACTCGTTTATAAGTTTTCATTTTAATTGAATTCTTGTATACATTTTGAGTAACTAAATGACTATTTTAAGGAAAAGAAATGATTTCTGTTAAGCTTTCAAAATATGTAATAAAGTCAGCTTAAAGTATGAGATTTCAAGTAGCTTGAATTCCTTCAACAACAGAAGTCTCCTTTACAAATTTCTTAAACATTTCTAAGCTTCATTTGCTGTCTTTTGTGTCTCTCAAAGCTTTAAAAACGCACTGCACTATAAGGAAAACAACACAGGGAACACTTGTGTTTCTTATGGCTTGTCTCATGTACGCACCTCATCCACGCCAATGCGACGACAGGCCTCCAAGAAGTTATCCACATTACGCCGACATCTAGCCATTGTTAGCTTGTTCTGCAAAGCAAAAAAAGAACAGACAATTAGTTAAGCTAAACAACAAAGAAGAAAGAGCTGCCCTTATCCTTAGTTAATCACTCACCACACCAGGCGATGGCACATGTATGCTGGCCACTGAACGTGGACGCACATAGTTGGCCAAATGGCATAGAATAACGCCATCGGTCAATGCCGAAGCTATATCCACAGGCAGCGTCATCTTTCAGACGTGTTTCAATGATCTGTTGTAGGGATTTTCATTATTATAAATCAATTTAGGGCAACCTCTCTCCCACTTACACTTCTCAGCTGCGACATCAATTCAGTTTCCTCACGCTGTCGATCAAACTCGCGACGCATTGTAAAGCTCAACTTTTCGGCGGGTATATCATGATTCCATGTAACCGAACGATGAGTCTTCACTGTGCCCAGCTTGGTGGTGCTGCTAACGGGTGACTTAATGCTGACACTCGTCGTGGTTGAAGCTGTAGCTGCAGCTCCACCATTGGACGTATTAAACTTATTTGTGCCATTCTTCATGGGACTCTGCGGCTTCACATAGCCCAGACAATCCGTGGATGAGGCGGTAGCAGCGGCAGTGGCATTGCCTGTGGCTGCTGCAGACTTAATCTCGGTGTTACGCGACGGTATCACCTTCTGTATGGGTTTCTTTGGTATAATAACATCATCGACTCCATTGCCATTGCCATTGCCGTTGCCATTGTGGCCATTTTGGTTGCTATTCAGACTCGATTGTTTCATAATGGACTTTGGCAGTGTGCTGGAGCCACCGCCGCCACCGTTGGTCAGTCCAGCTGTGGCTTGGGCATTGTTTGGTGGCGGCAGCGGTGACGATGCATCCTCATCATCATCATTGGGACTGTGATTGGCATTCGGATGCTTTTGCTTGTAGACGCTGTTCTCCTGATTGCGCTGCTGCTTCAGCGCCTCTTTGTATTCCCTATAAAAGATATATTAGAAATGTTCTTCAAGGTTTTGGCCCACTCACTTGTAGGTTTGTATATTGCTAAGACTCTTGCTGGGCTTCCCATTGCTGGCATGCCCTAACCCTCGCTCCTGTGGCTCCTGATCCATCATTAGATCCTCATCCTGATCCGGTGACGAGCCATTGCTGGAGCTATTCGAGTGCGCATAGCTGAGCTTGCAGGGCGAATTCGTGGGACTCAGCGTGAGGCTCTCATCCACAATCGTGCTCGTGCTGGATGTCAGCGAGGCGTCCATCAAATCCGCGTGCATGTGTATGGCGCTGGGTGCCACAGCCCTGGGCAGCGTGGCCGCCATGGAGCAGTGCAGCGGCGAGTCTGTCTTAGACTTGGGCGGATTGTCATGCGACCAGCGCTTGTCCAGGCCATCGCTGGTGCTGTAGCCAGAGTCAACCTGATGCCGTCGCTGATTGCTGCTGCTGTTGGTGCTGGCCTCCAGCACATTGCCGCTGGAATTGTGACGTGGGGCACGCCGCAGCGTCGTATAGCCATCGTAATTGCCGCCCGTACGGGAGCCCTTCTCATCTTTGGTGGCCTGCGTTTCCAGGAATTTGAACACATGCACCAGTCCCCGCATGCAGAGCTAAAAAGGAAGAGGTTTAAGCTGGATTTCTGGATCGATTTGTATGCCACTTTCTACTTACACTAGCTGGGGGCGCTGTCAGCGGATTGTTCTCCAGCTGCAGCTCCACCAGTGTGGTCATGTGGCGTATCTCCAGCGGCAGGCTGGCTATCCGATTGTTGCTCACATCCAGCGACACCAGGCTGAGGCACGTGAGCTCTCGTGGCAGATACAACAGCTGATTGCTGCGCAGCGACAGTGAGCGCAGGGTACGCAGCTCCCCCAGGCGTGCGGGCAGCGCAGACAGCTGATTGTACGAGGCATCCAGATCGGTTAGCGTCTGATCCATGCGGCCCAGCTCATCGGGCAGCGTGACCAGTCGATTGTTCGACACCAGCAGCACTTGCAGCGGCAGGAAGCAGATCTCACGCGGCAGCGTGGACAGCTGATTGCTGCGCAAATCCAGATAGGTCAGCGAGGACAGCTGCTTCACCGACTCCGGTATGCTGCGGATCGTATTGTGATAGAGCAGCAGCGTCTCCAGGAAGGCGAACGTTGTCACCTCCTCCGGCAGTTCACAGAATCTATTTCGGGATAGATCTGTAAGCAAAAACGAGAGGGAACCAAGTACAAAATTAATCAGGCATCCCACACACACACACAGAGAGAGAGAGAGAGACAGAGCAGAGAGAGGGAGGGAGTGGGGTTAAACCCTTGCTCCATTTGGCCACGAATTCCCCTATGGTTGGTGTGGCACGGCCACAGTTGGAGCGGCGCATGACCTCAATCTCTGGCGGCAATTTAACTTGCCCCATTCCGTGGCGAAAAGCAAAACGGATACAAATGAGACCAGGTCAGGGAGTGTATGAACCAAGAGATACCCTCTAGGCACTCTATAGCTTCTGTCTCAGATAGCTCCATTTTGTATTTAGTTTTGGAATTTTTTAATTAATTTTTAAATTTTATTATACATTTACATTTTTTTATAATTAATTTAGTTTAAAATTTTTTTATTTTTTATTTGTTATTTAAAATTTATATTATTTATTTTGTATTATTTAATATAATTAATTTTTATTTGAATTTTCATTTTTTATTTTAATTCTTTTTTTAATATTTTATTATTTTATTTATATTTATATATTATTTATTTTTATGTATATTTATTTATTTGATATTATATATTTATTTTTATATAATTAATATTATGACTTTTTATTTCTTTTATTATTTTTTTATTTTTTTTCTTCTTTTAATTATTATTTTTAATATTATTATTATTTTATTTATTTTTTTTATTATTATGGTATATTTTTTTTTTTTATTTATATTTATTTAATGGATTATTTATTTGATTTTATTCAATTTTTCCCATTTTATTTACTGAATTTATTATGACGAAAGATCTACGTCCGTTCGCTTATGGTAAATTTGTGACCTGAATACAAATTTGTCCCAGATTGTGCCCTAGTGGAAACGGAGTATCAATCTACAAACCTACCCACCAATATACCCCCTGTGGCACTCCTCAAGTGCTCTACAGAGTATTCCAAAAAACTGGGCAAGTGCGTGGTGCGTGTGGAGTGAGCAATTAATTTCCTAAATGAATTTGCATGCGAAATGAGCGCAAACAACCGAATACTGGTGGGGGGGAACTGTGGGGAAACTGTGGGGAACTGTGCTGACTGTGGAGTGTGGGGTCTCACAGCGGGGCATAAACAACAGTCCAAAGAAACAAAGGAACAGACAGAGAGACAGAAAGAGATAGATAAAGAGACATAGTGGAAAGAAGAGTTGGCAACAGAAGAGACCTGGGAACAGGGGCAGCCGTATAATCAACATGAAATTGTGCGTAAAGTTTTGAGGAAAATGCTAGGGAAATATTTTTTGCAAATTGTAGAGATTGAAGTGGGAGATAATTCCCGTCGTAGGAGGAAACCATTACAAAGTGGGGGGTGGGGCGATTAAGATACTTTGAGGCACATTAATCAGTGCTGCGTGGGTTGTTCGGGGTTTGTCCGTCGTGCATATAGAGAGAGTACAATACTTGGCAAAAAAAGGTGCGTGTGGGAGTGTAGTAAATTATGTTACAGAATGAAGTCAGATTTTAGTTTTAAATTAAGCAAAAAGTAGGAAAAGTTGCTAGGGAGAATTTTGTTTTGGCACAAAAGAAAATTGTTGTAACAAAAGTTGGAAATTTTTATTTTTAAATATATAAAATATATTTAGTAAATACTGCCTAAAATGTATTTATTTTTTAATTTCAATTATTTTATTTCAATTAAAAAATTATTTTTGTATATTTTTTTTTTAAAAAATAATTTTTTTTACAATTTTTTTAAATTTATATTTTTTTAAATTAATATTTTAATAATTTTTTTTAAATTTTTTTTTTTTTTTTTAAATTTTATATAAATTTTTTAAATTAATTTTTTTTGTTAAATTTATTTTGTTTATATTTATTTTTTTTTAAATTTATATTTTTTTAAAAATTATTCTTTTTATATTAATTTTTTAAATTTTTTTTTTGTTGCATTTATTTTGTTTATATTTAATTTTTAAAAAAATTTTTTTTTTTTTTTTTTAATTTATTTTTTAAATTTTTTTTAAGTTCATTAATTTTTTTAAAAGTTATTTTTTTTTTCATTTCAATTTACAATCGTATTATTGAGCCATTAATGAAGCCTGTTTTTATTGTTCTAAAGTCAAGTGTTTTTATTTTATAATTATTAACTTAAATGCCACACTTTTAATGCCCCAAAAAGGAGGATTTCTTACAGAAAAACTAAACCAAAATTCATTAATTTTTCACTTTAAAAGAGTTCTTTTGGATCTTCAACTTTAATTTAGTTCAAAACCCCATAAACTCCAACCATTGGAAAGTAAGTTGCATTAAGGTTAAGTATGTAAAGTTTTAGCCACTTTAAATCGTAATTACTGTCCGTCCGTTGGGCAACAGTGCGTATGAAATATTTTTTGGGGGGTAATCTTAACAGCCATAAAAGTAAGTTTTACGATCAGTGGAAGAGTTTTGCGCCAAAGTAAAAAAACGAGAAATGAGCAATCGGTGGGGCTGGAAAAACTGGCTAGACGGAGGCACAGAGAGTGACAGTTGTCGGGGAGGGTAGGTAAAGGGGGAACGTGAACTGACGACAGCTGCCGGATTTACCCAACCTCCCAACCTCCCTCCCTCTACCATGACTCCAAAACTTCCAACTCCAGGAGCTAAGCAGGCCAAGAGACTTATGGCTGATGGCTGGCTGCTGGCTGAATGGCTGCTGCCTGGAGGTGGTGGGGAGGCGGGTTGCCATCCATGAACAAAGGCGATGAATGGATGGTAGACATTAACCTGCCACATGGAGGAGCCTCTCTGGCTGCATACCGAATGAGCACATACAAGTAGAATGATGCAACAAACACAATGATGCAACAGCAAGGGGCAATAGAATGGGAGGAGGAGGCTTTAAGAAGTAGCAACAGCAGCGGCAGCAGGAAGCAGGTTGAATAAACCCCAAGCCCCGGCCAATGACGCCAGGAAGCGGAAATTGGATTTCCCTATGGAGGGCCAGCCAGGCCACATCGCCCATCGATATGGGGGACAAGCTGCCGGGCCTGACTTTGCACTTTGAACCTGCCCCCAGCACAGACACACACATGACACATCGGAAACTGCCCCAGCACACACACACACATATGATACATATGCCACTGCCACACCTGCAACTAAATGAATCTGCTGCTCCTCTGCTGACTGAGGCATCCATCCCAGTGCCGTATCTGGCTCGGGGCCAACTCTAACGCATTGCGACAAAAGCGAATTTCATTTTTATGCCACGCAAAAAAATCATACGAGCACGAGCATAAATCAAATGGTTTTTTTTTTTCTGATTTTGGCTAAAAACAAAAGTGGATCGGTGTTTATTTTTGGGGTACAACTTTTGACCACCTGAGTCTCGCACTGGTGCCTGGGCACCCGCCTAAAAAACTCATAAATATTGCAAAAAATATCCTCAGACTGAGGAGGGGACGAGGGGAACGATAGCGATAGAGACAGAGTCAGGAAGGGTGCGGTCTGTATGTTGTGGGTAACGCCCAAAAGTCTACGCTGAGAGCGGCAAAAAAAGACGAAAAAAATAGAGAAAAATGAGGAAAAAGGGAAAGCGAAGGTTAGCAATTATGAGGGGAATATAAGACAGAAGAGATGTTGCAGCTATGGGTAGTATAATATTACACCAGCAGGAGGGATCACTCTTTCGAACACCAAAGATATTCCCCTATAGAATGTTCTACAAAATGGAAAATATAGATAGAATGTGATAGATATTTTTTGGAGTATTCATTTCCCTATAGAATAGTTCTAGTTCTATAATAGTTCCCCTAGAGTTCTACAATATGAAAAATATATTCCAAAAAAATATCCATCACATTCCCCAATCTGTTAGCCTCATCAACTCTTTACTCACCCTGTACTCTCAACATCTCTTCTTAGTTTAAAGTCTCATATTTCGCATACCAAAGATATTCCCCGATAGAAAGTTCTACAAGAGGAAAAATAAAATTCCAAAAAATATCTACCACATTCTCTATCTTTTAGCCTCATAAACTCTTCTACCATATCTACCACATTCTTCAATCCTCATTCCTAGCCTCATAAACCCTTCACCTACCCTGTACTCACAACATATTTGACTGTAGAAAAAAAGGACTCTCATGTGGCAGACATTGACTGGACATTTGACTTTGAAGGGCGCGCTCTTAGGGGGGTCTGCGGTCTGGCTAGCCCGGAAGCAGCAGCAAAAAAAGTATTGAATTGATGGCGCCGCAAACTGATATTGGCAAATGGAGCTCTTAGCTGTCACTCTTTCTCCTCTCTCCCTCTTTCTTGCTCTATCTATCTCCCTCCGTGGCCATGTGGGCGCGCACGTGGCTGGAGAGAGACAACGCCCCCCAACCCTGTCCATGCTTTATATGGCGGCATATCAACTCTTTTGATATTTTGTTTTGGACTATGATGTCGAAGCACTCCATGTCCGTTTCATTTTTAACGATTCTGTTTGGCAATGCCGCTCGTTGGATGACCATTCCGAAGGCAGAAACTGCCTATAGCCTACAGCTACACTTGCTCGAGGGGTTCGGGGGTTCTACTCTATTGATGGATTTATTGAAATTAATTCGTTTGAGTTTTATTGCTGAATTGTCAGTGCCTAAGTGGGGCGAAGAAATTATGAATCATACGGTGCTTGTTCACATATGGATGAGGAAATGCTTTGGGGGCACAAAAAAGAGGAAATAAAAAGCAGTTAAAATGGAAAGGAGAGAGAGGAATGAAATGGGTAGAAGAGTGGAATGGAATGGACAGGAGAGTGAAATGGAATGGGCAGGGAATGTACGGAAATTAAATAAGGGAAATGTAATGTACGGATGGAATGGAACGGGAAGGAAATGTACGAAAGGGATAGTACGGAAATTTAATAAAGGGAATGAAATGTAAGATTTAAAAGGGAATGGAATGGAATGGAAACAGAGAAATGGATTACAAGAAATAGAATAAAAAGTATGAAACGAAATGGAAATGGTAGTTGGACTGAAACTGGCTAGAAATGGAATAATGGTGAATTTAAAAGGCTTTAAAAGGGAATAGAATGGAATAGAATCAAGCAGAGGGAATAAATTACAAGAAAAACAACGAGAATGAAATAAACCAAAATGGGACTGGCACTGGCACTGGAACTAGCTAGAAATGGGGCTTTGGCAAATTAAAGGGCAAACTAATTGAGAACAAATGGGAAAGGGATGGAGAAACAGCGGACTGAAACGAAAGCTAAGTGAATAAATAAATTGAAACTGTAATTGGGACTGGGGCCGTGGCCTGTAAAAAGAGACCATTGCTCGCTTCCCAGAATGAACTATTTCTGTGCTAAAATATGCGTAGTTGTCACATCTGAAGAATCAATAAACAATCAGCAGCATCGTCTTCCCGGCAACCCCATTTACCAATTAAATATTATTTATTTATATACCAAAGGGAAGCCACTCCAGAAAGCACTGACACCATGGCACAGCATATGCCTCTCTATTTGTTATATGTGGAGCAAGCACTCTGCCGAACTAATCAAAATAAAAATAATATGAGTAATGGCATTTGTTGTTGGCTTGTCTGTACGTCCGCGTCCATCGATTGATTACATTTTTCATATAATGAAATCGGGAAGCACTTCAACTACACTATCTAGGCTGTAAATAGAACAGACCCACTGCTCCACAGCGTCTGCTTTGGTTTGCATACCCTGTAGAAGGGTGGGTATGCCATATGCAGCAGCCACAGGCACAACCAATTTGCTAGGGTATCAGGGAATGCCACACCCGAATTCTATGTAAATTTTCACTGTTTGTTTTTTTGTTGTTTGCTTTTAGATGCTGAAATTCCGCGTACTTTCTGCTGATTCGTCATCCGTTCTCTGTTCTCGGCTCCTTCTGCCCTGGCATTTTCTTCATTTTAATCACAAGGCAAACAAGAGCACTTTCTGTTGGCACAGTGTAAACATTGAAAGAAAATAAATAAATATTTGAAAACATTTGGAACAAGCATTGGATGGGGGATGGAATGCCTTTTGATTGCTTTTCCGCTCAAAAAATCATAGTGCTAACAGCTGTGTGCCGGCCAGCAGTCTGGTTTTTCTTTGTTTGTTTTTACTTTTTAGTTGTGGAAACTGACGACAAAGGGATACTCCGGGTATCCAGAATTATATTTATATATATTTAATTAGTAGTTTATATTTAATTATTAGTTTATATTTAATTAGAATTTTATATTTAATTATTTATCGGTTTGTAAGAATATTCCTCAGTGTTCTCAGTTTATGATTTTCTGCTAGCTGTGTGTACTCTCCTCTCTTTTCAGTCCTTTGCCTCCGTTACATTTTCGTTCCGTTATTCTTGTAGCTTGTCTATTCCTTTGCTGTAATGGCGTTATTGAGCGAGAGAGAGAGTGCGTTCGTGAGAGAGATCAGGAGGGTGCATTCGTGAGAGAGCGCGAGGGTGCCGTTCGTGAGAGAGCGAGAGGGTGCCGTTCTTGAGAGAGAGCGAGAGGATGCTGTTCGTGAGCGACTTGCTCAGAGAGGATCAAGTGTAAAAGCGAGGCAGTAAGTAACTGTCATCGAACGCGGTCTTTGCTGTTGATGAGTGCGATAGAGAGGGGGATATGTCTGGCTACGAACAACAAGTTTCAAGGAATATTTTGCATAAAAAAAAGGCTTTGCAAGGCAACAAGCACACAGGAAAATATTAATTGAAGCTGAATGAAAATACAAGTGGATATCTGACAAATATTAAGCCAACTACGACATATTTCTGCTATAATATTCAACAAGATTTATTGTATTTTCAACAATGCTTTCTTTTGCTATTAAAAGCATTTATGTGAGCAGATATCCATAGCCTGACGAGCATATACCCTTGAACTCTACAATTACTGGGTATTGCAATGCAGCACCAAAGTCAAGCCTGAGTTCTTCTATGCTTTGTTCTCCCACTGAGAGAGTGAGAGAGGGAGAGTGAGTGAGAGAGAGGGGCCTGTGCTGTTGTCTCAATTTCTTTGACTTTATTTGCAGCTGCTTGTAATCTGATCTATCTATTGTATTTTCCATCCATCTTACCCTCTCTCTTTCTATGAGCGGCGCGTGCTGTCTGGTCTGTGCAGCAATTAAGCAAAGAACAAAAACAGCAACAAAAACAAAAAGAATTGCTGCCCCTCAACTATTAAATAATGCTTACACTTATAAATTAATGAAAATGACTCAATGAATAATTATGTGTGTGTGTGTCTCGACTATTCATATCTGTGTCAAGTTTGCAGTGCCCCCAATCATGCCACAAGCACACACACATAACATATATAAAGATATACATAATATGTACATAACTGTAGATATATTTATAGTACTATATGTGCAAGTAAAAGTCGTTCAACTGCAGATAAGCCTCATGAGATAATGCAAACAAATTGCAATTTATCGTATGAAAGAATTTTGTTATTTTTAAACCCCGTGATGAGGGCAGGGCGCACAATGGAGGCTTATTTAGAAGTGGATATAATAAACATAAATATATGTATTATAAGTGGCACATGCAACCGTTATACTACGTGGGAGACCTTGCTTTGAATGGTGTTCTTTATACTGTTCTTTATTAGGCAATTTTAGCATATAAAAAAATTTCTAGATGATTTTTTGTAGCCATATAAAACAGTCGTTATAAAACAGCAGAAAGGTTTTTATTTTCCTATCATCACAATTCTATAACTGCATAAAACGGACACTCTCCATCGCTCACGCTCCCATCTCCAAATCCCTTGCGCTCTTTCAATCCTCTCCTCGCTCTCTTCTTCCTGCTTAAAAATTTCCCATGCAAGCCACGAACCAGCGCACAGTTTTGGCAGCACTGGAGATAAGCGACGTGCCCAACACGGTGGTCACATTTCCTCTGCTGCTGTGTTTGCCCCCGTGCCAGTGTCTTTTTGTCTTCTTGCCGGGCGAGAGAGAGAGAAGAATAAATAGCAATAAACGTACAACAAAAAGCACAAGTCTATCTATCTATCCGTCTGCCGTCTGTCTCCTCTCATATTTACAATACAAACAACAACAGACAGATACACACACAAACACACACACAGAAACACAGACAACAAAAGCATTTCCCGCACACCCCCCATACCTCATGGATAGGGAAATTGTTTTGTTTGGCGAGAAGACTTACCAAAACAGAAAACATTTCTTGTTCCCCGCTCTGTGCAGACAGTTTACACAGGTCCGCACCCTCCCCTACAGTAAGCACAGTCCGCCCCCCCCCCTGCAGTCACCCACAGTCCCCCACACCCCCAGAAGTCCCCACAGTCCCCACAGCACCCAGAAGTCCCCAGTCCAGTCCTCCCTCCCCCACAAGTCCCCACAGACTCCACAGTCTGGTGACTGCGCAGCTGCTTTTGCTGTTTCGGGGAGTGGTATGGCACTTTCTGGAAGTTCTGTTGACAAATTACCCATAAGCGAATGGATACATTGGTTTTGAGTGACATAAACAGAGAGGCACAGCTGTTTTTGATAGGAAATCGATGGAAATTTCTTCGACTTTTGCTGATTTAAAGTTAATATAAAATGACAATCATTTTATGGGCATTGCTACAGAAACAGTTCTGCTTCCGTTGGTTTTTTGCCTTGAGTTTCTGTTACAAATGACAAATTACCCATAAGCGAATGGATACATTGGTTTTTGACACAAACAGGAGAGAGCATTACTGTTTGGCTAAACAGCTGTTTTTGACATGGAAATCGATGGAAATTTCTTCGACTTTTGCTGATTTAAAGTAAAAAATAAATATAGATAAAATGCAAATTAGTTTGTGGAGTACCCTTAATGCATTACCGGCTACTGCAACAGTTCTTCTTCCGTTGGTTTTTTGCCTCAAGTCGATTTCTGCTACTGACTTTTTTGTCTTTCCTTTTTGCTCCCCACCTTTTTTGTCCAGTGGCAGCTGCATTTTTACACCGTTTCTGCTTCGTTTTTATGCTTCTACTCTTTCCTGCTGCTGCTGCTGTTGCACATTGCACGTTGCAATTATTTTAAACAATTTCCTGCCGCATCGTTCGTCTCAGGTTGATTTTTCTGTTTTTTTTATGGCTTTGTCTAGATGCGGTTTATGGTTCTTCTCTGTTTGATTTACGTGACACGCGTGTTAATTAAATGCACTACCAAGGCCCCAAATGGAATGCACTTCACTTCACGCATGTGTGTGTGTGTGTGTGTGTGTGTATGCTGACAGGCGCCTCCCAGTCGGTCTGTTCTGGTCTCGCTCCATCAATCTTCTTTTGCCTTTTTTGGGGTTGCAAAAGATGCCCAGGAAAAAAAATGGGTATTTCCCTTTCTTTCTCCTTTCTTTCAGCTGCCTTTCAGCTTTCTACTTCGCCATTGATTTCTCAAGAAACCCTTGCAACGTGGCTCGTGCCTCGATGTGGTTGCAGCCATTAAGTACAAAGAGATGTTGCCACCTCTTCAACGTGCCGCCTTTCTTTGTGGGGGTAGATTTATCGTGCTCTTTGCTGGCAAACATTTACCAATATTTATGAAATATTTTACCCTCAATGTGACTCGACTGCTCCTTAACCTCACTTTACCTTCCATCTTTCTCTTCTTCTGCCACTTCTTTCACACATTTTAATTGCTAATTAGTCACGCCTTTCCAACCCCCACATGCGAGATTATGACTCAATTATTAATAGGAATCCAAAAACAGCCACAAAACGCATTGAACCACAGCCAACGAAACTTCATTAAAAAATGGAAATAAAAACCGGAAGCTCTTTACGCCCCCACAGCCTTATAGAGAAGGGTTTTTCGGAGAAGAAGTCGTGACGGAGAGTCGATAGCGCGTGACCAAAAGTCACGGACTGGCCACAGGGTTGTCATCCCGCAGCAGGCAGGCAACATCACAACAAGAGACAACATCACGTACTTCAGAGAGGGAGAGAGAGCAGAGATTGATAAATAGGAAATTGAAATCTACATCTACGTTTTCTAATGGCTGGAAATGGAATTTTCAAAAATCCGAATCGGCTAATGGAGGTAAGAAACAATTCCAAAATTTCGAAAATGCAGATGTTAATATTTCAATAAGTTTTTGCTGAAACATTTAGTTTTAGTTGTTTAAAGAATTTATCGCGTGTTTGGAATTCTCCATTTAACAGATTAAATAACATCCACTGTTAACGGATCAGAAAAAGAATTTCCAAAGGAATTTAGAAAACATTTTTACGATTGAACAGAACTAAATTAACATAAAATCACAAACAAAACTCTTCAGATGGAAAATTCAACAACTTTTCTGAGTTTTGGATTCGTTATCTTAACTTATGGCCTTACAGATTTTAGATTGAAATTCATTTTGATTCAACAGTTTGAATGGTGGTTTTTGGAACAAATATAATTTTCATTTAAATTCACAAAAATATTTTAATTATAATTCTTGGAATCTGGAATCAATTTAAAATGTTTTATTTTAAATAGAATTTTCAATACCCAAAAACAGTTTTTCTTTAGCAGATATTTTCAGAATATGGATCTATAGAACATATTGGTTCTTTTTCAGTGTTTTTATGATGATGATTGATTTAAACTCAAACATACAAACAATATTGTGTATACAATATTTTATATATTATACCAGAATAAAGTATATTCAACAGATTTTTAAACATTGAAAACGAGAACTGTGAATGTTCGAAATTGGAATACACCGATACTCAGTTAAGGATTATGAAATTATCTATATCTGTATCTTTATCAATCTATATATCTATCTATATCAGGTACTTCAGTCACAACAGGAAGTTACATATCTGTGAACATTGGGTATACAAATCCACCCTTATCTGTGGGTTATAGGGAGTTATAGATGTGTTACTGCTACACGTCCGATAAAGGATTACCTTCGTGGCAATGTTTAAATGAAACCTTTTGCAAATATTAATATTATTTAGTTGCAATATCTCTTATAGAACCTTGCCTCTTGCTGGCATAAAAACTATTGACTTTTTTTCAACTAAAAATTTTTTATATTTTTTCTTTTTACTCAAATTAATTTATGCATAGAGTTTTCTCTGTTAATAATAATATTAATATTTCACATGTCCAATAATGATTGATTTATTTCAAACCAATAATGAATTTTCGAACTAATATTTCTCAAAACTTAATTTTATCTAATTAAATTTCATTCTTATGCGCCCCCGAAATTCCCTAAATGACTTTTCAATTTATGACACATTTTATTTATATCTTTTTTTGGTGGCAATTAATCTTCAATTTCTAAAAATAGATTCCCCTAGTGCCTAACTTTCATTCCCAGATAAATCCAACTCACACACAAACACACGCACACACTGGCACGCCCTACACAAACACACACACCCATGCATACAGAAACGGTAAAGTGAAAATCGATGAGCGACATGTCCGTGTCCCGTCTGGGTATGCAGAGGGACGAGAATAACATCTGTTTCGGGGTAGAAACAGATGGGTGGCGGCAGGACGTGAGGGTGGGCTTTTGGGTGTAGTTCCTTTTGCTGCCTGCCCGGGTGCATATTTTGGCCCACAACAAAAACGAAAGTTGGTTGAACTTCACCCAAGTACTTTTTTCGACCAATTTGCCGGGTGGCACCGTACTCTGCACCCTGCCAAACCACAGTGCGAATAGTGCAAAGTGCACATGGATGGAAGGAAGAGAAGAGAAGAAGAAGGAACAGCAGCGATAATTACTGTCCTTGGACGTAGAGCAAGCGAGATGGCAGATGTACTTCGTTATACAAAAGTCATAAAAATGTGAAAGTACTGGCTAAACGAGGCAGCCAGCTGCTGCTGTACCTTGCCATGAAATCAATAATGCGTGCACTAAAATTGCTGGTTAATCAGACCAAAAAGCATTTTTAATGCATGAAGAAATAAATAAAATAATAAATAATATATTTTAAATAATAAATATAAAATAAAAAAATAAAAAACCACTACTACCCAGGAGCGCTCTTCTCGTTTAACCAGTACTTAAGGAGAGTGAGAGAGAGCGCACAGAAAAGAGAGTCTCCTGAGAGTGTGAGTGTGAGCAGCTGATGGGGGATGGATGGATGGCAGAACCACAAGCAGCGACGGCGACTGCGACTGCGACCGCGGCTGCTGCAGATTATTGATTTTCAAACAACAAAAGGAGGCAGCGCTGCGCTGCCTAAAGATAAGAAAAATGCAGCCAACAGCAGCGACTAGCAGCAGGCAGACGACACACCTTCCCTCTGGGCCGCGCCAAAAAAAACATATGAAAACACACAAAACGATACGCACCTGCAATTACCGTATCCGTGAGCGCGTACTTGGTGCCCGTTTTGGGAAAGTCCTTTAGTTTGCGATTCGTGAGGATCAACTCGCCGCTGTAGTGCGCCTCCTCCAGAATACGCTCCAGGGAGCGCGTCAGCTGCGAGTGGCTGAGCAGCGCCGAGGAGGAGGAGGAGGCGGCGCCCGGGGAGGCGGAAGAGGAATAGGAAGTGGAGCTGGTGCTGGGGCTGCCAACGGCGACGCTGTGTAGGCGATGATAGACCGTGGCAGCCATTCTCGAGCGTGTAGGCGTGGTGGCGGCTGCAACGGCGACGGCGGACACACGAAAACACACACACACACACTCGTACAGCGGGACGCACTATCAAAAACTTTAAAACTATTCACAAAAACAGAACGCGATTAGAGCGTAGGCATTTTAGCTGCTTTTTATTTGGAATGATTCTAGGCAGCTAACGCTAAGAAATGCTCGCATTTGATAAAGATTTCCGGGAATTGGATTTTCCTTTTTGAGAGGCTTCCTTGCGGCGGCTTCTGCTTCCCGTTTGTTCTGCACTCACTACCTCTCACACACACACACGACGACGACCACCACCGCAGACGAACAGAAGCGAAAAACGATGCGAGAGAACATACGAACGGAACGATGCGATGCGATGAGAGGCGGTTGAAACGACGAAAACAAAACAAACGAAGTTAGGGATGTTAAATATGATACATGAATTTATCGATATATATTGTTTGTTGATAATATATTTAAAAGCAAATATTATTAATATGGATACTTTGTGGGAAAAATCATAATCAGATCGAAATGGAAGTAAAATAAATGTTATGTTTTAGTTAGTTCACGTAGCCAAATCGTATATACCACGAGTATATTAAATACCGGTGCACTTGCCGGTTGCAAAATTGGTATCGATATTTTTATGTCATCACTGGCCCGCCTATGCACTGTGGGCAGAGCCAAATTTCGACCAAAACAACATTTAAATCTACATTAATATACAAAAAACAGTTTTAAACATTAGCTATTAGAGAAATATTTGTTATAAAGTGATTTACCCTGTAAAAAACGATTATCCAATTCTGTTATTTCAACATATACACCGAAGTTGACATCCCCCACACCCAAAAGAACTCTGGACGCTTTCCGCATCCAATTCAGTTGAACGTTTTCGGTACATAATTAGCTCTATTTCAAAATAAGTGCTCCTACTGATAAATATTCATATAAAACATTTATTTAATATTTAATTTTTAAAATAAAATTTGGCGTGACCTTAGCCAACAATGACCAAAATCTCACTCCATTTTCATATCGATCTATCGCGACATCTATCTATCGATAGCTGCATTGCATATTCTGCGAAAAATCCATCCCTATGTCAGTACAACAACAAAATTCCAACGCAACGCTAAATAAAAGTTGTCAAAAAAATCCGAAAAATAGTTTAAAAAATTAATAGTAACCGTTTGTAAATATCGCCGCGTGGCTTGCTGCAAACCTTTCGCGTAGTACGTTGTCGAAATTCCAAGCATTATCTTATCCGCTGCGTGTGCCCGTTCTCCCTGCCAAATCCCCCTCTCTCCGGTGCGTCCAATAACTGTGTCAACGGCAACATCGTCGCGTGTGTGTGTGAGTGCTTGCGCCCGTGTATGCCCGTGTGTGTGTTTGTGTGTGCAAAGAGTGCAGCAAATTGATAAGCAATTTATTTCAATCTAAATTTAATTCAATTTAAAACAATCTGTGCATATCATAGCCCAATACCGTATATATCTAAATTTGTGTGTAAGTCCTAAAAATAGATGGCATAATTTATGCATATCTTTTAGTTCCGCATTTTATTTGAATCTATAACGAATCAACAACAACAACAACAACAACAGCAGCGTGTTTTTTGTTTATTTTTCAAGACCACCACCGAAAAAAACAAAAAGAAATACCGCTTCAATCAGCTGTGCGGAGAGCGTCTAAAAGAGAGCGAGAGAGAGCCGTATGTGTGCGCGCCAAAAAACGGCACTTTAACGCACAGTGGGTTCGATGCGTGTGAAAAGCTAATGAAAATTCCCAATAGCAAAAAGAAGTTAAGCAAATTCTTAGTCCAGGTAAGTGTTCAGATTTCCAATTGGAAATTGTTTGCTATACATATAACCGGATTTAACTGTCTGTTTTATATCCATAAAATTGGAATTTTAACTGGAAAATAAAATTTAAATATTTTACGACAGTTTTTAGTATCGTCTGTAAGTCCTTTGTTTGTTATACGCGCGTGTGATTCAATCAACTAAAAAGTGAAAAAAAAAGAGAAAAAAAAATAAAAAGTGCAAAATGAGTGATAATCCGGATACGCCTGCGGAAGGAGCAACAGCGCCAGCAACAACACCAGCATCAGCATCAGAGCCCGAACTGGCGGTGGCTGCTGCTGCCTCAAAGATACCTGGTCCCAGTCAGCGTTCGAATATACCCACGCCCGCCTCCTCCGTGACCGGAGCAGCACCTGCCAGCAGGCTGAAGGCGCCCTCGAACTTTGGATCCACGAACTCCATTAGTTCGGTGTCGCGAATCGGGCGACCCTGCTGCGATCACACAACGCCCAAGTCGGGACCACCACCCAGAGGTGAGTTTTATCGCAAATTTTCTAGAGATCTTTAAAGTTTTTAGATTATTGCGGTTGGTATGGTTTTTTATTCCGCTCAAGGAAGGTTATTCCTTATTTCGTACAAAACTATCATTAATTGTGTTCGAAAGCCAGGTGTTCAAACAGCCAAAATTGATACATGGCTGGGAGAATAGAATCCTCATAGACTGAGAAGTACTATAGCATCGATATTTCTGGGCATTTTTTAAGAATTACTTAGAAGAACTGGGAACTGTGTGTCAAGAGTGTGGGAACTGAGAACTGCGTGTTCTAAGTGTGTGTGTGAAAAGATTCTCTGGGCAGTCGAGTTACATCTTCCTGACCTTTACTGAGCTTATTGGAAAACGTTAGCTGCTTTGGGAAAAATAAAATTACAATTGCAAATATTACAATTTACAGTTAATTAAGAACTTTTGAATAATTTATGTGCATTTTTTGAATACCCTAGCAAACCGATCTTTACATTGAGTTGGAGCTTATATTTCTACTACTTATTTCCATAGATCTATTTTGAGTACAATTATTTTGGATAAAATATCTATCTGTTTCTCTGTAGTAAAAGGATTTAAAATTAAACACAAAATGGAAAGACAGGCTACTACAAGAAAATATGTTGTCAGAACAGTCTCACTCTCCCTAGGATACATTTTCGAATCTCTTACATTTTGCACTAATCGAAAGTTGGAATTTTACTTGTACTAAACTAGTTTCCAATACTAAGAAATTTCGCTCAAAATTTGAATAGTAATTTCAGTCTTTAAAGTTCTCAAGTTTTGTAAATACTAGTTACTGCTCGTCTGTCAGCTCCGGTAGATCAAAATAAGTAGTTCCCCCGCACCTTCGAAATTTTGTCATTTGAAAAACTGCACTTAAATTTTGTGTTTACATCTGGCGGGACTCAATCAATTCAGCTGTAATTCCGGTTTAAAGCGACTTAAACCACTTACAGAGACACCCACAAGATGTGAACTATAAAGAGTAGTATGTACACATAGAATATAGTATATAGAGGCAATGATCTAATAGAAACAACGATGATGATTATGACACACCCACACACAGGCTGAAAAGAGAAATATACTATGTACTTTGAGTGCATTTTTATTGCAACACATTTGACCTACCCTGACATTATCAAAGCGGATCTGGAAAGGAAAAACAAATTTCTTAGAAGGGGGAAAGCCCTCCTTCACTGCTGGGGGTTGAACTTTATTGAGTTGTATATCGTTTTTTGTAATTCCCCATCATCAAAACTGTTTTGTTATGCCAACAAAATATTTCACTTAATTATGAAAACCACTTGAAAAAAACTCCAACGCACAAGACGGTGGCAAGAAAAGCAAACAAACAAATTGCCACTTGTGCCAGCCAGCCCACACTGCCGGCCACACTCTCGATTATAATTATAGACCAACGAAAAGTGTGTAAGGAGAATTATGGCCAATTAATTGAGTGGCAGCTACCATTTAATTGAGCCAGCCGCCTTTTGTGGCACATTTCATCAGGCCACATAACAACCGCAACCAGCAACAACCATCAACCGTCGACACCGACCCACTAGCCTATATAGCCAAACGATCTGTCTAACGATCCATCGATCAGTGGTTCAATCGATTGGGTTTTCTATTACACACCACCGTTCCATATCCACTACCAATTGATAGTCTCAATGCAACCGCAAAATACGTACAATAGAAAGGCAAAGAGGGGGGCAGAGAGTTGGCCAAAATAAAAATAGAGCAGCAAACAGCAGAGAGGAGCAAGCAATATTGTAAAATATTTCATTGTAAACTGAAAATCACGAGCGCTACGTGCGAAACACTATTACACATTCGTAGATATTTTCACACTACAAGTACAGTGCGTTGCAAAATTAAAAGACACTAGAGACACTTACAAGAGATTGCAAACAGGAGAAGAGTAGAAAGATTACTAGAAGAATTACTGCTTATTTTTTTTGGGACTTATTTTGGGACTTTATTTTTTAGATATTTTAGACTTTTGCCATTCGATTACGAATTTTATTCGTTTCTGAAATTTTACAAAATTAAAAAATATTAAATTGAACATTTAATCGAGTATTAATGGATACTGTAACATATTTGGGAGATTTTGTAGGTATTACTGGAAATATTTGGACATAAAATACACCTAAACTTCTTCTGGATAAATTCTGAAATAAATCTTAGAATTAACTCTTTGTTTCTATTCCTCAAATCAAAAATTCAGAAAACTAAATATGTACGTAATTTCCTTGTCCAATTCTTAGAGAATTAATAACATTTTTAAATATTTTTAATTTTTGATATTTTGAATATTTTAAAATATTTTTTAAAATATTAAAAATTTTTATTTAATATTTTGAACTACCCGAAGATAAATCTTATATTTAGACCCTTCTTATGTTCATAATTTGGTAGAAAAAATTACATAAATTTACATACTTCCCACAACCTGCCTTACAATAACGAAACGCACTGCATGTACCTGTGTACATATGTTTGCATCTGTCACTCATTTCTCGAACACTCAATGTCACGCGAATGAGACGAGACGACCTGGGTATACCGGCCGGCAAGTCTCTCTGTCTCTGCCTCTGACTTCGTCTCGCGATCTTTCACTCTGTCTCTCCCCACCGCTCCCCCTCTTGCGCTTTTTCTTATAATTGAATTTGTTCTGGCGATGACACAGAATTTGACGTTCTATTTAGACACACACACACACACACATACACACAAAATAGATACAAATACGTGTGTGTGTGTGTATTGGATTTTTTCACTGCGCATTTGTTGATGGCTTGTTCCGTTCTCTGATCTGATCTCTGTCTCCTCCCTCTCTCTCTCTCTCTGCGGTCTTGGGGGTTCTGTTTGGGTCTGAGCCCCGGACCCGGGTACTCGTGGATGAGCTTATGTCACTTTTATTCGATTTCGATCGGAACCGAGCAGAAAGTGGGGCTGGGGCTGGGGCTGGCACTCTCCCTGCTGGCTCCTCCATAAAAACTGAAAGCTCATTTGTCTTGGACTTAAGATCGTATCGTATCGTGTCTGGAGGGTGGGGATGCCTAATGGATGATCGCTGTCTCCGTATGGGGGATTACGCCGTTAGATTCCGCTTTGTTTTTGATGCCAGTCGGGGGAGTAGTAAATATTGATCGTTACGATTAACAATATTTGTTTTTTGGGCATTAACTATTTGCCATTGATGGACATTTGATGGAGTCGTCAGAATTTTTTAATATTCATTAAAGGCACGTGGTGGTTAAAGCTACAAATGGACTTAAAGCCATACATGAGAGTGGACAAATGAGTAAAGACTAAAAAGAGTTTTAGGATTTTTGACGTAATAAATAATATCTAGTTTAGGGCAAGTCCATTAACTGTAGTTTAAATTTGAAATTGGTTGGTTCCATGGAAATTTACTGTGGAACAGGGTCGTTAAATACTGGATGGATTTGATTGGAATATACTGTGGGCACAGTCTTAAATAGTCGTAGATAATAGTGCTGTTATTGAGTGTGATTAAAAAATGTTTCAGCATGTTTCTTTGAGTTTTAAATTACATAAAATTAGCTTAATTTCCATCAATAGTAAATTATTAAAAAATTTTGATATATAATTTTTCTTAGTTTTTTTTTTTTCTGTTATATTTCTTCTTCTAAAACCTGTTGGCTTACTGGCTGACCCTGGAAGATGTGTAATCAAGTGCATCCGCTATAGATTGTTCGTATATATTTTTCAAAGCTGATTCAGAGTTGAATCTAAAAAATAATTGACTTTGATTATCGCATTCTCTCTCTTTCCATTCAGAATTTAA
Source organism: Drosophila bifasciata (assembly GCA_009664405.1). NCBI lineage: Eukaryota > Metazoa > Arthropoda > Insecta > Diptera > Drosophilidae > Drosophila > Drosophila bifasciata. Next base: position 10,013,142 of record CM019042.1, read on the forward strand.
TCTCTCTCGTCTAAAATGTGCATTGAAACTGCACGAAATGCGTGTAAATTGCACTTGGAAACTGTAGAAAATAAATTTAGACACGAAATGTTGTAGTTAGAGTGACTCAGAACTTGAAGATGCCAAATATATTTAAGGGGGAATATTTAAAAAATATTTAGATTTAAATTAAAATTGAAATAAAAAAAATCCCAATAAATACTCGACAGAAATCGTTGCATAAATGTCCACAAATTTACACAAATTTTAACAATTCTTGACTAATCTTTTTAATGAGTTCTCTGATTTGTTCTCTGATTTGTTCTCTGATTTGTTCTTGGATAAAAACTAAAAGCCCAAAGCCGTTAAAATCCCAGACAGACATTTATAGGGGGCGCCAAGCAAGCGATCAATCATACATATAGTAGGTTCCCCCCCTGGATATTGTAAAGAAAATGCCCAAAAGAAAACAGAAAAAATATTGTAATAATAACTATGGCGTGGCCATGTGGCAACACTTTGGCAGCGATGTACATACGAAGTAGCTCTGCATTTGTTTGCAAAATTTATTAAGCTGTCTGTGCTCTGTCCGTGTAAAAAATAAAAAGTAAAAACAAAAAAAAAAACAATTCTTTTTACGGCTGAATTTTTTTTTACGCGTGGCCCAACGAACACACACACAGACACACAGAAAGTGCCGTAGAGCGCAGGCATTGCCACAGTCTCCATCCACGTACACTTAGTCGCTCTCACAACACTCCACAACAAAGCTTGGGTTTTAGCTGGAGTCTCTCTCTCGATTACTCTCTCACTGTCTGGGCGCTCGCTCTCTCACTGTCTGGGCGCTCTCTCAGCTGTTTCAAAACTTGCTGCGGCTGCCAATTGCCATGTGAGCTCTGGGGTATTGGGACTTTTTTTGTTTGTTACTTCAACGACTTCTCGCGATACGGACGTGTTTGGCGCGCGACTCCAGCTCAGATGGCAACCAATTGAACTCGATCGGCTTCTATACTATAGCAACTATATAGTGACAACGCAAACGAAAAATTTTGACTCAAATCAAGAGGCCACACATTATAAAAAAAAAAAAAACTAATTTTACTTTGTTATAAAGCGCAGATAAGGTGATTGAATAAAACATAGAAAGAAAGACAGAGCAGAACAGAGAAAACTGTAAAAGCAAAGAACTGTAAAAGCAAAAGTTTTGTGTGGTGTGACGGAAGACCCTTGGGAGAAAGGGAATTTCAGTTAAGGATATTATTGGGAAATTACTGGAAAGAGCCCAAGTGTGTGTGTGTGTGTGTGTGATTGTGACTGTGAACCTCTAGGATCCCGTTGTGCAACTGGTTGCTGTCTCCTGCAACTGGTTGCTGTCCTTGCTACTGATGAAAGGGAATTTATTTATTTTGAAGAATTTCCTGCCCAAGAACTCTACCTAAAAGCAACAGCAAAAGTGAATGTGATCAAGGGATCTCTCCCTCTCTCTCTCTCTCTTTGGGTTTGCTGTCCTTGCCAAAAAGTGGAATTTATTTATTTATGGAAATTGTTTAGTTTTTGCATTTCTTATGCATTTTTGTTTCATATTTTCGCGAGTGACAGCGACAGAGACAGCCTTTGACCTTGTACCCAAAATTTATTCTTTTGTTCACATTTGTTTTTTTTGTGTGAAAATAATGGGCAGATTTTGAATTTTGCTTTCATCGGGCAGAACAGGCTGCTTGCTGTCCTCATAAATATTTATTTTTGTGTTCTCAGACAAGCCTAGAATATTGTTTCTTTACTTAAATTATTGTTTATTGCATTTGCGCGATAAGATATTGATTTGGTGGGTCTGCCTGTGTCTGCTACTAATTGGCAACGTTTTTAGTTTTTTATCAATTTGTTTATTTTATTTTATTGTCTTGGGTTTTGGGTTTGGCCCCCCGCTAGTTTCAGGCTAGGCAACAGGGCTGATAGCTATAAATTTTGAGGCTTAGGGAAATTTTAAGTGTATAGCTGTTGTATAGCTATTGTGACTAATATTTGGGGGGGAAATTTCATTGCAATTCGACACGTGAAAGCCCTAACAAACAAGGGTAGAATTTTGGAATTTCCTGGGAAATTAAATATGTGCAATAGCAAAGCTGCAAAAGGTTATTAAAATTATTGCACGTTTCCAATTTAACTTCACAATTGATTATCCACTATAATTGTTCAATAAACAATTGTATCTATCGTTTGAGATCTAAGAAACTGGTCGCTGTAGACTGGTCTCTGTTCCCTTTGTGCTCACCCAAAGTAGTTTACCCTTTGACCTTTCCAACACTGGTTTTAGGCCCCGCTCCCACTACGAGCCACTAACGTTGCAAATTGTACGAAACCAATTTGGGATTTTCCGCCTCTATACCGCCTCTTTCCTGTTTACAGTCACTTGGAAAAGTCAAGCAACGACTTGTACTCGTAAATGGGACACCAAACGCGTGTCCCCCAACCTCTCTCTCGCTGTATGTCGCCTCGCATTGAGATGGCAAATAACCTTAAGGCATTCTATATCTATCTATAATTAATATCTACGTATCTGTGTGCAACAACAAAACTCAAAACTACAACAAAAGTTTATTTGCCGAAACAGCGAACGAACATCGTCCGTCGGCTTTGTGGATTGTATTGAAAATTTGCGGTTAACCGCTAATTAGATATAAAAATGTTGTTATTGTTGAATAAGTTGCAAATGCAGAGATGACGAGATGGAGCTGGGAGAGGTTAAGAGACAGATACAAAGATACAAAATAAAAATAAAAATATGCAGCGACAAAAATGTTCGATTTCGATCTAAAAATATTTTGATTTTGAGCGACTTTCACAGTGGCAAATATAATTTGCATATGGCCTGGCCAGCTGCTTTCATTGATTGTTGAATTTTCGCTGCAATTTCTTTAAGGTGAAAGAAAACCTTTATGCAGGGTTGCGTAGGGTATGATAGGGGGTATATTATGGGAGATGTAATTGGTTTAAGCAAAATTTATATGGCAAATTTTGTAGCTATAATTTTGGTACTTTTTTCCCTGGATTCAGCTATGGAAATTTTTCTGTAGATTTTTGTCTTTCAATGCATATATGTAATTATTTCTCATTCTTTATTTATAAATTTGATTTGTTACTATCTCTACGATTCTAGTAAAAATCCCAGAAAAATTGGATCAAAAATGTCTGCTAGAATATGTTAAATATTTCAGCATTTATAGCATTTATTTTTATAGCAATAAAATTTCCTTTGACTGCAAATGTCCCCCCATTTTGCAGACTGCTTTTCTGTTTATATATCTTTTGATTTTAAGTGCAAATAAAAATCTTACTACCGGTGGTACGAGTATCCACATCATCGAAATATCTTTATAGCTTTACTTTACTGGTTTTTTTGGTTTTCCTGTTTTATTTTTTGACGTCTTATTGCCATATCAAACAAAAGTTTTTGGCTTCCACTCGACGGCTCTAACACTCTATGCAAATTTCAAATTTTTTTATATTAGCTTTGCTTTTTTGTGTTTGCGGTTAACTTTCTTTCCGTTTTTGCGGCTTTTTGGCTTTCTTTTCTTGACCACGTTCCGTTCCGTTCAGCATTTGTGTGTGGCATAACACGCACATTTTGTCTGTCAATTGTTGGAGCAATTTTTTTTTTTTGGACTTTGTATTTTTCCATAGATTTTTGCTTTTGTTTTTTGCTTTTGTTTTTGTTGCTTTTTGCTTTGCCTTTGACATTGTTATTGTTACTTGGTATTTTATCAGCGTTGAATATTTATGTGGGTCTTTTTTTTTCGTTGTTGTTTTTTCGGCTTCTATCGGCGCCGGCACAACAACAGAGGTAGAGAGGCCTGATAACAGCAAAAGTCGTGTAGAGAGACACAAGTGGATCGACGTGCAAAAATAGTGTGCCTGAGCACTGCCTCTGCAGAGTTGTAGGTGTAGGTGCTGCAGCTGTTGCTTTTGTTTTTGTTGTTGTGGCATTGCCAGCACAAAATATGGGAAATCTTATCTGTAGGCATTAAAATTGCTAAAGATCTACATAAACATTAAAGTGGGATGCTGATTACGGCGATGGTGTTGTGTGCACCAAGAGAGAAGGGAATTTATTATGAAAAGGGAAATAATGGCAGGAAGGTAATTCAAGAAAAGAATGGGGACCAATTGTAAAGAGAATAAAAGGGAAATTATGGCAGGAAGATCTTTCAAGCAGGGATGGGGATAATTGTAAAAGGGAATAAAAAGGAAATTGTTGTAGCTGTAAAACTGTAAAACGTGAAAACTTAAATTCAAGAAGAAATGGGGGACTTGTAAAGGAAATAAAAGGGAAATTGTTGTAGCTGTAAAACTGTATGCTGAAATTTATTGAAAAATGATAACGGGTATCTAGAAGAAAGGGAAATTATGCTGAAATATACTGAGGGAAGAAATGGGTATCTATAACGAATTGTAATGAATTTAAGGAACATTTTTAGAATCAAAAAATATCAAATTAGAAAGTCTTTTTAGAATCGAGAAGTATCTAGAAAGTCTTTTAGAATCTATACAGCTGATAAAATAATCTATATAAACTAATCAAAATATATGAAAATCATCAAAAATATTGTAAAACAAGAACATGATATTTCATGGTCTATTTGTATAAAGCGTAGTATATTAAATTTTGTATAAAATATCACAAATATTCTAAAAAACTTAAAACGTAAAAAAAACTTTTGTTAAACCTTGAAAAACTTACATTGGCGACAAAGTATATGTATATAAAGCGTCTTGCTTACACAACTGTAACTGAAATATGGAGAACAAAAGACAAATGAAATATGTGACACATTTATATGCATATACTTAGAAGTATATATGGTATATAGTATGCCTTATATATAGCATGAAGATTACACAATTCAGCTGTGCAAACAGGTGGGCGTGCCACACAAAATCCACTTTTGGGAGACATCAAAGTCTGCTGCTCATCGCCCAGCAAATTAATTTTGCACCGACTTCTGTGTGGATTGAAGTATATATATAAGAGAATATATATCCGCATATGCTATATATTTGCTTTGCTGTCTCTCTCCCTCTGCTCATAGACAACAAAGATCTGGCGTGGCGTCATTCCAGTCAATTTAGTTGGTTTGTTTACCTACCAGATCTGTCTCTCTCCCTCACTCTCTCTTCCATTCGTTGTTGGTTCGTTTTATTCGTTTATTTTTTTTTATGTTTTTCTGTTGATGTTTTTTTGTGAATGATCTCAGCTTTGTGTTTGTTCTACAATCATTAGTGGCCGGTCGGTGCTTTGGGGGCGGCACTTGTGGGTGTCGTATGAGTAATTTTGCCGCTGCTGCTGCTGCTGCTATTTGCATCACGTATACGCACCATTGTACGCTTTGCATTGCGTCTCATTTGTTGTTGATTTGAGCCGCTCATTTATGGCCATTTAATTGCCGTAAAAACGGCCATTTCTTTTTCTTGGCTAATTGCATTTCACACGCCTCGAAAAATGATTTTTCAATTTATTATTAGTCGAGGGTTTGCCTTTTGCCTTTTGCCTTTTTTCTCTTTTTATTTTCTTTTACACAGCCGCTAATTTAATTACAGTTTGTTTTACTTGAATGGGGGGATGGGGGGAAAGTAATCAACTGTAAGGAAAAGTTCAAGCAAAAAGGGTGTACCCGCCCTTCCCTTTTGGGTTTTTTTTCTCTCTCTCTCTTTTGAAGATTATGAAATGATTTTTCAGTTTTTGGCGCTTCTGCAAATGATTTCCAGCTTCGAGCTTATTTTTTGCGTGTAAACAAACCCATTATTGCCGTAGACTTTTTAGCCAGTTTTCAGTTTTGTTTTTTGTCTTTTGTACATATATTTTCATGCTTCTAATGAATTATTGGCTTGGTCTGGCCTGCTGGTCTTTGTCATCAGCCTTAATGGAGATGTTCATTAGAGACCACACGGGGGGGCACTAGAGAGTTCTTTGAGTGGTCTCTGCTGAGTTATAGCAGAAGTATTTTGCAGTAAATAAACTTGCTATAACTTGCTATAATTATGGCTAGAACTTAGGGAAGTTTTTACTCAGGGAACCCACAAAGGGGAACCCTTTACAAAAGGGAAGAAAAATTACCCATCAAGCCAGCTCTAAGGCGCTTTAAGCATTAATTTTTTTGCTTAATTCTAGACAGAACCCTTCACTAATTTCTGCTGCGAATCTACCCACGCTTGAGATCCCCTGCCCCTGCCCTTTCCCTCTCTTGATTCTGCCTATAAATTCCATTCTCCAAACTCCCAAAAGCTAAACAAAGTTCAGACCGCTTGAGCGTTTCCTCCAAACAACAATTAAAACAAGCATTTTTTTAATCACTTTTTATTCTCATTTTTTCGTTGGTTTTTTTTTTGCTGGTTTATTGTTTCGCTTACACTCGAGTGCTTTTAATTATTTTGCATGCAGCAATTATTGCTCAAAGCCAAGAACAGAGAGTATAGGAATACGGGCAGGCAGGCAGACAGTTGGGGCATAAGTAAAACCCAAAAGCAAAAGTCAAATAAATTAACACGTCACTTACACAATTCTCGGGGCGCAAAAAAAAAACACTCGAGGGGTTTTGCTTCGATGGGGTCCGCCTCAAGTGTTCAGCTTGAAAATGTTTAAACAAAATATACAACAGACTACGCGAACGATTGAGCACTGATATTTAGGGGAAATATCAATGATATTTGGGGAAATATTTGGGGAAATATCAATGAATTTGTAACTATTTGGGGATATGATTTTATAGGAGAACTATGATGGGGGATCATAATGTAGGATTTTATATTTCCCAGATGAAAACATCCCTCAAGTGGAGAATTTCAAGAGTTTTAGCAGCCAAACGTTTTTCAAGCTGTTTTTCCATTAGCTGAAATAAACATGAAAATTTAGTTTAGTAAATTAATCCATTCCATAAACATTCAATATCTTTGTAAACCAATTAAAAAACAAATGTTTCTTTTTGTTATCTTATCTCATAAAATGTATTAGCTTTGTTATAAGCCAATAAGCTTCAGTAAGCCAATTGTGCAGTAAGCCAATTGTGTTAGCAAATTACAAGATAATAATTTTCGAATGACTCAAACAAACTTCTTGCTATTTCATTCCTAGATGCGTTACAAAGATTATTACAATATGCCCTAAAAAGGAAAATGTTTAATTCTGAATTAAATAAACAATTTTCCATGACATAAATTCATATTTTAGCAAACAGTAAAAAACATAACAAAAAAAAAAAAAAAAAAAAAAAAAAAACACATTGAAAAACAAAAAAAACTTAAAACACATTAAAATATAAACAAAAAACATGAAAAAAAAACAAAAAAAACACATAAATCTTCAGAAACAGAAAACATAAAAAAACACATTCAAAAAAATGCCTAAAATAATTAGATAAATCTGACATTTGAGTCGAATTTATTGAGTTTTTTCTTCATTGAAAATTTTCTTAGTTCAATGAAAGTAATTTTAAATTTATTATTTGTTTTTTGATTGACAAAAATTCTATGAATGGAAGAACTGAACCTCACTTACAAAAGTATCTACCCATTATTACAAAGATTCCAATGTTGCTAACTAATGCTTCCCAATGAAAACTTCACAATCAAAAACTTCCGAAAAAATCACTAGAACCAAAAACTAGCTACCAAAATTAATGTCCATTCCCTCACATCACATATTTTATTGTTTAACTGGGCGCAGATATGGGCAAACGCAGCAAAAGTGATTAGCAAACTTCAGCCAAAATTATGCAAAAGCAATCCATCAATATTCTGCATAAATTTTGGGAACAAGTTTTACACACAGAAAAACAGAACGAAACGGAGACAACAAACCGAAAAACTGAACGAAACGAGACACCAAACGCGACACTACACAGAGCGACAGAACGAAATGAGACACCAAACACGAGTGACCCATAAAAAGAAAAGCCAAAAAAGTTTTTTTTGCACGTCATGGCAACATAATTTCAAATGCAAAATTTGACATTTGACTTTTAAGAATCCTGAAGCTGTAGATTGGATTGTGAATAATTTGTGTGTTCCCAGCAATTAACAGGCGAAACGAGAGGTTGAAAAATAAAATAAATAAGCAAAAACACTCTATACAGTTTTTTTTATCCCATAAATTTGATTTCTGTTTATTTATTTATGAATAATTATTGTATTATTTGGACAAGACAGACAGACAGACAGAGACGCGTGTTTCGATCTACCGATAAGCAGGCAACTTAATTATCCGTTTATTTGTTTTGTTATTATTTTATCAAATTATGCTAAAAAAAAAAAAAAAAAGAGTCTTGAAAATGCTTTTTGGCTAAACTCTGCCTCGGGACAGAGTAATTTTCGTTTTGGCTTTTGTATTTGGTCAGTGGCCATAAACAAACCCACACACACTCACTCACACGCAATTGAAGTTCCATTTTGGGTTTGGCATCGTGCGAGCCAGCGGTGGATCGATGGATCGTTGTATCGACTCGGAACGCAGTCTTTTATAGTGGGCGTGTCGCAATTTATAGCAGTTGGAAATCGTGGAGGGAGGGTAAACCATTAAATACGCACATTAATGTCATCATTAACGGGGCGGCAGTTGGGCATTTTGTCATTTATAGCAGGAGCAGTTGGGCATTTGTCTTTTATAGCATAGGCAGTTAGGCATTTGTCTTTTATAGCAGGTGCAGTTGGTCATTTTGTCTTTTATAGGAGAGGAGAGATCGTTAGTAGGGAGACTCCTGATTGATAGATGGTGCCTATCAATGGGGATTCGGGTTAAGGTTTTTGCATTTTAGCATTAAAAGAAAAGTTTATAGATCTTAAATGAAAGTCTAGGTTAGGCTTGGGTTTCATTCTGGTACTGAAAGCGGTTTACTTTTGCAGCTCTATCATTGCAAATTTACACGTGACTAGCAATTGGCATTTCTAACGCTGTCATTTCTATACTTACACGTGACTGGCAATTTGCCAAACTGATGAAATTCCACACAGAGAGAGAGAGAGAAAGAGTTTTGCAATCTAAGAGGCAGTAAAATTTCCCTTGCAGTTAACGTAGGAAATTCCTTTGCAGTGCTTTTGCTGTAATATTATTTCCCTTGTAAAATTGTAGGATATTCCTTGGCATCGTTTGAAGTAAAATTTCCTTTGCAGTTATCGTAGGAAATTCCTTTGCAGTGCTTGCAGAAATAAAAGGAAATTCTTTTGCAGTTCTTGTAGTAATATTTCCCATACTGAAATCAAAGGAAATTCTGAGATATTTATTAGCAATTTACGATCTTTGCCCATTGTAAAATTGTGTAAATATTTCGATAGCATTTATAAGTGTATGAGACATATTTCGATATAAAGAAATAAGCATTACCTTCACTGATAATCAGTTTCCTACATTGCTCTAGAATATCAAGAGGTTACAGCTACAACAAGTTCCAAGACATTCTACTGAGTTTCTTCTATTTTATCTAAGTTTAAACTTTGAAAAACATAAAAAATACATTCCTAACTTTATTAGAGTTTGTTTTGAGATAAATTCTTTACTTTTCCAATTTTATTAGAGTTTTTTTAGTTAAGATTATCTTGGTTACAATTTCCGCTTACTCCGAGACATGCCCAGACATGCTACCAAACTACAGAATATAGTAATCTATTTTTAAGTAATCTGCCAACAAATGTATTCCCCTTGGAAAAAATACCTTCACCAGAGACACACACACACACTCGCACACACACAGACTGGCAGTTCCAGTTATCTAATCTCTTGGAACTGGTATGGTATGCCACCCTTTTTGGGAAGGTCTGAGAGATCTGCCAGAGCGACCCATTACTAATTGCTATTTTGGCCTCTGCCTCTTGGCTTTTCTTTGAGAGAGAGCGCAGAGAGCGGGTTGCCCCGTTACCATGGCCTAAATATGCGCTTGAATTGGCTTGTTGGCCCCTGGCTGTAATTATGATTTAATTTTATATATTTTTTTGTACGTTTCTGTTAATTTTTTAATGCTCATTTTGCGTTTTTGTTGCCGCCGTTTTCTTTTTTTTTTCTTTTTTTTTTTTTTAAATTTTATTTTCAGACACAAACAGCATGAGTCGTGAAAGCGATGACAATTTGAGTTCGATTAATTCGGCTTACACAGGTAAATATACACGTTACACACTACATATACATTTTTATTACACATTTATTTATTGCATTTTTGCATTTTTTTTAATTGTTCATTTTACACCTGGTTATTATTTGGCTTTTTGACTCGAGAATGCGTTACATTTTAATTTACTCCTCGCTCATGACATTATTAATTTCCAATTAATTTTCAATTAATTTTGCTTGCGCGGTTGGGGGCCGAAATTAACACACATTTGTGTTAACATTTTAATTTGGGGGCGGGCGTTGGGGAACTCACATAATTCGAAGCGAAAGATGAAGGGAAATCGGCATGAATAATGGGGGAAATTTTATTAAAAAAAGCGAATAAAAAAAGTGGGTGGTAAATGTTCATAATTTGGGATTATTTTTGTGGGAATTTTAAAAGAAATTTTTTAAATGTTTCTGGTATATTCTTGTGTATTTTAAGAGCAATTTTTTAGCAATGTTTCTGGTATATTCTGGTGAATTTTAGTAGTATTTTTTGTAGTACAAAATGCATAAGCAAAAAATGCATATTGCATATTCAGGGAAATTCAGGGAAAATAATGGAGCCATGAATGATTTTTCTTAGAAATCATTTATGTATAATACTTGAAGCTATAACTAGTTTTTTTTTCTTTTAATGGACATTAAAAATAAATAAATCACGATTAAATTAAATTGTAATTCTCTGGCAATCATTATAAATAAAATATGTGCATAGATATAAAAGGAAAAATGAAATATTCGTTCCTATATATCTGTGTATATATTCATTATAATCAGAGCACAAGTTTCATAATTTAATTCTGAAGCACTAAAAATACTTTTTAAATAATTTTAGCATTCAAATCTATTTGAAATCTCAGTACAGGTTGAAAAGTAATTATTTTCGTTTGGCAGATATTTTATGATAATAAATATAAATAAATTATTTAAAAATGTAATAGTTTATGCAGTCAAGCAGTTCGCAATTCCTATAATTTCAATGCCAAAATATAGTAAATATATCGTAGTATAGTAATTCTATAGATAACTTATCTTATCTGTTCAAACTTTAAGTGACTTTTCCACAATGAAAATGAATTTCAGTTTTTTTTATTATACATACAATACGTATATTTATTCACGTATTTTGTAGTAGTATACCTCAATGTGATTTTTGTTAACCCTGATATAACTGACAGGCCTAACCCATCCCCCAACCTTAAACTTCATCACTGATATACTGACAGACTTACCCTACCCTCTCCTACACTTCGTTAGTTCAGTGATCTGCCCCAATAGCAAAAATTATATATATAGCTAGATATTTCATTGAGTAAACTACTTGTGTATGCCAGATCTTTTCTTTCCCATAAAATAAAAAAAACAAAATGCCACAATGATCCCACGATCGTATCTGTAGCTCCTCCATTTGGGCCCATCAAATCGATTACGATCAGTCATAATTTTAATCGCTTTTTGCCTTTAGCGAAGTACGGAACTTCATTAGTCTCAAATAAACAGTTTATAGGGGGAGGAGTAACCACTTCCAAGACTGTTGTTTGTTCATGGAATGTTCATTCAACTGTTTTTGTGCCCTTCTAGCTGTTCAGTTTTTCATGCCAAACACGTTCTAAAACTTAAACAAATTTAAATTGTAATGCGAAATACGCGACACAAAACGAAGATGCCCCAACCGGTTGAGGCGGCTCTCTCCCCCCTTTTTTTTGGTTATTTACTTTGAAAAAACAATCGAACAGCGATATATAATATATAGCTATAATTTATATATATTATGGGACACGCCTTTAGCCGATCATCGACAGTCACGTAAGCATCTTCAGTAGTATCAGCTATACGGGGGGGCGTTGTGTCAAACCAGTTCTCTATTTGGTGAAATTCTATCAGTCTAGTGGGAATATAACCAGCAAAAAAATACATAAGCTTCCCGATTTAACATTTAAAGCGACTGCAAAAAATAAATATTTATATCCAATTTATTATTGATGCAATTATTGTGCGCACAGAGCGATGAACAAACGAGATAAAAAAAATATAGAAAAAATATATATATTGCATTTTAAAACAGTTTGAATGTACTACAGTGGGGATTGTTTAAGTAAGATTTGCTTTAAATATATCCATAAATAATATGATAATATATAATTTTTACATGCAATGAATGGGCATGTTTATGACTGACTGTTGTCACGCTATAGCTGGGGTTTAATAGATAGATTAGATAGCAATTATTTAATTGATTATTAAGTTACACGTTTGAGTTTATATTGGAATTAGGGCGGAATTATATTGAGGGCGGCCACTGGTACTGCAGTAAAGATTTTCTTCGATATATATAGGTTGAAGATTTTGGTAATTAAAACTAAGAAAATTAAAAAAAAAATAAAAAAAATTAAAAATAAAATAAATATAAAATAAAAAAAAATTCAAATTAAATAACAAAAATATTTATACCACTAAAAATAAAGTAATCAAATTAAATATTAAAAAATAATAATAAAATAAAAAATTAAAAAATAAAATTAAAATCAAAAAATAAATCCAAAAAAAATAAAAAATGAAATAAAATACAAAAAAAAAAAAAAAAAAATTAAAAATTAAAAAAAAATAAAAAAATTAAAACAAAAATTAAATAATAAAAATATTCATACCACTAAAAATTAAATTAAAATAAAAAATTTAAAAATAAAAATAAAAATAAATAAAAAATATTTTTAAAATGAAATATTTATGCGACTAAAAATAAAACTTTATAACACTTAGCATACACTTTACATAGTATATTTAGGGCAATTAAATTTAACATAAATTTGGTCTGAATGCTTCAGCAGTTGGAAGTCTTTGGGAAGTGAAATTTTGGTATCTCCTTCATTCCGATACAAAATAAAAAACAATTAAAAATGAAAAACAAAAGAGACCCAACAGGTGCCGACAGTTAGCCGAAAGATATTTATAAAACCCATTGTTGGTATTTATAAACCGCAGTTATTTAAAGGCAAAAGGCAGAGGGTGCCACGAATAACAGACCACACTGTAACAGTCCACTGTTAAGTGAACTGTAACAGCCCACAGTAATCAGCGAGCCAAGCGATCGGCAGCCACAGGCAGCAGCAGCAACTAATAATCAGTGTCTGTCGGCATTTGTTAGATACAAAAAATACAGAGAGTGAGAGAGGGTGAAAGATTTGCATTTAACATGCCGAAAAGTCATGTAAGTCTCATGCCCGATGCCACAGCTAGTAGTGAGTTGTGGGGGCAGAGGCTGGACTTTAGGCCAAAACGAACGAAAACCCACACACTCAGAACTGCAGTGGGCAGCCCACACTGGGTAGCTCAACCTGCACACCACACAGTTTAGCTTAATTAAATGTTGTTTAATCATCTCAAAAGATAATAAAGTATTGACATGGGCCCCAGCGCGCTCGGCTGATCTCCTCTGGCTGATTTATCGCCCGACGGCAGGCCAAATGTCTGTTTTGTTCGCTCGTTTGCTCGCTCAACGATCCGAACGATCCGATCGATCCTCCCCATAAATGGACGATGTGACGAAATATTTCGCTTTGTTTTTGTCACTTTTTTGTGTGTTTGTTTTTGGCCAGAATCGTGAGGCAAAGTGGGTCGTAGCCGTGCGGGACTGCCATTGGAGCTGCAGCGGCGCCACAACTGCACTTGGTCTGGTCGGGTCGGGTGGGGTGGGGTGGGGTCTGTGTCTGAGGCCCACAGGCGGTGCTTCGCTTTGATGAATCATAGGTGTATCTGTCAGATACATGAGTTCATTAGCTGCGACACTGAATGTCAACTGCAAGGAAATCGCTTGTCATTTAGGTGGTAGCCAGCCAGCCAGCCAGCGTTTATTTTTAGACGACAACTTCACAGTTAAATGTTAGAAATGAACAGAGAGCAGGGGGGAGAGGAGGAGGAGTGCAGAGAGAGGAGGGAGGGTAAATAAGCGAAGGTAAATTGCTGTCTGATTTATTAGCAATCTGTCAGAAGGCTGTACATTACATAAACTACTAGATACAGTGGCAAAAAGATACAGAGGTAAAAGTAAGAGATACAGTGGCAAAAGATACAAATACAGTGACAAAAGATACAGATACAGTTCCAAAAGATACAGATACAGTATCCCAAGATACAGCTACATTTACAGGGCTATAGAGAAAAAGGTTTTCCCCTTCCCCGCCACGCCCACTTTTAGTGAAAGTTTTTTTTCAAAAATACAAAAAAAAAAAAGGAAAAAATAAACAAAATACAAAGAAACATGGAAAAATAAACACACAAAGATACAGATACAGATACAAAAAGGCTTGCAACGCCCAATTGTGATAATTAAAAAAAAAAAAGTTTTTTTTAAAAGCTGCCAGCGTCATGATATATAATAGCAAATAATAACAAATTGTCTTGCCCGATCAGACACACGAAAGATACAGAGAGAGAGAGAGAGAGAGAGGGATAGTGAAGCGGAGATACAGATACAGTAGCGACTGTAACCACTTAAAAGATACACAATTGAACCTTGACGTTGTGGAGGCTCTGGGCTATATGGAGCTCTGGGCTGTGTGGAGCTCTGGGCTATGGGACTCCGGGCTATGGAGCTCTGAGCTGTATGGAGCTCTGGGGTATGGGGGTCTGGGCTGAGGGGCCTCTGGGGGCTGTTATGGCCCTCTCTGGGCTGGGATGGGCCTAGGCTATGAGGCTGTTTAGGGCTATGGGCTATGGAGCTCTGGGCTATGGAACTCTGGGCTGTATGGGGCTCTGGGGTATGGGGCTCTGAGCTATGGGACTCCTGGCTATGGTGCTCTGGGGCTGGGCTATGAAGCTCTGGGCTGTATGGGCTATAGGCCTCTGGGCGTACTCTGCTCCCAACTGCCCTTGGCCCTTGTCCCTGTCAGAAGCGCACCCCAGCCAGCCCACCAAATAAAAAGTATCTGCCAGATACTCATGAAAGCATCATGATGCCTGCCCCTGGCCATAACTCACACCAGATACACAAAATTGTTAGCCATAATAAAAGCAATTTCAACTGACAACAAAAAACACAATTAACTACATGACGTAGACGGTAGTAGACATGCCGTAGATTTCGCAGAAAATACAACAACAACAAAACAACAACAATAAAAAAACAGTAAACGGAAACCGAAATCGTGCAATTGAAAAAGATTTGAAATCTTTTCTCCCCTACTACTACTGCAACGGGCGCATCTTGTATCTTGTATCTGTATCTTTTGTGAGCTTATTGTTTGTGCATCTTTCTTGTATTTATTTATTTATTTCTCTCTCTCTTTTCTTGCTTTTCTTTCTTCCTGTCTGTGCGAAATAAAAAAACGTTACCAAACTGTCGACAATTTAATTGATTTATGGCTCTTTTCTTTTCTTTCTTACTCATCTATGGGCGCAAAAATTGATTTTCGAAAGTCATGGGAAGTGAAAGAACTTTTTTGTTGTGTCGAATCGGTGAGAAGACAACAGAAAGATACACAGAATTCTTTAAGCTCTCTGGCAAAAGTAGCTGCTCTTTGGCAAAAGTCTGTTCTATGGCAAAAAAGTCTTTGTTCGTTGGCAAAAGTCTCTTGGAAATTTTTTGCTGTTGTATTTTTAAGATATTTTCGCCAACTTAAGCGGCTTTCAAGTGGCCTGATAGAATGGCTTAGAAGAGCAAACATTTTGGTTAAAACATAAAAAATATTGAGCACAAAAACAGCATCAAACTTGGTTCTCAAAAACTCTAAAATCTCTTAATTAAAACTCATTTCCTTTGCCACTCAAAAATTTGTGTAATTTATTTGAGAATTTTATTCAAAAGTTTTTGTTTTATTTGGCACTCAAAATGAGACATTTTGAATGGGGTTTTCCTTTTTCAGGCAGAGTATACCATTTAGAGAAATTTATATCAGATTTAAGTTAAGATTTTTAGGGGGCATGTTAAAGCTATATCCAGGCCATCTATGCCTAACTTTTCTACACTTCATTCAGACACAAATGGAAACACCCAAACACCACTCTCTTTTACTCTGGCAAACTAAAATATCTACAATACTTTTGGGGGAGGGGGAGGTATAATAACAACTCAGATTAACGTCTAACCTGTTGCTTGCGGTCCAAAAAGAGCTTATTAAACCAGAAACAAAAACACAAACAAACATACAACAACAAAAAAAAAAAACTGCCAAAAAACTTTCACAACAATGGCGTTAATTTTAACCAATACAATACATATATATATGCATATAACCGAGCACTTAATATCTATATAGTAAGTCATAAATAATGCTATAACCAAAGCGGAAAAAGGCAGTCATAAAAAAACAAAACTACCCGCACAGCTTGCAGTTTTTCTAACACCCACAAAAAAAACAAAGCTAAACAAATGCAAATTGCTGACAGAGTTCATGTATACATTATATACTATATATGATATATTGGTGCCTATATAGATCTCTATCAAGAGACTGTCAAGCGCTTTACGCGCTCCTCGCTCTCACCCACATCCGACTGGGAACGCTATTCGCCCTCGCCCTCACGACGCTCGACTGGAAGTCGCACATCTTGTAAGTTCTATAATGAACCCCCACACCCACCACCGCCATCGCTGCTGCTGCTGCTGCATGTAGTTGTTATTTTTTTTTTTTATTTTTGTACGCTGGCAGGTTATAGTATTTTGGTGCTTATTTTTAAGAAATTTTTAATGAACTTTTGATTATTACAAAATATTACAGAATATTAAAAAATACCACCAGTCTGTCCGATTTTATTCTTGCTAATTATTTCTTTTAAAATATATTCCTTTAAATTTATACAAAAAAAAAAAAAAAAAAAAAATTAAATTAAAAAAAAAAAAAAAAAAATACAAAACTAAATACAAAAATTGAAAAAAACTAAAAAAATAAATAGAAACTTAAATAAAAAAAGAAAAAACTTAAAAAAAAAAATTAAACTTAAAGTTTTTTTAAAAAATTTAAAAATTTTGAACAAATTTAATGAGCACAAAAAATTAAATCCAAAAACTAAAAAATATATATAAACGTAAAAAAAAAAATTAAATATAAAAAAAAAAAATATAGAATTATTAAAACAAATTAATTTTTTTTAATATTCATTACTGAACATTGTTTTGTCAAAGAACAAAAATTTATTCGTGCTTCTAAAGCCCAAAGATTACAAAATTACAAAATTTAAAAAAATATCTCTGCCAGCACTGCCAGGGTACATCTATCTGCCTTCGGTTCGATTCGAAGCTACAACTTTAGTGCATTTTTTTGTTTGTTTTTTGTTTTTGTTTCATTGTGTGTGTTTTGTTCTTGTTTTTGTTTCTGTTTCTGTTTTTTGTTTGCTGTAAACCAAAAAGATGATTATTATCTAGAGGCCACTGGGCGACGTCGCAGCTCAGGTAAGCATTTCGGTTGTGGGTGGCCAGATACTTCTTGCATCTTGTATCTTGTAGCTGCGCAACATGTTTTGGCTCTCTAACTATTTGCGCAGGTGGCACGACTCGGCTTGAGTATGTATCTGTGTGTACATAGTATGTATCTAGGCCAGTTGCTCGCACCTTAAACGGTCATTTGGCTGCCAAAACGTTCAAAAAGTGCAAAACAATTTATGGCCCAACTGTTGCAAGTAAATGGTGGAAGGAAGTAGTACACACTGGAGGGCAATGGGGTTGGTATCTTCAGCTCAAAATATTGTCAAATTAACCAAAAGCTTAATGAGCTTAATGGTAAATGGACAGAAACGTGATTGCATTTGCCACATTTTTGTGGGTGGGTGGTTGTCGTGTGTCTAATGAGCCAAAAAGATTGCATGACATTATCAACATTAAATTTTGGATGTCAAGGTCGTGACAGACAATAAAAACAAGTAAAACAATAGAAGCTCGAAAGAAAAACTATGCAAAATTAATTATTTAAAAAAATTAAATCTTATGATTAATAAAATGTGGGGACACGGTTACGCTTTAATGCAAAATAAATTGGCGGAAATTTAATACGAAATATATGGGAAGATAAAGTTTAAGGCTGGACTGGGCTGGACCCTATGAATATTTGCTAACAAGCTGCAAATTTCGTGTTTTATGTTTTATGTAAATTTTAGTGAATGTATTTTTATATAAGCAAAAGTCAAAAACTTATTAATTTTGTTGTTTTGGGCAAGCCAACACTCAAAATGAAGACAGGTCAGGCCATTTTTAACTATATTATAGGGGTATGAAGTAATCAGAAAGTTTAGAGAAAGAAAATAGAAAAAAAATGGGGCTAAAAAAATTTGGATAAAAAAATATAAAAAAATAGAAATAAAAAATATAAAAAAATAAAAAATGAATAAATAGAATAAAAATATATTAAAAAATAAATAAATTGTGGGAGTTCAAAAATGAAAAATCAAATACTCATTACTTTTTGTTAAGAGATTTTTCCAAAATTTTTCCAGAACTTAAAAAAAGCTCAATAAAATATAAAAACCAAGAAAATAAATTATTTTGATTTTCAAAGAGTTTTTACAACCACAAAAAATACTCCTATAAAATTTGCAAGCTTAACATCAGAACTATAAAGCATTAATTGAATTAAAATAATATTTCAAATCTGAAAAATCACTTTTAAAAATTCAAAAAAAAATTCTCAAAAATTCTCTCTGCATCTCGGAACTTCAACTTAAATCCCAAGGCATCAATTTAAAGCGCAGCTCGAGTGCAGCAAAACATTATGAACAATTTGCCAGAACTAATAGTAGTAGGAATATTGTGGGTGGAAGTGGAAGTAGTGGATGGGGAAGTGGATGTGGATATGGTGTGGTGAAGTGGATGCATTGAAAACCAGCAACGGAATAAACCAGTCAAACTTGTTGCTGCTGTTTGCTGACTTCATAGCATGCAATTTTATTTTTACTTTTATTAGATTTCTGTCTGTAATATAATTTTCCACTTAATGGTTTTACCCCCCCCACAATAGATAGAGGGGCCTAAATGGGCATTAAAAATAAATTAAGCTTTAGCGTTTGCAGCCTTAGAAACTGAATATTTGAGCAGATCGAAAATGTCAAGTTTACACAGCTAAAAGTCGATTTATGCGGGGGATCGTACAATCTGTCGAATGGTTTTCCATTGAGCACGAAAGCATATGCAAATTGCATATGACATCATGGCAATGTAGAACATACTTCATACTATACTATATACTATATAGTAGATAGATTTTCAACTGGTTTTATTGTGATTGATGGATGGTTCGGAATAATAAGTAATCATGAACGACAACTCTCCACGAACAGATCACAACAGTGCCGTGCTGACAGCCAACACAGAACAGTTTATCATTGGCCAAAAGGTATGGGTTGGTGGACTCCGATCCGGACAGATAGCCTATATAGGCGAGACACACTTTGCGCCCGGCGATTGGGCGGGCATTGTACTGGATGAGCCAAATGGTAAGTTAGCTTAGGGATAATCCTTTCAAGTTCCTGCCTTAAGTATCCCTTTTCTATAGGTAAAACGATGGCTGTGTATCGGGCAAGCGGTACTTTCAGTGCGAGCCCAAACGTGGCATCTTTTCGCGACTTACACGTCTCACGGTTTACCCCATGTCGGGGGCACAAACACCCACATCCCCGTTGGCCAAAAACTCACCGGAACGTTCACGTACAGTCTCGCCAACGGCCAGCATTCGTAGCTCCATGTTGCGCAGTCCTGGCATAGGCAGTAAGTGTTGGAAAATGGCAGTGGAAATCTATACGGCAAATAACTTATTTTATTTGATTTTTCCCACAGAGAACGGCATGGCTGTGGGCGATCGTGTGATTGTCTCATCGGGCTTTGGCAGTCGTCCGGGCATACTACGTTATCTGGGTGAGACATCGTTTGCCCCAGGCAATTGGTGTGGCGTCGAGTTGGATGAAGCCAGCGGCAAAATGATGGAGCTGTAGATGGTATAAGGTATACCCCAAGAATACTACAAAGATCAACCAGTTCTGGTTTTAATCTAAGAGTTTTGTTGCTCTCTATTTAGATATTTTGAGTGCAAGCCCAAGTATGGTGTGTTTGTGCCCATTGCCAAGGTGTCCCTGTCGCCGTCATCGAAGAAGACGCGTTTATCGCGTGCCGGTTCAAGGGAATCCCTAACATCGATTGGCACCATGAACAGCATTGCCACCACAAATACGTCGCGCATGCGCATGAATGCTCAGGTATAAGGCGGAGACACACCCCACCCCCTCTTCAATAAGCTAAAAGTTCACCCCTCAAAAAACTACACACACAAAAAACAATTACCGTTTACAGTTGTTTCTTTTACCCTTTTTTTGTTAATTTATTTAATACCTAACTTTAATACTTTGTTCTTATTGTTGCTCCTCCTGGTACTAACGCGTTCCAAATTCTAATCGCAATCCTCCCACATGTTCCGCGCCATTCCGTTATGCCATTCGTAGCAGCGCAAGTCGAGCACGCCGGTCAGACCCATTGTCACGACGCCGAAGAGTCAATTTTCCATGCAGGTATGCTAAATCAACAACAACAAAAACTACGAAACAAAAAAAAAACTACTACAACAATGTGTGTGCCTGGTATTCGCTGTTAGTCCCTCTCCCTTTCCCTTTCCTTCTGTTTTTTTTGGTTTGCTGTGCGCTGTTAGTTAACAGTTGGGATAGCTGCACGCGCTGTTAGTTAACTGTTTGCATATGTAGCTGCATGCGCTGTTAGTTAATAGTTTGCAACAGCTGCACTGGCTGTTAGTTAGCAGTCTCTTAGCTGCACGCGCTGTTAGTTAACAGTTTGCATAGCTCCGCTCGCTGTTAACTAACAGTTTGCATAGCTGCACGCGCTGTTAGTTGGCTTGCTAACCCGTTAATGTCTGACAGGGTATCTATTCCCTTTTGGTTGCGGAAATTATACATAGGCTGGCTATACGAAATTTTTAGGGTTCGGTATTTTGGTATAATAAATATGAGATTTATTTTAGGGTAAAGTTTGTAGGGTTTTATTTAGGTCTATTTCGATTGGAAAATATACATAAAATATATTTTTTTTTTAATTAAATAGTATAAAAGTTGTATTGGCATACATTATCTGTTGTAAATCTTTTTTAGTTCGGTTTTTTTTATTTTTATATTATATTTTTGCATTTTTTTTTGGCACTTTTTCATAAATAATTAACTGGTAAATTTTTTTAGGGTTTTACAAATATTTTTTTTTGTTAATTTCGAACAGGTTAAAGGCAGATTTTACACTCATTTAAATTTTTAAATATTCCCAAGCAGACGTTAACGGGTTAGGCATTTTTTTATTATATTTTTCAATTCTGCATACATACAATATTTGTCATTTAACCCTTAGCATTTAAGCGTACAACTAACATAAAAACTAATACACACTCACACACACATACAGAACCACACCCACACACAACAACAAAAAAATATGTAAATTAATAATAAATTTTTGTATATGCCTCTATATATATTCTATATGTTTTTTCCTATGCCTATTTATGTGTACGATATGGTTGATATTTTTATTCCCCACTCTATAAACATTTTTTTAATTGCATATAAAATAAATCCAAATATATTTAAATATTTTTCCTGCACGCTTTTGCTGTTGAAATGTTTTGTTCGTTTTGTTGTTCCTTGCATGTACTATGTATGTATATTTGTGTGTTACAATTGTCAACGGTTAAAGGTAAAGCAAAATAAAAAACACGAAACACCCTGTGTTCGCTGCTAAATGCTGCTGCACCCTGTACATACACCCACCGCACATACACATGCCCTATCTGTGCTCTCTCTAGCTTTACGCTCTCGCTCTCTCTCTCTCTCTCTCTGTTTTGTAACTGTGTCCACGAGCTGTGTCTCATACGCTTGCTTTGTGCTCTCTCTCTCTCTTTTGTGTTCTCTTCCTCTAACCTCCAAAGGATCTGCTGCGCGAGAAGCAACAGCATGTGGAACAGCTGATGGTGGAACGTGAGCTGGATCGCGAGGACTCACAGAATCAGGCGCTGCAGCTGCAGAAGAACATCAACGAGGTAATTATCTTCACCGATACAATGTACACGCCGCAGCCCTATGCGGATCGCAGTCGCCCTTATCGGCCCCACAATCAGCACAAGATCAGCAGCAGCAACAACAACAAAAACATCTTATATGGGAGCCAACAACCCTAAGCAGCAGCATAACAACAAAAACAACAACTATACCAACAGCAAGGCAGCCATTACAACAACAACAGCAACAGAAGACAACAAAAACGAAGAAAGTTTGGTTTTGCGATAAAAAGAAACTTTTTCCAGTTGGCTGAAGAGCAGCCACCCGCCCTCCGCCACCAAAAGTCAATGTTTGCTCAGTCATTTGTGCAAAAAAAAGTTTTGCGCCTCCTTCTCAATTAATTTTTGTGTGTATTTTGTTGCATTGCACTCACTACTCACTGTTTTTATTGGGGCCTGTTCATTTTGTTGTTGGGAATTGCAAATATTTAATCCCCCCCCCAAAAGCTGCAAGAAGAAGCAGTCAGTCATCTACCCACACACTCACGCACACACACACATATCCACACAAGCATGGCAACCACAACAATGTGGAATGTAATCCACAGCATCCACAACAAAGTGGAATGCAATCCACAACATTCAGGAAGAAAGGCAGGGCTGGCTGCCTGCTGCGCTACCCACATGATACAATTTACAGGGATGCTAATTTCGTTTCCTTTTGCGCTTTTCGCATGGAATTTTTTTCCTTTTGCTCTTTTCGCATGGAATTTTCAACGTTTAAGTTTTCAATTAGCAGCTGTGGAAATTGTATAATGTAATACTCAGATTTGCCCGTTTAATTTTTATTGGTTTTACTGTCTCCCTCCATCCCCTCTGTTTGTCTTGTGTTTTGTCTTTGTTTTGGTTTTTTTTTTTAAATTAACTCTCTTTCTTTTTTGTTGTTTTTTTCACAGTTATGTTTTGTTATTATTACGTCTCATTGTCTGGTTTTTATTGTTGTTGTTAATTTAACACTTAATTTTTGACACGTTTTATTTTTGTATGCGTAACCCCACCCAGAAAAGCCACAAAAAGTCATCCCAAAATTGTCAGTCATTTGCTACCCTACCCCCAGTATGATTCATACCCGAACCGAACTAACTTAAATACTTGAGAACAGTACAAAAATTTCACAAGTCTAACTAGGCATGAATTTGGAGGGGGGCCTAATTGGGGGGGGGTTCAACGGTATTTAACTTGGTCAAAGAGTCTAGCTAACAATGGGTTAAGGTTATTAGGTGAGAATCCATTTGTGGAATTTAATACAGTGCGTTTCAAAATTGGTATAAAAAAAAAAAAAATTTTACGTTTTTAAAAAATAAATATTTTTAATAATTTTGAACGCAAAAAGGATTCAACATAAAAATATATTTTTTTTAACAGTTTGTGCTGGCGCAAATTATTTTCACTTTAATCAAAAGTATCCTTTCATTTAAAAAATATGAGTTAATATTATTATAAATTATTATTAATACCATTTTTTTATTCATAAACATTCAATGATTTGACTTGCATCTCAAAAAACGTTTAAGTAATATTCATTTTATGCTCAATTTTATTCAATTTTCGTGTCTAATAATTCCAAAAAAAAATCCCAAAGAAATTTATCATTCCACATTGGAAACGTTTCCACGACGAGTTCAACTCCGTTCAACTCCGTTGTTCAGACACACACACACACACAACACACACAAACACACACTGAAAGTGATCTTTACCCTTCAATTATCATTGACACTTTATAGAAAATAAACAGCAAAGAAAAAAAAAAACTTTTATTTGCAATAAATTTTAGCACCTTTTTGCACTTTTTTTTTTTGGGTTAAGATTACAGTGCGTTTCAAAAGGGAAAGAAAAGGAGAAAGAAAATTAAAAAAATATAAAAATTTCACTTTAAAAATTCGCATACAAAAATGTACTTTTAAAATTAAATTTTTAATTCCACTGCTCACTGTCTTATGCTTTTGAAACGCACTGTACCATAAACTTATTATAATATATGTTTTCTAGTACTGCTTTTGGGGCTATATCTTATTCTATTCTGTTCTGTTTGCTGACTGGCAATATTTGATTGACGATGAATCAGATTTTTTTGTGCTTTCTGTTATGGTTTTTCGTATGGAAATAAAATTGTTTTGTGATTGTTCTTATTATTTATTTGTGGTGAGACTTTTACTTCTATTTTGTCTAGTTGAGTGTTAAATTAGCAACAAAAAATTGTACCCAACCCATCCACACTTCCTCTATGCCCCTCGAACCCTTATACCTATTCATATTCTTTACCTTTTTAACGCAAAACCAAAAAAAAACCCAACCAAAAAAAATCCAAAAAATTCAAGAAATCTGTAAAGCAAAATGCTTGGAGAAATTGAAATTCTGTTTTGCACACAAAAAACAAAATTATTTTTATATGATTTTTATAGCAAATACTGATCGAGGCGGATCGCTGGAGACGCCTCATAGCGAAGCACAGCATTCGGGTGTCCGATCTGCGGCGCGAGTTTCGCGGCTGGTCGGGCAAGCACGAGCGACACTGCATACTGCACAGTGTCCTCACACCGCTGCGCATCAAGTAAAAGGAGAGGAGGACAATGGGACAATGAGGACAGTGCTCAAAGGGGTTCGATGAACGATGGATGGATGGATGATTCTCGAGTATGGGGAAACAAACGGAAGACAATGGCTGAATGAAGTCTGCACACACAGCGTTTTATGCTGAAAAACAACCAAATAAAAGAATGAAAAATATTATCAACTACGAGATCTTCAAAATACACAAATGAAATGAAACAAAAAAATATGAATAATACACGAAAAAGCCAAGCAATATGAAGAATACAAAATTGAATTTCCTCCCTTTATAAAAGGTTTATTTGGCTGCAAAAAAAAAAAAAAAAAGATAGAGTTGAAATCTATAAAAAAAAATAGAATTGAAATCTATATATAAAAAAAAAATTTGTGGAAAAAGATGGAAAATATTTTGAAGAAACATTTTGATTATTTTTGTACGAAAAAGCGAATTTTTCTTGCTGTTGGTTTAGTTGTACGATACATACGATATATGCATACATATTACTTACGATATACACTTACGATATACGATACGATGAGAAATACATTAACAAATGTGAAAAAAAAATACTTTTTGGATACCCTCTCGAATGTTGTTTTATTCATTTGATTTCTAATTCCGATTTCCCTTCCGATTTTCCCTGCCTTCCCACAGCTAAAATTGAGAATTATTCAATTGGAATCGCAATTGGGCGATGAGCGCAAGAGATCGGAGGATCTACAGTTCTCCATAGATGAGGCACAGTCATGTGGCGATGAATATAATGTAAGACATTTTGTAGAAGGAAAGAAATGGTAGAAATGTGGCTGCTTAAATGTGCATTGACTATGGATGGGGCAGGGGATTTATTTCTAGAGTTCAGAGATCAGTTTTAGCTTAGCAGAAAGGCTTGAGAGAAACTTTTAGATATTGAACATCCGTCATGAGATGCTCATTGATTAGGGAATTGATCATAGATCTATACAAAATTATGTGTCTGTGGTTTTATTTATAAAATTTGAAGATTTTATGGATTGCATAGAAGTATTTAATGGATTTGCGAATAAAAGAAAAAAGTATAAAGGGTTTTTTTTTGTAGTTGCTTTATCATCAAATAATTAACATTTGATTGATAGTTTTCGCTTATTAAATGAATGGAAATATGGAAATATTTTAAGTAGATTTTAAACCAGAAATTCTTGTTTAAACTTTAGTTTTTTTTTTTCTTAGTAAAGAGACCAGAATCTTTTATGCCATAAAACTGTAGTTTTCCAGGGACCATAAATATAATACAGGTTGCAGAGAAACGGATTGTCAATAGGAACAAAACTGAAACGTAAAATTGCAGACTTAAATTTAAAAACAATGGAAATACATTGGTCCCCAAATTCAAGATGATTTTAGGCATAGCATAGCTAAAAAATATATTTTTGATTTAATCCAACAAGAGATCTTTCGCTGAAATTATTATTCTAGTTACTTCCATATTTTCTGTTTTATTTAAAAATATTTACGAGTATCAGTTGAACATTTGTGGCATTCCTCTTCCATGTAGTGACTTCCATATATTATAGTGACTTTGATGGCATTATATGTATCAGTGGTCGGCCTATCTGTCGCATCTCTTGGGAATAGGAAAGGGGTGGTCTGCTGCTGCTACATATACAGTAAAAGCAGAACAGCTAGCAAACAAAATCTAGAGTAAAATGTATATAGTATTGGTGCCAATCGCAGTTTTATATTAACCCCTGAATGCCACATTTTGATAGGCTCTAAAAGTATGCAATAAAATATGAATATTTGACCATATCCAAGCGAAAGTGTTTAGGAGGTTGAGAGAGGAGAAGCCAAGAGTCATCTAAAGCCAACGAATCAGTTTAGCTTAAAATGGGTAGGGCATATTGTAGAAATATAATTTTAAAAATTAAACAAAGTATCAGGGAATATAGTCAGGATTATTTACAGATAATAGAGTGGGTTCTGCTAGAGTCTTTCGAGCTGGCATCCATAAAGAAAACATAAAGATATGTGAGCTATTTCTACATAATTATTTAAGGGACTTACAAAGGTTCAATTTAACCATGGAATTCCACAAAAAATTCTCCGTCAAAGCCAAGTCAATGCACATTTCCCGCAGCACTTTAGCTCCAGTAAACAATTTCGATTTTCTATTAATTTTTTATCTCTTCCCCAACTACAGGCTCAATCCCAGGTATACAGGGAGAAGATACACGATCTGGAATCAAAAATCACTAAGCTGGTCTCAGGTAAAGTTAACACAAATCAAAACAAAAAGCAAATACTTACGTAGAATCTTCCCCCGCCACAGCCTCGCCCAGTTTGCAGAGTCTACCCCCAGCCCAAGCAGCCCCAGCACCAGCACCCGCCCCAGAGGAGAGTCCACTGCGTGAGGAAATAGCCCAACTGCAGGACAAGTTGAGTGCCCAGCAGCAGGAGACTCAATCACGCCTCGCCGAGCAGCTGGAGGAGGAGCAGCGACTGAGGGAGAACATTAAGTACCTGCAGGAGCAGAATGCCGTACTCCAGGCGGAGCTGCTGGGCAAGGACGAATCGCTGGAGAAGTTCTCGCTGTCGCAGAGCGGTATCGAGAATCTGCGCCGCGAGCTGGCGCTGCTCAAGGAGGACAACGAAAAGCAGGCGCAGCAGTCGCAGGCCGCCTTTGACGAGAAGCTGGCAGCTAAAACGGAGGAGCTGGCCAGAGTGGCGGGGGAACTGCAGCAGCTGCGGGGCGCCGCCGATACACTGGAGAGCCAGCGAGAGAACATGACCGACGAGTGTGAGATTCTGCAGACGGAGCTGCGCATGCGGGACGAGCAAATCAAGGAGCAGAGCCAGCAGCTGGATGAACTGAACACCCAACTGAATGTGCAGCGGGCGGACAACTCCGCGCTGGATGACATGATCAGGCAGCAAAGGGCGAGCGATGAGGAGAAAAACCTGCAGCTGCAGCAGCGCCTTGAGACGGTGGAGCGGCACGAGCAGCATGTGCGGGAACTGGAGCTGCAGCTGTCCGAGGCGCAGCAGCTGGTGGCACAGGAGCAGCTCAAGCAGCAGCAGCTGGAGCAGGAGAAAGCCACGATACAGGAGCAGCTGCAGCAGGAGAAAGCCACGATACAGGAGCAGCTGCAGCAGGAGAAAGCCACGATACAGGAGCAGCTGGCTGCCAAGCAGGCGGAACTCGAGAGCTGCCACGCCCAGCTAACCGAAGCGCAGTCCCAGCTTAAGCTCAGCGGCGAGTCCAATGGCCAAAGGGAGCTGCAGCTCAGCGAGTCCCAGGAAACACTCTCCAAGGTGGTGCTGCAGCTGGAGCAAAAGACCGAGGCATACGAGACGCTGCTGCAAAACTTTGCGGAGCTGCGCAAAAGCCACGAGTCCATACTGCAGCAAAAGGAGCAGGAACTGCAGGCCGCGCAGGCGCAATCGAAGCGGAATAAGGAGGCACTGGAAACGGTGTCGGGGGAGCTGAAGCGCTTGCAGCAGCGTGTGGCCGATTCTGACGAGGAGGGCAGCATACAGTTTGCCAAGCTCGAGGAGAAGATCAGCGAACTGAATATACAGGCGCGAATCACGCAGGGAAATCTCATAGCCAGCCAGGCGGAGGTGGAGTCGAAGAACAGGCAGCTGGAGGCGACAAATGCAGCGCTGGAGAAGATCAATAAGGTAGGTTGGATACCCTTCAAGCTGCTGTTTCATATCTCTTTCCCTTTCCAGGACTATGCGGAATCTCGTGCCGAGGCCTCCCAGCTGGAGGAACGTTTAGCGCAAATTTCTGAGCAGCTTCACTCCGAACTGCAGGCCGAGCGCTCCTCGTCGAGTGACCTACACAGCAAGCTAACAAAATTCAGCGAGCAAATGGCCAGCGGACAGAAGGAACTCACCAGCAAGGCGGATGCCTGGAGCCAGGAGATGCTGCAGAAGGAGCGCGAGATGCAGGATCTGCGCCAGCAGCTGCACACCAGCCAAGAGGCGTTGGCCAAGCTGAAAGCGGAGGCAGAGCAACGAGAGGCAGCGCTGCAAGAGACCATCGCGCACTTGCAGCAGGAACTGTCCAAGGTGCGGGCGGACCAACAGCAGCTAAGCAGCGGCACACAGGAGACCATCAGGGAGCTGCAGGAGCGCCTCGAAATCACCAACACAGATCTCCAGCATAAGGAGAAAATGGCCGCCGAAGATTCGCAAAAGATCAGCGATCTAAAGACCCTCGTGGAGGCCATTCAGGTGGCCAATGCGAACATCTCGGCGACCAATGCGGAGCTGTCCACCGTGCTGGAGGTGCTGCAGGCGGAGAAGAGCGAAACGAATCACATATTCGAGCTGTTCGAAATGGAGGCGGATATGAATGCCGAGCGACTGATCGAGAAGCTGACAGGCATGAAGCAGGAGCTCAAGGAGACGCACCAGCAGCATGAAGCGGAGCAGAAGAAGTGCCAGGAACTGGAACTACAGCTGGAGCAGCTACACCAAAGCGATCAGCTTTTGCAGTCATCCTCCCACGCAAACTTGGAGCAACTGCGGCAGCTGCAGCAGGCAGAGACAGAGCTGCGGGAGGCGCTACAGCAAAAGGAAGCCATTGTCGCCGAGCTGCAGGCCAAGCTACACGAATCCGATGCCCAGTTGATCGCTCAAAGGAGCTCCCTGAAGGAGTCGCAAGAGCAGCTAGAAAAGGATCAGCAGGAGCTGAGCAAATTCCAGGCGGACGTAGTCAAGTCTGTGGATGCACTGCAGCAGTTGCAGCAGGCCAATGAGCAGCTTGTGGCTACGCTGGCCAAGAAGGAGTCGCTGGTTGAGGACTTGGAAGCGAAACTGGCAGAAATCAGCGCCCAATTGGACAGCCAACAGGCGGCGCACAAGGAACGACTGGTGGAGCAGGAGCAGGCGCTGCAAATAAAGCTGCAACAAAGCGATCAGCTGCAAGCAGACAGGGAGGAGCTGCAAAATGCGCTCAACAAGAAGGAGAACACCATCAAGGAGCTGCAGGAGCAACTAATGGAAACAAAAGCCCATTGGGAGAGCCAAAGTGGCACCCTCAACGAGCTGCAGGATAAGCTGGAGCAGGCGCAGCAGAAGGAGCGCCAAGTCCAGGAGGAGGTGCTCTCCTTGGGTGTGCAACTCCATCAACTGCAGCAGTCCAACATCGAGCTGCAAGCGTCGCTCCAGCAAAAGCAGGGCCTGCTCGAAAAGGGCAACGAGTTCGATGCGCAGCTCGCGGAATACCAGAAAGTCATCGATGAGATGGATGACGCAGCCAAGCGGAAGTCCGTGGAGTTGGTAGAGCTGCAGAAGAGAGTCCACGAGCTGGAGGCAGCGCTGCACCAGGCCAAGGAGTCACAAAAGACCGCAAGCCTAGAGTCCAAGCAGCTCAATCGCCAGCTGGAGACCATAGAGAGAGAAAAGTCACGTGAAATTGTGGCGCTGAGGGCGCAGGTTAATGGCGCATCGCCCAGGGTGATAGTGGGGGATGGTGCGGAGGTAGGTTGGAGCTATAGATATGCCATAGATAAGCCTTAAAATTCAATCCCTTAATTTTCAGTCTTTGGACACCGAAACCTCGCTGGCCAAAATCAATTTCCTCAACTCCATCATCGCCGATATGAAGCAGAAAAACGATGCGCTAATGGCCAAAGTGCAAACGCTGGAAACGCTGCCCATGGACTTTACACAGTGAGTGGTGCCCAGCAGCTCATATTTATGTATTCTATATAGAATTTTGAATTTTGATTGCCAGACCCCATGCCTTTGATATGCTGACCAAACGCAAGCCTGCGCCGCGTCTCTTTTGCGATATTTGTGATGAATTCGATAAGCACGAGACGGAGGATTGTCCGCTGCAGGCGGGTGATGAACGCGATGACTCACCGCCGCCAGCCTGGGAAAAGAACAATAATGAGAATAAGGAAAGGAAGCTGCCGCCGCCTAGGAAGTACTGCGAAAACTGCGAGGGTAAGTGGCATAAGGGAAGGAAATTCTAGATTGGTATTAAACTTACCTTTATTTTCCCTTTAGTCTTTGGTCACGATGCCAGTGAATGTGCCGCCGATGAAACCTATTAGTCTATAGCAGCAATGTCCAATATCCATTTGATGCGTTTTGAACCTTTCTGAACCTGGCTATAACTATTACCTCAGCAGCAGCTCTTTATACACTCGGGATCAGCCTCTCTGCCTCCGCCTGGCTTTGGCTTTGACTCTCCGCTAAAAACACTAAAAAACATTCTCTTTTTATTTTTATTTCTTTTGCATTGTGATGTTGCGTGTTTTTTTCTTCTTTTTAAATCTAAATTTTAATTTGTTTTATATTTATTCTAAATAATACAATTTAGTGCAAAATCACTTTTTCGGTTGTTTCGTAAATTTTTGTTTTGAGTTTATAAATAAATAAATTATTTTGTATGTGCAAGCGGCGCAAGACTGTCAAAATGTATTAGTGTTTTTTTTCTTTATTGTTTATTGTTTATTGCTTAAAAAGGTACAGTTTCAGAACAGCTAAAGCTATAACTAATCGCCGCCCTCCTTCTTCTCCTTGATGGCATCCTGGAAGGGAAATAAAATAATTAATACGGAATGGAGATACAGAATAATGTAGGGGAGTTGTGGATATAAGTTGTGCATATTTAAAGGTTGTTTTTGTGGCTTTTTGTACGACGAAATTCAATGAAATATAGTTGTAGAACTGGCATAGATAAATACATAAAAGTATTTGCTTAAGACTGAAGAATCATCTGATATGTATTATTTTTGTCTATAGAAACTAAATAGAGTACTGAATTGAATAGAAGCAACATGTAAGGGGCGTCACCGTAATGTCTGAAAGCAGAAATACATTTCTTGTAGACGGGACCTTGGCTTCGACTGAGTCCGAAACCCCGGCTAAGGGGCACCTTTACAATCATTTATACAAAATAGCAGAAAAAATTAAAGCAGATTGGGACTTCCTAGTAGCCTAAAAGCTTTTCTGTTCTCTTATAAATCAGCCCAAAGGTTGTATTGATAGAGCAGCAGTTGGTTCCCACTCCTTTTGAGGCTTTTGGAAACTCTTGACTTCGGTATCTTGTGTTTTCTTACAGACATTTTTAGAGCTGTCGAAACACAGGGTTTTTGGTCGGAATACATTCACAAGCCACTGAATGATGGGACTGACTGTTAGCTGCAACAAGCTGCGTTTCAGCTTATAGGCAAAAAGAATGAACTCTAGCCTACGCGGCAGCACAATGGGCCTGTAAAAGGCCCAAGGGAGCTGGAGGATATCTTTTCTGTCTCTATCCAGCGCCTGCTTGAACCTAAACTAACCTGCATTGATGAAAGGCTAATAAATAAATACTCGAGAGATTATTTGACTATCCTATCAATGGAAATTTAAACTAAGCTGGAGCATATCCATAAGGTTTCAAAACACTACTTAAGCCGCCTGCTCCCGTATACTGCCCGGACTGTTGGGTACATCTGCTACTCCCGCAAAACTCACTTTAAAACGCTCCTCAAAAAGCGAAAGCTCCGCCAGCAGATCGGTTATGGCATTCATAAAAGCTTCCTGCGGCGAATACTCGGCTGTGGTTTGGATGCGTATAACGAATTTGTGCTCCAGAGGATGCGGCACCTTGTAGCCGGCAAACAAAACATTGGGATCCTTCAGCAGCTGGCTGTACAGCACAAATATGATTATTAATATTGTTAACTAATAGCTTAATGGTACACCGACTTGCGTATCATGTTGCCCAGCGTATGATCCTCCTTGTTGATGGTGAAAATGGCGGCATTTGTTACTTTTGTGTCCAGCTCTTTGATGATTCTGCCGGCAACAAAAAAAAAATTGACTTACAGGTGTCCACTGTATAGGTTTCCCTTATATACTCACTTCTTTTCGCCCTCGTACAGCAGGAATGACTCGAAGGTGGGTGGCGCATTCATTTTAAGTGCGTTTTTAGCTAGTTTTTAGTGCAATTCAGTAATTTGTTTATGAAAAATGCGTGAAAAACTTTGTTTTTGCTTTGAAAGTGTAACCGGCTACTAAAATACTAGAAATACCAGAGAGTGCGAAATTTTGATAGTTCAATATCGATACCATTCAATATTTTGCTCACGCAAAAATGAGTATTGGAATCCAATTAGAATACATCTCATTCCACTTCTCCCAGAGTTGTACAAAATCCCAATTTGCTCACGCAAAAATGAGAGTCCAATTGGAAATAGTACATTCTGTTGTCGCCAATTGGAAGAAACCCTATACCGTTTGTTCACAATTGGAACTGTTGCAGATTCCCAACTAGATAAAAAGGGACCATATTTTGTTGTTTAATTTGGCCACAAGCCCGTAACCAAAAACGGCTACACTTATTTTCAGAAAAAAAAAAAAAAAAAAAACTTCCACCCGCAACCAAAGCAACCAGATAAGCTGCTTCTTTTCTACTTTTATACAACTCGCACAACCCACAACTTAGCAGACAACGGCAGCACAGCGGAACAGACAGAGAGTGCCCAAGAATGACCGAACTGCGTAACGATATGGACAGCGATTTGGATCAGAATTACTCGCTGAATAGCAATGCAGATCCCAAGAATATGCAGGAGCTGACCATATACGTGAGTAATCCACAGAGCACCCAACACGTAGTATTGGCACCCCCCAGTAAATGCCGCCCCCCCTCTCTATCTCACAGGTACAAAATCTGTTGCAGAATGTGCAGGATAAGTTCCAAACGATGTCGGATCAGATAATAACACGCATCGATGATATGGGCAATCGCATTGATGATCTGGAGAAGAGCATTGCGGATTTGATGAATCAGGCTGGGATTGAGGGGCAGATACCGGAGAAATGAGAGGACCAAAGCTAAGGCGTGGTCAGCACATCCCATCACCCAGCTAGCCACACCAGGCCACGCCCCATATCAAAATACATCGAACCAACCAACCCAGCCACTCCATGAAGCACTCAAAATTTTACAATTCCACAAAGGCTATCACACACACACACACACACACACACACACCCACACACACCCCTCACACATTTACACACAAAAAATTGCTCTCAAAGATTTATTGCTCATCCACCAATTTATTGCATAGTTTTAAGTTTGTCCCCAAGATCATAATTTCTAAGTAAAGTAATTCATTTTTGCGAGAGAGAGCAACGCGGGCATATATGGCTGCTATTTGCCACGTTTAGTTTCTATTTATAAATTATACATTATTAAAAAATTGATCACGAATTGTAAATACCCTGCTCATACCGCGCGTCGCTTGGTTTCGATTTAACAACGGTTACCTGGCGACCGCTGGCCGCTCCAGCGCTTCTGCCGGTTGAGCTGCGTCCTGCACGCCGTCGCTTCAGCTGCTGTGGGAGAGAGAAGGAATGGAGGAGGAAGTGGAGTGAGGTTTTGGCTTGCATAAATTATCCTCAATTTATTTGTTTATTTGTCGTAAATAATGCAGTTAAATGGGGCAATGAACTTCTACTAGTTCTAGTACTAAGTTATGATTGTTGATTGATTGATTGTTTGATGATTGATGGGGGTGTGGTGTGCTAGTGCTGTGGCACTTGAAATTGCTTCTGCAGTCTTACATGCGTTGAAGCGATCGCCTTAAAGGGATGCTTAATGCTCTGTCGGATGGGTTTCAGGTGGAGCTGTTGCCTCCTTGCTGCTGGATCGGGGCTTCACACCAAACACATTATCCCGGGGTGTGGGCGGTGTATCTGCGGCAGGGTCACGCTCATCATCCGAGGCGGTGCCAGACTCCTCTTCCTCATCGTCCTCGCCACTTTGTTCAGTCAACTACAGCGAAAAATGGGTGAGTTATTAGGGCACAGAAAGATGCCCATTAACCACTGCAAACCTCCTCTTCATCATCATCATCCTGCTCCTCGTCATCCTGCTCATCAGTCTCCTCCTCCTCCTGCTTGTTGCCGTGGGCTATGCCCGCGCCAGCTAGATTCTTGCTGCTGCGTGACAGCTTCTGATGCCGCTTCAGTGGACTGACCAGCTGTTCGTGCTCTAGACTATCCATGGATTGGGAGCGCAGTCCCTTCTTGAGCGTGCCCTTGCGCGTTGCAGGCTCCTCTTTGGTTTTCATGAGCTTCTGAAACTCCAGAAAGTCATCGCGCTCATCAATGCTGCTAACGTCGTAGTAGCTGGCGCTGAGCACCTCCAGCGCCTTGGTGTGCTGCTTCATGGAGATCAGGATAAAGTCGCATAGCACCTGCTTGACATCGCGCAGCTTGCGCTGCTCAAAGTTGCTGATTATTTCATCAATCTCTTTGTTTGTGCGCGCCACCTCCATTTTGGCCTTAAACAGCTCGGAATCAGCGGCGCTCTGTGGGGGATTGTTACAGGATTATATGTATGATTATGGGTTTGGAGCTACCCACATTGTTGGCGGCAAACTTAGACTTAATTTCTAGCATTTGGCGC
This sequence comes from Drosophila bifasciata, assembly GCA_009664405.1. Taxonomy (NCBI): domain Eukaryota; kingdom Metazoa; phylum Arthropoda; class Insecta; order Diptera; family Drosophilidae; genus Drosophila; species Drosophila bifasciata. Next base: position 10,048,247 of record CM019042.1, read on the forward strand.
TGGCGTAGCACCTCCTTGTCACGTGCAATCACAGCCAGTCGTAGATTATCGCGTGTGGACTTGCAGAGCTGCTCAAACTGTGACATTTCATTGACAATCTACGGGGGGAAATGCAGACAGCTTTAGTGGGGATATTAGTCGCCAAAACATAGCCTACCTTATGCTCCAATCGATGCACATTAATGTCCATATAGTCGCCCATTATGGTCACTGCATTGGTGAAACTTTTCAGTCCCGTGGCGAGACTTTCATTGATTTCCTCATCATCCGCATAGCCCTTGACGCCCTTTGCCAGCTCATCAAACGAATCGCGATATCTGCCATAGAGGGTAGATCCTGTATTATCCTGTATTTTGTATTAATTTCACTTACTTGGCCATTTTTCTTGTCACCAATGCAAAAGCCGAACACATTTCCATTAGATGGCGTTCGGTTAGATTTATGCGCTCATTTATAATCTTAATGCGATCGTCTTTGGTGTTTAAAAACGACAATTTGCCACGGCGAAACATTCTGCTATTGTTTTTGCGATTAAATCTGCTTTGTTAATTGTAATTTTATGATTTATTATTGTAGACGTCAAAATTAAAAACAAACAGTCGCCAGGCAACGCAGGGCTGGACACATTTTAAGTGTGACCATGGAATTAGTTTCGCTATTTGGTCAACAGAGGGCGTGTAAAGTGGTGTAAAGTGGTACAGGTACGTCGCCAGGTGGCTACTTCTACTTCTCCCTTTTCAAGTTCGGTATAAAAAAAAAATAAAATAAAAAGTAAATCACAGGTGTTTCCATCCGGGATCGAACCGGGTCGACCTTCTGCGTGTAAAGCACACGTGATAACCGCTACACTATGGAACCTATTAGCTATTACTTCTCGGCTAAATTTCAGTTTTGTTTAACAACAGCGGCCGAACAGCGGCACCTGTTCACCTGTTGGTGTACCCTGGTATCAAAAATTGTGGAGAAATGGACCAAAAATGTATGCATGTATGTAAAGAAGGTGCTACATCTCTACAAAATTCGTTATTTCCCGGTATTTTTTATTTTTATTTTTTTTTAATTTTGTTTTAATAGAAATTTTTTTTCCAAAATACCAAAATTGCCAAAAATACCCTCAAAAATTAATTATATTAATATTATTTAGTTGTTATATAATATTTTATTAATTATTTATTTATTAAAGTTTATTAAAGTTTTAAACGCTTTTAGAAAATATGCAAAAATGACCAATGTGAGTTCAATTCATATTTTATTAAAAATTAATAATTACAAAAAAATTTTAAATCTCAACTATAAGAAATTATTTTCTTCTAGCTTTGCCGGAAATTTTGAAATCTATAAAAAATATTTTGTTTTATTTGGGGAGCACAAATCGTGGTCTGCTTCTCCCGTGCTCTCATTTCTCCCGCTCATCGATATTCCGTTCCCAAGGTCAAGGCACCATAACATAAATTGTGGGCGACTGCCCACCGACTGGTCGGTGCGGACAGCGTCAGGCCCTGACATGTTGCTATATTTAACTATATTTAAATGCGAGAAGGAGACAAATTTAAAATCCATGAGATACACTTGGTTCCACGTGAAAAACAGAGAGTCACTCTTTTTTTTTGTCTATTGTAACTAAAGCTAAAACTAACTCAATTTCTTTTGCAAAAAAAAGCCTTGACAACAATTTGTCAATGCTGGCAGACCAAAAAAATCTTGTTTTGGGGATTTTTTCTGTTTTCAACCACAAAAATGTCGCCTTAACAAATTTTGTACCAAAAATGGTAATTAATTTTAAATGCTTTTTTCCACTTAAAGGCAAGATGCATTCCAGCACAGCTAAAGCGAAATAAAAAACAACAACCGAAAGTGCAGTTAAAAGAGAATCCGGTTCGCGCTGTGCGACGGGAATTACAAGTTCTAGAAGGTAAAAGCAGGAGCAGCAAAAGCAACAACAAACAGCTGTGGCAAAAACAAGATCTCAATCTGTTAAAAGAACTATAAAAGATGATCGGGGGGCTAGGTGGAGCTGGGAGGAGCTGCCTTGGGGCGGATCTGAAGTGTTCATTGTCAGTCCAGGAACGTACTTGGCTTGGCGCGCGTTCTCCAGCGCCGTCGGCGTGCGGGCTTTGAATTTGTGATTTTTTCTGTTTTGTTTGGTCAAGGGATGACCCACACACACAGTCCAGCCCAAGTCGATGTCTCCGGCGACATTCACTTTTGCTGCTGCCACTGCCACTGACGTGTCAATGCATTCAGCGCATTTTTATTCATTTTCTGTTATACCAGAATACCCTAGGGGGAGAAGGGGTATATAGGGTTAAGTGGGGGGAGCACAAGTTTAAGTTTCCTCATTGGTATGTGAAGTTTAAGGGAATTTTTATTATGAGTGGAGGTTGTTATAGCTATAAAAAATACTTACAGCACTATATATTTTATTCCTTTATATAGCTAAAGTACTCAGAAGAATGTACTTTAAGTTCCATTAACAGAATTTACAGTCTTCAGTTCTTTATTTATTAATTTTTGTAACTCAAATTAAATGCCAGTTTTTATCTGCCCCCATTATCAGTCATTCCCCTAGTCGATCATCTCTATGGACCATTCTTTTCAGACGACTCCCAGAAGACCGAAGACTGATCTCGCACTGTCTTTGCCTTCTTGCCTTCTTTTCTCTTTGCTCTCTTTTTATGCTGCCAGTGGGACGACTGTGTGCGTGCTTTTGTATAAATTCAGCCAAATCCGTACGCATTCGTTTAGTCCGAAATCTCTCACAAGAGCCGGCGCACGGCAAAAGATCGCGAGTGTTTGTTCTTTCCCCCGCCAAAAAAACGAGTCCCACTTGAGGTCTTTCAACAACCTACAGAAATAACTGTATGACGACCGAACAACAACAAAAGTTTATGCAAATTTCGCGAGTCTCCGGTATGTGAATATGAGCTTGTGTTTGTGTGTCTTTGTGATTTCCGTTTCGGGTGCTGCAGAATAAAAAAAATGAAATGTTTATAAACAATCCATGAAAACTTGGCTGGAAATTGTTTGCGAAATTTTTGTTTTAAGCTGTGCTAAAAATTTTGTATAGCGCTAACACGTGTGCTACACTGCTGCCCACAATTATATGACACCCCGAAAATTTAAGTTCCGATCCTCGTAGGATAATGGGAAAGCAGAATACAACAAAAAAAACAAGTATGCAGAATGGAAGCTTTATGAATTCTGCATTAAGTCTGATGTTTTTATTTATTATTGCATCTCGCGTTTTCAAGTAGCGGTAAAACAAGTACAAAAGTTCGGTTTTTTGCATGCCTGAAAGTGTATCAAAATTATACAGCACATTTCAAATATTGCGTCTGGAGAGAAAGGTTTGGTTTCAATTAATTTTTTTTATATTTCTGTTAACAATACAATCAATTTGTAATAAAATGCCGCGTGGACGTTTGTTATCCGATGAGGAAAAAGGCAGAATAAAAGCATAAAATGATGCTGTCTTTAATGTTAGCGAAATATCGCGGAAAATCGGTCGAACACGTGGTTTTATCTTCAAATTTTTAACAATCCAGATAAATATGGTGTTAAGCATAGCTGTGGAAGAAAACCAAAGTTGTCTGACCGCGATAAACATCGCATAATACCTAAAGCTAGAAACTCGTTTGCTTCGTGCTCCACACTTGCCGCATGTTGTAGCAAGCCTGTGTCACGGATGACTGTTTGATGGACTTTGAAATCATCGGAGAGCATTGTCAGAGGAGTCTTAAAAGTCCCCGTTCTTAAAGCCGCGCGACAAAACAGCACGACTTTAATTTGCGGAAAAACACTTGCAGAGAAACTGGGCCTCGATATGAAATTTTAACTTTTTTTTTTTTATTCAGTTTTGTTCAATATTTTCGCTTAAATCATTTTTCTGATGAAAACAAATTTAATCTTGACGGCCCAGATGGGTTTCGGCACAATTGGAGAGATTTGCGTTCAGATCCACTTATGTTTTCCAAAAAAAATTTTGGAGGCATATTCGCAATGGTTTGGGGAGGCTTTAATGCGTCTGGAACGCTCGATCTGTGCTTCGAAAGCTCCAGGATGAACAGTTGAGACTACAAAAGTATTGGAGGAACGTCTTTTGACATTTTTGGAAACAAACATGGAAAGGAAACTTGTTTTTATGCAAAATAATGCATCTATTCACAAGAGCAGAGAGACCCAGCGCGTCCAAAGTGATCACCATATTAATGATTTGATTGGCCAGCGTGCTCCCGGACATAAACCCTATTGAGAACATTTGGGGTATCTTAGCCAGGCGAGTTTACGCCAATAAAATCCAATTTGAGAATGTGGAAAGCCTCAAAAGCGAAATTTTGGCTCAATGGTCTCTTTTAGACCAAACTTAACTTACAAATTTAGTAAATTCAATGCCTAAGAGACTTTTCGAGGTAGGAATGGCTCATGGCGGCTCTATTAATTATTTACTATTGTTTATATACCATTAAAACAATAAATATTAACTAAATCCAACAATTTAAAATGTGCTCGTATAATTTTGATACACTTTCAGGCATGCAAAAAACCGAACTTTTGTACTTGTTTTACCGCTACTTGAAAACGCGAGATGCAATAATAAATAAAAACATCAGACTTAATGAAGAATTCATAAAGCTTCCATTCTGCATACTTGTTTTTGTTGTATTCTGCTTTCCCATTATCCTACGAGGATCGGGACTTAAATTTTCGGGGTGTCATATAATTGTGGGCAGCAGTGTATAAAGTTTATACTATAAAAAGTGTTTATAATAACACACAAAAATGATATAAAAAATAATACAATTTAAGAAAAAAAATTGCTAAAAATAAAACAAACAAAAATATATATTGTGATTTATTGAAATATGTTGAAAATTCGTGGTTCTTGAGTTGGAAAATGTTTTGACCTTAAATGAAATTATGTTTGAGAATTTAAAGTGAAATTTTTGCATTAGAGAACCATAAAGAAAAAATATTTCGAAAAAGTATTTAAGATAACAAAAATAAATTAAACTACAAATATTTCAAATATTCGAATATTGCTATGGAATAGAATGTAAAAAGCATTCTGATAAATTCTTAATAAAAAATCTTAAAAAATATAATCAAAATCTTAAGACTTCTAAGATACTCCTTTAGCTAATGAGCCCTGAATATTACAAAAGATCATCGGCTATCAGAACTTCTATAACAATTCCCAATAATATTATGATCTTTGGCATTAACGTAAGCGCAGTCGTGACTGGGTTGAATCAGCTTACACTCAAGGCGTGATTGTTTTGACTATAGAATTAACAAGAAGTGCTTTATCAAATTAATTAATAAATTAATTTAATTATAGAGAAAGAGCCCACTGTTTAGCTGCCAAGCTCCGCTTTCAGTTGGATCTATATAATACTATATAATATGATCCGTTAACAGGAACGTGAGATTGCTTCTATGTAAATTTCTTATACAATTTCTTTAGTAAAGAAAAGCATATGTGAGATTTAGTTACAAAGATCAATCACTCATTATGGAAATTGTGCACCAAGCTCCACATGACTACGTCCCTATGTGAGTGTGCTTGTATGCAACACTCTCCTCTCTCTCTCTCTTTCTCTATGGGGGCATAAACAAATAGATTTTGCTTACACAATCGACAGGCAACCTTGAACTCCAAAACGTAGCCTCGGCCAACAGGTGATTTAGCCATTCAACACAAATTGAAATAATTTCCAGTCAGTGCGATTGCGATTGAAGTCAAATCAAAATACGAATGGGGCTGTAAAGCGGATAATAGAAAACATATTGTACGAGTAATCGTATCATTGACAGGGACAGGGACATGGATAAACACACTGAGACGGACAGCGAACGACTCACTAGAGGTAGAAAGAGATGCAGATAGAAATAGAGCGAGCGTGCAGCTAACGAAGCATAGACAAAAAACTGATTAGTCGTAATGTAAACTAACAACAACAAAAAATTACTCATTCAACGTCGCATGCAGCACAGTGCTGGGCCAGAATATTGGCACACCGTACAGACAGCGATGTACCCCCGCCATGTGTTTCCCACAACACTTGGCTGTCCATTGATATGCAGGTAGAACAGTATGACACTCGCTTAAAAATTATACTCAATGACGGCATTCGGATTGCACAGATCGTGAGCGATAGTATTTCTTACATTATGTTTAGGAAAATTTAAAATAATAAAGCTACCCAGCTATTAGCCTATTAAGTAAGTGTCATACAGATAACATAAACGGTAACCGTACAGGCTGTCCATTGATATGCAGGTAGACCGGTATGACACTCGCTTAAAAGTTGCTACTGACTAACGGGTTTCGCATTGCACAGATCGTGAGCGATAGTATTTCTTTACATTATGTTTGGGAAAATTTAAAAGTATTAACCTACCCAGCGCATTAGCCTATTAAGTAAGTGTCATACTGTTAACATAAACGGTAACCGTACAAATTTAGTCGCAGGGAGAGTCGGCATATTCATTGAGAGGGAGAGTGTGAGAGCAAGCGAGAGGAGGAGCAGCGGTCAGCGTCAGGCCCTCACTCACTCATTCACTCAATCGCCGCTGCCCGCTCAGTCGGCGTTTCGTTTGCCGTTTATTTGCCGTTTCCTCAAATCATTTAAGCGCATTTCACAATTGTTTGTCTTTCCAAACAGAACCCGAACAGAACAGAACACAACCGGAATAGTTAACCGGCGAAAAAATAAAAAATAAAACTGTGCCCTAAATAAATATAAATATTTACCAAAAAGTACTAAAACTAAAAGCGTGTGAAATATATAAAACAAATAATAAATATAAACTACAAAATGAAGCTGCTTTTGAGTGTTCTATTGATCGGACTGGCCCTAAGCGGCGTCTGGACATTGCCAGGTGAGTTATCGAACAATGCACAGCCCATAAATCACTTCTACGAAAATCAAGTTTCAAATCATCATTAAAAATGTATTTATTTATTAAGAAAACAGACAGAGAGAGAGAGAGAGAAGCAGCACCTCTTGAACTCATTAACAATGCAAATTGATAAGGAGGTGGCGGGGAAAACATTTCCTAGAATTTATTTATATTTCTTTAAATAAATAAAACAAATATGCTTTTTGCAATCTGGAAATGTCTGGAACAATCTGAAACAATACTTTTTACTGATTGAGAACAGCTACTAATTTTGATATGAAAGAATCAAGGGACCCTCAAGCAGGACTACCTTTAACCCGTTGGCAATTTCCTGCTAGTTTTTTTCTTATTATTTAAATCGAAATCTTTTAAAATATATCTTAAATTAAAGTTCAGGACACAATCTCTATGGGAGACTTTCTCCTCTGTATACCCAAAATCAAATTCAAATTCCCCTTAAAGTATTTCCACTAACAGCTTTAACTCGTTGAAATATTTCCTGTTGCCTGGTTGGATAATGATGGCAGCGACTTGATAACAAAACGAGACACTTGACAATCAGCCAAATGCATCTTACAGATACAGAAGTAACAACAACGGAGCAAAATACAAAATATCAGAGAGAGACTCTCAGTGAATCACAGAGCAAAGTCGGGGGCGGGTCTGGGAACCCAGGGAGTTTCCTCCTTATTGTCATCATCAGCGTTTGCTGGCTGACTGCTGCCTTGCTGCCTTTGGCTGCCACTTGAATGCATAAATTGCTGAAGAAGCTGCCAGTGAATCGCAGATGATGAGCACAGGAATGGTTTTTGGTTTGGGTTTGGCTTTGGGTCTGGGTTGGCAGCTGCCACAGCCACTTGAAGTTGTCAAATTTGCTGCTTGCTGCCGCTGCTGCTGCAGTCAAAATCATTTGCAAGAAATATAGTATGAAAATTGCATGCAATAAGTTACGATTTTTGAATAGGTTTGCTCCAGATACAAGTTGGAATTGATTTGCCTGCAATTAGAGCGGGGTTTGTAGTGGGGATACTGATGAAACCAGTTGCTACATTTAATTGGTTTTTAGTTGAAGATTTTACATGTAAATAAATATATTCATAATGCAGCTTTTACTTATGCTAATAAGTCTAATAAGTTAAGGATTTTCTTGGTATTTGTTGAATACATAATTATAGAAATATTATAAAAATATTTTAGAGTGAGATTTGTGAAGATGTTCTTGATGAAATCTGAGCCCTTCAACTATTTTAAATTTGAAATCTTTCAATATATTTTTGCCATCTGCAGTTCTCATCCATCTTCCTGCCAGTCGACAGTTGAATGAACCTTATGTTCCCCATTTCTTAACACAATATTCTGCCCCTCTCCCCTTCTCCGGCCAGTGAAATTCTTTGGCATTTTGTTCTGTTCATGTCTTTTCTTCATGTCTCTTCATGTATTTCTCTTAATTTTGTTTTTACGAGTGGATGGACGTTGTTGGTGTCAGTGTCCCATGGCCACAAAGAATTGGGTTAATTATGGCCATAATTCGCTTTTAAGGCCTTTTCCAGGGAATGTTTTTTCAGTACAAATTGCAGTTGCATGTGGGCCATAAATCACAATTCTCTTCTTTATTTTTTTCATTCTGCGTTTTATTACAGCCGCTTGTATGTGCAACTATGCGTGGTGGCGGCAATAAAGCCCTAAAATAGATATAATTATATTATTGGTAAATTATTATATTTATATTTAATATCGTTGACATTTGGCTGAATTGCTTGGCAATTTGTTTAATTCCGACACATATTTATTTATGCAAATTGGAGTTGATTTTTTTTGAGCCTGTTTTGTGTCGAATTGTTTGATGTGTCGCCGGTTGCTAATTAGCAACCCCCAAAAGGGTGATTTAGTTGGTATAGTATTTAAATAATGTTGGAGCCTAAATCAATAGAGTGGAAAATAATTTCTAGGGGCTTAGATGATTATGGAAAATTTTTGTGAATAAAAAGATGGCAGAGGAAATTTAAAAGCGGCTGTGGCATGACACTGATATAAGGAAAATGTTTGCTTTAAAAATAAAATTATTTTACATATTTTCTGTTCATTTAATCCCTCTTAAATAAAATTATATAAAATATATAAAGCGTTTAAAATAAACAAAAAAAATATTATCTTATATTCAGCCACTTTTCCTACAACTAAATAAAATTTTGTTCAACAAATTGAGTTGATTTAAGGCCTAGACATTTTTGTTGCCTTTTGATTTTTGGACTCCTGCTGCGGCCACTTCGTGGCAGGGGGTTGGTTGCAATCAACAAAAATTAAACAATTCCAAATTGAATAAACAACAGCAGAGGCAGGGGCGGGGACAGTGACAGGGCGGGGCAGAGCCGGACAGACTATTCAAATTAAATGAAATTGTTTTCTGCATTTTGTACTTTGAGCTTTAATTGGTTGATTATATTGGTTGGCAGCTGTCGTCGTAGTCTCTCTCTCTCCGCCTTGTACTTGTCACCTGTCTGTATTTTACATTTGTTTATTGTACATATATTTTCCCAGAAAATGAAGTAAATAGCATTCATTGTATTTGTTGTAGTTGTTTTTTTAAACCGCAACAAAAACAACTAAATCAGAATGAATAATTTAATTGTATGGTTAGGCACAGAGTACATAAAAAATTAAGTATATATCTGGTAAGCTGCGTTTAAAAACTGTAAGAAGCGAGGAATTAAAAAGAAAATATTGCACGCTGAAATTAAATTATTTATAATTTATTTCTACTCATTTTTAAATGCCTTCAAATAAAATCTTAGTCTCAAAGTCTCATACCTCGCCTTGTCAGTGACTTGATTGAACTTTCGGGTGTTTCGTCTTTATGGTTTTGATACGCACTGTACACATACCGATGGATGAGAACATTTTACATGACAGTCGCACTTGTTTTACCGGTTGTTGCTACTGTTGCTGTTGTTCCTATTGTTGTTGCTGCTGCTACGGCTGCTGTTGTTACTGCTGCTGTTAGGTTTCTGTTGTCGCTGCTTCTGGTGCTGATTCTGCTAATGCTGTTATGTTTCTGTTGTTGTTGCTGCTGTCGCTGCTGCTGTTATGTTTCTGTTGCTGCTGTTGTTACTGCTGCTTCTGATGCTTCTGTCGCTGTTACTGGCACTGCTGTCGCTATCGTTGCTTTTGTTGCTGTTACTGCTGTTATGTTTCTGTTGTTGGTGCTGTTTCTGTTTCTGTCGCTGCCGCTGTTATTGTTGCTGTTACTACTGCTGCTGTCCCTATCGCCTTTGCTGCTGCTGCTGCTGCTATCGTTGCTCCTGCTGCTGCTTTTGCTGCTGTTATGTTCTGTTGCTGCTGCTGTTGCTGTTGTGTCTGTTATTGCTGTTGTTAATCGCACAACTGTTTTGCCGGCAGCCAAATGATTAATCACTTGCCATCAAATTTTACACAAAAATCTACACAGAAAAAGCTTGAAACATTTCTAACGCTGTAACTGAACGTGACTGTGAATGAGGGAGGCAGTCAATGAAGGCAGTCAACGAAGGCAGTAAATGAGTGCGGTGCGGTGGGGTGGGGGCATTTCTGTATGTTTTTTCTAGATAAATATGTACTTAAAGTTTGATAAGACAATTTTTAAGTGCCTCATGCATTTGTTTCTTAGAACTACAAAATAGTACTCAAAATTTTTAAAATGGTGGGAATTTACCACTCATTTCTCATTACTCAATTAAGGCAGGAATCTAACTTGCTTGCCCCCTTTTCCGGGTTCTTTTATGTGGACTTTTGTGGGAATCAAAATTCCTAAATTATGACTGATCTAGCACCCATATTCTCAGAGATCAGAGTGCTTTCAATGTTTCTGTATTACAATCTTAAGTTTTTATAGTCGTGGAGACTATGTACATATGCATATATATATACATAGGTATACAGAGACATTACAGGTATACAGGTATACATTATAGTTATACAGATGCATACATTAGAGGCACTTAAGCTTCCATTATGATTAAACAATCAGAAGTTAAAGCTTGAAAGCTAAACAATTTTCGTAATAACTTCATTAGGTAGTTTAACTGTGAGTCATAGCTGGGCAACTATAATTCCGACTATTAGATACTCACTTATCTGCATAAACATGTAACATTTAGGAGTGTACTTCGAGCACCCTTTCCCCTACAGCATCACCGCTTAACTTAGACACTTATTAAGCAATTTATTCTTTTCTATTTGCTTGTGGAATCATTATTATATAGTAAGTACTATAGACATGCTGTCTAGACACTGGACTCCCACCCACTCTATAGTATTGTGCCCAGCAATTGTCAGCTGTCACGAAGGGTTTGGTTTGGTTTGGTTTATCCAATTAGTTGGAATGACTCAATCCCCCCGCTCTCTCTCTCATCGTTGATTGAGAACTGCTGCAACAGCAGCATTGACATCAGCAGCAGCATCAGTTGCAGCAGCAGCAACAGCCACTTTGGCTCTGGTTCAATGTCACGTAATCGCTGCAAGGCCTCCCTGGAGGCGCCTACCAGTTTGCCGCCTCTTTATGTTAATTTATGTGCTGGCAAAATGTGCAAGCGCCTCTAATGCTCAGCCACGCATGGCGCCCAAGCCCAAAATCAGAAATAAATTACAGCCAGGCTGCTGTGGCAGCAGCAGAGGCAGTGGCAAAGGAGGTGGCGGTGGCAACAGAGGAGGCAGTGGCAGTGGTAGTAGCAGAAGAGGTAGCTGTGGCAGTGGCAGAGGTGGAGTTGGAGGCACTCTGAGAGGCAGTTCCTCATAGTCAGCAGAAGCAGGAGATTTCACAATATCTGAATATACATACATACATATATACTATATGTGGGGTAAAAAGCGCGTTTATGGAGGCTAAGATAACGCAACATAAAAATAAGATAAATTGAATGGGTCTCTAAATAATTGAATTGAATTTATTCCCTTAAAAAACGGATACCAAAGTAATGCAGAAATGGGAATTTATTTGTTTAAAATCGATCCATTGGGCATACAATTCATTTGGATAGCATCTTGCATTATTTTTTATTTATTCAGATAGAATCTTGCATTAAATTTAATGCTATAATTATTTACCAAACGATCTCCTTTGTACTAGTATAGTTTTCCCAATATTCCTGCATCGTGTAAACCTACAAACACATATCCAACCATCATCCATTCCATATGGCATGACAGAACTGAAATAATTGTATATTATAATGAAAATCCTGTACATTACTCCTCAAACATTCAGGTGGCTGTTTGGCTGACTGGCTGTGGCTATGTCTGTGTGTGTCTTTGTGTGTATGTGTGTGTGTATGTGTGTGTGCGTGTGTGTGTGTGTGTGGCTGTATGTGTGAGTGTGTGCGTGTTGCAATGTCAACGCAGCAGCAGCAGCAGCAATGCAGCTTTAAACGATTTGCGGATTGGGGGGGAATTTCAGATTTTCGGATTGAATAGAAATGCGGTGGCTGCGGGATTGGGTTTGGCATTGCATATCCCTCGCTCCAACCCTCTCCATCCCTCTCCCGCCCTCTCCAGCCCTCTTCAACCCTCTCCATTCCTCTCCAGCCCTCCTCCTCTTCGTTGCAGGCAGCTGGTGGCCACATGATGTCCTCATGTAGAGTGGCTGGGCTGGGCTGTTCTGGGTTGTAAATTTAATGAGATTCCTGTCAAATTAATTTCCGGTTATGATTAGATTTTCGTTAATAGCAATTTGCGGTTTTTTACACACACACACGCACACACAAACCACACAAAAATATGCGTACTCTAAATTCACTGTGTGGGCGGTGGCTGGTGGGCTTTTGTGGGTGTTGCAATTTGGATTTGCATTTGTTGCATGGTGGCATTGTCATCAAAATGCTGCATATGAATGCATTTTCAATTGCTGGCAAATGTTTTTGGCTCAAAATTAACTAAACAGTGGAGGGGAGTTTGTTTTGCAATTTATTGCAGTTGAGTTAGTACTTTTGGATTACTAGTACTTATATTACTACTTATATTACTATTACTACAAGTTGACTTTATTTGTGGATTCTACTTTGGGTAAGATTATTGAAAAATCTTTGAGGATTTTATTTAGTTTTTTCTGGCTATGTTAGGTGTAGTTTGTGGTAGCCCTAACTTTTTCCTTTCCTAGTAAATCTAGTACAGTAAATCTGTACTAGTGGTCTGCTTTTTTATGGGTAGATGATCTGTTGGTCGATTATCTATTAGTAGATGAAAGTTGGTAGATGATAGTTGATAGATGAAAGATAATAAAGACACGCAGATAAGAGATGACTGAGTCACAGCAAAGTCACAGCAGAATCACTGCAGTCAGCGGGGAACATGACGTATGGTACATTATGCGACAATGCAGCTGTTGCAGCTGCTGAAAAGATGGTATTATATGGCAGTTTTGATAGAGAAATGGTCGCGTGATTTTATGTGTGGAACAGAACATAATAATGTTCTATATATATATTTAATTAATATAATTGTCAATCAAGCTAAGACTTCAGCGAGGGCGGAGTATTTAGCTGCTGGATTGTGTACAGAATGCCTTCAAGAGTGCCTGCATTTTTATTATATAAATTGTAGCATGAACTAGGTATGCACAAGAAATATAATAGCAGGTGGTCCGTTTTGGTATGCCATTGTCAGTGGGGCTGCATTTAATGGAGTTTTATGCTGCATAAAATATGTTGTATTGGTAGGTAGATATGAAGATAGATTTGGTATATATTGTATAGTATTAACGAAGCTCTTATACGCTCTCATTTGTAGGTATTGCACTCACACATGTGTAGGGATCGCACTTACACTGACGAGCAAAACTGTAACACCATTTCAGTATACGCAGTTCAACGGTCTGTATCTTCTCTTCTATTCTATGTATGACAAAGATTTTTAGTACTGTTTTTGTAGGTAATTCATTTTACTATGTTTCCAGAAAATTAGGATCCGTTTAATAAGCTGGAAAAAAATGGCAAAAGAAAATTGTAAAAAAATAGTCAGATGTTACAGTTTTGCACTCCGTTGACTTTTTTAACCAATTATTTTTGAAAATTTTTGTAATAATAAGCCCTCAGCTCTTTTAATTTTTTAGTTCATCAATATGATTTGGCATACTTTGGGTGTATTTTTAGCAAAATTCAGGGGAATAGCGTTCAGACGTTCTTCGTACTCTACCACAACTCCATCATACCAATTGGAAGGATCAATATTTTGCCAGCTGTGATTCGACATCGCTCCAAAATTTTTTATGGGATCCTATCGGGAGATTACGGTGGCCCTTAATGGACTGTAATCTTTTGTTTGGACTCAAATTTTTGACCAAAAATGACGAGTATTTGGTTTTATTGTCTTGCTGAAGAATGCATTTTTTAGCAAAAGACCCATATTCCGATGACCCCAAGATTCTGTTTTAGAATGATTAAATATTGTTTCTTTTACATTATCCCATCGACCAATTCCAAGGATCGAACTCCATTTTGATTTATACCGCCCCAAACCATAATTGAGCCGCCACAGTGCTTGACGGTTTGGCGCACAGTACTTGGTGACTGGATTGGGATGCTGTAAGTCACTAATAAAAATTTTAAGCAATTGCAAAAATAGTTTTGCTTCAAAAGTAATATGGTCAGATGAAACAAAAGATTAAGCGTTTCGAGTCAAAACAGCTCATTGTATTGGACTAGTGATCCCACAATCCAGTCACCAAGTACTGTGCGCCAAACGGTCAAGCACTGTGGCGGCTCAATTATGGTTTGGGGCGTTATAAATCAAAATGGAGTTCGATCTTTGGAATTGATCAATGGGATAATGCAAAAGGCACAATATTTAAGCATTCTAAAACAGAATCTTGGGGTTGTCATCGGGAATATGGGTCTTTTGCTAAAAAAATGCATTCTTCAGCAAGACAATAAAACCAAATACTCGTCATTTTTGGTCAAAAATTTGAGTCCAAACAAAGATTACAGTCCATTAAGTGGCCATCGTAATCTCCCGATAGGATCCTATAAAAAAATTGATGGAGCGATGTCGAATCATAGCTGGAAAAATATTCGCTCCCTCCCAAGTGGAATGATGGAGTTGTGGTAGAGTACGTAGGACGACTGGAACGCTATTCGCCGTGAATTTTGCTACAATACACCCAAAGTATGCTAAATCGCATACATGAACTCAAAAATCAAAAGGACTTTGGACTCATTATTAAAAAATGAAATTTAAAAAAAGGTCACCGGAGTGCAAAACTGTAACATCTGACTATTTTACAATTTTCTTTGCCATTTTTTCAGCTTATTAAACGGATCCTAATTTTCTGGAAACATAGTAAAATGAATTACCTACAAAAACAGTACTAAAATCTTTATCATACATAGAATAGAAGAGAAGATACAGACCGTTGAACTGCGTATACTGAAATGGTGTTACAGTTTTGCTCGTCAGTGTACATATGTATCTGTACACAAATTCCTCTACAATTAAAAGCAACATTCCTTAGAATCATATTAATTATGAGAACGTGCTCAGCTAATACCCCTGGTAAGGAGCCTCCCCCTCCACTTCAATGTAACACTCCATTGACTCCAATTTTAGTCCAAAAATCCAAAGTGAAAGCTAAAGCTAAAGCTCATGCCCCGTCCCCTGCCATTCCATTCGAAAGTCAAGCCCCGAAAACCCAATCTGAACATTTTTTCTGCTACTTAATAAATTTCCATCACGTACATTGGCACACACAGAAATAATTCTTGATCCAAACAGAATTAATGAGGATTTTGGGAGGGAGCTAACAATAGGGAGCAAAAAAAAAAGCCTAAAATTAAATAATTTTACTTTTTTGGCCATTTCAGTTTTGCCGCTTTGCAGAACAATTTGCTGCATGTGGCAAGGGGGATATCAAAAGGTGGTTAGGGCACAGGAAAGGGGAGGGGAATGGGTATGAAATTGTATGTGGAATGTTGGTGTCGGGACCCAAACAATCAAAAATCAAATTCAGATGGCAAAAATCTCATTTTAAACGCGCGACAAACGTAACGTTCAATCTTCCAGAACATTGAGTACGTGACACGATTGTCACATTTGGCAGAGCCCCCCCTGAACACTAAGGGGGAGTGGCCTCAAAGAGAGAGAGAGTGAGAGAGAGAAAGAGAGGGAGCGAGAGGGTAGGCAGGCAGGTTCCACCGTTACAATCAAAGTTTTCGTTTCCGGTAGCCATAGCTATGGGTACTTTATATTTTGGGATACTTATAATGGGGTATATTAAGTCAAGAGGGTGGTTGGTAATCAGCAGAAAGTCTCGATAAAGAAGGCATAAGGTGTGTATAGAAGTAGAAACTGTTAGATCCTTCATTTTCGGGGCTATAAAAGATACTATTAGATTCCACAAAGATTCTATTAGATTGTACAAAAATTGAGGAAATTCTATGGCATTCAAAGCTAAGTAAAAGTACAGAAATATGTACTAAGCCAAGTGCCTACGATATAGCCAATATTATCATAATTTTAACAACATTTTGATCAGTTTTTGAAGCTCTAAAGATTCCCTAAAAATCTCCCTATATTGGAATATAAATATTCTTGAAGTGTTCCTCTATGAAATCAGTAGATTTTTGGGAGATTCTCGAATGTATCTGACAGCTTCCTCCTCATACCTTTGCTATTATACCTGTAGATATCTGTGTGAATACTTCACTTCTTTTCCCCTCAAAACTACTTACATTTCCTAGTACAGGGTATCCACACAGTCTCAATCTTTCTTCCCCACTTTACTCTTAGGCTGTGTAGCCCTGGAGCTTTGTTTTTGTTTTGACGCAATGCAAATGAAGTGGGTGGGAGAAATGAAAAATGAAGGCAGCAGCACCTGACATACACTCGTACTCCAGGGGGGAATAGGCATGGAGTGGGGCAGGAGCATGAGCAGGGACAGGGGCAGGAGCTGTGGCAGAAGCAGGGGCAGAAGCTGGTGCATGAGCAGGGGCAGGAGCAGGAGAAGGGGCAAGGGTATGGGTTTGGGCAGGGGCATGAGCATGGGCTTTGGATGGAGGGTAAGTTACGGTACTCGCACAGTGGGCTGCTTCACTAACCTAGCCACCCAAAAATTAATTGAATTATTATGCATAATATATATTTTACTGTACTTTTGTTTCCGTTTTCATTCTTTCGGACATTTTCTTCTCTTCTTTGAGGCGCACGTACAATTTTTTGTTTGTCATGCAAATGGTAGGAGAAAAGAAGCCAAGGAAGGGAGAGAAGCGTGAGAGGGGCAGGGGGAATGGAGGTGTGTTAAATGTGTATATAAAAGATTTCTTCATTTATTCGTAGTTATTTGTTTGTTTGCTTAATGAAGCTGTTTTTTGTATACAATATTTATGGAAAACATATTTCTTATGGTGAATATTAATGAGTTCTTTAGAGCACAAAAATGGTCGCTGAAGGCAGCTAAGGAAATGTTTAAATATTCGCTCCCAAGTGGAATGATGAGAGTTGTGGTAGAGTACGTAGGACGACTGAACGCTATTCGCCGTAATTTTTGCTACAATACAAAGTATGCTAAATCGCATACATGAACTCAAAATCAAAAGGACTTTGGACTCATTATTAAAAAATGAAATTTAAAAGGTCACCGGTGCAAAACTGTAACATCTGACTATTTTACAATTCTTTGCCATTTTCAGCTTTAAGACGGATCCTAATTTTCTGAAACATAGTAAAATAATTACCTACAAAACAGTACTCAAAATCTTTATCATACATAGAATAGAAAGAAGATACAGACCGTTGAAACTGCGTATACTGAAATGAATTTTAATTTACTGTCAGTACATATATCTGTACACAAATTCCTCTACAATTTAAAGCAACATTTCCTTAGAATCA
This sequence comes from Drosophila bifasciata, assembly GCA_009664405.1. Classification (NCBI taxonomy): domain Eukaryota; kingdom Metazoa; phylum Arthropoda; class Insecta; order Diptera; family Drosophilidae; genus Drosophila; species Drosophila bifasciata. Next base: position 10,066,001 of record CM019042.1, read on the forward strand.
TATTAATTATGAGAGAACGTGCTCAGCTAATACCCCTAGTAAGGAGCCTCCCCTCCCCTCAATATCACACTCATTGACTCAACAATTTGAGTGCAAAAAAATCAAAAGAAAAGCTAAAGCTAAAGCTCATGCCCCGAAAAGTCAAACGAAAAAAACCCAATCTGAACATTTTTTTTTCTGCTGCTTAATAAATTTCCAGCACGTACACAGGCACACAGAAATAATTCTTGATCCAAACAGAATTAATGAGGATATTGGGAGGGGAGCTAACAATGGGGAGCAAAAAAAAAGCCTAAAATTAAATAATTTTACTTTTGGCCATTTTCAGTTTTGCCGCTTTGCAGAGCAAATTTGCTGCATGTGGCAAGGGGGATATCAAAAGGTGGTTAGGGTACAGGAAAGGGGAGGGGAATGGGTATGAAATGGTATGTGGAATGTTGGTGTCCGGGACCCAAACAATCAAAATCAAATTCAGATGGCAAAAAAATCTCATTTTAAACGCGACAAACGTAACGTTCAATCTTCCAGAACATTGAGTACGTGACACGATTGTCACATTTGGCAGAGCCCCCCTGAATACTAGGGGGGGGAGTGGCCTCAGAGAGAGAGAGAGTGAGAAAGAGAGAGGGTAGGCAGGTCCTACCGTTACAATCAAAGTTTTCGTTTCCGGTAGCCATAGCTATGGGTACTATATATATTTTCTGGGATATTTACAGGGGGGCATATTAAGTCAAGTAGGTGTTGGGTAATGAGCAGAATAGAAGTAGAAACTATTAGGTCCTTAGATTTCGAGGCAAGTACAAGATACTATTAGATTCCATAAAGATTCTATTATATATTGTACAAAAATTGAGGATATTCTGGCATTGAAATGGAATTAAAGTAATGAAATGTATACTAAGCCAAGAGCCTACGATATAGCCAAGATTATCATTATTTAACAACCTTTTCATCAGTTTTGAAAACTAAAGATTTATAAAAATTTACCTATATTGGAATATAAATGTTCTTTGAAGTGTTCCTCTATGAACGTAGATTTTTTTGGTAGATTCTCTGATGTATCTGACAGCTCCCTCCTCATACCTTTGCTGTATACCTGTAGATATCTGTGTGAATACTTCACTTCTTTTTCCTCTCAAAACTACTTGCTATTTGCTAGAGGTACAGTGGGTAAAACCACACAGTCTCAATCTTTCTTCTCGACTTTTCTCTTAGGCTGTGTAGCCCTCGAGCTTTGTTTTTGTTTTGACGCAATGCAAATGAAGTGGGTGGGAGAAATGAAAAATGAAGGCAGCAGCACCTGACATACACTCGTACTCCAGAGGGGGATAACCAGGGGCATGGAGAGGGGCAGTAGCATGAGCAGGGACAGGGGCAGGAGCAGTGGCAGAAGCAGGGGCAGAAGCTGGGGCAGGAGCAGGGGCAGCAGCAGGAGAAGGGGCAAGGGTATGGGCATGAGTGAGGGTAAGCTACGGTACTCGCACAGTGGGCTGGTTCACTAACCTAGCAACCCAAAAATTAATTGAATTATATATTATTATGCATATATATATTTTACTATACTTTTGTTTCCGTTTCATTCCTTCGGACTTCTTTCAATTTCTTTTTCTTCTTTGAGCGCACGTACAATTTTTGTTTGTCATGCAAATGGTAAGAGAAAAGAAGCCAAGGAAGGGAGAAAAGCGTGGGAGGGAGAGGGGAATGGGGGTGTGTTAAATGTGTATATAAAAAGATTCCTTCATTTATTCGTAGTTATTTGTTTGTTTGTTTGCTTAATGAAGCTGTTTTGTATACAATATTTATGGAGAAAACATTTTTCTTATGGTGAATATTAATGAGTTCTATAAAGCACAAAATGGGCGCAGAAGGCAGCTAAGGAAATGTTTATAACTGTATATAATTATTGTTTACTTTGTGGAATTATTAAGCTACAAAATGTTGAAAATTTGTTAAACAAAAATCACTTTTCTAATGCCGTTTTGCACTACCCTTAGATCAACCCCTAATCGTTATCAACCTATCCAACTGTTTCCCCGTTCATATTGTCAACAATTTGTTTTGCACCCTTCCTTCCCACTAATTCCCCATAGAACTATACGCCAAAACCCCATCAGTTAGCTACTCCTGCGAGTCCCCTGGTTCCCCCTAGTAAAACCTTAACCCATTGAAGGCCTTCAATATAACTCGTATCTGTCACATGGCATTCTACTGACTGGCACTCTTATCACAGTCCCTCTCATCGTGACTGCCAATCAATTGGGGGCTGTGGGTGATGGTTAGAGCAGGGTGAACCGCACCACAAACCCCACTAATAGGCTGTGCCCCAACTGCCCGCACTTCAAGTCGAGACAAACCGTGCAACAGCCGAGACCTGTGTGTGTTTCTGTCTGTGTGTGTGGTCCCAGCTGCTGTTGCAGCGCGTCACATTAATCAAGGCACCCCTCCCCACAAACCAGCCTAAGCTACACACACACACACAGACACCCCTTTCTACCCCTCCCCCCACTCCCCTACAGAGCTAACGTCATCGCACATCGTCCATTGCCCATCGACCATCAAGGGGATGACCGAAAAATCATTGTTGACATTTGTAATTAGAATTGATAGCAGCAGACAGGACGCCTACGATTTCAGCACCCCCTCCAGACATACACATTGAGTGGTGGGAGGGGGGGGGTGGTGCCGAAAGCTAGGGGCACAGACGTTAAACTAATTTCGTTTTCGTTTTTCCCCAAAAAAAAAAAAACCTGAACCGTACCGAATGGGAAACGATCCGAGGGGGCTTTTGTGAAGAAGGGGTTCAAGCTTCAGCACGTCCATCATTTGTTAAATGATGATACCCCTGTACTCCAAAGCGGTTCTAAGGGTGTGTTGTGTTCTTGGGTAGTGTGTGTATAAAAGAGGGAGAGCTCTAAGTAGTATTAGTAGAGGGTTTGGGAACTCTTTTGGCATATTTGTGGGTACTTTTATGAGATATTTCTAGAAATTATTTTAAAAATTAATGAATTTAATCTACTTGCAATTTTTTGAATACGCAACAAAAAACTCAGATAAAAATTGAATAGTAGAAATAAATAAAAACATATTTAAATGATATTGTTAGTTTTTTAATAAAAAATATAGTGGCATTAAATATAACTTACTTTAGTTCAATAAATATGTATTAAAAATTTCTGTTTAATAGCAGCCAAAATTAATATGAATAAAAAATGCTTTAAATAATATAAAAATATTACCACTTAGATATTTTCTTAAAGCAAATCTATTGAAATACATTTTAAAATTAATTTTTAATTTGTACTGAAATAAATTGAAAGAAATTAAAAAAATTGAAATAAATTGAAATAAATTGAAATAAATTTAAAAATAAATTTTAATCCCATGAAAATCTTTTGGAGTACATTTTTAATTTTAAAAAGTAAATATTACAATATTAAAACTATTATTTTGTGGCTTAAGCTATCAAACATAATCAGCTATTTATGCATAAGAAGTACTGGGTATCTTATAGTCGAAATTCCAACTTCCTTTTTTTTTTTGTATCCTAAGGTGGGGGAAGTGTGCTTTAGGCTTTTGGGGCGTATGTGATGTATGCGTGCTGGCAAAAATATCAACTTTCGACACACAGTGAGGGACACATCGACACACAGACACATCCACCCACACAGATCCACAGACACATCCCGAGTGAGCCTCGAAGCACGTCAATTGAATGGCATTTCACCTGGAGAGAATGACAGCAAACCAAGCCTTCAAGTCTGCACTTTCACTCAATTGCTGGGATGTCTGTCTCTCTGTCTGTCTGTCTGTCCCTCTGTCTGTCGGTTGGGTGGGTGCTGTGTGCTGTTGGAGACTTGAAAGCTGGCTTTGATTTCACTTTCGGGCCCGGACTGCTGTTGACATCTGCGATGCCCCACAGCCACAGTCAGGGCAGCCATTCAAACAGCCAGCTTGCACCCTCAAGTGTACTGTGTGTGTGTGTGTGCGTGTGTCCTGTGTGTGTGTGCCCTGTGTGTGTGGCATCAAACTAATTTTCCCCCTGTTTAGAGTTCTTGAACGTGACAAAAGTCTGCACTCGGCCGATGTCCATACCAATCACACAAGCAGCCTCCTCCCTGTACCCGTGTCCCCTGTCCACCTGTACCCATGTCCCCTCTGTCCCCTGTCCCCCTTTTCCCCTGTACCCATGTTCCCCTTTATCCACTGTCCCCCTTGTCCCCTTTGGTTGTGCCTTCCATCAGCTTCAGCTTCGACAGGAGACAAGTTCTCTGGGTGCAAGTCTCTATCTCTCTCTAGTCTCTGGTCTCAGGTCTTAGGTCTTAGGTCTCTTTTCTCTCTCTCTCAGGTCTTAGGTCTCTGGTCTCTCCCCTCTCTCTCTCTTGTCTCTGGTCTCTGGTCGTCAGGTCTGTTCATTGGTTTTCAACTGATTTGAAATCATTTTAACCCAAATTGCATACAATTGAGTTTGTCCAGGAGGTGGCATGCCACGCCAGGCTGCCAGGGCGTAGATAAATGTTTGTATGTAATTGTCCCCACCCCACACTGACGAAGGCGTTGACTGGTCTGTCTCTTGTCTCCAGTTTGGCTGTAGTTTTGCTGGACAGCAGCTGATTGCGGCTCCATGGAGGCGTTGATTTGCAGCAGTTTCGAATGAGGCTTAGATCAAGGGATTAAGACCACCTTTGGGTGAGCTCAAAAATGGGAGACTTTAAGTAAAAGTAAAACTGACTTATCAGTGTTTATATGCAATAGTAAGTAGCCGCACTGCTACACCCCTCATTCTTGCTTTCTGTACATCCTCCTCTCCCTTTTCTGTGGTTCATAAGTGCCTCAAGCTGTGCCTGCAACTGTGCCTGAAAGTGTGCCTAAAGCTGTGCCTGAAACTGCGCCAGAAAGAGCAGAAAGAGTAGCAGCAGAGAAAGATGCTCAAAAGATTTACATGGCAAACTAACTTTTCCGTACAACTACTAGAATCATAATTACAACAAGGCAGCCTAAGCACACGAGACAGTCAGAGTCCCCGCCAAACCCCTTAGGGCTGAGGGATAGAAACTTTTTACATTAACCAAAGTGTGCGGCTATTAAAAATTCATTAATTGCATGCAACACGGGGGGAGAGCAAAGGCGGTCCAACAAAGTCGAAGCTAAAAATGCGCAGCGAAAGTTTAGTGATTTGTGAGAACAAAATGGTGAAATAATTGATAGATAGAAGAAGGATGGACTAATGCCCAGAGGGAGGGGGAGAAAGAGAGTGATGGAAGGTAGAGAGTGATGGGAGAGAGAGAGTGATGGTGGGAGTAGCAAAAAGAGTGACTGGGGAGGTAGAGAGAGACTGGTTGAGGGCATGCTTAATTTGAGCATTTGGACCTGCCTGCAGGGAAACTTTTTGTAAAATATTTTCATATTTTCATATTTTATTTTTCTACACTGTGTTTCCTATTAATTAGAAAAGTTCGACTTGCCACAGAAACCAAACAGAAAAGCTTCAAAAAACAAAAAAAAAAACACACACAAAAATATATTTGTTAAAATTTTGCGAAAATTTTCAATTGGTCAAAAATGGCAAATGAATTGAAAAAAAGTGGTAAACTTGTGTCTCACGCAACTGGCTCCAAATATTACACATATATTTCAAATGGCAGGGGAGGGAGGGACGTAAAAGTAAGTGAAAAACGCATGCATCGATGATGGCTGAACCCAAAAAAAGCGAATTGCAATTTGTTTGTGGGCGCAAAACCGCATGCCATCAAAATGTGCTGCACGGACAGCCGCAACATACTTTGGCGGTTCCAGTGCCAGTCCCCAAAACTCCAGTGCCTCAAGCCACTCCCTCCGGCTACACACAAAAACGAATCCCGTGCCCAAAAAACCGACACTTTTGGCCAGAAGTTTAATTACCATTTTGGGGCGGCTGCTCAAAAAACCCCAAAAAAAGAGGGAGACAGAGAGATGCGAAATGCATTTTCAAATTTTCAAGCAATTTTCCACGCACATACAGTGGGGAGGAAAAGGGAGCAGGCGACAGAGATAAAATGATAGTCACACTGGCAGTTTGTAATTATAGTTGAATATTTATTAGACTAGAAGAGACTGAAGGGAGAGAGCCCTTTGTAGTTTTGTATTTCAATCGAATGCTGTCAGATTTCGTTTGTGCTTCGGCTTTGGTTAATCTTTGCTTCAATTAAGAGTGGGGGGAGGAGTGTCTGGTAAATGGAAACTAATACTCGTATAACAATTCAATAAAATAAAGACTTAGAAAGCAGCAAAAAGCACGTTCGCTTAAATTATTTGTCTCTATTTTAATTCATTTATTTGAGCGAATTTTTTTGTTTCCCTTGTTTGCATATCTAAGAAAATCTGTTCAACAAGCCGGTGTAGAGTTGTTTGGAGACTGATCTAGCAGTGCTGGCAAAATATCAACTTCGACACACAGTGAGGGACCCGACACACAGACACATCCACCCACAGATCTACATCCATAGACACATCCCGAGTGAGCCTCGAAGCACGTCAATTGAATGGCATTTCACTCCGGAGGAGAATGACAGCAAACTAAGCCTTCAAGTCTGCACTTTCACTCAATTGCTGGGATGTCTAAATGTCCCTCTGTCTGTCTGTGGGGTGGGTGCTGTGTGCTGTTGGAGACTTGAAAGCTGGCTTTGATTTCACTTTCGGTCCGGACTGCTGTTGACATCTGCGTTGCCCCATAGCCACAGTCAGGGCAGCCATCCAAACAGCCAGCTTGCACCCTCAAGTGTACTGTGTGTGTGTGTCCTGTGTGTGTGTGTGCATTGTGTGTGTGTGTGTGCCCTGTGTGTGTGTGTGCCCTGTGTGTGTGTCATCAAACTAATTTTCCCCCTGTTTAGAGTTCTTGAACGTGACACAAGTCTGCACTCGGCCCATGTCCATACCAATCACACAGCATCAGCCTACCCCTGTCTCCCTGTGCCGATGTCCCCCTATACCCATGTCCCCTCTGTCCCCTGTTCCCCTGTACCCATGTTCCCCTTATACCCACTGATCCCCCTTGTCCCCTTTGGTTGTGCCTTCCATCAGCTTCAGCTTCGACAGGAGACAGAGACAGTTCTCTGCCTGCAAGTCTCTTTTGGTCTCTGGTCTCAGGTCTTTCAGGTCTCTTTTCTCTCTCCCAGGTCTTAGGTCTCTGGTCTCTCTTTTTTTCTCCTCTTCTCAGGCTTTCAGGTTTTCCTGGAAAAAAAGATAAATTGGTTTGTAATGGTAATTGTCCGCCCTCGGGCTTTTTTTTTCCCCCTCCTTGGGTCTGTCTTTGCCCAGTTTGCTGGTTTTGGTTAGACGGACAGCAGCTGATTGCGGCTTTTCTTGATTTGCAGCAGCTTCGGATGAGGGGGTTGGGATTAAGACCATTTTAGCTCCAAATGGGAAACTGTAAGTAAAAGTAAAACTGACTTTGTAAGAGAAGTAGCTGGACTACAACTCTGCCTGTGCACCCTCCTCTCTTTGCCCATAATTGCCTGGGTATTGAAACTGTGCCTCTGCTCTGCGTGACTCGTTAACTGTGCCTGTTTCCTGAAATGTGCCTGAAGCTGTGCCTGAAACGTCCCTGAAACTGGCCAACTGCGCCTGAAACTGTTGAAAGTGCAAATGTGCCTGCTGCCAAAGCTGTGCCTGAAGCTGTGCCTGGCTGGGAAGCTGGCCTGAAGCTGCGCCTGAAGGGCCAAGCTGTGCCTGAAACTGCCCAAACTGTGCCTGAAGCTGCCCAAAGGATTGAATGGCCGAAACTGTGCCTGAAACTGCGTCTAAAGCTGTGCCTGAAGCTGTGCCTGAAGCTGTGCCTGAAGCTGCGCCTGAAGCTGTTCTGACAGTGCCAAACTGTCCGGTGCAGGAGGAAACTTTAAACTGTTCCTGAAATGTGCCTGGCTTGAAACTGTGCCTTAAGCTGTGCCTGGCTGTTGAACCTTCTAAAAGCAGTGCCTAAAGCAGTGCAGAAAGAGAAGAAAGAGTAGCAGCAGCAGAAGATGCTCAAAAGATTTACATGGCAAACTAACTTTCCCGTACAACTACAATCATAATTACAACAAGGCAGCCTAAGTACACGAGACAGCACAGTCAGAGCCCCAAACCCCCTTTTAGGGCTGGGGGTAAAACTTTTACATTAACCAAAGTGCGGCTATTAAAAATTCATTAATTGCATGCAAAACAAACGGGGGGGGGGGGAAAAAAAAAAAAAAAACCAAAATGGTGAAATAATTGGGGGGGGGGGGGAAAAAAAAAAAAAAGGGAGAAGGGTGGGTAGAGAAAGTGATGGGAGGAGAGAGAGAGAGGTTGAGGGCATGCTTAATGAGCATTTGGACCTGCCTGCAGGAAAACTTTTGTAAAATATTTTTTTCATATTTTATTTTTCTACACTGTGTTTCCTATTAATTAGAAAAGTTCGACTTGCCACAGAAACCAAACAGAAAAGCTTCAAAACAAAAAAAAAAAAAAAATTTTTGTTAAAATTTGCGAAAATTTTCAATTGGTCAAAATGGCAAATGAATTGCGAAAAAGTGGTAAACTTGTGTCTCCACGCAACTGGCTCCAAATATTACACATATTTCAATGGCAGGGGAGGGAGGGACATCAAAGTAATTGAAAACGCATGCATCGATGATGGCTGACCCAAAAGAATTGCAATTTTGTTTTTGGGGCGCAAAACCATATTGAGGCCACTCAAAATGTGCTGCACGGACAGCCGCAATATAAATTTTGATGGTTCCAGTGCCAGTACCAAAACCCAGTCCAATCCCCCTCCGGCTACACAAAACGAAATCCCGTGCCCAAAACCGACACTTTTGGCCAGAAGTTTAATTACCATTTTGGGGTGGGCTGCTTCAAAAAACCCCAAAAAAGAGGGAGACAGAGAGATGCGAAATGCATTTCAAATTTTCAAGCAATTTTCCACGCACATACAGTGGGGGAAAGGAGCAGGGGAGACAGAGATAAATGATAGTTACACTGGCAGTTTGTAATTATAGTTGAATATTTATTAGACTAGAAGAGCTGAAGGGAGAGCCCTTTGTAGTTTTGTATTTCAATCGAATGCTGTCAGATTTCGTTTGTGCTTCGGCTTGGTTAATCTTTGCGATAAATGTTTGTATGTAATTGTCCCCACCCCACACTGACGAAGGCGTTGACTGGTCTGTCTCTTGTCTCCAGTTTGGCTGTAGTTTTTTTGCTGGACAGCAGCTGATTGCGGCTCCATGGAGGCGTTGATTTGCAGCAGTTTCGAATGAGGCTTAGATCAAGGGATTAAGACCACCTTTGGGTGAGCTCAAAAATGGGAGACTTTTAAGTGAAAAGTGAAAACTGACTTATCAGTGTTTATATGCAATAGTAAGTAGCCGCACTGCTACAGCAGTGCCCTCATTCTTGCTTTCTGTACATCCTCCTCTCCCTTTTCTGTGGTTCATAAGTGCCTGCCTGAAGCTGTGCCTGCAACTGTGCCTGAAAAAAGTGTGCCTAAAAGAAACTGTGCCTGAAACTGCTGTGCCTGAAGCTGTGCCAGAAAAAGCAGAAAGTGCATAAGTAGTAGCAGCAGAGAAAGATGCTCAAAAAAAAAGATTTACATGGCAAACTAACTTTTTCCGTACAACTACTAGAATCATAATTACAACAAGGCAGCCTAAGTACACGAGACAGTCAGAGTCCCCGCCAAACCCCCCTTAGGGCTGAGGGATAGAAACTTTTTACATTAACCAAAGTGCGGCTATTAAAAATTCATTAATTGCATGCAACACGGGGGGAGGCAAAGGCGGTCCAACAAAGTCGAGAAGCTAAAAATGCGCAGCGAAAGTTTAATTGATTTGTGAGAACCAAAATGGTGAAATAATTGATAGATAGAAAGGATGGACTAATGCCCAGAGGGAGGAAGGGAGAAAGAGAATGATGGAAGGTAGAGAGTGATGGGAGAGAGAGAGTGATGGGTGGGAGTAGCAAAGAGTGACTGGGAGGCAGAGAGAGAGACTGGTTGAGGGCATGCTTAATGAGCATTTGGACCTGCCTGCAGGGAAAACTTTTTGTAAAATATTTTTCATATTTTTCATATTTTATTTTTCTACACTGTGTTTCCTATTAATTAGAAAAGTTCGACTTGCCACAGAAACCAAACAGAAAAGCTTCAAAAAACCAAAAAAAAAAACACACACAAAAAAATATATTTGTTAAAAATTTTGTTGTTGAATTGAAATTTGCGAAAATTTTCAATTGGTCAAAATGGCAAATGAATTGCGAAAAAAGTGGTAAACTTGTGTCTCCACGCAACTGGCTCCAAATATTACACATATTTCAATGGCAGGGGGGAGGGAGGGACATCAAAGTAATTGAAAACGCATGCATCGATGATGGCTCTGGCCAAAAAGCGAATTGCAATTTTGTTTTTGTGTGCCCGAAAAACCATATTGAGGCCACTCAAAAATGTGCTGCACGGACAGCCGCAATATAAATTTTGATGGTTCCAGTGCCAGTCCCAAAACCCAGTGCCCGTCACTCCCCCTCCGGCTACACAAAACGAAATCCCGTGCCCAAAAACCGACACTTTTTGGCCAGAAGTTTAATTACCATTTTGGGGGCGGCTGCTTCAAAAAACCCCAAAAAAGAGGGAGACAGAGAGATGCGAAATGCATTTCAAATTTTCAAGCAATTTTCCACGCACATACAGTGGGGGGAGGAAAAGGGAGCAGGGGAGACAGAGATAAATGATAGTTACACTGGCAGTTTGTAATTATAGTTGAATATTTATTAGACTAGAAGAGGACTGAAGGGAGAGCCCTTTGTAGTTTTGTATTTCAATCGAATGCTGTCAGATTTCGTTTGTGCTTCGGCTTTGGTTAATCTTTTGATTCAATTAAGAGTGGGGGGGAGGAGTGTCTGGTAAATGGAAACTAAAATAATATTATAACAATTCAATAAAAATAAAGACTTAGAAAGCAGCAAAAAGCACGTTCGCTTAAATTATTTGTCTCTATTTTTAATTCATTTATTTGAGCGAATTTTTTTTGTTTTCCCCTTGTTTGCATATCTAAGAAAATCTGTTCAACAAGCCGTGTGTAGAGTTGTTTGGGAGACTGATCTAGCAGCGCTGGCAGAGAGCGGTAACAGTGCGCTGTAACCAGCAGCGGCCACAGGCTGTTAACTTTAGACTGGCCACTGGCTGTACTCGGCAGCGCGTACAGGCTGTTAACTATAACGATCACAGGCTGTTAACTATAGCGATCACAGGCTGTTAGCTTTAGCGGCCACAGACTGTTAACTTTGGCAGCCACAGACTGTTAACTATACATGCAGTTTACAGTTTGCAGTTTGTACTTTATGGTTGCATATTTATTAAACTAGAAGGCTGTAGAGAGCCCTACTGTCAGATTTATCAGTGCTCTGGCTCTGGTTAATCCTTTGCTGCAATTAAGAGTGGGAGGGGAGCGCACAAGTAAATGCAAACTAAAATAATATTTACTTACAATACTCGTACAATAATTCAATAAAATAAAGACATAAAATGCAGCAAAAAGCACGTTTAAGACACATTATTTGGTTGTATTTTAAGGCGTTTATTTGATAGACATTCCCTTGTTTGCATATCCAAGCAAATCTGTTCAATAAAATATATTTCCATGCCCTTTTTTTACCCCAAGCAGACACACAGATTTTCAATTAAAATTTGCTTCGAAAATATTAACCAAAGTAACACCCAAAAAATATACTCGTACTTAAAGCCCACGCCAAAAGTTGTCTGGGGAATAAAATCATCATCATCATTGCTGCTGCTCGCTCACTAAATTATGCAAAATTGTACAATTATGTTAATTAATTGACGGCAGACTTGAACCCACCAAAACAGCGCCCATTCGCAGGGCCAATTAGCGCCATAAAACGCAGGCAAAGCGTTTGCCAGGGATTTTATTTTTGGCGCCTGCCCTGCCCTGAAAAAAAAATACACACAAAAACAAGAATGGGAAGCCCCAAAAAATATTATATGAGTGCCACGCCCCTTGGGGCTGGGGGCGCACAGCCGCTTGTTAACCTTACACATAATTAGCAACAAAATGTTCGCCTCTGTGTTTAGAACAAAAGCGCAGTGCTATGCAGAAAATTTCTATCCCCTAGCACCCCCTGTTAGCCACATAGCCAGAGCTGCCAACTGGTTTTATTAATTTCATAATTCAGCAGAAGCCGTTGTAACAATGGACGCAGGGATGGCATGGCAGGGGATGGGGAGGCAGGGTAGCACATTGTGGTGGGCGCCCCTGTCTGGACTTAATTATTGGAAAATTAATGAATATGCCATGTTAGATGTTTTCTCTCATTTTGTGTGTGTGTGTGCGCTCTCTTTGCATTCGCTTTGGCCATGTTTCGCATGATTAATGGGGAGTAAGAAAAAGGAGAAAGAAAGAGTGAAGGGTATAAGGGATAAGGGAAGGGTGTTGATGTGCAATTAATTCTAGCTTTCATGCTTAACTTTACATATAAGGAGAGCGGATTGGAGAGTTGAGTGGAGACTGATCTACCAGCGCTCTCAGAGAGTGATAACAGCAAGCGGTAACAGTGTGCTGTAATTGGCAGCGGTTAAAAACTGTTAACAGACAGAGAGGACAGGCTGTTAAGTGGAGACTGATCTACCATCGAGCTCAGAGAGTAACAGTGATAACAGCAAGCGGTGGCTGTAATTGGCACCGGTTGAAAGCTGTTAACGTAGAGATGTTAACGAACAGAGAGCACAGGCTGTTAAGCTTCTTCATGCTGTAAAAGGATTCAATTGTGATATTTTTGTTTTGTCACTTACTAAAATTGCTACATGGAAACAACATGGAAAGTTGCTATATGGCAACAGTTGCCCCCTTGAGGTATGCAACATGGAAGCATATAAAATATGATGTGCATGACAATCTCATGCCCCCTCTGTGCACAATCTCTACCCCCCTCTTTGCTCTTTTGCATGAGAATCTCGCTGACTTTTTGATCTTCATTTGTTGAGCAGTGAAAAGACGGTGAAAATTGGGCATATTTGTTGGGGAACTTTAAAGAAAATATCTACAAAAAGTTGGGGTATATTTTGGTATACCTTGCAGCTATCAAAATTAATTTACCATTCCAACAAATATATATAATTAAATATATAAATGCATAAATAAAATACTAGCTCATTTTTTTTTTGCATACCAATTCCCTCTACTAACTTCTATAGCTTACAGTTACCTCTGTTGCCCCACAGGTAATATAATATTCGATCAGTGATTCCCCACAACTATTTGCACAACATTTATGTACAAGTGTACTCTTCTACCTGTCCATAAATATACATATCCATGGTGCATATTTTGCCCCATCCCCACCCCAATGTTGCCCACTTTCATATGCACCACGAAATGTAAATATTTGCACTTGTAAATGACATTCACGTGTGCCCGTAACGGTGCCAGTGCCGGTGCCAGTGTGCCCCTCCTGTGCGCTCTGGCACATATTTGGGTGGGGGTTACGTTTTGTTTTCTTTCTTTTGCTCCACTTTATGTTTGATCGCTTGGGGAACTGGGGCGCATGCTACCGAGACCCCCCTCTGTTGATGACTCTGCTGATGGGGACGACGACGATGAAATTTTTTTCACAAAATCCCAAACATACTGCGAGTGTCGTGTATATTTCTCATAAATCGGCTTAAAAAGTGAACGTCCGAAGCGGTTGGGGGTCGACCTACAAAAGTGCAGTGCATTTGTTTTGTGGGAGCACAACCACCCCACCCCTTAGGGGTGGGTGGGTCACATACGGGGTTTGGCCTTCTGTGTACGCAATTTTACGCAGCACATAAAGCTCTTCATATTTCACATTTCATCTGAAACGAGTCGAGATGTCGAGAGTCGAGTCGAGGCGAGGAGTCAACTCTGGCTTGACTTATTTTTAACGTCGTTAGTTTGGTTTCCGAAGAGCGATTAACGTAGGGTATGGTGGGTATGTTGGAACGAGGGAACAACATGGCAGGAGGGAGTTAACATAGAAGATTGATGCGTAGGTAGTTCTAGCTTACATGCTAAATGTTAGAAGGAGAGCGCAGTGGAGAGTTGAGTCCAGACTGATCAAGCAGTGCTCTTAGAGAGTGATAACAGCAAGCCGTAACAGTGCGATGTAATCGAAAGCAAGCCGTAACAGTGTTAACAGTAACAGGCTGTTAACATTACACTAGAACGGTTAATGTACACTGGAGCGGCAATAGGCTGGGCTGTTAACTTGGGGTATTAACAGCGCTGCTGCTCTCTTAAAGCTGCAGTACCTACTGCTACTGTTACTGCATTTACCCATTCCTTCATTACATTTTCGAGCATACAATATTTGAGTTTACAGGGTACCTGCTATGGCCATATGTTCAAACATTCCAACTGCTTGTAATTTGCTCGCTGTATGAGTGTGTGTGTGTGTGTGTGTGTGTGTGTGTGTGCTGTGCTATGCTCCCTCCAGCCACTTGTTGTATGACGTTTCTGCTGCTGTTGTGCCTGTTTGCCTGTTGTCGCTGTCAGTGTCAGCTGGCGAGATTTATGAAGTGCAACATGCCAGAGAGACTCCACAGATTGAGAGTGGTACGAGGCAAGAGGCAACTCATTTATCTATGCGGGGGAATGGCAATGGAAATGGGTAAAGGCAGGCCGCTCCTCTGAAGGGTCTCTTTATTTAGAGGCTCTCTGATAAAAGCCTTGGCCCAGTTAAATGCTCGAGGGGCAAGGAAATCAAATTGAAATTTCCACTTTAAGTTTTCCCCCGGGGTAAGGTCAGGTCAAAGCGCAGAAAGCATTACCATACATTTATCCCCACCCCCGCTAGTCAAAGCAAAATTATGCCAAAAGCAAAGATTGCATAATAAGCGCTAATGAGGCGCCCAAAAAGGGGTAGGATGTAGGGTGTGGGGTAGGGTAGGGTTTGTGGCAAGTCAGCGCTTTTACTTTGCTGATTTGGCTAATTTAATGAACAATTTTCGCCAGCCAATTTCGTTGCTTAATGATGAATAATAACGTTTAATTTCATTTCTTTTCTTTTTTTTTGCAGCACGTAACGATCCGCAGGACGATGCCGAGGTGATTAAAGTGCCCTCCCGCCCTCAGTCCGTGGACGAGGGTGAACCCGATTTCCATAACTTTGGCGGTGTCATCGATACGGGCGCTGGCTATCCCTTCCTGCAGTCCAATCCGACCAGCTTCAATACGGGCTTCTTCGATTCCTTCGATGGTGAGTGAGATGGTGGGGCATCCAGTAATGATATTTTAATTGAATAATCATCTCCACCATTCATTCATTTAATTACAAGTCTCAATTGCATTTCATTTCGATCACATCACCATTATTATTGTCTGCCTTAATGATGAAGGGAAAGAGAGAGCAGGAGAGAGAGAGACTGCACAATGGCTGTAGGACTTACCATATTACGCATACGCTCTGTTGGTCTCAGACATTGGATTAAATGCCATGTCCGTACCCTTGGGTCAAGCCAATTAGCCAACTGTCCTTTGGGGGCACTTTTAAAAAGTTTTTCCTCCGCTCTCTCTCTCCCTCTCTGTCTCTTCTGGCTTGCTGGCAAAAACGAAAAACAATTTATCAAAATATTATGTCAAATTTCTGCAGCTAAACCCCAGCAGGACAAAGTTTATTTATTCTTTTGTATTTATTTCTATATTTATATAGATAGATATAGTAGATACAGGCAGGCAGGGAGTTGGATGTGGGTGTGGGGTGTACAGTAGGTCAAACCAGTCTGTTGACCATTAAAAGTGAAAAGTTTGCCCCAGTTCCTCCCTCATTTCTGGCCAGGGCTAAGATTGTAAGACGCCGCCGCCTCGATAGAATGTTGACGATGATGAAGCTGAAACTTCATAAATCTTATCCTAATACTTGTGCGTTACCAGAGGGGGGAGTGGTGGGGCTGGTGCTGTGGTATAAAAACTTGGCAAAAGCCCATGGCATTTTATATGCATGAAAGATGTTTTTGTTCTTTTTAGACTACACCATAGATAGGAGGATGGTAGAGTGGGGCAGACTTCCCATAGATAGGAGAGGAGTATGGTAGAGTGGGGACAGACTCTCATAGATGGGAGGAGAGAGTGAGGCACACTCTCATAGATAGGAGCATAGAGTAGGAGGAGGGGGAGGAGGGGTGTGCACAACAAGATAACGAAGCGTAGAAAACAGCATATAGACAAATAGAAAGTTTTTTTGGGTATGGAGGAGTTGCGGTTGCCTCAGAACTTTGTTGTCAGCGAATTATTTGAGTTGTTGGATGGAGGAGCAGCGAAGTCCACTTGGAGTTGTGGATGGGGAGAGAGAAAGAAATATGAGGGGGGTAGAAAGCGAAAAATGCTGTATGTATAGAGATGAGAGATGAATATGAGATAGCATGGATGTAAGTTGAAAGCGAAATGCGAAAGTCATTGATAAAAGAAATATATCTATAGAAATAACTTAGCTGAAAGTGTGATTTTAGGATAGGTTAATATAATGACAGATATTCGGAAATATGATTTTAGGATAGTTTAATATACTTATGATAATCCAATGAATATATAAAAAGAGAAAAAGATATAGTACAAATATTTGATAAATATTTCAAAGACACTTAAGCGAAAGTATTTACATTTGTATATATTAATGTTCTTTAATATTGATTGAAATTGATATACATATATGTATTTACCATTTCTGGATAAGTATTATATTCCATAAAAAAATATTGGATATTCTGAATATTCCATTATAATTTTGTATGCATTCAATATTCTATTGGATATTAATTAAATATTAATTAAAGGGCTTTTAAGAGAGCATATCCAATATTTTTCTTCTAGAATATAAAACTTATGCGAAAGTATATTTAAATATTATATTTATCTAATATGTTTCATGTTAGATTTTCTCCTTAAAAAGGTTTTCTGCTAATATCTTTCATGTTAGGTTTACTCCTAAAACAAAGAGCAGAAAACTTCGGCAAAACTTTCTCCATTTCCTGCAACCCATATATCACTCCATCACTTATACGATACTAAATTTTAGCAGCCATCTCAAACTACTTTTCACACCTCTTTAAAACGCAAATTACCAGTCAAATGAATTGGCGACAAGCCCGCCAGACAAAACCAAACCAGACCAAGACACGCAGTCATCCAAGCAAATCGGTCAAGTATTTATGACAAGGTTGAGGGAAAAGCAAAAGAAAAACATAAAACACTAAGGCGATGATAGACATATGTACAGATGTACATAGATATATAGGTAGTAAAAGCAGAACTGGGTTGGGTATTTGTGTGTGGGCTGTGGGGGGTATGGGTATGGGTATTACGACAGGGCACAGACAAGGCAAATTGCAAATTGTAAAGCGCTGGAAAGCGACACAGAAAAACGCTTTTTAGTGCGTTTACGGATTAAGGATTTTACAAACTGAAAAATACATTAGCATGAGACAACCCAGAAGGGGAAGGGGAAGAGGAATGGGTGTGGGTGTAGGTGTGGGTGCTGGTATAGCTGAGACAGAGCAGTGACTTAGACACAGAGACAGAGACACAGTCAAGACTAGAAGGCAGAGTCACAGCCCAAGACCAAGAGCCAGACCAGAGCCAGACCAGACGAAGGGCACCTGCTTAGATTCCCAGCAAGTCGAGAGTGTCTCTGACTCTCTGTCTCTCGCTCTCTCTCTCTTTCTCACTCTATCTCCATGTCATTCTCTTATTTCTCGCTGCGCTGCACTACTCTGCTCTGCATTTTTGCTTGTATTTGCCGCTTGAAATTATACCACAGACAGCCGAAATTTTCTTCTTATTTTCTATTTAAATTCTATTTTTTTTTTTTGCTTTTTTCCATTTATTTTTATTTTTTTTTACATATTTTTTTTTTTTTGTTTACTTTTTTTAAACTTTTTTTTTTCTTATTTTTCTATTTTTCTATTTTCACTTCTACTTCATCAGATCTGTTCCGTCGTCTGCGCACTCGTCTGTGGCCTGTTATTGCCAGCGATTCGGATGAGGATGGTGCCGGAGCTGGTGCTGCTGGTGGGGATGACTCAAGCGATGGCATTGGAGCTGGCTTCTCCTTTGGACTGCGCCCATTGACAACCCTGACTTCGCTGAATGCCAAGAATGGGAATACAACATCAACGGTTAAGGTATGTAGGGAGGTTAAGGAAAGGGTTTAAAAATTGCAAGATATATATATATATTTCTGAAAAAATCCAGGTCGTTGATGGTCACAAAGTGGAGATCAATGAGACGGTGTATGGTGACACCAATAGCCTGTTCAAGGTGCGTGTGGTGAATGTGCGACCCCTGAATAGCGGCGAGGAGGTGGCCGAGGGTGTGCTGACCAGTCAGGGCGAATTCCAGCCTGCTGCGGCACCCGCCACCTCGGCTCCAGCCGTCTTGCCCACTCGGCGCGGCGAATTCGATGACGATGACGATAACAGCCGTCGCGAGCCGCTGGAGAAGCAGCCAAAGGACAATGAAGTGCGCGATATCGATGAACCTCAGGTATAAAAAATATACGAAAAATCAGCTCTACTAACCCAAAAACAGCAAATACTATCCAACAGTTGTACTATATATTGAGCAATTTATATAAAAAACAATTTATAAAAAAAAAACATTATGTAAACTTTGTAATATATACTTACATACGGATATACATACATATAAATATTTCTTATATTTTTTAAATAAAGTTTTTCTTGCCTTGAAACTAAAACTATCAACTTGTACATATAATTATTTTCTTTTGCCTGCCTGCCTTTAATTTTTAAAACTACTAAAAATAATAATAAAAAATAAATGCCAAATAAAAAAAGAATACTGCTTGGTCTGGTGCGTGGCTTCTCCGGTTTGGTTTTTGCTTTTGTTTTATTTTATTTTTACTTAATTTTTCTGCCACTTAAAGCTTTAATTTTTCTACTCCCTATTAGATTTATTTTTTTAATTTAAGGCCCACACTTTTTTGTTGTTGGTCCTATAATTAAGTTTCGTGTAATTTGTCAGGCCAATAATAATCTCTACAAAACCGCAATCGTAAATATTTTATTAACACGAACAAAAATGTTTAATTGTACAATTAGATAGAGTTTTTTTCTATTTGATTTTTTTTGTTTACTATTTCTATTTACTATTGTAATATGAATATTTTTTTTTTTCATTGAATTTGTGCGTAAATTTTGTTTTATTCAGTGCTTTTTCAGTTATTATTATTGCATTGCGTCTAAATTAATAATGCAAACAAATTATAGCATGTGGCCACAGCGCAAAAAAAAAAAAAAAAAAATACTACTATAATGCAATTCAATATTATGCAAATTTGTGTACAAAAAAAAAAAAAAATCAAAAAAAACAAAAAATATACGTTAGGACAGATATACAGATACATATTACATAATTGACAGACACAATTATTGGCTGAATCACATATGAATACTGCGTATTGTGAGACCACTGAGAGTAGGGTAATAGCATAAGTAAGCTGTTTATTTTGAAGTCATTTCAAAATTATATTTACGTGGGAACTTTGTTGCATTTGCGGAATTATTCATTCAATCAATGAGGTGTGGCAGTGATTGTTGGCATTATATTTATTTTATGTATATTTTTTGTATGTATTTTTATAGTAATATGGAAATGCAATTTAGCAAACTGTCAACCAGATATACATGTAGATACATATGTAGGAAAAAGGGATAGGCTTCAAGCATTTATTGTATATATAATAGGGGAGAAAGATGTACAAAGCGTAGGAGGCGTATAGTCATAGCGAGGCCTGAGAAAATATTTAAAATAAATATAAAAAATATCTAAATAAATAAATAAAATCAGAAGAGCCTGGGAAAGTCTTTCGATGTAGTATTAGCACAGACTGAGAATATTTTCTAAATAATATACGCCGTTTAAGGATATTTCTGTAGAGCCTGAAATGACTCTCAGGTTAGTGTCTGCAGAGCCTGCTGTGACTCTCAGAATAGTCTTTACAGAGCCGTAAATGACTCTCAGGGTAGTCTCTGCAGAGCCTGAAATGACTCTTAGGTTAGTCTCTGCATAGCCTGGAAATTATTTAAAAATTATACAAAATGCAGAGAAAGGATTAGCATAGCTCAGAGTTTCAGCATTTTAAGGAATGTAAAT
Organism: Drosophila bifasciata; assembly: GCA_009664405.1. Lineage (NCBI taxonomy): Eukaryota > Metazoa > Arthropoda > Insecta > Diptera > Drosophilidae > Drosophila > Drosophila bifasciata. The sequence goes on from CM019042.1 coordinate 10,086,133, forward strand.
TATATCTATTAGAATTATGCATTTTGAATGCTAAAATCCTTTAAATATGAAACCTTTGCATTTCAAAGAACAATAATAGTAGTCAGCTATTAAGCCACGATTAAACATGTACAGCATCATCTACAGATGCATATACATATTCATATATGTATGTATGTATATCCCCTATTAATCAAATCCCCGTTCAGCAATGCTCTCTCACTTTGTACTACCCAGCAGTGTGTCCAGTGTAAAATGAAATATAAACCCTATATTTTTTTTTTGTGCTGCCACGCACCTTGCACTGCTGAAAAAGAGCTGCAGGATAATGTATGTGGAGTTGCACTGCCACACCCCCCACCCTTTTGGCAATTGGTTGCACCCGTTACCATCCATGCAGCGGTTCCATGCATCATACGCGACAATTTTTCTTTTTTTTTTTTTCGGTTTTGCTGCGAGTCCATTAATTACTTTTAGGCCATAATAAAAATTAATTTTTATTAAAAGTCATGCGCTCCGCTCGCATAAATCCTTGTCTTGGGCGTGGCTCCGTTTCCACCGTTTTCGGTATGGGCGTGGCAGCAGCTACAAGGAGGCGTCCAGCGGGGTTCAGCGGAGTCCAGCTGTATTTATGAGAATTTATTGTGGCGAAATCGACGAACGCTTGTTGGATATTTTTTTACACTTTTTTTCTCCCCTACATAAATCAGCGGAAAATTAATAAATGACCGTAGAAAAAAAAAAAAAATGCAATGCAGCGTCAAAGCGCTATTATTAACAACTTTTAAAGTTGTAAGTGACATGTCAACGTTTAAATGCGAAATATTTTAAATTTAAATAAATGCCAGCGGTGACATTTTTGTAGCCGCAACCGGAAGCGAAAAGCAGTAGAAGAAGAAGTGCAACTGCAACACAAAAAAACTATTCACATAAGTTGGGAATATTATTATATACATATGCTGTGAGGAGGGTATAGTGAAATTGTGAAGGGGTTTGGCAATGCGTTACAACTCCTCTAGTGGATATATATTTTTCAGAATTTTTAAATAATATTATATGAGTAGTTTTCAGTTTCAATTTTGAATTTATTTTTTTATACAAAAATTTCAAATCATAAAACAACATTTTTTGTACCTTGTTAAAACGCAAATTAATTTTTTAAAAATTTTTTTTTTAAGCTTTTTTTTTTTGTAACATATTTTTTTTTACATTATTTTTTTTACATTTTTCATTAAAAAAAAAAAATTAAAATTGAAAGCCAATAATTGATTGTTTAAAGCCTTGAAAAAAACTCTTATATTTTCGCTTGTAGCTGCCATATAAACGGTTCCAAATGAAAGGGTATCTAATGCTTCGACTTCCGAAGTTTCCTTCTCCCTCTTGTACAATTTGTTGTTCCTGATGTATTTTCATTTTAAATTTTTTGTGTGTGTTGAACTTTTTTTTCGCATATCTCGCGGATATTGAAAGTTGTGGTTTGTTCGGGGCACTGCTGCAGAGTGCGGGAGAGAGAAAGAGAGGTGATGCCCGCATGGTACCTTCTGCCTTCTCATGCGTTTATTTGAATTTAACATTCATGGTTATAAATATTAATATACACGAAAGGGACAGCAGAGAGAGAGAGAGAAAAGAGTGAGAGAGAGACGATCCCTCCTTTGAATTGAAATATTGAAAAATTGTTGAAGCCTGTTAAACAATTTGGCAGACTGAAGCTTTTGGAAAAAGCATGTGCAAATACACACACAGAGCCCTACTATATGTATGTGTTTTATTAATATTTTCCTATTAAAAACGGAATAAATGTGCATTTAAATGTACAATAATTTTCATTCTGACAGCTTTTGATAATATTTCTGGAAAATTACTTTGTGCATTTGCATTTTTCAATTTGAATGAGGAGACAAGTCAGATGAGGAGGAGAAGAGGCCAGCCAAAGGACAGGGGAATGGCTGCTGCTAAAAGGAAGCTTCATATGAGCAAAAATTGAGAGATATCAGATATATTTATGCACGAAAATAAGGAAGTATTAAACACTTTTTGACTCACACTCAGTAAACTTTATGCAGATTTCAGCTGAAAGCAACTCATCTGCTGCAGCATTCTTCAATTCGTTACGATTCTCAAGAAATTCCCAAGAAACACACAAAATCGTGACTCAGTCATGGCGCCATCTATTATTCTATACCTTAGCCTTGTTTCCGTTCGTTCCCTGACAGATTACAATTATTATAAATAAAGTGATCGTAACCGAACAGAAATAAACAGATGCGCCAAAATGTGTATTATTATTAATATGAATTTCTTAGAAATTGTTAACGAGCAACGAACAAACATAAGGGGAACTTGTGACGTCACAGAGCCGAAGGCGGCAGCCTCTAATATGGGGAACGACAAGACACACTGACCCACCGAGTAAGAGAGAGAGTGAGACAAGAGACCTTACGAAATGGTGATTTATCAGCGACAAAGGTGAATCATGCAGTGCATAATGATGAATGAAGAGCAGAGAGGTGAGAGAGTGCGAGAACAAACAGAAGATCGCTGCACAGCTTTGAAAGCTTTGTCTCACTAGTTAGCTGCATCTCTTTCTTGCTGTTGAATCACGCAGTGCGGAGAAATAACAAAACGGAAATAATGAATGAAGTCTGTTAGGGGGTGAGTAGTAGCAGGGAGTAGATTTAACAGATCACTGTTAATGGTTGACATCTCTGCTGCATCTCTGTCTTACTGCTGTCGTAATGCGACAAACAACAGCAAGCAGCAACAACAGTGGCTGGCTTGCGCTCTCTTTCTCTCTGTGACTTGAAAGAACAGAAGCTTCCATTAAAGCTGCTCCCACGTCTTTAAGCTAGCAAACAGCAACAGCAGCGGCTGGCTTGCGCTCTCTTTCTGTACTTAGGAATAGCAGAAGCTTCGATTGAAGCTGCTCTCACGTCTTTGAGCTAGCAAACAGCAACAACAGTGGCTGTCTTGCGCTCTCTTTCTCTCAGCAGAAGCTTCGACTGAAGCTGCTCTCACGTCTTTAAGCTGGCAGCTTAGGCGCTATAAATTCCTTGTGCTGTGCGCAACAGAAGCACAGTTATCTTTTACGCACGACGAACGCTGATTGTGAGTTTGTTTTACCGGTTCAAAAGTTTTTCTACCTGCTTCCTTCTTTTAAGTTGTGCGAATTGTCTCAACGCAAAATGCATTTTACTTTCCGCTTTGCAACTGTCTTTTTTGCTGCGAGACTTTTAGCTGTGCTTAAATTTCTTTTGTTTTAAATAAAACAAATTTAATTAATTATATTTGCATGCTGCGTTTTGCTTTTTTAACCTTATCAAAAACTTAACCACATGATTGGCTCTACTCGAATACATTAAATTAATACAAAAATTTTTATTCAATTTATTTCACACGCACACATCCTGCACCTGCAACCCATTACAAACACACACACACACACGCACAGTCTACACCAACAACAACAACAACACCAACAACACAACCAACAACACCAACACCAAGTTATACAACAACAAGAACAAAACTTGCCACCAGCTCACCCGCAGACTCAGTAGCAGAAGGTACGCAACAGGAAATCAGAAAGGAAATTATGGACATGGATAGAATGATTACCGCTGCAGAGGCCAAGGCAGCTCTGAAACACCTGCAGCAGCAGCAGGAACAGGAACAGGAGGAATTTGAAGCTGTCGAAAAGCTCACCGAGGAATCAGCGGAGGATGTGGACTTGGTCCATCGTCTGGCTCAGCTGCAGCACAGGGAGCGCGAAGAACTGGAGTCCTCCGATGATGAGGATGGTGAGGCAGCCGCACCCATCGAAATGAGTGACACCTTCAACGATGAGTGGGACACACTGGATGAGGAGCAGGACCAGGAACAGGACCATGAACAGCACGAGGGTGCAGATGACCAGGACCACGACTTGGATCAGGAAGCAGATGCTGGAAACAATTTGGACAATCACATTGACATCTACGAGGGTTCGCTGCCCATTGATCTGAGCCACGACATTGCCGTCAACGATTTCGCAGCCGCGAATCCCGACTTTCCAGTCAATCCCGATGCGGAACTCATTTCGGGTCCCTCAGTGATCAAGCCAATGCCCATGTTCGAGAAACTGTCAATGGGGCCGCCGAGAAAGTGATTTTGGCCACGGCCCCCACCCTAGTCTAGACATTGTATTTAAGCTTAAGTTTTTGTAGTTTTAGACAAACAGCATTCATCGTGGATGTCTCTGAGAAATCCAAAGAAGATGACAGCCCCCCAACCCCACACACACACCTCTATTATTTATCATTTATTATTATAATTTATTATTATAATTTATTGTATTTATTTTCGACAGCGTGCAAGTATTAAATGTGCCAAAATGTGCATACGAAATTAATTTATTGTCTTTAAAAATAAATTAAATAATTTATAAATTTATAAAGGAAATTAATTGGATAAAAGGCAGGTAAATGTAACGAAGCAGGTGGAATAATTCAACAAAGATGAGTTAAAAAAAATATTACACAAATATTTTTCTGTTATTTTTCTTAACTAGAGTTTTCGCCTCTTTTTTATTTTAAATTACAGAACTATTTAATTAATCTACAGAGTAATTAAATAAAATATATTTTTATTTATTGTCAAGTGTCGCATACTTTCAGGCGTTCATTTCAGCTCTTATTTAAAGCCTCCGCTGCTCTTGGTTTGATGGATTTAAACTGGCTATGAGCGAATGAAACGCTGCATCTGCATTATCTGCCTCATTAGTTCACTTGCTGAATGCGTATTAAAATAAAAATAAAAAATACCAGCCTAGTTAATTATTTTTTTTTTATACATCGCACATTGGGGTAATTAATTGTGGTCAACTTATGGTTTACTTAATTGCCTGTTATTCCTTTTGTCAAATAAAACCTGCGCCATAATAGCGTATGCCATTAATTGATCAGTTATTGTTTATGTGGGAAAAATGACAGCAGCTTTGTCTGTTGATTTTATAGTATAGTGGATTAGGATGGTTGAAGGTTAAATATTATAAGAGATATTCTTGGCTAATTCATCTTTATCTCAGAGTTTAAAAGTAAATTATTCCCAGCATAATTTTGCCATTGAAAAATGGAAACAGTTGAGATCAGATGTGGTATCTGACATAAGCTTTTCTCTCTCTGACTAAAAACATTTAAAGTGATATATTTTAAATTATTTTTGGTATATTCTATGGCTCCCCTGCGTAAAAACATTTTACTGCATTTATTTAAAATGGGTTTTCATATATTTATTTCTGTATTATGAACATAGACGACACTACCATTTTTGGTTGCCTTGCTCACATTCCCTATGGCAAGGTAATTTTTTGTCAGCGTCGAAAAACGTTTTTTGTCAAATGCAGTTGAATATCCTTTGTCTTATGAATATGTGTATTAAATGTTTACATTTTAACATTGTCCCAGGCAAGCCCATTTCCATTGGTTAAAGTACAGCAGAAATTGCCTAAGAAAGAAATTAGACATAAGGTAAAATATATGAGGTAAATGGTTTGTGGTAGCATTATTATTATTTTTATTTAAACAATAAATTTATTTGCTTATGTATCTAATATGACAACAGGAAAAGGTAAGAGCGTCTTAAGCTGTCGATGATGGCTTCTAGAATTTAAAATAAATATGGAAGAAGTGGGATTAGGAACACATATCTTATCGTGTCGCATATCAGCAGTGGTATTACGAGTATCTACAGATACTTTTAACCCTTCTCAAACCTGACACTAAACTACGGAATATTTTTAGAATATTTGTTAAATAAATAACCGTGTGATCTAAAGATCTACTGCAGTAAGAGCAAGAAAAGCCACTAACTACATACAATTTTAGTGAAGCAAAAAAATTCAAAAATGTTTATTTTAATTCTCTCTAAGGGCACACACCATCTTCAGCTCGAATCAGCTTTTAATCAGATCTCAGATCCACTTGTAGCACTTGAATTAAATACAATTAACTCGTAGTTGGCCGTATCGATCCTTGAGTACCCACTTACTATGCAATTAAAGCGAGTATTCACTGTATTATATTATACGTAATTTAAAGGCATTTTACTTGGACATTGTGTGTGTGGGGAATATTTACGCTTCAATTTCATTTTTATGTTTCCCAGTACGATATGAATCTCTCTCTGTCTCTTGCCCTATCTCTCTCTGTGTCTCTCTGTCTCTCTCTCTCGCTCTGTCTCTCTCTCTTATGTGTGCTGCTTGTTATTATTGCTGTTTTTGTTGGTTGTGCGCCCGTTGAATGCACAAGTGGCCGAGTTATTTGTGCATTACAGCCAGGGTTGCCATCACCATATCAGCACCAGGCATTATCAATTGAATGGGATGCGCATAAAAGTTGTTAACGCGAAGGTTTTTTGTTGTTGTTGTGTTACTGTCTGTGTGTGCTGCTGCTGTGAGTGTGTGTAAAGCATAACAGTAATTATGGCTACCATACCGTAGCTCTCCCTCTCTCTCTGACTCCATTCGTCATTCTTCTGGTCTCGCAGCTCTTTACAATTGCTCCCTCTCTCTCTCGCCTCTACCTGTGTCTCGACTGTCTGTCTGCCTGCTCATCGGTTTTATTTCCACCTTTTTGTATTTGCTTTCTGGCTCTCTCACTGGCAAACTGATTGCAACTTTTCAATTTGTATTTACAAATGCGAAACAATGCCAGTCATACTATACTACTATATATATATACATATATCTGTATAACTGTATGCCGCCCGTATGTCTATCTGCCCCATTCGTTTGGGTTTCGAAAAACAAATTTGAGCCTTGCACACACACACAAAATGCAATCCTACCCCCACCTCAGTCCAGACTCCGACATTCAGCCACTTTTTTTGCCAACCACTTAAGCCGATGTTTGGTCAAACTTTATTGCACTTTTAATTATTTATGCGAATGCAACATACATACATAGAACATGTATGTAGTATGTAGTATGGCAGCTGAATGTATGAATGAATGAATTCTCTCCCCTGTAGCTAACAGTTTCCAGTAATAATTCCATGCCGCATTTACTGCCTGTGAGTTCTCAGCACTCTTTTCTACTCAGTCATTCCTTTTATCTCTCTAGGTTTCTCCCCACTTACCCCCCCTTAATCTTAAGCCAACTCTTTGCCACTCATCACGTAGTTTTTAGCTGCTTTTGTTTGCCTTGCCTTGCCTTGCCTGATGTGATTTTTTGAAGGCAAATGCAATTTGCCAGTTACGCACCACAAATTTCAAGCACAACTAACCTAATTTACGCAAGGGGCAACCCTGGCCACACTGACTTTCGGTGGCTCTTCTTTGGTGGCTCTCCGGGCTCAGGCTCTGGCTTTGGTTCGTTGCCTCGGCGTGTGGCAGATGTTTTGCTGGCCGCAACCACAGCCCAGGCACTAGCAGCAGTCTTAGTACCAGTCCTAGTACCAGCTCTTGCCCCAGCCCCAGTACCAGCCCTATCCCCAGCTCCAGCCCTAGTCCCAGTACCAGACCAAGTCCCAGTCCCAGTCCTAGCACCAGCCTCAGCCCCAGCCCAAGCCCTATCCCTATCCTCAGCCCCAGCTCTTGCCTCAGCCCTTGCCCCTTCCCTAGCTGGTGCTCTAGCCCCAAGCCCGGACGCGGCGATAAGGTGTAGAGGAACGTGTTGTAGTCCGCCGTAGCTGCTCCTAATGATGCCACATGTCCTGTGGCAGCACCACCACACACCCCCCACCCCTTCCACACGTTCGCAGCTATAACTAAATACATAGTTTAATTCGGTGGCTCGACGCTTTGTTCACGGCTGTTGCTTCTGCTTCATGTTTTTAATTCCGTTACGCCTTTGTTGCCAAAGGATTAGGTAGGGCGTGGGGCATCCCTTCCCTGCCATCTGCTCTGCACCTCTCTGGTTTGCCCTCTGCTCTCCGTCTTGGATTTTAAGCAGAGAGAGATTAGCGCTTGGGTCTGGGGTGCGGTTTTGTCAGTTTGTTTTCGAGTCTCGAGCAGAAGTTAATTAATTTTCGCTTATTTGATTGCTGCGCCTGGTGTGTGTGTGTGTTTTCGGATGTTGGTTCAGAACACTACATATAATATTTGAAATTATTTGAAATATTATTTGAAATATATTTAACAAGCGAATAGTCGGGAAATATCTATAATAACAGACAAAAGCAATTCCATTGATAAAATATTTGTAATTTTATATTTTTAATAATATTTATATACTTGTAATTAATATTTTTATTCATATATTTTTATATATATTTTTTTAAATATTATATATTTTTATTAATATTTCTATATTTAGAAATAATATTTCTGTATGTATTTTTTTTTATATATAATTTTTTCTTTTGTATTTATTATATATTTTTTTTTGCAAATATTTTAAATTAATATTTTTATTTTTTTCAAATTCATTTTTTTATTTATTTTTTAATATTTTTTTTTATTAATATTTGTTTATTTTTGAATTAATATAATATATCTAAACATATTTTTATCTATTTGTATTTCTATATTTTTAATTAATATTTTTATATTTTTAAAAAATTTTTTTTTGATATTTTGAATATATATTTATATATTTTTAATTATTATTTCTATACATATTTTTAAAATATTTTTTTATTAATATTTAAAATATTCAATTATTTTTATGTGCGCCTCTTTTCTTTGTGAAGTGCCCCTTGTCGACATGTTTCTTGACAATATCCATATGGTTAACCAACTGCTCCAGTATGTCCTCAAGCCGCATGACGCGATTTTTCAACCTAAAAGTTTACCCAAAAAAAAGAAGATAAGAAATAAGATTCCAAGTTACATTTCTGACTACCCACCGAAACAGCTCCTTCTCTTCTATTTCTGGTTGTGCATCTTCAAAGTGTTTTGGACTGGCAAAGGAAAGAAATTACGATTGAGTTTAAGATAGAATAACATTTTCCAACACTTAAATTTACCGCTGGACCTTCGGTCGATTAGCTTCCTCCGCTTCTGCGACTAGGGCAGCCTCGAGTTGACGACGCTCAATACGACGCCGCAGACAGGTATAGAAGAGCCAATTGAAGGCCAAACCCAGTTTCCTATAGACATACGAGCCCAAATGACTGCGTCCAGTGGTAATTTCACTCTTCACTGAGTTATAGGTCTCCATTATGATGGCCAAGAACATGTTCTAAGGGCAAAAAATCCTTAAACCAGATGCTTTTAGACTAGTGTAAAAGACTTACCAACAATATGAAAAACATCAGCAGAATGTAGGTAAGAAAGTAGATGGGACCCAGCACTCGATTGGCCTGCTCAATGAGTTTGTACTGAAAGTCGCCCAAGATCATGCGCACCATGGTCAAAATGGAGGTGGTAAAGGTATCAAAATCTGGATGTTTGGTGCCAAAAAGCAACAGACCCAACTGAGCATAGGCCAGAAAGACAATGCCAAACATAAGACTAAAGCCAGCCAAGTCTTTATAGCACTACAAAAAGGGTTGAAGAATTAATATAGGATTAAATATGGAATAGTATAGTATATAGTATATGGCATACCCTCCTCAGAGTCGTTGTAAACTGAACAAGTGTCTTGTTAAAGCTGATAAACTTGAATATCTTAATCCAAACAAGAAACGCCAATAGGGCCATCATATCCACATAAATATTGTTCCAAAAGCAAAGAAAATCAATGCTCAGGAAACCATCGTTTTTCCGATGTGCGGATATAAGTGATTGTACATGAAAAGTGTGCCAAATGTTATAGCCAAAAGCCATATAGCAAAACTACCAAGGGAGAGGGGTTATATGGATTGGACAGGTATAATATATAGTTAATATTACTTACCAACAAAACAATGCCATCGAGCACATTTAGCAATGATCTGTAGTAGATTTTAAAGCCCGTTTTTCGCAGCTCATTCGTCTCAAAGATCGTGTAGTAAACGACCATAACATACCAGAAGATATAGCAAACCATCTTGAAGAGACTGCGATCCGTGAAGAATGAATACTCCCTGACAGTGCATAGATGTGTTTGTGGTATAATGCAGCCCGTTGGAGGGATTTCCGCTATGAATCTAAGGAGGGAGAGACTACCCTTAATGCTAGCTCTTACTCTTGTATCCAATACCCACTTGGCACTCTGAAATATATCAATATTCTCATTGTACATACTAAACTCTATGACACACAATCTAGCACCACGATCCACCCAATTTAGGTTCTTTAGATCTTTAATTTTCTTTATATTCGAATCCTTTTCGTAGCTCAAATCCACGGTATAGCCACCGGAGCGATACAGATTGAGTAGCGTCCAAATGGGCGTGGCATCCAGTTCGCTCATGGTCATGAAGGTTGTACTCTTGTGCGTGCCACCGGTCTGCTCTGTGGATTTGGAGTACGGCGCATAGCAGGTATTGAAGTAGCGTATGAATGCGTCATTCACATAGCAGCTGCCCTTGCGTACGCGTATCTGACGGATGCGCGGTGGACCGAGCATTAGATTCTCGTGCAGGAATACACGTCCCTTAAGATGGGTGACCACCCACTTGCTGGTGTCGTTGCCCAACAGATCGGTGAAGCCGGTGCCGCCCAAGCCACCTCCTCCGCCACCGCCTCCGCCGCCGCCACCACCGCCGCCTTTTCTTGTGTCCAAATTTCCCACGCGTGTGTCCTCTGCCTCGTTATCATCGAATTCGCCCTCACCAGCAGCTCGAATACCTCTGTACCCCGTGCCATCATCCTCATCCTCTGCCTCGATATCATCGAATTCGCCCTCACCAACAGCTCGAATACCTCTATACCCCGTGCCATCATCCTCAACATCATCATCGTCATTATCATCATCATCGATCTCCACATAGCCATCATCCATAAACAAACGATCTTCTTTGAGTATTCGATATTTTTCCGGCCCCGCGTCCGGGTCTGTGTCCGTGTCGGTGTCCGTGTCGGTATCCGTGTCCGTGTCCGTGTCTGTGTCCGTGTCCGTACTATTACCATCGGTTAATGTTGTGTTTGTATCGGTATTATCATCTTCATCCTCTAATCCACCAGTTGTATTTGTTGGGGCCGTCGTACCATCATCCAGGGTTATAGTCGTACCCCCATGCAGCGTTACCAGAAAGTTATACTCCAAATAGTCCCACCAATCGGAGACTGTCAGAATTTTCTCAAACGAAATCGTCACCGTGGGCTCCACAACCATTTCACGTACGCTAAAAAGTTGCTTGATTGTGGTGTTCAGATAGTACATATACGGCTGTCGCACCGAGAGAGCCACTGGAAGGGAGAATTAATTGAGACCATCAAAACTATACCCATAAAAAGTGCTAAGATGAAAATGAGCGTCTGTCTAACAGTCTATACTATTATGAAACAATGTAAACTACAGGGTATAGCTTGAGATTTCCTTTCTATAAATGATACTCTAATTAATTGTTGCTTATGTGATTCCCTTTGTTGCCGTATAAACTTAGTTTGAAGCAGTTCTAACAGGGCAGCAGTTCTAACATTGCAGCAGCTCTAACAGTGCAGCAGCTCTAGCAGGGCCAGTTCTAACAGGGCTACGGCGCTGCTAACACCACCAGGTTAACAGCCTACTAACGCTTAACAGCCTTTGCTCGCTCCCGATTACAGCGCACTGTTAGCGCCTCTATGACAGTGCTCTATGACCAGCGCTCGCTGACAACGCTCTCACACTGTTAGGGCTGCACTGTTAGGGCTGAACTGTTATGGCTGCATTGCTAGGGCTGCACTGTTAGCGCTCTCTGAGAGCGGAACGCACGATCCACACGACTCTCTAGCTGCCTTATGCTTGCTTAACTAACTTTCTACCTTAAAATATTGTTCAAAATATACAGAAATCCTGGAATGTATTCCTCCCTGCCACTTACCAATTGATGTTAGCACTAGAAAGATAAGAAACAGTCCAAATTCCATGAGAGCATCGCGTACCTCATCATCGCTGGAATAGTAAATCCGCGTCTGTTTCATTCTCGTAGCTGACTCTCTGGGCTTATGGAACTTGAGTCTGCCGTGATGATGCGACGTTGCAGGTTTCTCTGGACTCGAATCTGGTTCCTTTTTCTCTTTCTTTGCGAACATGGCTCGTTTCTCCGCTTTCGGTTTTTCCTCGATGGGCGCTTGCGGGGCCGCTGGCTCTGATCCGGGTCGCCCAACGTTCACTGAGGTGCGAGTGGGCTCCCCAACGGGCACTCGTTGGGCCATTTGGGCACGGGTTGGAGCCTGTTCGCGTCTTGTGGCTGCTCCCTCGCCGGACAGGTAACTTGGATCCGCAACGGGCACACGTTGAGCCATCTGGGAAGCCGGTTCGCGCCTGGTGGCTGCTCCCTCGCCGGCCATGTAGCTTCGCGGCGAACGCGTGGCATAGTCGGCGGCGGCATACCACGTGAGTGAGTGAGGGTCGGCATGCCACGTAGTTGAGACACTCGCGATATGCCACGTGGCAGAGTCGGCGGTGCACTGCGACGTGATTGGCTCGTTGACGGTAGACTGCCACGGGATTGAGTTGGCTGTGGACTACCACGTGGTTGAGTTGGCGGTGGACTGCCACGTGGTTGGGTCGGTGGTGGACTGCCTCGTGGTTGAGTCACTCTCAATATGCCCCGTGGTGTGGTCGGCTGTGGACTGCCCCGTGGTTCAGTCGGTGGTGCACTGCCTCGCGGTTCAGTCGATGGTGGAGTGCCTCGTGGTTCAGTCGGTGGTGGACTGCCCCTTCGTTGAGCTGGCGGTGGACTGCCCCTTGGTTCAGTTGGTGGTGGACTGCCACGGGTTTGAGTTGGCTCTGGATTGCCACGTGGTTGAGACACTCTCGATATGCCCCGTGGTGTGGTCGGCGGAGGACTACCACCTAGTGAACTGCCTCGTGGTTGAGGCGGCGGCGAACTGGCACCTGGTTGAGTCGACGGTGGAGTGCCCCTTGGTTCATTTGGCGGTGGACTGCCACGGCGCTGCGTTGTCTCTGGATAGCCACGTGGTTGAGTCATTCTGGTTATGCCCCGTGGTGTAGTCGGCGGAGCACTACCACCTGGTTCAGTCGGCGTTGGACTGCCACCTGGTTGGTTCGGCGGCGAAGTGCCACCTGGTTGAGTCGGCGGTGCATCGCCACGTCTTGGTCTTGGCGGTGGGCTAGGACGCTGACCCTGTGATCCCTTTTTCTGATCCTTATCCTTATCCTGTTTGTCCATTTTGAATGAAAAAAACTTTTCTTTCTTAGAATTTTCTTTTGCTGCAGAATTTGTGACTTCAAGTTGACGGAGAACTGAGAGAACCTGAGACCTGGGCCAGACCCTCAATGACAGTCATGAATCCTGAATCTTAAATAATGCCTACTCGGACCTTGGCACATGCTACAAAACTACGGAGTTCCAGCAGCAAGGTGAAGCTGCCAGACAGCTGCTGCAAACTCTCCATTCATATGCATATTTCATGCGTTAACGCCAACATTTGAATTGCAACACGAACAGGTGGAACAGGGAGGGGCACACATGGCAACAAGATGCAGATGCAGATGAGGATGAGAACCCTGAAAAAAAGCAGCCATTGCAGGCTGCTCTTGATTTATGATACCCCACTGTGGCTCGCCGTGGTTCCCTCCTGCGAGCTATCAGCGCCAGTTGAGTTGTCAGTGGCGCATAAAGAATCCCATGTACAATGGCACCCCAAAAGCCAAGGAACCAAGGAACCATGCCAGCAGCTCAGGGGTTGTGGGATGGGGTTTCTTTAAATTTTTAATAGATTTTTTGAAACCCCTTAAAATCGCGAATTCTCAAACTTGTTCTTTAAATATTTTTTTTTAATTTTCTTGTAAATCTTTAAAATTTTAGAAAATTGTTTTATCTTCAAACCAAAATAAAAAAAAAAATTTTCTTAAAATAAATTTTTGTAAATCTAAAACCTTTAGAAAAATGAATTTTAGACATTTTAATTTTATTTTTTTTTTTTTTAAATCACTTTTACAACAAAATATTTAAATATTTTATTTATTTATTTTTGTAAATCTTTAAAACCTCTAAATTTGGTTTTTTTTTTTTATCCTCATTTTCTTTGACCTCTCATTACAAATTACTCATACAAATATTTGATTTCTTCATATATAGTATATATATTATATTTATTTTATATTTATTTTATAAATTTAAAATTACATTTTTTTGCTTTTCAACATTGAGTGCAAAATTTAAGTACAAATTGAACAACAAATTGTGTGTGTATTGAAATCAATTGATGCGAAATAAATTAAAAATATATATAGTATATAGTTTAAAACTATTAATGACTATAAAATGATGTCTGAAGTAAGGATGAAATATAAGCAATTTCCCTGAAAAATTTGGTTGCATTTTTTTGTGACGTTCGATAAGCTACCAAAACTAAATGTTGCTTTAGCTAGTACATCCATTAGTTAATTGATTGTTGTATAACTATTAGTCAATCTATTATTTAATTGATGGTTTCATGTTCTTTATTTTTCACAGAATTTTCTAATATTTATTTTAGTGTTTTTAGTTCTTTTTTTTTTTTTTAAGGCTTTCTTTCATTGAAAAGTTTCTTCCAATGCACGGAATTTCGAATGTTTTTTGTGGGTTTTATTTTGTTTTGTGCCCTGCTATATTTTATTTATTATATATGTATATATTATTTTTTTAATTTTCTTATGACTTATATAACTTAAGTTTAATTTGCTAAGTTGTTTTTTCATTTGTTTTGGGGGTGCGTTGCAAAATATGATTTTTATTTTTATTCCTTTTTAGTCTGCCATTTCATTTTTTCATTTTGGAGTTTTTCATTTTTTTTGGGGTTTTGGTTTTCATCGGTTTTATTTTGGATTTTGTTTTTTAATTGGGTTTTATTTTGGATTTTTGTTTCTCCTTGGGTTTCTTTTGGATTTTTGTTGTTCCTGGTTTTCATTTGGATTTTTGATTTGTTGAATTATTATCTCCTTTTTTTTTTTTTGCTTGCTTAACTATTTGGCTTTTGAAAAATACTTTGGCGCCCACACAATGCAGCTTCAAAAATTTCTAAAGGGGCGTGGGGTTTTTACTCGTATATTTTTGGATTTTATTTTTTGAATTTTTGTTTGCCCCGACCACATTGAATAGTTTTTTTTGGTAGTGGATTGGTTGCATGATGGTTTATGGTGGATGGTTGGATGGGCTTTCAGCAAATGTGATTACAAGGATGCAACTTTTGGGCTACTTCTTTGGTTGGATTTTGTGGGTTTGCCATAGTCCATTCCTTTCTTTTTTTTTTTTTGTGTGCTTTTATCTTTCTATTTATTTAGCTTTAGCTTTAGCTGTGTGCGTGTGTGTTTGTGTGTGTGTTCACTTATCAGATACATTTTTGTAATTGGTCCTTTGGTTTCAGAACTTTGCTTAGAAGGCACAAATTGTTTAAACTCTATAGTTTACATCCACTCTCTCTCTCTCTATCTATCTGCATGGGTTGTGTACATGTGTGTGTGTATAGATGTGTGTTTGGGTGTATCTAGTACGGCTTGGCCGCATCCTTGGAACGTTTCAGTTGAACCTTCAAGCGCTTGGTGCCTATCTGGAATCCATGCATCGCCTGTATGGCCGCATTGGCCGAATGTGGATTATCGTACGACACAAAGCCAAAGCATTTGGACAGATTCGTTTGCTTATCGATGAACACCTTGGCCGACAGCACATTGCCAAAGGGCAGAAATGTCGATGCGAGATCCGTGTCAATAAACTCCTGAGGTAGATGATAGATAAACAGATTACTGCCATCGGGACCTGGTAGAGAAAGTGGATTTAGTTGGGTGTTTTTTCTATAGTTTTTTGGCTTAAACTCACCCTCAATTTGCTTGCCAGCCACACCTGCTGCGGCTGCTTGTAGCGCACTGGCATTCAGGGATTGTGTGGAGGCGCCATAGGCTGCACCCGGCACTGATCCATTTGTCAGTCCACTCAGGGCGGGTGTGTAGGGATCGGCGGCACTGGCTGTCCCTGAAAATCGCAGTAAGCAAAATAATTGTAAATATTTATGCGCAAAATGGTAATTATATTGCTAGAAAAATGTATAGTTGTTCGATATATTTTCGATAATTTATCGATATATTTTCGATAATTTATCGATATATTTTCGATAATTTATCGATATATTTTCGATAATGTATCTATATATTTTCGATAATTAATCGATATATTTTCGATATTGTTCGATATTATTTTTTTCGATATTAATTTCCTAGAAAAATTGTACCAGCAAACAGAGCACTTACACGGCGACAAAACTTGTGCACAGATGGAGACGGGTATACACACACACATACACAGAGAGAAAAAAAACACACACACATACATACATAGATACATACGTATACACACACATAGATTGATTCATACCTACATATATCTACATATGTATATAGTTACAACTGAACAATAAACGTGCCACTCGCCCCGTGTTGAGTTAACGCATATGAGATTTTTCCCCTTTTTTTTATTTATTATTACATTTTTCCTTTTCCTTTTCTTCCTTTTCCCATTTTACACTTTTGTTTTCATGTTTTTTTTTGTTTTATTCGTCCTTTCCCATTATTAAATTTGATATTTTTCTTTTATTTCGCTGGCGTTTTTTGTTTTGTTTACCCTTTGTGTATGGTACTTTTTTTAGCGTGTAAAATTTGTTAGCCTTTGTTGTTTGGTCTCACAGCAGGGGCGCCACTGCCACTGCCCCTTACCCCCTTCCCAAACACCTCTGACGCTCTACTCTTTGTGCCATAATCTGCACTCACTTTTTTTTCTGTTTTGCTTTCTACTAAAAATTTATTATTTTCTTTAGTTTTTTTCATATCGTTTTATTACATTTCATGGGCGTATTTTTTATGTGCCTGCAAATTACTGGAGTGCATTTTTTCAGGTCAAAAATTTTGGGGGGGGGGTTGCTCCCTACCCATTTTAGATGGAAATTAATTTTACATGTTTGCGGCATCCATAAAACTGAAGTTTGCTAATTGAAAATGAACTGTAATCGAGGGGATTTGGTTACAAAAAATCTACTCAAATTTATTGCAAAACTTTCGGTATTTGATTTGGTTTCATGTGGGCAATTATTGTTTGCTCGAAAGTTTTTTCCAGTACGAAGGCAGACTTTTCTGGCCAATGATTTAATCTCTTTTGTATGCAACGAACAGCAGATATGAAAGAAAAACAATATAGGGAAGCCAATATGTTTTTTAGGTCTTCATTTGGAGTATGAAATAATATTTAAGACTATCAGTCAGTTGTTTTAAATGTATAAAATGGTTTGCCAATTTTCGGCTTTAAATTATTTAAGACATAGGCTTTTTCTTCTATATTCTTTTCTTTGAGTCTTTGCTTTGAGATTATTTTTATATTTTTGTGTAATATTTTGCTGCCTTTTTTCTGCGCCAATCTTCGGAATCAATTTTCTCAAGATGAAGCCAATTTTACTCATCTACTTTATATTTGAGCCTTGACTTTGAAATTTTTTTTATATTTTGTTGTCAAATTTTGCTGCCTATTTTCTGCTCCAATTTGTCATTTTAAATGTAGCAGAATTATCTCTCATATATAGCAACTGAAACTACTATCCGTAGATTCCATACCTGTCTCCCCGAAAATGTCCCTTTCATATATTGCTATTATTATTATTTTGCTATTATTTCTTTTTTTAAATGCAATCAACAATGCATTGTTTGGCATGGCATTTCTCTTTTTAAATTGTTTTCCGCCCTGCTTGACTTTTTTTCCCCTTTATTATGGCCATGCTGTGCAATTTGTCTACGGGTTTACATTTTTTACTCATCTGTTTTTTTTTGTGCTGGTTTGGAAATATCATATTTTTTATGAACAGAGATGGGCCAAAATAAGATACAAAAAACACAAAAACAACAAATACGCATGTACAAAAATTTGAATTAGAAATTTTTACACAACAGATATACACAGATATAGATATGCAGATATAGATACATACATACATGTACAACTTACTACTGTTAGTGTTATAGGGAGACCAACAAAAAAAGATAGGAATATACAATATAGCATAGTACATATAGACAATTTTAATTAACAATAGAGTTTTGGAATTGACAGTGCCTGCGGGAATTTGGCAAAGGTTTTATATTAGTTTATATTTATTTATTTTTAAAGAGTGAGTTATGGGGCGCAAAACACACCTTTTGGGATACTAATTGAGGAGAGGGAGAGGCAGAATTCAAGCCTGCCTTGATTTGGAGAGTATAGTTTCTGAGGAACGAGGGAATTTGCGTAGAAAGGGAGGCACTATGGAGTTGGGTACTTGGAAATATGATATATTTCTGAAATTGCTTTAAGTTTAAGGAGACATTCAATTATACCATAAGATTTTTTTATCCGATTTTGGGACTGTTTTTCTGCAGGTAAAAATCTCTTTAAAATTTCAATATTTTTTCTATGAAATTCTCATAAATTTGATTTATAATTATTTTTCATTAAGGATAGTATTTACCAGCATTCGAATATTGTTAAATATATTGGATATTGGGTCGATGTTTGTAGATATTTTGTGGCTGGGAATGGGAGGATGATTTTTTTAGTTTTTTTAGTATAATCAGCAGGTCGCAGCGTGGCGTGGGCGCACATGCAGCAGGGGTGGCAAAGGGTTACTATGTTTTATTATTAGTGTACGTAAATTTTTTCTGGAGCGGTTAAAACTCTTTGTTTTTAGTACAGTACAAGTCAAAACAGTTAAAACACACACACAAAAACAGACGGAGATTACAGAGTGGACAACGAAAACACACACATGTATAGGATACTAGGAAGTGGGGTGGGTTGGGTGTAGTTCAATCTACTTACAGAGCGCATTCAGCGACAGCGTTTGGCCGGCGCTCGACTGCGGCGGTGGCGTGGCCGCATGCCCCAAAAGCTGCGGCATGCTGTACGGATGGTGGAGCAGCTGTGCGGTGGATGATGCTGCCCCCGGCTGGTGCGTGGCCTGGGCATAGATCAGGGAGTGCTGCTGTTGCTGTCGTTGGTGGATGCTGCTGCTGCTGGTCGAAGTGTGGATGCTTTGGTGGCTGTTGCTGCTGCTGTTGTTGTTGTTGTTTATGTTGTTGTTGTTGGAAAGGGTGGCGATGGTGAGCGGATGCTGGTGGTGGTGGTGCTGCTGCTGCTGGTGCTGATGCTGCTGCTGCTGGTGGGAGGTGGGCGCGGCGGCCAGCAGTGTTACCAGATTCTGCATAGACAGGGATGGAGCGGCGAGCAGTCCAGCGCCAGGAGCATGCCCGGCGGCAGAGAGCCCGATGCTGCTGCCGCTGCCACCGCCGCCGCCGCCGCCGAGGGATGCTGCGGATGATGATGGCCCGCCGACGCCGCTGCCAAGTGAGAGAGGTGCTGTGGATGCGGCTGCTGCTGCTGCTGCTGCAGCCGATAGAGTTGCTGCTGCTGCGGATGTTGCACCGCCGCCCCCGGATGGGCCGTGCTGGCTGTGGTGGGCACTGTTATCCGGTGGATGGAAATTTAGTCCTGATTTTCCATATTTATTTTTTTGTTTGTTTGTTTTTTTTTTTTTTTTTTTTGTACAGTTTTTGAGTTTTTTGGTTTTATATGGTTTTAAGGTTTTGGTTGAGTTGGTTGAGTTGATTGATTGATTGATTGATTGATTGTTTTGTACATGACCACAGAGTCAATCATAGACATACCAAAAAATGTTCAACGAATATTTATATATAAAAAACATAGAAGAAAACACACACCCAATTGGATTATTTACATTTACAAAAATTATACAAAAAAATTAATTTTAATTTTTATTTTTTTTTTTTTTTATGTTTGCATTGCAATTAAGATTTTTTTTCGATAAAAATTCATGTAAATATTTAAAACATACAAATCAAAACAAATAGTTTGAACAAGGTCAACAAAAAAATAAATCACGGAACAGGAAAGTAACGAAAAAAAAAAGAGGGAAACGGGTTGGAGGGGGAAAACAAGAAACAAAATGAAAATGTAAAACATAAAATGATAAAAATCAAATAAAACATACAAAATTAATCAATTATTAGATACTAAAATAAAGAGAAAATTAATTTAAAAAAATATATTTTTTAGTTCACAACAATTTTCAAATTTTTAATTGAATTTTTTGAAATTTATTAAAATTTTAAAATGTAGTTTAAAGTTGAAAAAAAAAAATTTAATTTAAAAAAATATATTTTTTAATGAATTGTTGATTTAAAAAAAAATATAAAACAATTTTTTTGAATTTTTGATTAAAAAAAAAAAAAAATTATTTTTGGGAATTTTTGATTTAAAAAAATTATTTTAGATTAAATTAAATTGAAAAATGGGTTAAAAATAATAATAAAGTTGTGTGAATTAAATAAAAATTAAGTCAAATAAGGCGGAGGGATGCAAGGAATTAATTAAACAAATAAAAATCATACATTAAATAAAAAATTAACAAAAAACAAAGACAAAATCAAGACAGTTAAATAAATACATAAATCTCAATTTCAAATCGAATGCAGTTAGACATAAGCTTTTAATCGAATTAAATTTCAGTAAATCAATTGCATAAAAAATTAGCTTAAAAAAAATCGTAAGAGGCTGCGGCAAAAAGGAAAAAACAGGAAATGAGGGGGTGACTTCCACTACGGATTCTCATGCCCCATGTTGCAATACGTTTTTTTTTGGAGGCGCGGGCGGAATGAGTGAAAGCAATTTCTACACAAAACAAGAAGGAGGAAGAACCTAGCAAACACATATGTAAGAAAGAGACAGGGCGAACAGGCAGGTGTGCCATATGCGTGTGTGTGTGTGTGAAGTCGAGGGAAAGATGAACACAGACATACACTTGGGGGTACAAGGTAAAGGGATATTGTCTAGCATACACAAAGATTGCTCTCTCTCTCTCTTTCTCTCTATGAATGAGCTGCCCAGTAGGTCTGTCTGTCTGTGTGTGTGTTTAGTTGGACTATCCTTAGAAGTTACCTCCTTTCTCCCCACCCTCTCTTTTGTGGGGCATAATAAAACTTTAAGTGTTCTCACCTGCGGACAACTTCAGGGTTTTTTGCTGTTTGCCACATTGGAATTGCATTTGTTTTACATGCCAGCGTTCTTGCTACACTTCCCCCCAGGCTATTGGGGCAGTCTCGTTTTTTTTTTTTTTGTGTGCTATACCCCTTCTAAGGCTACCTGCTGCATTTTATATTCCTTTTCCATGGTGTGCTCTCTTTGCCTTTGATGGCAGCAGCCGTTTGGCCCTGGGGGCGCCTGGCGCAAAGTCTTGTAAAAATTCTCAACTTTGCCGGCAAGCAAAGGGAGAAGAAAAAAACTCCAAACTGCTAGACAAAGACGTTCCTTCTGGGTTATTTTTGCTTTGCGGTGGCGGTTTGCCGCTCTAACGTAAACATTCTTCATGTATCAGTAGGGGGTTTCACGGGGAAATATTCTTAGCTAACCCGTTGAAAACCTCACAATTAAATAAATTTTCTCGTCATCTTTTTGGTTGGTCGAAATTGGTCAAATCAGCAAACGTTTACAGTTACGCCGCATCCACTTAACGGTTTCATTCAGCACTTACGTAGATATACAACAACAACAACAAAAAGGATGGAACAGAGAATGAAAGAAACCTGGCGGACACGTTCCATACATTTTCTGGCCATCAGAGTTCGGTACGGTGTCGGTCGGAGTCTTCTCTCTGCCTGCTGCTCCTTCTGCCTGCCTGCCATGCTCAGCTCTGCTTCTGCTCTTGACTGCTCTGCCCTGCTGCTGCTCTGCTCTGCCAGCTTCTGCTTTCTGTGCTGCCTGCTTCTGCTCTGCTTTGCCAGCTTCTGCTCTGCTCTGCCAGCCTTCTTTCTGCTATGCCTGCCTCTGCTCTGCTCTGCTTTGCCAGCTTCTGCTTTGCACTGCTTCTGCTCTGCCCAGCTTCTGCTCTGCTCTGCCCAGCTTCTGCTCTGCTTTGCCCGTCTTCTGCTCTGCTTCTGCCCTGCTCTGCTCTGCACTGCTTCTGCTTTGCTCTGCCCGTCTCTGCTCTGCTTCTGCTCTGCCCGCCTCTGCTCTGCTTCTGCTGCTGCCAGCTTCTTCCCGTTCTTTGCCCTGCTCCTGTATGTGGCTGACATTTAAAAACGTCATTTGTTATTCAAGTGGCATACGTCGTCGCTCTAAGTTCCTTCTAACTGCCCGACTGTCCCCTGGACTGTGCCCCCTGGACTGTCGCCGCTTACTGTCCGTTTACTGTTAGTGCCGTCAGGTCAGGCAGCCTCCAACTCTTATAGCCCATAGCCCTTCGATATACCCTTACGCTTTTCATGTGTCTTGATGGGGATATATTAAATGATTGATCAGGTTTGCAAGCTGATCAAAGAGAAATTTAGTAGGGTAAGGTGAAGAGTTATTTCGTAATGCAAAATTCTCTCTAATGGATTTAATATCCTAATATGCAAACCGTTAGACATAGACAAATTCTCATATATCTCTAAGATCTTTGCTCCCGTTAGAGCATCCCGAAATTCCCCAAACTATATCTGGATGTTGGCGATTTTTTTGTGCTTTGTGCGATTACATCACGCGCCGCTCAACATTTGGCTGTCTGTGATTCCCCCTTTTACGAGTATTTCATTTTTTTTTTCTCCCTGTGTCCTCCCTCTTTCTTCGCTGGCTTTGCTGTTTGTTCAAGCTTCTCTCTCTCCCTCTCTCTCTCTCTCTCTCTCTCTCTCTCTTGTGAGCTTGATTTGTTATGCGCAAAATGTCCACGTTTCACGTCGAGACTGCCGCCGCCACTGCCCAGACGTAGAGTTGGGGGGGAGGCGTGGCACGTCGGTCATTCTAATGAAGCGACGTTGCATATGCAACACGTTTACATTGACGCCCTGTACGTGTGTATAGTCCGGAGCTGTTCAGGGGGTTGTGTGTGTGCGTGTCCGAAATCTGTGTGTCCGTCTGGGAGCCATCATCATCATCATCGTTGTCGTCACTGTCTCTGTGCTGCTGCTGCTGTTGTTGTCATTCCCCTGTCATTGTCGTTGTCCACCTTTTAATCCTATTACAATGTTTTTGTTTTATTCATCATGCTCTTCAGTCAGCTGCGACTGGGCCTGGGCATGGGCCTTCTTTCTGGTCTTTATGCTGGCCCTGGTACTGGTCTTGGTTCTGGTTCTGGCACTGGTCCTGCTCCTGCTGCTGGCCCTGGTCTTGGTCCTGCTTCTGGCCTAACCTTTCCCTCGTTTCTCTCACTGGTTTTGTCTGTCTGTCTCTCTCTCTGTCTGCATTTATGCAAATTTTGTTGCTTAAATTGAAATTAATTATTTGACAGTTGTCGCTGGGCTGCACAAACCTTGGCAGAAGGGTGAACCTGGCAGAAGGGGGAATCCTAGCAAAATGGGGAAACCTGGCAGAAGGGGGCAACCTGGCAGTAGAGGAACCTAGTAGAAGAGGGAACCCTAGCAGAATGGGAGGAACCCTAGCAGAAGGGCAACCTAGCAGAAGGGGAAGCTCTAGGAGCAGGGGAACCCTAGCTGGAAAGGGAACCCCTGCCAGCAGCATGATATTTCACAGCATTAATTTTTTTTCTGTTGCCTATTCTTTTCCTTTTGTTATATTCTTTATTTTCTAGTCTAAACCGAGGTTCCTGTTTATAAATGAAACAATGACAGGCTTTGGCTTAAAAAATAGGGAAGAAGAATGTAACATTTATTTTTAACAAGTTTTTGCAAGTTTTACATTAATTCTTGTTGACTTTTTTAAATGCCCAACAAATGACTGCACTGCACTAAGCTACTGAAACTAGGAAGTCATTTATCTTGGGAAAATGGGGTTAAAAACAAAAAAAATAAACCTATTTTTAGTCTTTCTTTTGACTTACATAATGGGGGAATTTCTGCGGATTTTTTCTTTGTATTTTTCTAGTTAGTTTTATCAACTTTAAACATTTAACAAAAATATATCCAGCGAAATGCTTTTAAACTATCATTTATAAAATGAAGAAAATAAATGCCTAATTGTGATAAATCTATTTTATTCAGAATAAAAAAAACAACAATTCAATTATAATTTTTTAAGTGATGCAAATAAGTTCTGTTAAATCTATTTTAGTCAGAATTAAAAAACAAACAACCCATATGTAGTTTCTCCTATTCCTGGTAGATCTTTCAACCATCTAGTATAATATATTTTCGAACTTTTTTCTAATCCACAACTAAACACACACACACACACTAGACATAGGGAACACAGGTTTCTATCAAGTGAATAAAACACAGACAAAATGTACGGAGAGCAACAAGAAAAATTAAAGTTAAATTTTACTACAAAAACACGCAATTAAATTAACAATTAAATTTCAATCGTTGATGCCCCTTGGGTTGCAATCAAAAAAAGAAAAAAAAATTTGTGCGAAAGGGAAACAAAAATAAAACACGAAAATAAAACATTGAAAATTCGTTTTGGGGGTGGAAAAACGAGCAAAATGGGGTGTGAAACGGAACAGAGACAGATATATATATAGTAAGATAATGAAACGATAGAGACAGACAGACAGATCAAATGATGCAACGCTGTGGATTTATCTGTAACTTTGACTAAACCGATCGATCAGATTTGGGGGATTTTGGGTTGGGATTCGGTGGTTCGGGATGTGGGTGGGTGGGGCAGCAGTTTCTTAACATTTGTTGGGGGCGCTTAACATCTAAGTGTGATTCCTTCACTCACCTGGCAGATAGTGTGCCGGACTCAGTCCGTAGCTGTGCAGCTGCTGGTACAGCTGCAGGTGGGCCGCTGCCGCTGGATCGCCGCCCAGGTAGGCCGCTGCCGCCGCCGCAGCTGCTGCTGCTCCCTGATGATGCGGATTCCCCGTCAGCAGTGTGGGCGCCAGCGAGGCATTCAACTGGGCCGTTGTGGGCACTGAGACCATGGCTGTTTGTGTACCGTTACCCGCCTGCTGCACCGGTGGCACGGCAGCCAGTGCTGCGGCCATGGAGGGATTGGGCCTGGATGCCGAAGTTGGGGCCGCTATGAGGGCGGTGGCTGTGTTGGCGGTGGGCGTGCTTGCAGCAGCAGACGCTCCACTGGGCGTCTGGCTGGTCAGCGCGTTGATGCCACAGAAGGCGTGCAGCTGCTGCATTTTCTTTTGGTCCTTCTCCTTTTGCGTGTCGGCGAATTTGACGACAAGCGGCGCGGAGCAACCCTCCATGGTTTGACTCTGGTGAAGGGACTGGGGGGAGGATACATAAGAGAAAGAGGAAACATGTATTGAGAATTGTTTAAATTTTTATTTTTTTTAATATTTTTTTTAGTATTTATTTTAATATTACATATTTGAGTAATAAATTTTAAATTTTTTAATTATTTATTTAATTTTATTAATTATTTAATTTAATTTATTTAATTATTTAATTTATTTGAATATTTTTTTATCTTTTTATAATAATTATAACCAAAAGCCTTGTGTAGTAGAGAGACGCTGGCAGAGACCTCTAACAGTGCATTGCAGTGTGCGGCTGGCTATAGGCTGTTAACGGCAAGCAGTGATAACAGGCTGCTTAGCTGCGCTGTTAAGCAGTGCAATTCATTGATCTGTTAGCTCTGCTGCACTGAACAATTCTTACATATTCTATTCTATTCTCCATAATAACTGCAACCAATATATTATTTCTTTACTATTAATTAGTTTAAATTCTTACATTTCTGAAATCTAAAACTATTTAATTCTTTCGGCATGCTAACCCAGGAATAAAGCCCCTGCAATATTGAACTTATATTTTCATTAGCCCCTTCCTTGTACCCAAAATGCACAACATCTTCTTCGTTCTACCAGCATAAAAAACTCTTTCCCTTGCAGAAAACTGTGTGTAACTACGAGGACCTGTTTAAAAAGGTCGGAAATTTCCCTAATTACTTTGTAGCCAAGAGCAGACGCAGTAGCAGCAGGGGAAGGAGCAGGGGGAAGGAGGTGCAGCCAGCGACAGTGGCAAAACAATGCGACGGCCATAAAAGTCGCGCCAGAGCCGCAAGAATTATAGTCAATGTAATTAAAGAGCACTTCTGGTGCCTGCCACGATACAGGCAGAGGGCAGGCGGGCCAGAGGCAGGATGCAGGCCAGAGTTGCCACCGTCACCACAATTGAGCGGAAGTTTTGGGCCCCGGGAGCTGCCACCGCCGCCATAGCGGTGGATGAGTTTCAATGATAAAGTCTACATAAACCGGAAAATAAGTAAAGTGGCTAACCTGCCCCCCAGTCAGCCCACAGCCCACACCCCACAGCCTCTGTCCACACTGCTCCCCCCTTTGGACCGCAGCCTAAATGGCAGCCTTGGCTAAATGTTTGGCCTGGTTTCGAGAGAGAGTTCAGAGCTCTGCCAGTGCTCGTGGAATTTTTGTTTGTTTTTGGGCTTAGCAGCAAGGTGTAAATTAAGTCGCCCAAGCGGACAAATGGGTCTGCGCTGTCAGTTCTGTTGGGGCTCGCTGAGGCTGAGGAGGGAGCCTGGCCCTCAAGGTGCTGGTTGGGGTTGGGGACGGGGACACGGCTTAAGTGCGCGTCATTATTCTGATGCCTGTAAGCCTCATCTCAGTGGCCATAAAACTTATCAAACTGTGGCCAGACTCATGCTGCTGCCCTGCTGCTGCCTCCCATGCTGCCCCACAGCTGCCACGCTTGGGAGTCTCTTCTGCAGTTGGTGCAGCAGTAGGAGGAAGAGTTGCAAGTAGCCAAAGGAGTGGCAGCTCAGATAAAGCTCTTAGAGGAAGGGCAAGGAATTGGAAATGACTTTACTTATGAAGGAAAATAATTAGTTAGTTATGGAGAGGGAAGTCTCTGGGATATTTCTAATATATTTTGGAATATTTAGAAAACATTTTATGGCAGTCACTTGTGTTCTGATTGTGGTGCAGCAATCAGAACTCGTAAAATTATTGAAAAAAATTATTTAAAATACTTTCCTTTAATAATTTTCCTCTAACTTCTCCTCTAACTTTTCCTTTTACTTCTTCACTTATTTCTCCTCTAACTTCTCCTCTAACATCTCCTCGTACTTCTCCTCCTACTTCTTCTAACATCTTCTCTAACTTCTTCTCTTACTAACTCTTACTGCTCCTCTAACATCTCCTCTAACCCCCAACTTCTCCCCCTCATTTCCTCCCATCTTCTGTCCAGTAGCAAAACAGTAAATGGGTTAAATGACCCGTTAGTTTCCGCATTAAAAAACTGAATGCAACGCATTCCAAAACTTTGCTCCAAAGCAACTCCAACCACTTGACAAATTAGCAAAGAAACGCAAGCAACAAAAAAAAAAAAAAAAAAATTAGAAGAAAAAAAAAAATTTGCATGCGTTGAAAAATGCTATCATCATTTGCTCTTCCACCCATACCACCCATGCCCCCTCCACCCCTTTAGCTTCTATTCCTGTTTTATGTATAGAAAAAACAGACTTAATGGTGAAGGATCAGAGCAGTAGAGGAGAGCGCAGAGAAGTGCAGAGAATAAATTGCTGGGGCCCATAAACATGGCACATTAATATTAAATGCATTTTTGCCAGCAGCAGCCATCAAGCTTGAGCTTCAGCTTCAGTCTTCCTTGGGGGTTGGGTGGGCTGGCAATTTCATCGCTTTGGATTGCATTTGGCTTGGCTTGGCGTGGCATTGCATACTTTCAGGCGTCAATGGACTGCAATGACTTTGCAACCCTTCGCCGCTTGACTGAATAAAGCCAAATCATTTTGGTTCTAGCCATGGCCAGCTGCAGCTCAGCTTCAGCTCCTTCTTCAGCCTCCAGCCTAAGCATCAGCTTTCGGGGTCCATCTTCAGGTTGGTCGGGGAGGGGCTGCAAGCAACCGAAGCTCATTGCTGGCTCGTGCGTGACTGGCATCCCGTAATTTGACTTCAAATGCATTAAAATCGCTGACACATACACACGAGCACACGCACACACACATAAGTGCTGCCGTACAGTAGTGATTCGTGGGATGGAACTCATGGTAAAGGGGTTGAGTTGGGCATTAAAGATAAAGGTAGAATTCGGAGCTGCTGCTCTATTGGAGGCTGCTCTATTGGAGTTCTACAAGAGAAACTCCTTCAGAAGAATTCTTAATTATAGTCTGTGCAGAATCTACAGGAAAAGGAGTCCCAGAAAGATGTCAACTTCAGCTTGTGCAGAATCTACAGGAAGAGTAGTCCAAGAAGAATTCTCAACTACAGTCTGTGCTGAAGCCTGGGCACAACTATGGCAATGCCAATTCTGGTTAGAACTATTCTTATTCTGGTAAGAACTATTCCACTTCTAGGTAGAAATGTTCTGGGTATTCGAAGTCTGGGCACAGCTATTCCAATTCAGGGCTAACCTCCTATCTAGATCCTAGTAGAACCCCAAAAAGAACCCCAAAACCCCTTCTCAAGAACAAAACTAATGAACAGAACTAAAACCACAAAATCCAGTTCAGCCTGTACTCTATACCCTGTTCCAGTGTGTGAGCTATGTTGTGTGTCTCTGTTCGTGTCTCTCTGTGTGTATCTCTCTCTCTGTCTCTGTGTGTGTCTCTCTCCTCTGTACATGTAACTCTGTATGCATGTATGGCTTTATAATGGCTGCAGCCACCCACAAACAACATTCATCTTGCAAGAGGCGACAAATTATGTGCAATATACACAAAACCAGAACAGAGCCAGAGCCAGAGCCACGGAGACAACATGCTTGGACTGCTCTGCCCAGCCCTGTCCTGTCCTATCCCTCTCCCCATCAACATCCCCCTCTCTCTATACATGTGTTTGTGTGTGTGTTTGGGGCTGTCGGAAGTTTGTAATTTTGCCTGTTTCCGGCGCAAAACTTGCATTAGTCTATGAGTGTGAGGAGTGTGTGTGTGTGTAGGAGTGTGTGTGTGTGTGTGTGTGTAGGAGAATGAGTGTCTGTTTGCCATAAGAGAGCGTGTGTGTGTGTGTGTTTGTTCCACTCCCATTGACTTCTTCCGCTGTCAGCCAGAGGCGGCGTCTTGCTTGCATTTCTGCTTCCTGTTTTGCCGTTGCATGCGGTTTTTGTTGCTGCCTGCCTGCCATTGTGGAATGAAGCTGTGCAGCTGTGTCTGTGTGTGTGGGTGTATCACTGCTTCTATATGCTATGTGTGAATGTGTGAGAGAATCGTGTTTTATATGCGCGACTCTTGCCGCCACAGCAATTAATCATTGCGACAGTTTTTCCCACACACACCACAGGAGCAGAAGCAGCATCCAGGAGCAGCAACCAGCAGCAGCAGCAACAGCCTCTAGTAGCAGCAACCAGCAGCTAGAAGCAGCAACAGCCTCCAGCAGCAACGATGAGATTGTTAAGCAGCTTTGATTGGACTTAAAGGTGATTTTTTTGGCTAACATTGGAGACTGTCTTTGGCTGTCTTTGGTATTCGCAAAAACTGCTTGAAAGAAGCCAGATAAGCAATAACAGTTGACTGTTAGTTAGGTCTTGCTAATAGCGGTTTTGTTAACAGCTTACTGTTAGCTCACTGCTTTGCTTAGCTCACGCACTGCAGTGCACTGCTTGCGCGCGATCCACGCGGCTCTGCCAGTACTGCCGCTAGCTGTTAGCTGAACTTAACATCTTTCCTTCTATGCCTGCCTCTACCCTACAGCCTGTCATATATGTCATTTAAACTGCTCTTAAAGCTCTCCTCCTCTACATCATTCAATTTCGACTCACCTTAATCGCCCCAATGGCATTCTGTTTAGTTGCGAATGTAACGAAGGCACAGCCCTTGCTCTGTCCGGCCTGATCCCGCAGCACGGTGCACTCCTCAATGGTGCCATGGCCCGTGAATAGCTGCCTCACATCGGCCTCTGTGTACTTTTTGTTCAGCATGCCAACGAAAAGTTTACGCTCTGTAAATACATTCAAAATGGGTAAAAAAAACAGCATTAAAAATAAAATAAATAAATGCATATAAAAATGTTACAAATAAAATATAAATACTCGTCGTTGCTGTAAGTTGAAGTACATATAGCAGAGGAAGAATGCTGGCAAAATGCATATAAAAAAAAAAAAGGAGAATTAACATAAATAACAATTGCGAGAATTACGTGAGGGAGACGGGTCAAGAGGTCGTTCGTCCAACAAACTACGCAGCTGTGACGGGGGTGGGGTTGGGGGCAACTGTTTTCATTTGTTTTAAAGCCAAAACTTAATGAGTTGCCGATGCAGAAGGGACCTGGGACACGGACGGATGGAGTACGGTTGCCCCGGAGTACCCGTAGTGACTATTATTATGGCTTGTGGTGCGCGGTACTTTACGCCAGCCCCTCCTCAACCCCCCCGCCACATGGCTGTAAAAATGTTGCCCAGCTGAGGCTGAAGCAGAGGCGGGGACGGGAACTGAAACTGAGGCTGGGACTGTGGCTGGAACTGCTGCCTGGCTGCCTGGCTGATTGACTAACTGACTCAGTGTATGACTGACTGAATGATTGACGTTAAGCTCCAAATGGTTGCCATAAAAATGGCATTAAAAGCGCACACAAACACACACACACACGCACAGGTGCATGCATGTGAGTGCAAGAACATACGCGAATGTGTGTGTGTGTGTGTGTGTAGCTTAACAGCTTTAAAGCTTATGGGGGAAACATACAAAGGTGACGTGGAGCTGAGTATTTGACTGTTTTCAAGCTGAAATTTGTCTACAAATTGCTAAAGGAATTTATTTGTGTTTTGAATTATAATAAATAATTATTGATTGAGAATTTATTTAACTACCCCAACAAACTTAAAGCTGTAACTTATCTAGGCAGCTGGGTAGCATAAAACAGATGTAGCTATATGAGTACATTTTCAGCAACAAAAGTAAAAGTATAAAGCCATTTCAGCATAACCCATTTATAATAGAAATAAAATCAGTGAGTTTCAAGTCTGATAAATTCCCAGCCATTTGATTGCCTGTTGTGTCAAAATTTAGTTGTCTAAAAGCCTTCTAGGACTCTCCGCTGGATAGCTATCTAGAAATACTCTATCTAGAAAAACTCTCTAGCTCTCTCTTCTCTAGCATCTACAATTCCTTGCTCCCTTCCTTCCTGCTTATCCTCGGCACACCCCCGCAGTTCCCAAAAACAGGTGAAAATATGTTGAGTACATGTTGTTTTTTATGAACTCTTAGCCTGGTTGGCTCTTAAATACGTTAATGAGCTACCAAATGTGCGTGTTGGACTTGTTGGACCGTTTAACGATCGACCAGCAAGCAAGTATTTAACCCAAATTGTTGAGCACATGAGGCGTATGAGTGATATTTTTGGGTTGGTAGGGGGCAGGGAAGAGTTTGCAATTAATCAGAGAACAACTTTGTAAGCAGCTGGGAACTGTAAGCGAAAAAAGGAAGAACTTTAAGCTGCCAACAACAATAAATTGTCTTCAATCTTTGCAACTGCATGTGCAGGGGAGGGAGAGAACATGGGGGGATCTTCTCCACTGCAAACCAAACGAGAACATTTGTAGAGGGAAAAGTTTTCTGTGTGCATGGCAATTGTTATGCTTTATCTGAGGCCCCAGTCCCGGGGAGTGGATGTGGCATGTGTGGGGGAGTGTGTGAGGGTACAACTTTTTTTGGGGGGGAGGCGCGCACATGCAAAAGACTAAAAACGCAATCGCAACAAATCGAATCAATGCAACAAGAATGGGAGCGGAGGAGGACTGCAGCAATAAGAAGGAAAAACTTTTCATTTTGCAACACTTTCGAACACTCTCACATGCAGCCAGCAGCCAGCAGCCAGTTCCTGCTTTTTTTCTCTCCCCCCCACCCTAAAGTTCTGCCAGAGACACAAACTACAGACACACACACACACACGCACGCACTCTGTGAGGGGAACGGGGTGGGGGAGTGGACTCTGGAATTCTCTCAAAAACAAACTAAGCGTGCGTTCAAACCACTTTTGATACTCTAACTACGGAAAGTTAAGAGGTTCAATGTGTTAGGCAATGAAGTTTGTACAAGCTTAGATGCTGAGACTGGGAAGTTGGGAATTAAATAAGAAATTTTTGAGAAACTTCAAATGGATAATTGGAATAATAAGAAAGTGTGGCTAAGCAGTTTTAAGGGGTGTTCTTTAATTCAAATTCAATAAATCTGTTGATTTTCATTATATTGTTTAAGTCAACAGCGCTGTTATCAGCCCAGGTATAACAGCAGGCAATCGCCTGCCTTGCTAAACAGCGAACTGTTAGCTGGTTCTTACTAACAGCGGACGCGCTGCTTGCTAAACAGCGTACTGTTAGCTCGGTCTCTCGTTAACAGCAAACTGTTAGCTCGCTCTTGCTACGCGTAGCTACGCTTGCCTTTGCTAACGCACTGCAGTGCACTGCTTGCTCTCGATCCAGCACTGCCGCTAGCTGTAAGCTACACCTAACACTCTGTTAAATACCAATAAAGGCTGGCAGTTCTAAGCATTCTCTACTTCTCACTTGGTGTTACAGTTTTCAAGGGCATCCAAATGTTCACCAATGCCCCAAAACCCCACTTGGTGTCAAACCCCTTCTTCATGGTAGCAAAACCTCTTTCAGTTGGCAGGGGTGTCGTAAAGTATAAATATAGAAAATTGTGTCGCTGCAAGGGAAGTGATTGGAAATTGTTGCATTCGCCTGCAGTTGGCACTGTTAGGTGATCCGTGGAGACCCCCCTCCAAGCCGAAGCACTCAGAACGCACTCAACCTGTTAGAGGAAGCACCTCCCCACCCCCACACACACACACCCATTCTTATCTTGTGTGTGAGTAGAAAACTTTTTTCTCCAACTGAGCCCCCGGGTTTGCGAGGCATTCCTATACGTAGGAGTGGAGCGACTGGTTATAGCTTTTGTTTGAACAGCAGACCAGCACCCACTCGCCCTCTCCCACTCTATCCCTCTCTGTCTCTTTTGGTTCTGTCCGGCACACATGTGCAGAAATTTATTTGAGGTTAGTTCAGGTGTGACACGGCAAGTAACATTTTATATATTTATTGTATGGATTTGCCATTTTAAGTTGAAACTTTTGCCCAAGCAGATAGCCTCGGAATGACAAAAAGGGAGCTGAAAACTTATTGCCAACACCTGAGTACCCATTCGCCTGCCCCCTCCTTGTACTCCTCCTCGTTCTGCCGCTGCCTGTGTCCCACTTGAACAGCTTGTTAAGGACCTCTTTTGTATTTGGCATCGCTGATTGGAAAGTTTTATGCGCACGTGATTTTTTCACTGATGATAAAAGCGGTCGGAAAAGTCCAGGCAACAGAAAAAAAAGAAAGAAAAAAAAATAGGCCAAAGGGCTTTTGGTGTGTGTATTCGCCCATTGATGTGGTTGCAAGTTCGGGAAGCAAGTCGGGAAGATTCACTCCCCATAGCAAAAGGAAAGCCCTTCCTTGCCTTTCATTCATTAAGGTTTATGGCTCATTTCCATGGCTCAAACTGGTAGCAATCTCCGCATTAATTCGGCTTTAGGCAGTTTATCATTTTCACCTTTTTTTTTTTCGGCGGGGGTGGTGGCAGGGGGTGGCGGGAACCACAAGCCAGCAAACTGCAAGAGAATCTCATTTGAGTTGAAGTCAGTGTGGCTTGCACTTCAGAGCAGCTCAGCATCCTCTTTGCCTCTCTCTTGCTCAGCCAGTACTTATCTCTCTTTCACTCTCTTCCTCCCTCTCTCTCTCTGCTACTCTCTCTCTCTTACTCTGTCACTCCTCTGGGCCATTACAGTTGCAGAAATTGCAATTTCACGACAATTACCACAAATTGGTTTCCTCAACTGGCTGGGCGAACATTTCGTTTCGTCCTTCGTCCTTCGTCCTTTGCCTCGTGCCTTCCGCCTTACAATTATGCAGCAAAGTTCTTCGCTTTTTTTGGACTGTGCTGAGCAGTTCAGGCTGGATGGGGGGGGGGTGTGGAGTGGTGTAACTTCCGCTTGTGGCATATGCATTGTAAGTTCATCCTTGGGATGACTCTGCGTAGCATTGGAGCAACTCTGCCATATGATGTCGTTAACTGTCTTAAGATTTATATGCCACAGTCAAAAGCGGAAACTGCACTTATGTGCCTCCCGGTCTTCGCCTACCCCTCCAAGCATTCCTAGCTGCCCCTCTCTACCCCAGCTTCCCCTAGCTGCCCCTATCTACCCCCAACTTTCGCAGGTCTCCCCTCTGCTTGCACTTGGGGGCCAAAGATATGTCCTCTCATATATTTCACTTCACACTTGAGACATCAACTTTTGTGTCAAGTCGACTTTTGCCACCCACCACCCCGCACCCCGCACTACCCCTCGACCCTGAGGCCAAAGTTTGTCATGTGCATAATATTTCTTTCTCGAAGATCTTTTAACTTATTGCAGTTTTCTCTGTGGAGTCAGCCATGCATTAGATTGCATTCAATTTGCATTACAATTAAATACGCAAAATACTCTACTCCCCCCCCCGGCTTTTAATTATTTTCCTTCTACGCTGTTTGCTGTTGGCTTAAACGAATTAAGCGAATGTCCTGCGGTACCACAGTCCTGTGTGTCCCTGTGTCCCCTGTGTAAATGTTTATAATGCCTGAGCAGGAAATGCTCGAAAATGCTTGGGCATACTTTATGTACTTTCTGGCGGCATTGACAGCAAACCACAAAATATACACAATTACACACACACGCACAGACAGTCAGTCATGAATGTATACGCACATGTGTAGAGTTGCAAATGATACGCACTTAAGTATGCTATGGGAAACGAGAAAGGAATTGAATGGTACAGAGAAGTGGGAATGCTCTATGAATTAATATTTATATTATTAAATGTAATATAATTTAAAATAAATATAAAATAGAATAAAATAGATTCAATATTAATACTATTAAATGTAATATGATTTAATATAAATATTTAATAGAAATATTTTATATATTTTATATTGAGTTCTGATAGGAATATTCCATTGAGTCAGCATTTTGTTCTATTAGTATAGAAATATAGTTTAAAAAAATAATTTTAAAGAACATTTGTAGAAGGCATTTATTCGGTTTTAACAACTAATATTTATGGTAAGAACCATAGAGGAATATCCATTATTTTTTTTGTGTGAATATACTAGGTGAGGTGAAAAGTAACCTCCTTGGAAGGCGAATATGTTTTTTTAATTTTTTATTTTTTTAATTAGTAATTTTTTTAATTTTTTACCCATCGGAATAGTTTAAATACTGTAAATACTCTAAATACTATTTAGTACATAAATAGTAAATTAATAAAGAAGAGAAAATTCCTGAATTTACAAGACTAATTGAACATTTCTTTAGTCAAATAAAAAGCTACCAAAAGTTACTCCAAATCGCAAAAGTTGTTCTGTTAAGTTGTTCTGTGTTATGTTGTTCTGCTACAGTAACAGTTCTGTTAAGTATATTAGTGCAAATAATACTTGAATTCTGGCACATACATTTCTGTTACAGTTACAGTTCTGTTAACAGAACATACAGCACCATAAAACACATGTAACCCAATACACACACCTTTGTTCGAGATAGAGCATAAAAACACCCGCAAAACACAAAAGTCAAACGCATTAAGCTGGAACAAGAACAATTGCAATGCATTGCAAATGCGAATGAAGCGAACAAACGAATAAAACTTTGTCGAAGCAAACGATGCAAATTCCACACTACACTCCACTCCCCTCCACTCTCTCTTGCAGCGAGAATTGTCAGCCTGAGATTTGCATATATATCGGATATGTACCAGAAAATTTGCTACTAATGCGAGAAACATTAAAATTGAGGTGCAGCCGAAGGGAGGACAGAAGGGGATAAATGTTAAACATGCTAGCCAGATTTATACAAAACACATACACACATAGAGAACACACATCTACAGGCATCACACATACATCTCACACTTACACAGATCACACACTTGTACAGGCAGAGATACTCAGTTACTTGTCATAGCGGAATTGGGAGTGTTGGAAAGCGAGTGAACATTATTCAAAGCATTGCCTGGGGGGCCCACATACTGGTGCTTGGTTTCTCCACAGTCAGAGCAGAGTAGAGCAGAGAAGAGAAAAGGAGAGCAGAGCGGAGAAGACGAAGTGAAGAGCTGTAAAGCAATACATATGTAAAAACAGATGTGAACAAGTTAGCTAATGGCTATAATACCTCCCCCCCCCCCAACCCTCTGTTACACCCAATAAATGCCATACAGACATTCCTGGAATTATTATTTATATTTATTTATTGAGATTTCTTCGGGTTTCCCCCAGTTGTTGTGCTGCTGTTAATGCCTTTTGTTTGACTTGGACTTGGAGTTGGACTTGTACTTGTATTTCCTTGAGGCTATTGTAGGACGTTCTCTAATTTCGGGCCTTTGGGCTATTTTAGTTCCTTCTATAATTTCAAGCCATAAGCTATTTTAATTCGTTCTCTAATTCTCTCTACCCTTTGGGCTATTTTAATTCATTTCTATAATTTCGTATCCGTATTTTAATTCATTTCTCTAATTTCGATTGTGTAAGCACAGCTGTAAGAAATATTATATTATATTTTGTGTGTCTGTCCATCAATCTGTAGTCTCTGCTCTTCTCTTCGTTTCTTTGCTGTTCTGTTCTTTGCTGTTCCTATCTCTCTCTTCTGCTCTGTTCTATCTACAAATTGAATCTTCAATTAATTATGATGGGCACATATCCCCATTGTTGTCTGTCTGTTTGGCTGCCTGCCTGCCATCTAATCACACTCTAAGCCTCTCTCTGTTTGTGGGGTAAATCTTAGCTCATTGTGTATCAGGTTTCTTGGCTCATTGTGTATCAGCTTTCAATTAAAATTTTAGCCAGTGACTAAAATTCATGTGGAGTCTTATGTGCTGCCTACAAAATGTTTAATTATAGCAAACACACAACTCACACACACAGTAGTATATCTGTATCTGTACTGTGTACAGATTAAGCGTTGGCAGCAGGCCTCCTGATAAATGAAAATGCCGTTGCAGTTGCCACCGCTCCACATGTGCAGCTCCACCCCCAATGGGGTAAAACTTTCAAGTGCACCCCATACCTCCCCTACTGCTGCAGAGTTTCCCTGTACCCCCTATACCCCCTTTTGCTGTGTAGTTCCAGCTCCCTTTCCCCTAGGCTGTGGAGTTTTCTGCACCCTTTACCGCCCACCCCTGCCCCTTTTCGCTGCTGAGTTTGCTGCAACTTTTCACATATTTGTATCTGTTTGTGTTGTTAAGTAGTTGGCGCTACCCTTCGCTTCCTTCGCTCCCTTCGCTCCTTCCTCCTTCCAGCTGCATAAATATTTATTGCACAAAAAAATGCATAAAATTTCTCATAGCATACTTATGCGCCCGCCTCTCATAATTAATTTAAAGCCTTCACCAATTGAGACCAAAAAAAAATGCTTGTAAAATGCGAAAATTATGATACTCATTGCCACGCCGCAGTTGCCTATCAAAATGCACTAAAATAAGGGAATTACACATACGCAACGATATGTGGAGGGGTGGTAGATACCAATCCTTAACCTGCCCACCCCCAACCAAATTGTTTGTGCCCTTCCCTGATGGCCAGGTTTATAGCACAGCCCGAAGGGGCCAACAGACCAAACTTATTGCGGTGCAGAAATTTTTATGTTTTAATTCAATTAAGCTCCCTGGCGGTGTTGAGTCTCGAGAGGGAGAAGAACCAAAGAGACAGAGAAAGGGAGAGAGAGGAGTCAGAGAAAGATAGAGAAAGGGAGGGAGAGAGAAAAGGAAGAGAGTGGAGAAAGGGAGGGACCGAGGAGACCCTTCTGTGGGCGACGCGTTTAATGCGCACAAATTTCGGCATTTCTTTCCCGCACTCCCTGCCTTTCCCTCCTTGAAACTCCCTTCTCCCTGCTCCCTGCAAGTCCCTGTCTCTCCCTACTCCCTGCTTCTCCCTGTCGGCTCACTTGCTCTCCCTGCAACTTCCAACCTCTTCCCTGTCTGTGCAACATATTTGCATAATTTTGCAATAATTGACAAGCGGAAAATGTTGATGCGGAAACGGAAATTAAAATGGAATTTTCAACTAAAAAAGTCTTCGCTTTTTTTCGCTCTCTATCTGTGTGTGTGTGTGTTTGTGTGTGTGTTAGTGTGTGTGTGTGCTTTGCCACGTTTTGTGGCCACCCGGTGACGTTTTGTAAGAAATAATTATGTGCATGTAATTAATTTAGAACAGCCACAAGGAGCGTGGGTGGAGGAGGAGGTGGGAGGGTGGGCTTTGCTTTGGTTGTTGCTGGTTTAAGCGCTGCTTTTTGTTGCTATATAATTTATACGTATATATGTATATATTTGGTATACAGTAAATTGACCTAGAGCAACATACTTAGGTACGCGGCAAAATACAAATTCAATTGAGAAATCAATTTGGAACAATTTGTTGTTATTTCAGGTATGTTAAATATCAGATATAATATATAGATCAAAAATAAACGTGCAAGAGCGTAACCGAGAAAGAAAAGGAATATAAATGAATGGATGAGTAGAGATGAAAGACACGAAAGGACTACTAAATATTGTCTATCAAAAACAGATCTATTATAGATTGATAGACATGGCCAGAAGGTGCTCATAATTATCCTCAATACATCAAAAGGGTTAATAAAATATGCTATAATATTTTTCAATAATTTTCTTATAATATATAGACATAGATATGTACATATATACTATAGATATAGAAATCTAGATAGATTTACATAGATATATTGATTATAGCTTAGATTCTACTCAAACTAATTAGCTCTCTTATAGCTCTCTAAAATAATGAAATAGGCTATACAAAATACCTACACACAACCAATCAGCGGTTCATTTTCATCCACACCACCTTCTACAGCCTCCCACACATATCTTAAGCCCCTCCCGGCCACCGCAAAATACAATTAACAATCATAAAAGTTAATGACATTCGCGGGCATTGCCAACCGCTGTGACAAATGTACGAAATCATTAAACTCAACCATCTAGCCCATCCCCTGACTCTGCTGCCCCTAGCACTGCTACCACTAGCTCTGCTATCCCTAGCTACAGTCCACTTCCCTCTACATCCCTACCAACTATAGCTATACAGCCCCGATCCCCCTAGCCGCCTCTCTAATAACCACCACTGACCGGACGGCGTCATCGACTCGTCGTCGTCGACAGGAGCCAGGAGCAGCCCAGGCACGTTTCGATTACGTTGGCAACACTTCCGGCCCGCGAGCGCCACAATTTCCGCTGCAACAGAAGCAGCAGCAAAAAAAGGGGAAGCAGATGAAGAGGGACGGAGGGAAGCAGATGAAGAGAGGAGGGAAGCAGCTGAAGAGAGAAGGGAAGCAGCCTAGAGAGCGGGGAAGCAATTGAAGAGAGGGAGGGAAGCTGTTGTAGAGAGCGCTGTGAGGGGGACGCTGCACTAGGCACACTGCCAGCTGCCCTCGAGTGGGGAATGTGGATTGAGGGATCTAAAGAGATCTCATTCCCCACTACCCCCCTCCCCACGTTGTTGCTCATTTTTGGCCATTCGCTTGAAGGGTTCATTTGTGTTTTGCTGCTCTGGCTGTATGTGTGAGGATATTTTGTGAGTTTTGTATGCCATTTTTATGCACATCAAAAGAGGGTTTTATGGCTATGAAAGGGTGTTTAGAATAGGGCTAGGGGATGGGTATTTATATATGTTATAGGTATAATATATTTATTTGTATACTTTATTTGTAGCAATAGGAAATCTAACAGAAAAGAAACGATTTATTACTGGAAGGACTTCAAACTTGGTGCTAATCAAAAATATCTTCAAAATTTTTTATTATATGTTTCCAAAATACGAATTTAATTTTGGTTTTTTTCAAAATTTTTTTTAATTTAATTTTAATTTTATTTTAATATTTATTTTATTTAATATTTACATGTATGTATGTGCATAATTTTAATTTTTATTTTATTTGAAATTTTTAAATAATTTTATTTTAATTTTTAATTTGATTTAAATTGTATTTAAATTTTTATTTAAGTTTTAGATTAATTTTAAGTTTTTTTATTTAATTTAATTTAAAATTTTTTTTTTTTTATTTTATTTTCATTTTAAATTTTATTTTAATTTTAATTTTAAACAATTTAAATTCAAAATTCCTTCAGAACTTCATACGCATATTCCTCTAGAGTATTCTGGCATCGGTTTGCCCATTTTCATACATTGTTGTTGCTGTTGTTTTTCTTTTTTTTTGTCCATCCATCCCAATGACCGTTTGCTGGCTGCCTTTGTGCTCTTCATTCAATTACCGCTGCCAGCAGCTATTCCTATTCTAATGTGCACCCGTCCATGCCCCCACCCCAACCCAACCCAAGCCCATTGCTGATGTTCTCAAGTGCTTCACTGGCAACTTGCCCTGAAGATGAGTTACGCCTAGGGAGGGGCGGATATGCTAGAAGGGGATTTGCTAGAAGGGTGGGGGAGATACACATATAAAAGGCAGAGCCAAGCGTTGAAGGGAGAACAAAAAGAACAGCAAGTGCAAGTGGATATAGCGAAAAAGTCATTGAGGGGGGGTCACAACCCATCCCCTACCCACCCCTCTCCTCTCTCCTTCAAGATCTTTCTCTTAATATTTTCCTAAATCTTTTATGTAATTTTTGTTGTGTGTGTTTTTGGATACTTGGCAAAGCCCCGAAAACCACTTGGAGATGGAAATGAAGATGCCTGGCATGGAACTACAAAGGAGGTTGTTTTTTTTTGCTGCTTCTCAAGTGGAAAACTAGAAATGACTTAATGAAAAACCACTTGACCAATATCAATCAGCAAAATGTATGCTTTCAATTGCATATTCCATAAATACATTTTTTGGAAATTTTAAATCAAGAATTAAAATGTCAGGCGGAAAGTAAAACGAAAATCTGCAGGGGAAAATTTTGCAGGCAAAAGTAAGACAAAAATCTGCAAAGTAACAAGAAAATCTACAGGGGAAAGATTTCAGAATTTAATAGAAAATCTGCAGGGAAAAAATGGAAGCCAAAAGTAAAACAAAAATCTGGACGGAGATATTCCAAGTATTAAGAAAATTTTCAGCGGAAAACCTGCAGCCAAAAGTAAGACAAAAATCTGCAGGTGAAACAAATTTCAGTCAAAATTTAAAACGAAAATCAGCAGGGAAAAATGTTTAGGCAGAATCGAACAGGAAAATCTACAGGGCAAAAATTTCAAGTAGCACGAAAATCTGCAGCGGAAAAATTGCAGCCCAAAAGTAATATCAAAATCTGCTGGGGAAAAATTTCAGTCTAAAAAGTAACACAAAAATCTACAGGCAACCAAAAGTGCATTAGATGGGGGAATCTCTATATTTGGACACGTTAAGATGCCCGACTGCATCTTCAGCTACATCTTCAACTACATCTCAGATATGTTGAGTGATTAATTTGTATTCAAATTTGAATTACATTTATTTTTTTCGTAGCTCATTATTTGCCACGGGTCTGGCAGAGTCACTGGCTGAGGGGCTGGGGCTGTGGCTGGTGTTGAGGGTGAGGCAGAGGCTGTGACTGAGGTCTGAGGCTGGCTCTGAGGCTGTGACTGTGACGGGGGTCTGTGACTGGAGGGGCAAACTGGTTCTGTGACGCACGCTCCCTGGAGAGACAATAAAGGTTGTTATTTGTGGGGGAGAGACACACAGAGATACATTTCGACGTTGTTTCTTATGTCATTTTATCTCTCATGCCTTGCTGCACATTTAATCTCGTAGATTCTTAACGCTTCTCTACCTATCTCCCTCTCTTTCTCCCTCTATTTCCCACTCTCTATGTGTCTCCCTCTCCCTCTCCCTGTCTCATTTTTCAAGGTGTTTCTGCATATTTGAGGGCTGGTTTTTTTTTCGGGCTGCTAGATGTCACGTCAAAAGTAATTTTGATTGCCAGTCTGTAAGTCAGGCAGCATCTTGCTTCAGTTCCAGCCACAGCCCCTGCCCCACCCCCCGCCACAGTCACAGCAAATCTTCCGCCAGACACTCGTAAAATATCTCTTTGAGCTTCTCTTTATTTTTTTTTTTTTTTTTTTTTTTGTGACTTGCCTCAATATGCGCTTTGCATAATAATGAGCAGATCTTGAGGGGAGCAAAAGTGTTGGCAATAGGTGATTACTTTTAGGACAGGGGAGTGGGGAAGGGTTGGGGGAGGAGAGGTGGGGAAGCATGAGTAGTTGCTTATAATATGCAGCTTTATTCCCCTTTTGATTTGAGGCTATTTTGTAGCTTGATTCTGTGTAATAAAGTCATTAGCCATAAATGGTGGATGATTGAATGGTTTTCAGGTGGGTTACAAAAGATATAAAATAATAGTTGGAGTGGTTTTGAAAGGAAGTTTGGAGGAAAGTTCTTGGAAATCAAGGAAGTTTTTTAACAACTTTCATAAAGAAAACATAGAAGAAGTAACAGATAGAAATAGAAGAACTAGAAGCGGATTAAAGCTTTGCTATATTATTTCTAATAGACCATTTTCTATATTATTTAAAATTGAATACATTTCCTATATTATTTCCTATATTATTTAGATAGTAAAAAGAAATAGAAGCACTTCAGTTGCGGAATTCTTAATAATTTTCTAATATTATTTAATAAATTTTGAAAAATGAAATTATAGCTGCCAAAAAGCAGCGCAGAATACTGTGGATATTTACTTATTATTTAGAAATATTAATCTTTAATTTAACTGCTCCTGAGTTACTGACAAATATGAGTTGTCTTGTTGTTTGTCTG
The DNA here is from genome assembly GCA_009664405.1 of Drosophila bifasciata. Classification (NCBI taxonomy): domain Eukaryota; kingdom Metazoa; phylum Arthropoda; class Insecta; order Diptera; family Drosophilidae; genus Drosophila; species Drosophila bifasciata. Next base: position 10,128,761 of record CM019042.1, read on the forward strand.
AGAATTTGTCTGACTTGTCTGAGAATATTTATTTGTATATATTAATCAATAACTTAATAGCACTAAAGTTACTGAAAAATAAGTGTCTTGTTTCTTGTCTGAGAATATTTATTTTTAAATATTAATTCTGTAATTTAACTGCAATAAGTTTACTCATATATATAAGCTATTCCCTTCAGTTAATTGCCAATGTTTCAGCTAAGAAAAGACATACAAAATCTGGCTCAATTTAATCCCTTCTTAGACAGCTCCCTGTCTGGGCCTCTCTATAACCAATTTCTGGCTCCTAAATGAAGCTCCTACTGAAGCTCCCACTGAATCTCCTCCCTCAAGTTCTCCTTCAGCATGCTTAACACATTTTAGGCTCTGTCTGCTAATTAGCTTAAAATTCCTGAAGCGGAATTCATCTGCAAAATGGGTTAGGTAAGTAGGCAGGCTGCAAGACACACAGAATTTCCATGCACAAAATGCTTTCAGGGGGCAGCAGGAAGGTAAGGGACGTAAACCTTCAATATACACATACATATATAGGTATACATAGATATGTTTAAGTATAGATACTCATCCATTCGATTGCTCACATAAATAGGCAATAAATGCTCATTTTGGTTCATGTTTTAGAGTTGAATTTTCCCCCTCCCCACACATCTCTAAGGTTTTGCTTTTCCTTCCTTCGATTTCTTTGCCTTTTTTTTTGCCTTCTTGGTTCTATTTTGTTTCAATTTTTCTTTGGGTTCACATGTAAATATATGCAAATACAATACATACACCCAATACTTATACATATGCATTGGGTAGCTGGAAGTGTGTTGTTGTTGGTGTGACTGTGTTGTTGTTGTGCGTTGTTGTTGTTGTTGTTGTGTGTGTAGTTCGTAGCCCATTTGCTAGGGGGCAGGCAGGCAGGCAGCTCTCTCACACATCCGATTTCGATTTTGATTCTGAATCCGAATCAATTGATTACGTATTCCACATTGTTGTGTATTTGTCGCGACAGAATTTCATTTCATTCTTATGGGACCCCCGGAACACCCACCACCCCCCCCAGTCGATCAAGTGAACCCAGTGCACACGCCTGCCCCTGATTTCTTTGCCCTACCCCCAGTACCCCCTTCACCCAACAGTGCTCCTATAGCCCCCCCTCCTTAATTCTGTGCTGCTATTGAACTGTAACGCATTCAGTTTGTTGTTGTTGTTCATGCTGTTGTTGTTGCTGTTTTTGTTGTTCTGTCTGTTGTTGTTGTTGTTGTCTCTGGTGCATTGTCTATGCAAAATGTTGAATTGTTGTTCATTCTGTGGTGTTCGTTGAACCCTCCTCGTTGTTGTTTTGTAGCTCTTTTGGTCACTTGTCTCTCACTCTATCTCCCCCTTTCTCTCCCTGTCCCCACCCTCTTTCTATCGATATTTGATGTTTGATTTGTTTGTGATTCAAAGGGGTTTCCATCGGTTTAAGGGGTTCAATCGGTTCGATGGGTTAAAGGGGTTAAGGCGTTGGGGTTGGTCGTTTGACTGGGCGTGGTTTTGGCCCATTGTCAATTTGGCTAAGAGTTTGGACAAATTAGCTGCAAAACAAATTGATTTGTTCCAATGTGTGAGACTGAAGCTAGATGAATGGGCTTTGATCTAGCGAAATTTACAAATGTTCCAAAATGGGTTGGGAAATGTGTGAGAGAGAGAAAGGGAGAGACAATTGCCTCAATGGTTTGTGCATATTTAAATCTCATTTGGGAGAATGCAAAACTTGTGGGAACTATAAGAGAGTCAGCAAACTGATTAATAGTATCTGTCACAGATGTTTTCCAATGAAATCGAACATATTGACGAGGATATTCCTCATTTATTATAGCTGAAACCCACGAATTTTATACGTTGATTGTTACACAGTTTAGTTTCCCTTCTACTCCCCCACATACCTCTTCATATCTACCACCACACGATATTCGCTCTGCTCTCATCATAACCTCAAATTTCAGATGCGACTGGCATACAGATAACCCCCAAAATATTCTGATTACTGGGGGAACTATTCCACAGACATTTTGGCGTTGCTTCTTCGTTTCTGCTTCCACCTCAAGTATAGTACTCTCCCCCCACACATATCGCTTTTCTATCATTCTCATACTCTCTGTGCTCTTTTCTCTTCTCTCTCTTACCACATTTCAGACATAACCTCACAGTTTAAGGAGGGATTGGGTGTGGTGCTTCCCTACCCCTGCCTGCCAGCAATTGTCTTTCGTCTAAGTTTTGGCGCATGACTTGCATATTTATGCGATATATGCGAAATGAATTGTTGACTTTGAGTCCGACTTTGACTTGACTCTGACTCTGACGCTGGCCCCGAAAGCGTTTAGAGCGAAGACAGCCAAAAGAAGACGCAGCTATGAGGCGATGATAAATAAGCAGCTAAAAGCGAACACAGAACTAACACGGAGAAACAGGAGAACAAAAAAAAAAAAGAGAACTATAAATAAATAAAGTGCATATTTTAAAAGCAATTCAATGCAGGCAAAAGACAAGAAAAAGAACAAAAAAAAAAAAAAAAAAAAAAATATAATAATAATTTTTTTTGGGGCAGATCAAATGACGAGGAGAAGGTACACCTAGAAATGGTAGAAAGAGCGGGGATGTGTGGCAGTGGATGGGAGGAATGTGTAGCAGTGGGAGGGGAGGGCTGTGGCAGTGGAATGGAGGGATGTGTGGCAGTGGCAGGGACTGTGGTAGTGGCTTGTGGCACTGCCAGCGAACACAAGTCAAAAATGGCTGTCAGTCAAAAGTGAAGTGTAACATCTGTGTAAATGTGTGTGTGAATGTGTGCATGTGTGTGTGTGTGTGTTACATAACGTTGTGGATTTTAGAATTTTGTGGCATTATAAATGTACTACTATATATGTACATAAATATGTATCTACGAATGTGTGACGTATCTTTTTCTCTCTGCCATTTTACTAACGTGTGCAAATGCGTTAACATAAATGTAACACGTTTCGCTGTGGTAACAACAGCAGCAGCAGCTACAACAACACCAACACCAACAGCAACTATCCACATGTCACGTAGCTTTTGCATGCCAGCGACAGAGCTGGGGCCCCGACCCTACCTCCCAAGGCAAAGCCAAGAAACTGTCACATCAACGAGTAAAGTGACGGAGACAGAACCAAAAGAGAGGGTAGAGTGTGGCCATATAGGAGTCCAAGAAGCTCAAGCAGCAGTGTGGATGGTAAAGTGTGACCAAACCTAAGGGGAGGATTACTATCATTGGCAGAAGTTACAATGGACAACTGTGGCCAAACCTGAGAGCAAGAAAACTATTCATTGATGGAAAAATGATAGAAAGAACACATTTACGGCAGAGGTAGTTACGGGAAAGTGTGACCAATCCTAGGAGAAGGAACACAATCATTGGCAGAAGTGGGGAAGGAAAAGTGTGACCAAACCCAAGAGCAGGAAAAGTAGCGATGCGGAAATAGCTTGGCAGAAGTGGGGATGGAAAAGTGAGGCCGATCCCAAGAGCTGAAAAACTATTATTGGCAGACTTTTGGTCTACTCCAAAAACTGCTAAAAATATCTCAGCAGAAAAATCATATTTGGAGTTGAATACACGAGTAACAACAGTCGACTGTCGATGCGATGATGCTTGGTTGATTAGATCTTTGGCAAAGCTGTGCTAATTGATCAGTCACGCAGTCACTGCTGGCTGTAGAAGTTATGCAAGAAATTAATTAACTTGACCAAAGAACAGGCAGACAAAAAGGTATACATAAGTATATTAAAATAGCTGCTACTCGGTTAGATTTCTTGAGCTAAATGTCTAAATATGTTTATGGAAGAAGTACGAAAAAGTGACTGAAATTTATTCTATTTCTATTGCCAAAAGCACTGATAATTAATATACAATAAAAAAATTAAAAAATTTTTAAAAAATAAAAATAAAATAATAAAAAATAAATACATACAAAGGCGGCAATTTTTTCTGCATTAAGGCAATATTTGTATGTCAATTATTTCGTTCAAAATCTATCATATATGTATCTACTGTTTAACAGGTAGTTGAATTTTTTAAATATTTATGTATGCCATTGAAATGCCTGAAAATTGATTCTTTTAGCATTCTTTTATGTCAAATATTTCTACAGCGAGAAGGGAAATTAATCTATCATTTTGTTTGCTCAAAAAACAACTAATCTAAATCCAAATAAATATGTAATAAATACAAAAAGAAGTAAAAAATACAGCAAAATAAATTACACCAAAACTAAATGAGTTTTTTAGCCAACAGAACTAAAACTAGTACTTTGTATATACATATGTAAAGTACATATAAAAAGAGATAAACCAAACAAACTCAATATCAAACTAATTCCCCATACCCCAATGTACGTACAGCAAACCCTTTCCCCCCTCCCCCTTCAGGGAGGGTGTGCAAAAAGTCCCTTGACAAAGCTAAAATTTAATTAGCTGCCCAGCAAGTGGCGTTTGCAAATGAAATTACACATACACATTCAGCAGTAGGAGGAATATGCATGCAACAGTCCCCCCTCCCCTTTACAATGGTTTAACATTTAGCCACTTGGCGCGAAAAGGAAATAAAATACACGACAATCCAACAGAAAAAAAAACAAAACAAAAAAAGAGAGCAAAAAAAAGCAGCACGGAACTTGCATCGAAACATGAAACACGCTCGACCCATGCCTGCCCCTTACCGGGACACCCACCCAACACCCAGGCCCACCCACTCACTGTCAGAAAATTGCATTGCTCTGTGTACTGGGCGCCCTCTAGCGGCCTGTGCCCGCTTTGCTTTGTAATCCTCGCGAGCTTCACAATAAACACGAAAATATAATTTGCAACCGTTTTTGCAGGCGACGCGCAAAGAGAAAAACTTTTGCAATGAGTTTTAGACAATAGAAATGAGTACAGTGAGCAGTGGCTAAGAAGGAGCCAGGAATAAGGTGGTAGCAGGTGGTAGCAGGTGCCAGCAGGTGACAGTAATTGTAAGCCAGAAGGTAAGCTATATATCAGTTATAGTAAGGGATTCATTAGGTAACTGCAAATGACTAAATGATGTTCGGTTCAAGTGAATCTTCTTCTAGATAAAAGATATCTAGAAATCTAATCCCAATCATTGGTCAATCTTTTAGCTATAGAAATGTGTGCTAAATATAAAAAATATATTTAAAATAAATATAATACAAATTTGGAACCGATTTTGATACTTAAACAATGCTTCAATCAGTGCTCAATTTTGTGCCTTAATCAGATTAAATTTGGGGAACCTAAAAGCATTTTTAATGCCAGTCTTAGAAAGTTCCATTTGCAACTTTCAGACACCAAATTCTCTTTTATTTTTCCCACTCTAAATACCTAAAACCTTTCCATTTCAGTTACCAGTTGGCAAGTTCACTCTCTGAACATTCACTGTACTGATTGTCTGGTTCTGGCTGGTTGGTTGGTGGCTGTATTTGTTTGTATCAACGTGGTGGTGTTGCCCCTCCACGCAAGTAACACTAATTACCTGGAACTAAATATGGCGCCGGATTTGGTGGCGGCAGCCAATACGTTGCCGTTATCGCCGGATACAACTGATGGCCATTTGTGGTCATGTTTGTGGACATCGTTGGCTGCTGTTGGTTTGGGTGCTGCTGCTGCTGCTGGCCATGGTTATAGGGATGATGCTGATGGGGATGGTGGTGCTGCTGATGGTGGGTCTGGGACTGGTGATGCGGTGGCGAGGGCGAATGCTGTGGCGATGTGCCCGTGGAGTTGCTCAGTTTGTTGTAGCCCATAATAATGTTGTTGTTGTTGATGCTATTGCTGCTAGAACTATTCGAACTGGAACTATTGCTGGGCGGCGAAGGCGATGCAGCTGGATTTGTTTTAGCCGATAGAGTGCGCTGCTGTTGCTCTCCCCATTTCCATTTCCGTTTCCGTTGATATTGTGCGATGCAATGAGGCTGCTCCCGCTGTTGCTGTTGTTGCTGCTGCTGTTGTTGTTGTTGGTTGTATTTGGATTGTTGTTGTTGTTTAAGGTATTACTGCATTCCATGATATTTGGATTTTTCATTTTATTTATTAGCCAACTAGATGGCGCCACGCAGGTAAAAAATTTCAAAAATGGAAAACACTTTTCTTTTTTTTTGCTTGTTTTTTGTTGTTGTTTTTGTTATTTTAATGTGCCTCCTGGGCTATATTAAAAACTGCAATAAACCAATATTTTTATTTACGTTTATTTTAGTTTGGGTTGCGGGGGATGTCGGGCCGTGCCCCATTAAAATGCCACAATTATTCACTTGTGTATAATTTGAATTTTATTTGCAATATACACACACAAACACGTACACACCTACACATATACACACACAAAAGCCAATTGATATTTCTTCCTCTTATTTTTTATATTTTTTAAAAAATTTTTTAAATATATTTTTTTTTTCTCTGCCGATTTGCACAACCTTTTTTATGGTCTTGCCATTTTTGTATAACTAATTAATTTGGCATATTGTCATACCATTGAATGCTGAGCTGCAGTTTGCCATTTTGTAATAACGAAATATGTATTTTTTATTATTATTATTAGCATTTTTATTGGGTTTTATTTACTTTCAATTTGTTGCACATTCCCCTGCCATGCACCATTATCCATTATACAGTGAGTACCTGGCGCTAATGGGCCAGACATGACCCCCGTTTTGTATCGCTTAAACATACAGATAGCTATGCGATACGATGCGATATTTGCTTTAACTATTACGATTATTATTATGGCGATCACATAGCGCAGTTATTTGATTTTCAATTTAACGCACAGTTAAGGAGGCTCACAAATGTTTAAAAAAAAAGAGGACAACAAAAGGGGAAATAAACAATCATTTTTTAAGCCAAAACGAGCTTTGGCTTTCGCTTCAACAATTTTTATTGTGCATTCATATATAGATTTTCAAATGATTATTTTGCAGTCGAAGATTTTTAAATGATTATTTGCAGGCCAAAAAAAAGAAGGAGAGGTATGAAAATAATGCAATTAAGGAGCATTTTTTAAGTGCCAAAAAGTATCAGACTCTCTCTGAGCTACGCCTATATATTTAGCTCTCTCTTTGCCTCTATATAGTATAGTACATATGTACGTATATAACACCTGCATAAAGCCTCTAATCAGCTTGAAAATAAAATGCTTTCAAGCAAACAAAAGTCTGTATTTACACAAGTCTCAAAAAAGTAAAAAAAAAACGAAAAAAACCGAGTAAATAGTAACCCAAGACATACGAGTGTGGTGTGGGTATCCCAACTTGGAAAAAACTTAACAATCCAGCAACTGTTCGAACAGCTAAATATATAAACAATACAACAATAAACAATTTGTGAATTTTGCTACAGCAAAAGAAACAACAATGGAGACTGACTATTGAAGTTGGGTTTTTTATTTTCATGTGAAATTCTTGAGACAGACCTTTGGCGAAGTGAAACGAGAGAGATCGGTTGCTAAAGGTGGGGTAGGGTTTGGGTTGGGTACCTTAAATTATGAAATAAAAGGCGTCCATTATGGGGTTTAAAAGGGGCCAAAAGTGCACTTCCTGTTGGTTCCTTAGAACCCCCAAAAACACTTAAAATTCAGTAAAATATTTCATTCATTTTCCCAGAAACCATTTTCCATTTCCTCTCTTGAGTTACAATTGATTTTGTGTTCGTTTGCAAGTGTCTCTCTGTCTAGTCAAGTCTTTAAAATTCGAATATTTTTAAATGGTATTTTTCTATTTTGTAGATCTCTCTTTTTACTTTGCCTTCTTTCCCCTCTTTACTTTGCCTTCTTGCCCCTCTTTACTTTGCCTTCTTTTCCCCCCTTAAAAATCCACCTGCCTGGGCTGTGGCTGTCTATTTTCAATTTCTATTTGACCCAACTAAAATTTGACGCTTGCCTATCTATTGACAGACTGCCTAAAGATGAAGCTAAAGCTGATGATGAGGTTGATATGTTGATAATGATGATGATGATGAGGTTCTGATGATGATTATGATGCTGATGCTGTGTTGCTGATGATGCCCGTTGTCGAAGCTGATGGTTTCTTGTTTGTACATGGCCAACATATAGACATAAATATGCGTAAATAGACAAAGTTTCCATCGTCTCTGTCTGTCTATCTGTCTGTCTATAGTATATATCGGGGCACACTGGCAGATCTCTCTCTCTCTCTGGAATTGGTAACTCAGAAAACGCAAAAGAAAGAAAGTGCAAATATTGACAAGAGTTTTTCCCAACTGCTCTTGCCAGCCAGCTGGGCTCAAAAAGTGGAACAGTTTTTTTGTACTAAAACCAATTGATATGTTAAAGTATAAATATAATTCGTTATAGTAGTTATATAGTTATATATACATATATGTTTACTCGTATATAAACTTTTTGTTGTGACTGTGTTAAATGTGCTGGTTTGGTGCTTTGTGTGACATTTCTCGTAATCATTTTGGTAACGCTTCGCTGGCCTCCAGACGCATACAAAATGTGTGCTGTAACCCATTTTTTTTTTTTTTTTTTTCTAAATGCTTATTAGACGACAGTTGCTGATGTTTTTCTGAATTTTCCCAAATTTTCCACCTTATTTTTAAGCCCATTTTTTCTATACATTATGTGGGTACGTCAGGCAGAAATTAACTCGGGAAAACTTGCACACACAATTATCACATTGAGCGCTTCAATTTTTACACTTTTACACTCTGAACTTTGCTACACCTCATATAGGTAGTATGGAACAACTCATGTAATGATATTTTAGTTGAGTTGTTGCTTGGCTTGCTTTTATTTTTTTGTTTTAAATGAAATTATTCAGAGCGTAAAGTTACGCTTTTTTCCATTATAAGCGGCGGGGGGCCATTTGAAGCATGATAAATATCTGAAGTGCAGGCGGTTTCTATGCGGTTTTCAAGAATATCGAAAGTGTAGTGAAGACAATTGCGTAAATAGAAGAATTAAGCTGTGGGGAGAGCTGTACAAAGAGCTGCAGGGAGAGCTGCAGGAAGAGCTGCAGAGTTAGCTGTAAGGAGAGCTGTTAATAGAGCTGTGGGTGGAGCTCTACAGAGAGCTGTAGGAAGAAGCTGTAGTTAGAGCTGTAAGGACTGCTGTTAACAGAGCTGTAGGTAGAGCTGTCGGTAGAGCAGTAGGCAGAGCTGTAGGCAGAGCTGTAGGCAGAGCTGTTAATAGAGCTGTAGGCAGAGCTGTAGAAAGGAGCTGTAGGCAGAGCTGTAGGCAGAGCTGTAGGCAGAGCAGTAGGCAGATCTGTAGGAAGAGCTGTAGGCAGAGCTGTCAGTAGAGCAGTAGGCAGAGCTGTAGGCAGAGCTGTAGGCAGAGCTTTAGGCAGAGTTGTAGGCAGAGCTGCAGGGAGTGCTGTTAATAGAGCTGTAGGCAGAGCTGTAGTTAGCGCTGCAGGGAGAGCTGTACAGAGTACTGTAGAAAGGAGCTGTACGGAGAGCTGTAGGTAGAGCTGTTGTGAGATCACTAGTTAGAGCTATGCCAGAGCTGTAGATTTCTTCAAACTTTTACTAAAGTATTTACTTAGACACATTTTCCAATAATTTACTCAACCAACTAAAATATATGACAGCACGATCATTGCTTCTGTTTCTACTTCTCCCTTACAGCACAAAATATATTTAGCTTTTTCCCCGAAACCTCAAACCCCAAAAGCCATACCCAAAATCATTTTTTGTGTTTTATGCGACTTTGACGAGCTGTTGACATATTGTATTTAATACGCGGGGCCTGCACTCAAAGTAGGTTTTTACCTACTCACAAAATACATCAAGAAAATGCCACCCGAACCAAAATTTGACATGTGACAAATTTCGTTTGTTGACTTCTTCCCTCCCACTTTGAGTGATTATTTTTCTTCTCTCTTTTTTTTTGGTTAAAATTCTGCCCTCAAAGTGATTCATTTTCATTTTTGAAAAGCCATTACGTGAATAGAAAAAATATTTTGCTATGGACTGTGTCCGGGGTCTGGGGTTTCTTTCTCTATTTGCATTCCAAATAACACTTGTTACTCTCGGCTCTGGGCTCTGGGGGATATATTTTCATTTGTTGATATTTGCGCAAATGTTGTAGGGGGGGTATATCCCTCGCATTTTGTTTAGGTGTTGTATATGAATTATTGACTTTAGGGCGCAGTTGGATCTCAAAGTTGACCTTGAAGGTGTGAGAGAGAGAGAAACAGAGAGAGCGAGCTCATCTGTAACCTTCATTTGGTGGCTATTTATGGACAGACACACCCAGCTACACAGCTCCAACAGACACCCAGCTACCCACCTCTTAGCTCCCCTGCTACCCAGCTCCAAGTCTACACGAGTCACTCATCCGTAACGTAACGCGAATTGGATCGGAAATCGGTCGGCCTTTTGTCTGTTACGTTACACGAGTACTCATATATTATTATTTTGCTCTATAAATTTTTATTCTATGCCTCTCCCCAAACCTCCCCTGTGTCACTCCCTAACCACCCCTGTGCCTCTCCCTTAGCTGCTCTTTTAAGCAACAAAGCTAATCAGCTGATTTCGAGGTATTTCAGGTTAAATTGCACTCGACACGATTGTGTTTTTCGGTTTGGGAATGTGGGTAGAGGGAAGTTCATTGTTTTCACAGGTAAATAGAGCTGCTCAATAGAACACGATATAAGTACGATGTGTGAAGCACAGTGGAGGCTGGATTAAAGAAGATACGAACATATTTTTGAAGGTAAAGGTTTATGTTATTGTGTGAAAGATCAATGTCTGATGGCTGTGATTATAGCTAGAGCTATAGGTATAGTTCCAATGAAGTAGCAGTGAAATCTGTTCATTCTTTTCTTTAACTAATTTTTGTACTAATTTTCCTGCAACTGTTGCTATTTATTTTCTACTTTGGCACGCTCTTTAAATGCTTTCCATTATTATTTATTTTATTTAATTGTATTTAATGTTATTTTTTTATTATTATTTAAACGTTTAAATTTCTGTTAATATTATTTCAATATATTCTCATTTATGGCATAATTATTTAGTGCTCATTTGTGGTATATTTATGTATTGCCTTTTGCTTGTTTAATTTTCTTTTTTTTCTGCTATTAGTTCATTCTTTTCTTTAACTATTTTTGGGAATAATTTTTCCTGCAACAGTCCTTATATATTCTCCACTATGGCACGCTTTATTAAAAGCTTTCCATTATTATTTATTTTATTTTTTTTTATTTTTTATTTTTTTAAAAGTTATTTTTTTAAATTTTTTTAATTCTTTTCCATAATTCTCATTTATGGCATAATAATTCAGTGCTCATTCTTGGATAAATAAATATTTTTATATAAGTATTTTTTTTGATAATTTCCTTTTATCCAGTACCCACTGTAGTTTCCGTTGTCCTAACCAAAGTTCTTATCGCCTCTACTTAAAGGTATGCAAATGTTATGTGCATTTTAAAATTCTGATTTACACACTCAAAAATGCGCCAAACAATACTACACATCGCTGCTACGTACTACACGTCACCGCTACGTACTACACTTCACTGCTACCTTTACCGAATCGCACCGAATCGCGGTGCAATCGCTGAGTATCTGACAGATACCTGGCACGAATCGCGGCACGTCTTGAACTTTAACTTCAACTTGGACGAACACACGCGTGCGCGACAAATGCCCAACCAAGTATCTGGCCCCCCAATCAAATGTCTCACACAAATCGGTTTACAGATTACAGCTACGATCGGCGCGCACGTCGCTCGATTTGAGAGTGTATCTGTTAGATACAATTTTGTTGGCTAGTTTTTCGCCGTGCCGAAAAACGCGACTGATGTCTGGCCGATTGAGTGACAAACTGCTGGCTGCCTCGTTCGCTTATTTTTCGCGCTGCTTCGCTCTGCGGTTTTATTTTACTTTATTTTATTTTGTATTTTATTTTTTATCTTTTTATTTTATTTTCTGTCGCTGCTTTTTTGTCGCTATTGCTTCCTTCTCTGTTTTGGGTTTTGGTTCTGCCGCATGTGCTTGTTGTAGTTCTGTTGTTGTAGTTGTTGTTGTTGTTGTAGGTGTTGTTGTATCTGCTATAGCCTGGTATGTACTTTAGCCATTGTGTACTCAGTCCACGATGAGCTGCCAGCCAGCCGCCTGGCCGCATGGCGACATCAACGAGGAGGGTGGAGGGGAGGAGCGGAGCAGTTCGAACTCAACAACAACAATTCAACAACAAATTATCATTATTATTATTATTATTGCTGCTGCTGCTGCTGCGCTGTGTCAAAACTGGCAAACTGGCAACAAACCAAATGGCCTGGCAATAGTGCTGGCAAAATGATGAGGATTGAATGATTGAATGATTGGTTCAATTGCAATACGAAATGGAGCTGGGATGGAGGGTGTGTCTGGAAGCTGCAACTACTAGGCTGAGATAGAGCTGCTAAGGGGGCCCAAAGAAAGCTGATAGATGGTAGATATAAGAAGAGATTATAAGCAGCAGCTATATATATTATTAGAGCTGAAAAAGGAAGTCTTTAGCTGCAGTTTCTATACTCATATGAACCCTTTTTTTGGTCACCTTTTAAGCTTAAAGGCAAATCATATTTATATATCCATTGCAGAGCTACATAGTTGAAGGAGTCTGTCTGGAAGCTGCAGCTAGGGAACTGCTAATGGGTCAGAATGAGTACTGATAGTTGGTAGTTCCTATAACAGATCATAAGCAGCAGATATGTATTTTTTTAGGGAGTCTATTTATAACATTTATGATCCCTTTATATGCTGCAACAATCGGATACCTTTTAGCTTGGAAGCTTGGAACTTTTTAGCTTCATATTCCTGCATCCCAAAATGCATCTCTCAGCTACACAAATCTTCAGCTTGTCTTAGCCTCTTATTTCTCTTAGTTGTCATATTTTTTCGAGCCAACTCAGAACCTTTACCTGTCCAAAGGGGGAGAAGCCTTTACTTTTGTATCTCCTCGACTTTTGGGCGCTGGGCTTTTAGGAACTGGGCTCCGGGCTCTGATCTCTGGGCTTTGAGCTCTGGGTTCTGTGCTCTGGTCTCTGCTCTCTGGATCTTATGTTTATTTTAGTTTCGAATTTCAGCAGTCGGAAGCGGCGACGGACAGTCGTCGCGACAACAGTTGTTTAATTTATCAGTTAACAGCATTGAGCTAAAAAGCTTCAGCTGCGGCTTCAACTGCGGCTTCAGCTGATTCAGCTGAATCATAATTCAGCAGAAAATTCAACAAAAATTATCAGCTGACCCTTTTGGCGGGGGGAGTATCTTTAAAGGGGAGTATCTTTAGTGGAGACCCAGTCCCTGCCCCTGCAGCACTGCATATGCGTATGTATTGGGGAAAATGTATTCCCAGTTGTAGGCTTGTTGGAAAATTTAATTAAAATTAAAACACAAAATCGAAGCAGACCATATGCCGCAACAAGTGATAGCAGGGGGGTGGGGGAGGAGGCAGTAGATGGGGCTGGGGCTGGAACAAGAGCAGTGGCAGGGGCTGGAGCGGGGGCATTTGCAGGGTCTGGGCTGAGACTATGGCAGGGGCAGTGGCGTGAGCTGGGACTGAGGCAGGGGAAGTGGCAGTGGCTGGGTATTGGAGGGAACAGGGACTCTGGTGGGGGCAATGGCAGGGGTATGGGTGTGAGGGAGCCATGCATAATAAAACAATACGCCCCCTAATTACAGAGAACCGAAACAGAAACAGATACAGCTACAGAGCTACAGATACAGATGCGGCTACAGAGCTACAGATACAGATACTGCCACAGCTACAGCTACAACAACAACAACAACAATGAAAGGGAAGGAAAAACACTTGAAAGGAACAGAGAGACAGGCAGACGCACAGAGGCCATTTTCGATAATTGAAAATAATAATTAAAATTCTCTGATTGAATCGCACTTGAGGCGGGGGGGGATAGGGAGGGGCATAGGGGGGATTGGGGCTCTAGACTGACGTCCACAATTGGAGTGAAAGAAGGCCATAAAAAGCAGCAACAGCAGCAGAAGCAGCAACAACTGGATGGTTGGGGAGGGGATGGGGGCATACATAATACAATTTTGTATCTTTTAGTATGCAAAACTTGTCGCCTGGTCGTTCCAGTCGTTCTGCTGCTGCTCTCTCTCTGTCTCTGTGCATTCTACACTCTCTGCACTCTTTACTCTCACTCCCCTCTCTACACTCTTCCCTCCCCTCTCTTCTTTTGCTCCATTCGTTCTTCGTTCTTTGCTCTTCCCTCTTTGCTTTGCTTCATTCTCTTTCCTCTTTTCTTTTGGGTCATAGAGCCCGTTAGCCGTATTTGTCCATCAGAAGTCATCATTGGAATTGGTTGTCATTCACTTTGCGCCTTTTTCCATAGAATTTATAACCCCTTTACTCCACCTCTCCGTACCCATAGCCGTGCGTGATTTCTTCAATTAATTGTTGTCTCCGACTCTCGAGAACTGCAGAGAACTTCTGAGACTGAGGCACAATGTTGCACAATGTTCTCGACCGTCCAGCAGTAGTAGTTTTCCCATCCATTGTATACCCCTAATTGGAGGACCCATGAAGAACCTGTTGGACTGTCTCTATCTCTCTCTCTCTTGCTGTCCATTGTGCATGCAACAAAGTCAAGGAAAATGTTGTGCATAATTCTAGCTGAAACAATGACAATTGTCTAGGCAACAACTTTGCCACAAGACACAGTCTGTTCGGGGAGTGCTTGAGTAATATGAATGGATTGCCCAAGAAAAAAAAAAATATGGAAAATTGTGTGTTGACAGTTTTGGCCCTTCAAATATGAGACACAGAGAGACAGACAATAATAGAGAGAACAAAGCAAGAATTTGTGAAAAATTAACTTAATGGATGAATTGATTGTGCAATGCATAAAAGAAGTGCTAGGAAAGAGAATGAGAGCTGGGGAGCTGGGAGCTAGAGTTAAAGCAAGAAGAGTCTAGTCAGTCAGAGGTGTAACTCTTAGTGGTGGTAGTTAAAAACTTCTAAGGTACGATTTACTCCCCCAAAAATGCTTTTGTTATTAGCTCAAATATGCATACACATTAGTAAAAATATTTTTCGTACTTTGAAACTATCTTTAAGGTATGCGAAATACTTTTAAATTGAAGTACAAAGTCTGATAACGCAGTCTAAAGAGTCTCAACTTTTGAAAATATTTTAAAAATACCAAAAAAATTCTTAAAATTCCAAACTTTATGCCAAAATTAAGCTTGAACTTTAGTAATAATTAAAACAGTCCAAATGCTGCATATAAAAAAAATGTATCTTTAACATTTATCAACTACAGCTTAAGCGTCAGTCTCAGCTTCCAATTAAAAGCATCTTCGGCCAGCACTTTGCCAGAGAGTTTAGACGCTAATAAAAATTTCTATAAATAGTTCAAGTCGCTGGCCATAAAACCATTAACTGGTTTTTTGCTTAGCGCGTAAGTAGTAGCTACCAAATTAGATACACTTAGAAGTAGCTACCAGGTTGTAGTTGCCAACTAATGAGATCAATCGAACTGGAAGTGAAGTGTCTGGAAGATCTAACGAAGAGCAAGTGCAAGTGGAGAGATTTTACCAAAGAAAACTGCAAGTGGAGAGAGATCTACCGATGAACAACTCCAAGTGGAGAGAGATCTATCAAAGACCCACTCATAGTGGAGAGATCTATCAAAGACCAACTCCTAGAAGAGAGATCTACCGAAGATCAACTCCCAGTGGAGAGAGATCTAGCAGAGACCAACTCCTGGGGAGAAATCTGCCAATGACTAAGTCCAAGTGGACAGGTCTACCCAGACCGACTCTAAGTGGAGGGAGACTTCCCCCCCTGCTATGTGGATCTATTTCTCCCCGGAAAGTTGTCTAATTGTTCATCTTTTTTCCCCCTGGAAAATTGTCCCATTTGTGCACCTCTTTTCCCTCGGAAAATTGTCCTATTTGTGCCTCTGCTTCCCCCTGGAAAATTCTCCGATTGTGCCTCTTTTTCCCATTGGAAAATTGTCCTATTTGTGCCTCTTTCTCCCGCTATAAACTTCTCCTATTTGTGCACCTCTTTTACCCCTGGAAACTTTTCCTTTTTAGATGTGGTGTATTTTTCTTCATGCCATTTTGCCAATGTTGGCTCACAAATCTAGCAATTATTTCACATATTTCAATTACCGTTCGTCAAGCGTAAGAAATTTGTGTGTGCTGTGTGGTGCCACACATGACAAACCGCAGCTGCAACAGCCGCTGCAATCGTGGCCGCTGCAACATTAGGCCACGAAGCATGCCGGATGATTGCAAACACAGAATGCAACGCACTTTCAACACGCAACCAAACGAATTTCTCCAATTTCAGTTGATGGAATTCTTCGCATATTTCTCGGAATCGAAGTTGATCGCGGCACGCAATCTACCCCCGGTTAGAATCGCAGATACAGATGCGAATGAAGGGGCGAAGCTACAAATACGAATGGAGGGAGAGCTACAGAGATGCTGACTTCGAGATTGCCAAAAGCAAAACAAAATGCAAACAAAAACACTAAACAGCTGACTGGATGGGGAATTATATAAACAGAAATTAAATTAACTTTTGCTCTCTGTATGTGTGTGTTTGTGCAAAAAAAAAAGGTAATTATAATGGAAATGAAACTGAAAACTGGTTAAGGCCGACCAACGAGGCGATGCACGGCACGAGATGGCTGAGTAACTGAGAAACTTAGAGACGGAGAAGCCGAGACACTGAAAGACTGAGAGTCTGAGAAGCCGAGAAACTGAGTCACAGAGAAAAAGAGTTACCCAGAGAAGCCGGCAGAGAGAGAGAGAGGTGAGAGTGACTCAACTGCAGTTCTGAGATTTTAATTGACTTTTGTTTTTTTTTTTCTGGCTTTTTGTTTTTGTTCCTCTTTGCAATTTATTTATTGAGAAATGCTATTGTTTTTGGATTTATTTTTTGTTTTGTTTTTTGTTTTGCATATTGTTTTCGGATGTTCCTTTTCATTAATTTCTTATTTTTTGTTGTTGTTGGCTTTCTTGTTATTGTCATATTTGCCTGTGTTTACTTTTTGGCAATTGCCAAAAATCGAATGACAAAAAAAACCGAACGAACAAAATACTGGGCCCAAATCGAATGAGTTGTTGCTGGCTGCCCGATGCTGCTGCCTTTTGGCATAGCAAATTAATGTTTTATGGCATTTATTTTGGGCCTCATCGAAATCGGTTTATACATACTACATACTACATATATGTACATATGTATTTATGTTAGCCATGCAGTCAGTGCCAGATATTTTTGGTGTATCTTTTTGCGGTAGATTTAGCAAAAGTCATTAACTCAATGTTTGGCGGGCGGGAAATCTTTTTTAAATATTTTGAAAATTTAGTTAATTTGCTTGAAGTATTTTTGCATAGGCAAGAATGTGAAAAATTTCTCAATATTTTATAGGATTTTAAAGATTTTTAAATAGCTGAATAATATCTAAATATTAAGAAACATTTACCATTTAAGTTTGTATAATTTTAAAGTGTTTTTTGTCATAGTTTTCTACCAAAAAAAAACACACAAAATGTTTCGTAGGATTTTTACGATTTTTAAGAGCTCAAAAAAAATATTTAGAACTTTTAGCATTTAAGTTTAAATCATTTTTAATCATTTGAATCATTCGTAGAATTTTTGAGATATTTAACAGCTCAAATATATCTAGATAATTATCGAGAACATTTAGCATTTAAGTTGGAATCATTTTTAAGAGTTTTTGTTATAATTTTATACCAAATATATTCGTAGAATTTTTAAAATTTTTAAGAATTAAAAAGATCCCCAACTAGAACATTTAGCACTTAAGTTTGAATCATTAAAAAGAGTTTTTGTCATCATTTTCTACTAAAACAAAACACACAAAATCTATGTAAAATGTTAAAGATTTTTAAAAGCTTAAAAAAAACCCAACTAGAAAATTTATCACTTAATTTTGTATAATTTTTTTAAAGTATTTGTCGTCATTTTCTACCAAAACAAAACACACAAAATGCATTTCAACTCTTTTTTTAATCAATTACCACAGACAGACACAGTTGGCAATTTGGCAGTTAATTCACTCAATTACAAAATCAGCAATTATTAAGCACCATCCGTCCACTTCGAAGTTTATATAAAACAAACAACAAAAGTCGATCAATCTATTGTTAAGTTAAATGCACACACAAAGAGGGGGGCAATCAATTGGCTTTTGCAATAGTTTATCAATATATATCAGTATATACTCTGTGTATCTGTGTGGTGTGGGCACTGGGCAAACAGTTTTCAATTAAAAGGCAGCGACCGGGCACTCGCGTAGATTTAATTTCAAGAATTTCATTTATCGACAAAGTTGACCAACCACAACGTGCGCGCGCTGAAGATACAAAATATACGAGGGCTGAGATACTCAGAGATACACTTCGATCGATCGTGCCGCGAATGGCAGAACTGACTGACGACAACTGGCGACAACTACACACAGTACGTACTACGTACGATACATATCTATTGGATACTTGTGCTGCTCCGACTATGACTATTTGCCAGGCAAACCGAACGGAATGAACGAACGGAACGAACGAACGTACGAACAGTGCGGACGAGCAAAGCAGATGATGGGAACGGAACGGGAACGAGAAGGCACCACCAACGATCGACGATCAACCGGCTGACTGAGTGGAGACTGAAAAGCACCGCAACTTAGATCGCACACCGCACCAGCCCTCCCCCCCCCCTTCGATCAATTGCGCTGCACTTTGAGTTTTGTTTCGTTTTGCTGCTGGCAATGCTCTCCTCCAGCGTTTACCGGCTGGCGCGCGCGCAAACGCTCTCTCTAGCTGCGACGCGCACACACGCTCTCTCTAGCTGTAACGCGCGCCAACGCTCTCTCTAAGTGTGACGCGCGCCAACGCTCTCTCAAGCTATTAAGCGCTGCGCTCTCTCTAGCTATTACGCGCTACGATCTCTGCCGCTGCACTCTCTGCCGCTGCCGCTGCTCGCTCTTTCTGCCGCTGCTCGTAGTCTTGCGCTCTCTGTGCAAACAGCTGTTTTAGACACTTGTGGCTTGCCGCTGGCCTGGCCTGGCCTGGGTGTACGAACGAAAGGCAATTAGCCACGCTCGTTGCTCGTTTTGCCCGCCTCTTGACGTTTTGTTTACTTATGGTTTGGGTTCATCATCAGTTGACAGAATATGCTTTTGCACTCTCGCTCTCTCTTCTGCTCACTCTCTCTCTCTGTCTCTGCATTTGTATCACTCAACCTCTGGCTCTCTCTCTCTGTCTCTCTGTGTCTGTCTGCCGGGTTGACTCAGCGTTTTTTGCTTGATATCGGAGCGGATACGGAATATGATTGGCATAGAGTTTTCCCCATAGGTTGCCATGTGGAGGTTTGTTGATTGAATTTTGATATGTCTGGACGGGGGGCTTATAAACAGAACACTAGATGAGGCACTTTTTGTTGTTGTTGTGTTCTTTATGTATGGAAGATGCGCGGAAATGTGGTATGCTTCTATAAGTAATGTAATTGGATCTTAAAGGGAGTAATACAATAAGACTCCTACTTACTTAGAGATTACTTTGAGATTCTAATTTTAGAAGGAGTAACACAAATACTACTTTGAACTAATTTTTACTTTGAGATGCTTCTGGACATCTGCTGTATATATCCATTTAAAGTTTCAGTATTAGTTTTGCTAGTAAAATAAATTCTAGAATTTTTTATACAAATTTTATAGATTTTATAATACCCATAATACCCATAATATATTTTCTGATTAATAATTTCGAACCTTAAAAACTTATCCCATGAAGATAAATTATTTTCTAATAGCCAAATGATTTTCACATTTATTTCAGCGTACTGTTAATTTAATTGTATTAATTTATAAATAGTTTTTAAATATTTTACAACACAATTAAATCGCACTGCTTCTGGTTTTCTTATTAATTGCACCCTTTTTTATTTAATTATATGTATATTTCCTTAATTATATGTATATTATTTGTGTCATTTAAATTTATCTCATTAATTTAGCTCTCATTAAAATTCTTTAGAACACTTCATTTAAATTTCCTTATAATTTTGAATAAATTTTGCATATGTATTCTGTAATTTAAAAATAACATTGGCTAAAACATTTAATAGTATTTTTTGTCTAACAAACTTAATTGTTATTTGAATAAAGACATGTAATAATTACATTTATCTTTGAACATTTATGCTCCACATCGAACACTTATGCTCCAGAGTCTTTCAGCCCAGGCCAGAGACTCTTTTCCCCCTAACAACAGCTCTCTCTCCCTCCTCATAGGAGTGTAAAGTATAAAGCCCCAGCTCGGACTTTTAACAGCTCCGCCTCTCTTTTAATTTTGTTTTTCTAACACATTTTAATGGCAGCAGCAAAAGGCAAGTCAAAGTTGTGTTTGTACTCACTTGACAAGATCCAACGCCACGACCTAAAAGGTTTCGAGACGCGAGACAATTAACATCAAAGCTAGAAAAAAAAGCTGAGCCATCTGTAGCTGTGCATCTATTTTGTATCTATCTGTGTATCTTTCAGAGTGTATCTGGAAGCTAAACGAGCGATCACGTCCCGCGAAAATCAATTGGAATGGGGGGCCAGTCTCAGCCTCGATCTGAGGCAACTCGAACATAGAAAAGCGCTTTGTTTGCACACAGCCCGGAGACCCGCAGAACGTTTCATAATTGAATCGAAAAGTGTGCTAATGTGACGGACCAGCAGCAGCAGAAAAGTATCTGTGAGCTGCAAACTTAAATTGCAAACATGAAAATCCATTTTGCAGATCTTAAGATACCGCCAGAGGCTATGGCATTCCTAGGGGTTTCTACTCGCATACTTTTGTTTATATCAAAATTGATATGACGCTGTCAGCGCCTGACAATTTTGCAAATTAATAAACCCATTAATTTGATAGCCAACAGGCATAACAGGCATACAAATTTTCTAGCCAATATATACGCTATATTAAATGGCTCAAAAGATATACATATATATCTACTTGCATTTGCACGCAACTCATTAATTTGGGTGGCAAGTGAGACCAAGACAGTGCCATTGATGGGTAGAGGCAAAAAAAAGAGATGCCAAGTGGCAGAGATTTAGCTACAATCGAATCGCATTCGATTCCGAGCCAAGTCAGCAGCAGTCAGAGGAGCCAAAAGGGCATATTGCAAAAAGGCGGACAGAACAGGACAGGCCAAAACAAACGACAAAGACGACGACAAACGAGAAACGCCAGCCAGCTAGCTAAAAGTATTCAGAATTTCTGGCATTTTGTCAAGTGTCGCCAAAACATTTCGCACAACACGCAACAAGAGCCAGAAGCACAAGAGAGATAGCTAGAGACAGAGATAGAGAAAAAGAGAGATAGATAGAGAGATAGCTGCATGCTGTGGCAAGAGACTCACTCCTCTTGCACTTGTTGCGCTTTTTTGGTGAAATTTGTGTGGCATTTGAAAATGTTTGGCATTTGTTTTTCTTCTTTTTTTTTGGGCTGCCTTAAGGGAAACGGCTAAATCAACTTTGTTATGGAGCAGGATTAATATGGAAAGGGGGGAGATAATATTAGAGAAATTAAGTACAAAAATAGCTAAAAATGAACTAAAAGGGGAGCATATCCATGGCTGATTAGACTGACTCTTATATGAGACTTTTAATGTCATATCTAACACTTAAAAGAGCATTCAAATTTCTGAATTTTTCAGTGCCAACTTTTCTACACATCTTATTTACACTTTTTGATTGGGTTTGTTTCCTTTTTGATTGGTTTATTTCCTTCACTTTGGCTGCATGCTGCAATTAATTTTGTTGGCAATCAAAAAACTTAGAGTGAGATTTGTGACAATGCTGTGAGGAAACACTGTGCGGCCCATTGAATGTTGCACACTTTTGCTGACCATTCTACTAGTCAATTTATGCCACATTATTTGTTAATATTCTGAAGCCGAAAAACTGAACATCGAGTGGCAAGGGGACAAGAAGCGATCAGAGGAGAGGAAGAGGCAGAGAGTGCCATAAAGCAGAGAGTGCCACAGAGCAGAGAGAGGAAGAGACTGTCGTAGAGCCGAGAGGAGTGCCGTAGAGCAGAGAGACTACCGTAGAGCAGAGAATGCCGTAGAGCAGAGAGCAGAAACCGTAGAGGCAGAGGATTGCCGTAGACCAGAGAGCAGAGAAACCGTATAGTGTACCCCCATACAAAATGAGATTCTCGGTCGAATGGGCACCGGTTCGAATGCACGAGTGAGTGCCAATTTTTAGTTAATTTACCATAAAATTTCTGTGTGTTACGTATTTTTAATTTTGTGATTTATTTTCGTCATGCGTACACCACACCAGCACACACCACACACTTGACGCAATCGAACCACGAGTCAAAACCACAAAATGACAAAAAAAAGAACACCAAATTTTCGAATGGTTTTCGCATCAGTTTTTGAGTTGTGTCGTGCCTGCCTATGCGCTGTGGAGCCGCCCACTTGCAAGACAATTGAAACAGAAGGCAAGCAATTATGTGCAGAGCAGAAGCAAAAGAAAAGGAAACAGTGGAGAAAGGAATCAATGGAGAAAGGAATCAGTGGAGAAAGGAATCAGTGAAGGGTAAGAGAGAGCACAACAATCGATGGACAAGGCTAAGAGGACGACAACCATGGAGGGGCCGGACCATCCCAATCGAGGTGAATGCGTGCGATGCCCCCTAAACATTTCCGCTGCATTCAAGCAATGCTAAGACAATAACAAGAAAATGCCAAAAGAACTCACACACAGACACACAGACTGGCACAGGCACACAACACACACACAGGCACACACACAGAAACACCCACAGGCACATACAGGTAAACCCAGGCACATTCATACGAGTATGGCAAAAAGTGGAAACGGAAACGCCGTGCATAAGTGCTGTCCGGTAGCAGCGACAGACCCTGGACATTGTCCAGGCACCATAACGATTTTTCCGATTTGAATTCCATGTGGAAAAATGTGCGCACAAAAAGGGGGAGGAAGGAGGAAAAAGAGGCTAGCCGGTAAACGCTGGAAATGCTTCGACTACCTTGTCTCGGAATGGCTCTACGTTTTTTCTTGCTGTGTTCAAAGATCTCTTTGAACGGGGCAGGCACACGCATGTTGCAAGTGGTCGAGGAAAGACAAGAAAAAGACAACCAACTAGAGACAGGTGCAGGAATGTACTCCTTTCTATAGAATATACTTCTATACTGCTGCTAAATTTCTATATAAAAATTCTATATCCCCCCCATATTTCCATATAAAAATAGTTCCAGTGCATGATTGGGAGTCTTTTGTTTAAATATTTCTTAAATTTGACTTAGCTTAGCGGCAAATAAGAATGAAATTGGGAATCTATTGAATCTATCCATAGATTGGGAGTATGCATAGTTTCTTCAGACTCTTCCTCGTAAACATTCAGTCAATCTTTGTGTTGGTTATCCCTAATCCCTTTAGTTGCTCTTTTCCTGCCACATTTCCGCTCCGGCTATAACTTTTTTTGAGTTCCTTCTGCTACATTTCCGCTCTTTTTTTTGTGCTGCAAATACTTTTCCATACATCTTCAATGGGGGGTTTCCTACCGCCTTTTCTTTTCAGCACATATCCTAATCGATTTATTGGCTCCACACAATCCAACTTATGCAGGATGGTTCCCCCTCCCTTCCGGCACTTTGTGCCCCCTGTCAGTTTGAGCATTATTCATTTTCATTGCCGCATTTCCAGTGCCAATATTCTTTTTTTCTATCTGTATCTGTGAGTGTGTTTCTTTCTGTTTTGTGTAATCAAATACAGACACCAGGCCAACCAACCCATCCCGCATGCAAGTTTTGTGATTAAGCCCAAAAGGCTCACTCAGACTTAGTAGAAGAGTGGGAGAGTGGGAGAGAGACACAGACAGTTATAGCAGAGGAACAAGCAATCAGCCAGACATATGCAGGGACTGACTGACAGACAGACAGACAGATAGAAAGACTGAGAGACAGACAGATACTCTGACTGTAGTGGATATCAAATATGCCCCGAAACGATGTCTAAAGAGGGAAAACTTACCATTTCTGTTCTCACTGTCCGCCGGCTTCATCTGAATGGGATGATGCATCTGTCAAAGAGAAAACGAGAAGAAAGAGAGAGAGTGAGCAGTGGAAAGTGTAAGGGGTAGTCATAAAGAAAGAGAGAGAGAGAGGGATATATGCAATAAGTTAGAAAAGTATGAATGGATTTTCCATTGTACAAGTCGATATATGATAGAAAGGGGTTAAAGCTTTCAGGAAAGGAATTTCCCTTTGATTATTCAGTCAAAAAAAAATCCAGGGATATGGGAAAGGAATTCATTAGTTAGAGGGAGTATCAAAGGATAATTCAAATATGAAAGGGGGGAGTGAGTTTGGGGAAGGATTTTTGGCTTTAAGTTGGGTATCCATATGTCATAATTTGAATGGATTTTAATTTGTGTCTGCACTCTATTAAGAGAAATATAATTAAATATATCAAAAAAAAAATAAAAAAAATAAAAAATAATCAAAATAAAAAAAATCAAATTAATATAATAAAATAAATATTAAAAAAAATATAAAAATATAAATAAAATACAAATAAATAATTATAAAAAATATAAACAAAAATAAATATAATTAAAAACATAAAAAAAAAAATAATAATAAAAAAAAATTAAAAATATATATGAAAATAAAATGAATAATGAAATAAAAAAAATAAAAAATTATTTTAAAAATAACAATAATAAAATATTAAAAAATTAAAAAATATATTTATAAAATTAAATAATGAAATAAAAAATAAAAATTAATAATTAAAATAAAAAAACTATTAAAATTAATCATTAAAAAAAATTTAAATTAAAAAAATAATAAATAAAATAAAGGTAAAAAAAAAAAAAAAATTAAATAAATATATAAAAAAAAGAAAAAAATATATACAAAATATATAAATACTCGTATTTAAACAAAAAAATAAATAAATAATAAGATAAAAATTAAACAAATAAATAGACAACAAAAAATAAAATACTCAATAAAGCCAACAAATATATTCAATAAATGTAATTTATAGAATTAAAACAAAATGCAACACAAATAACAAAGAGTCAAATAATTGTAATTAAAATCCCTCGATTCGATTCTCAGTCCCTGCTTCAGTCCCTGTACCACCCACCACTCTGCATTCATTTGAGCCTTACTTCATTCGCTACTTATTGTAATTCCTGCACTGCCACCCCCCTACTTTACCCCTTTCCACAACCAAAAGGAATTCTCAACTGCAACAAAAGCTTTGCTTTCATTAGTTGTTCATGTACTTTATATAGTACAAAGTGTTTAAGTATTTTTAGATTTCATTACGTTCGAATTTTTGCAACGAGAGTGCAACAAGTACGAAAGGAATGCGGAGAGAAAAAGACAGCTAATGGCATCAAACACACAGAGAAAGAGAGAAACACAATGAGAAGGAGAAAGAGAACACCCAATGAGAGGCAGCAAGAGAAAGAGACAAAGAGAGAGAAGTGTGAGAGGGAGTGGGAGGCCAAATGGGAAGCCCATTTCATTAACGTGGCCCATTAGCACTTGAAAAATGCAATTGAAATGCGAATTGCGAATGCTTTTAACAAACATTTTTTTTTTCATTTATTTTACATTCACATTGAGCCAACTGATGATAAGGTTCGATGGGATCTCTGCACTCCCTCCTCCTCCTGCTGCTGGGTCCTTGCTGCCTGGCACTGGCACTGACACTGGCCATTACTTTGATTTCAATTAACTTTTCATTCAAACGTTTTTGCGAGCAGCAGGAAATGATAATAATAATACTTACAACGATATTAGAAAATGGGAAATTTCAATTGAAAAGAGTGAAAGAGTCAGAGATAGATAGAGAGAGAGAGAGAGTGAGAGAGAGAGAGTGAGAAAGAGTAGGTGTAGCCGGACACGGAACACGAACAAAGTGACTGAAATGACTGAATGCTGTTCAGCAAATTGAAATGAAATGCTTATGGGTTGAGGCCGGCCTCTCTCTGTCGCTTACAGCACCAGGAAGCAGCAAGGAAGCAACAGCAACAACAGCAACAGGACCAGCAGGAGGACTGGGGACTAGACCAGCAGCAGCAGCAGGGACTAGAGCAGAACCAGCAGCAGGACCCAGACTAGACCAGTACTGTGAAAAGGTTTTTTTGCACAAATTACGAGAAAATGTCACCGCCTCTGGTGCTTGTTCCTACACCCCCTTCTTATAGCCATCCCTAACTCATTCTAATAGCCTCTCCAACCCCTGCCTATAGCCTACCCAACCCCTTCTTATAGCCTCTCCAACTCCTTCCTATAGCCTCTCCATGCCTTCCTATGCCTCCCCCTCTCTAGTTTCGTACTCATTGTTGCGCCATTTTGCTGCTCTATTATTCAAAATTGACAACTGAATGAGTCAAATGGCCTCCGTTCCTCCCACTCTTCCCCAAAACCCATTGACCCCTCGCTACCCTTGCGCTTTTCTGTCCATTTCATTTAACTGTCTCTGGCTCTGTCTCTGAGAGTTGTGCCTCTGTAGCTGTGTGTGTCTCTGGCTATGTGTGTGTGTCTCTGTGTGTGTGCTCTCTGTGTATATGTGTAGCCTCTGCCTATGTGTGTGTGCCTCTGCTTATATGTATATGTGTGTGTTTGTTTGTCTAGCTAAATCCTGCTGTAGTTGCCCTTTTTCAATTTAATGACATTCGCAGCTACTACGAGTATAATGCGATTTGTAGTCGCTTTTTTTTTTTTCCGCTCTCTCTTAGCCGTAGAGCTCCTGTGATTGTCAATTAGCTGTCACAATATTTGGGGTTTAGGTTTTTTGGGGCCAAAATAGAAAATGGATTCACGACACTGCGATAAATGCCAGAAGGCCAATCAAATTGAATTCTCGAATTCAGAATCTCGAATTTAAAATTCCGCCGCCGCTTTCCATTTTCGACGCTTAATTTGTGGCCATTAATATTTCAGTTGCATACTTTCAGGCTGCGCCATAAAAATTTTCTCACTGCTGATTGTCTGTCTCTGTCTTGCTTGACTGGACGCTTGCTGCAGGTGTAGCTGTTCACACGTGGCCAAAAAAAAAGAGCTAAGAAGAAGAGGAAAAGGCCTGTTCACAGGCCACTTAGCAGGCGGAAAGAGAGAGATAGGTAGAAGGGGTGAGAGACTTTTGGAGAGGGTATGCTCTGAGTTCAGTTCAAAACAAAATATTTATTATAGCCGTTGACAAGGCCTGAGCCTGTGCCTCTCCACACTCTCTTTCTCTCTGTGTGTGTGTGTGTGTGTGAAAATGTCGACATTTTAACGTCTGTTTACCTATCGATTATTTCAGGTAAATTAAGTAGCTTCGAACTGACGAGGACATCGATGGATGTTCCCTTTGCTGTTGAGCGCCTGCCTGCCAAATGCATTAAAGGATCAGACATGCTCCCACACACACACCACACCACACACCCCCACAATCCTGCATAGCTGGACAGGCCAGGCACTTACTTATACAAACAAAGATTCACCTTACACACACAAACACACACACACCCATACCGATGTGAGTGGGTGGGGCTATAGCTGGGGGCATGTGGTCATTATTTTGACAATTACACACGTGGCGCCATTTGGGCCAGGGCTCCTACTGTTACTACCTTGGCTCACCTTGTACACCCTCTACCCCCCCCACCCACTGTCCCCCTGCTATAGTAAGTTGCCCTGTGTATTTGGGGGGGCTTTGTTTTAGTGCTGAACGGTACGTTCCTATATGGATTTTCCATTAACAATTTGAATATGTAAATGATGGAGCACACAGTTTGGATGGGCACAGTGGGTGGAAATTCGAGGCAAATATTTCTGAAGAGTTTTAATCGTATTTATGCGATATGTATATAAGATATATATACGATAGAAATACGATTTATATCGTTATATTTTTAAGCTACTTTTTATAGATTTATGGAATTATTTTTTGCTTAAATTTTGAATGTATTTGCAGGCCTTTCCTTTCCATTTTTATCTGTATAAAACACAATTTAGAAATCTTGGAAAACTGTTTTAAAATTATTTTCTAGTTTCATGCAAAAATTTGTCTTTACTTCGGAATGACAAGAAATAATTCCCGGAGTGTTTGTAATTTTTTTTTGATGTTTTTTTACATTTTATTAATATTTTTTGTAACAGTTTCTTTCTATTTTTGGGTTTTTTGGGTTAATTTTATTTCATTCTACAAACGCTCTATTTGTTTTATTGTTAGCTTATTCTTTCTGCATTCTTTTACTTTTTATTGTTTCTATAGTTTTAGAATTTTTGTAACTATTTTTAGTTTCTTTTATTAATTTTTTGTATATTTTTATTTATTTTATTTTTATTTTTTTTTATCATTAGAAAAAGCACACCTCTACACTGTATCCAAATATCACATATATATATATTTTCCATTAATTTCGCACCACTGTCCAGCGGCACATGAGCTCTGCGGGGTACCTTAGCTTCAGTTGCAGCTCCAGTTCCTGTCGTCTGTTACCCAAGCCGACCCTCTTACCCCACCCCCTCTTAGCCATCTTAGTGTGTGTTTGTGTTTGCCTTGTGTGCGTGGAACGCTTCATTTAATACGTTAACAATGAGATTGTCCTCAATAATTGAATCCACTAATTGACTGATGATTACATTTTGTGTTGGCCATATACCAATAGTAGTACCCCCTACCGAAGCCACACCCCTCCCCTATCGAAAACCCCATGCAGGGAAAGTATGTCATCGATCGATCGGTTCGAATCGTATCGAAAGCCAAATCGAAACCCAAATCGAAACGGAACGCAAGCGGTTGACTTTCTCAAGCTGTATTATTCAAAAAGGGGGCGAGCGCGAGCACAACACAAGTAAACAGTAAACATATAGTACTATATATGGTATATATATGTACTATATATAAGGGTATACATACGTACATATGTAGATGTGAGCAGCTACAAGAAACAGGCGCACATACATACATAGATACTATAGATAGTTATAGATTGATACACGCACACATATAGGTACTATATAGAGGAACATATGAAATAGTAAACGCACACATACATACATACATACATACATACACATACATACACATTCACAGAGAACAACAGGAAAAAACAACGGGCAAAAACTACGGCCAAAAAGCTACATAGAATGGAGACAGAGATAGGAGGGGAAAAGGGATAGCTATAGGGAGGATAGCTGTGGGTGGATGGATAACTATGGGTGGGTGGGATAGCTGTAGGTGGATGGGATAGCTATGGGAGGATGGATATCTATGGGGGGAATAGCTATGGATGGGATAGCTATGGGTGGTATAGATATCTGTGGGGGCACTGGTGATAGTGATAGTGATAATTACTTACCCCATCCAATGTCTTAATGTTATGCAACGCATCCTGGGCACGCAGGGCTGCCTTACGTGTATAGTAGGTGACAAAACAGCACCCTGTAAACGAAACGAAAAATCGAAAAAACAATCGAATACATATATCGAAATACAAATCAAACAAATCGAATAGACAGAATTTTACACACAAGAATAAAAACGTATGATACAAGAAACGAACGTTATAGTATATATATAGTTTATGTACTTGTACTTGATTATATATAAATTAAATATTATTTACTGGGGCGGGAAGGAACATTACAAAAATTATTATGAATTTTTATTTATTTTTTTTAAAGCCTTTGGCTGCTGCTTTCATGCTTTTGGGCTAAGTTTATATAGAGATAGAGATATAATTATAGATATATATAAATATAGGTTTATATAAATATGTGGCACAGATCGTGGCATGCATTTTACTGGACAGTCACGGGACGAGCGCTTCATGCAAGCCATGCGGTACGGAGCAGGGGCAAAGGGGCAAATGAGATATGGACGGAAATCATATGGTGTACAGGGAGGGACTATAAAGCTCACGACGTTATGTCTTAAGTTATAGCTTACGTTTAAGCTTAGGTTACAGCTAAGCGTTAAGCATTTTATACTTTTTTTGTAGCAAAATATTTATGATCTTTGCATGCACATTAGGTACAGTACTATAAAACAAACTACCTCTATAGGTAGTTCTGTCGCTATCGGATCATCGATCTACCCTTCGGTTGCACACTCCGCTCATCTCTTATTTTGTATATAAATTTCCATTCCATATCAAAGTACTTTCTTATCCAAGTATCACTATGGGACTCTCGAGTGGTCTTTCCCTTTAATGTCTTCATATAAACAGGTAAAATATCTTATTGATTGCAATACCTGCCACTAAGTGATCCCCCTAAATCCCCATCTGTCTATAATTTCTTATCGACATAAAGATAATAATAAATATAAATACAATATTTAATATCAATATTCTATTTACGACTATAACTGACAAGTTCACTGCACTGCATGGTTATGGTTTCTACCAGTTTTCTACAACATTCTATCTTCGTTTGCATCTTCTATATGTCTGTATATATCTATCTATCTATCCAACTTAGTATCAACTGTAAATGCTATAAACACTCCTATTACTCCTATCATCTTTATATAGTATATTATCTAACTGCTAGACATATCTCTAGTCTCATATGAGTCAATAATTTCCAACAAAATTTGTTCAATAATTGAGCTGTAATCTGAGCTGATAAGATCTTTGATTGCCATTGATATTTTCGATTAATCTTATCATCTATCTGCGTCTATAAAAGCTAACCCTTAATCTATATATTTACACCCTCTACTACGACATATTTTGTTTATTTTGTGTACTTAGAACACTGCTGTATTTCTTATTCAAATATCTTTACATATATTTTTTCTCATTCTTCATATCTACTTCCTTGTAATATTCACTCTATCCTTGTATTTAATATCCTTTTCTCCATTAGTTAGATTAAATTATAATCCTCCAAGCAAACAGTTCTTCATCATGTCCGGCTATCAAGGTGTTAGCCCTGCTCGAACACCTTACAACACACACACATGTCCCCTCCTACCGATCATCTGTGCCCTCTCCACCCTTCTAGGCCATAAATATGCATAATGGAATTTACCTTTTTCGCTTTTTTGGGCGAAAGTTTGCAAGCAAATGTGCATATTATTCTAATACAGCACCCAAAAAAAAATTAACACGGAGCAGCACAATAAACACACATACCAACACATATGCTCATATCCTGCATCCTGTTTGGGGGTGTGTGTGTGTGTGTGTCCGTGTGTGTGTTTGCAAGTTTTTCCTGCTTATACACGCACAATTATGGCCAATTACCACGGCTGAAACTTTGCCCCGAAAACCAGCCCAGCCAAAGGAGGGAATAACAGCCATAGGAGAGAGGGAGTAACAGCTATGGGAGGGGTCACCCAGGGCAGGCCATAGAAGGAAGGCAGCTCCAGGTCCAGGCCATAGATGGAGGGCAGCTCCAGGGCAGGCCATAGAAGGGAGGCAGCCCCAGGGCAGGCCCTACGGGGAGGGCAGCTCCAGGGCAGTCCACAGGAGGATGGGAGCCCCATGGCAGGCCATAGAAGGAGGGCAGACCATAGGGAGGGCGGCATACCTGATGCCCAAGAGCAAGTTTTAATGTTGATGGGCTGGCTCTCACTTTCGCCATCAGCATAATCATATTACTTGATGTTTATAAGCCCAGACAGGTAACCCACTCCATGGTAACCCACTCCCTGCTGGTAGATCCCCAAAAATATTGATGAACATTGTAAAATTTGAATACCCCACCCACCCCAAAAATAATCCACACATTTATATGCTACAGGGATACACACCACTTTCTCGACTCACCTCTGCTTATCGATGTGACCTTATCCCGCAGCACATTCAATGTGTGCACGGGTCCAAACTGCTCAAACATTTGCCGTAGCCTGGTCTCATCCCAGGTTTTGGGTATTTGGCCGACAAACATTTTAATATTATCAGCGTCGGGCTGATCCTTAAGCATTTCCGAACTGTTTGTGTCCATGGCATCATCCAGATCGGGCTTAAGGTCATCCTCCATGGGACTTGATATGCTGTAAAGGAAAAGGGAGTAGGTTGAGAATTAAGTGGAATTAATTGGAATTAATTAGAATTAATTGGAATTAATTTAAAGAAATTAGAGTGGAGATATTTTGCATTTTGTTCTGTTAACTTTTGAGGCTCAAAATAAAGTAATTAAAAAAAAAAAAGAAACAACTTTTGTATTGAACTTTTATGGCCAATATGCGGCTACAATTTCTGCTCCTTAATCTGCCTGCTGTAACTGCTCTTAACTTCATTTTGCTAATTACAATAAAAAGAGAGAGACACACAACAAGTCTCCCTTCTGCTCTACTCTCCTCTCCTCTACCTCTCCTTTGGCTCTCTCTCTGTCAGCAAAAGTTCTGCTAACAACATAAAATACAAATACTAATTGTTATTAGCAAAACTAATCTAATCTAAAAAGTTGTAAACGTTTTTACTTTTGTTGTTTGTGGCTGACCACCAGCCTGACTGTGGAACTGCTAGAAATGTGCTGGTAATGGAGCTGTATCAGGGGGGAGGGGGCTGGTGATGGGGTAGTCCTTTGACTGACTGACTGACTGGCACAAAACGCATCGAACGCTCGTTCTCTATCCAGTTTGAGGTCACTTTTGGTTTGGTTTTTGTGTGGACTGCTGACTGTCCCCAAAAAAAGTTTCAGAGTTGTCGTCGTCCTTGTTGTTGTTTGTTTCTAATGGGTGTGGTGTGTGGGTGGTGGGGTTTGGGGGCTTGGTTTATTGGGTACCAAATTGACTTTTGGTTGGCTGTCAAATTGCTCAGCTAAAGGGGGGAGGGTTCTGCTGCTGCCTCGAAGTAAAAGTTCGAGTTGTTGGCCCAATAAATTTGAGCACTTAATTGGCTCTGAAATAATGGAATGCACAGTGGTCCGGCTTGTATGGGGAGAGCGGCCAAAATTACTTCTAGTTGAGGTATGGACTTGAAACTTGGCACAAAATTTCTTTATATTTATCCTAAAATAATATGTAAAAATCAGCCAGATCGGACAACTATATCATATAGCTGCCATATGAACAATCGGTCTGATATTCAGTTTTTATATGAAAAACTTTTGTTTTTCATTTTATTGCAACCAAACTTTGGAATTTTTCGTTTTATAATTAAAAATCTGGATACTATAGGTTATACCATAGGAATAATCAGTGTAAATCGAGTTTTTGCCGGGAAAACTATTTCACCTTAAAATAATAATGACAGAAATGATAAATGTGTTTAACAAAAACGACCATACAATAAATCAATTTTTTTAATTTATATATTTACCCTTTAATATTTACATATATGTGTAGTAACAATTCGACAAACATACACATGAGTGTTTAAAAAAAATCATATTTTACATAGTTTCGTCCAGTAAATCAATAGCTGATTTTAGAAGCTTGGACTTTGGTTTGCATTGAAGTTTTCTTTGACCCGCAATAAAAGGATCAGAACTTAAAAGTAATCTGTTCAATAAATCGGTATTCGTCAGGACCCTTGAAATTTTCCGCGTATGGTTTAGCCTAAATAATTTAATATCTTTATTTTTTGCCTCTGCAGCTTCCTCAGAAAGCTCTCCAATCGAGACTAAACAATTTTTATAATGGCAGGACCATGTAATAGCACTTTATGGACCGATGCAGGAAGGTAGTACCATGGATATTTGATGATAAGAAGTTTTGCTGTTTCTAATGCATACTCTCCGAATTTTGCCGAATTTATATTGTAGCCTGATGACATGGCTTGCAAAATTGTTGAGCATCTTATTATCAAGTTCTCTTCAACACCTGTTATAATAGCAGACATAGAGTTATTAAAAAATGCCCTTGCAGTATTGCCATCGTTAGACGTTCCGCTTCCTCCTGCCTTAGGTTTGTCGACAATTAAGCCCATTTTTGCTCGGAACTCTGATTGAATAAATTTTTTCGGATTAAGAATTTCCTTTTAGCTTCTTCAGAGCGTATTTGCCAAATTTCTTGGTCTAGTCTATAAGATATATGAAGCAAATACTCAAAAAATCGTATATAAGCATGTAATGGCGATAGCCCAAATTCATATCGGTCCTCATGAACATCTTTTTTGCAGGCATACATCTAAGTTATTCATTTGAGTTGGAGTTGCTTCGCATATGTAACATTTTGCTGAAGATGTTTCGCTTAATGCACTACATATTTTTCCATCAATCATCGTGAGTTGCAAAAGAATGTTCAATTGTTATTGTCTGTTCTTCTAGAAATATAGTGGGCTTAAGCAGGTCAATCTTTTTTTTTTCAATTCTTCTTCGGCAATGGAAATAATAAGATATTATTTTAAAGAAAAGAATATAAACACAAAACATAACACAAAAATTACAACAGACGACAACACAAACCAACAAACGGCAAAAAACGGCAACAAACAACGACGCACAGCAGAAGCACGTGCTTTTTTAAATTGAGGTTAGGTTACTCTTTCGCATATTGCAAGCCGCACGGCACCTTACGGCACTTGAAGTAAACTTTCTTATATTCTTGAAATGCTTAAGAATATTATACAAAAGATTTTTAATGCCAAAGAGTGCCATCACAACTAAAAACTCTAACCAAACACACAGAAAAAGACAAACTAAGAACGTTCACAATTTGTACTAAATACAATAATGATTTACACAAAACACAACACATACTACATATAATTTTTGTTGTAAAAATAAAGTTAATACCTTTCTTTAAAATATTAATAAATTCCATTGCACAAAAACTTGCTTTGAATAGGTTTAAAAAATTTTTTGCGGAGAGCTTCCCTTGCACGTTGCTTACGTTGCAATACACAATGAATATCATGCTATCTCTTTCGATGCTATTCTTGAAGAGGACAGATAGAGCAAAACAAAAAGATGAATAAATTCAAATAGCTAGACCAATTATAAATAAGAATTGGTACATTTAAAGTCAAAATTTGGACTTTGGTTTTTTTAATTTTGGCCTACGGGCGGGACCACTGTGGAATGCCAATGGGCAAAGTCGCAATGTTTTGGTTGAGAAATTCTCACGTATTCAAAATTAGCATTGCATACTTTTAGGCATTCACTCAATGGATAACGCAGTGAATGGAGCGTTTCTTTATTAACTTTTATCTGCCAGGGTGGAAGTCATCCGAAATGATGCCATTTAGAGGAAATTACATCCAATTTACTTTTAAATTTCTTCATTTTCCAATTTCCTGCGTAAGTAATTTTTGCTCCCCTCCCAGCGCTGATTATGAACTGCCAGAGTTACAACCCCTGCAGGGCAGAGCAGTGCAGAGCAGTACAAAAGCAGGGCTGACAACCCACCGACACTCAGTGAAAGCTAAGAGCTGCCGCGAGCCATCAAATGACAAAACGAAATTAATCTATTAGAAGGCCCCCCTTAAAAACGAGGCGGAGAAGCGGCGCGGCGCCAAAATTGTCTATGTCAAGGTGATAAATTTGAGGCCGCTGCTTCAGGCTCTCCCTCTACCGCTTCCTACTGCCTCAGTCTCTGCCTCAGCTTCTCCCTCTGCCACTTGCCTCTAGCCTTTGCCTCTCCCTCAGCCTCTACCTCTACCTCAGCCGCCTCTAGTCTCTGCCGCTTGCCTCTTCCTCTACCTCTGCCTCTAGCTAAATATGCAAAGTGTGAGGCAAATGGGTAGGGGTGCCCCGTGCCATGCCCGTGCCACATCGTAAATCCAGCGTGACTTCTGTGCCTGCAGCATAAATCTCAAACGGGAAACATTTACGTGCGTAAACCCCCTCCCAAAAATACAGCACCAAAAATAAATAAAAATAACAAAAGCCCAAAACAAATGAGAGGCAAAGGAGATGGAGCTGGAGTAGCTGGAGCAGAGGTACTGGAGCTGAGAAGCTGAGGAGATGGAGGAGCTAAGGAGCAGAGGAGCTGGATCTGGAGAAGCTGAGGACCTAGAGCTGGAGTAGCTTCAGCTGGGAGTACCTCCTCCTCCCCTGAGCAAGTACCAACCATGCGACAGGTGTCTTGCCCCTGGAGTCTGTAAGGCAATTATTTTCTGTGCTCTGGCGCCAATCCATCGGGGGGGCACCGCCGAATGCTCCCCAAGTGCGAACGGGAGGGCAACTAGTTGCCAGGATGCCAGCTACCACAGCTACCCATTTCTTCAGCTCTCCAACCTGAGCCTCAGTACATCTCCTTGGGTGTCTCTTGGGGGCTGCGCTTGTGCATTAATAATTCAGTTTCATTTAAATGCGACCAGGCTTAATGAGAAAATCGCCTGCGGGTGCCAGCTGAAGCGTGGCAGAGTGGCAAAGAGTGGCGGAGGGGGGGAGAGAGCAGAGCGCGCTCTCAGCTGGGATTTGTGGGAGTAGGACAGCAGGTGGTAGGGCCAGGAGCAGAGCAGAGACAGGGACAGCGAGAGGGCAGGGACAGGGCAGGGACAGGGCAGGGATAGGGCAAGTGTAGAGCAGGGACAGAGCAGGCCACACAGGTGATGATGCTGATGATGATGATGCCAATGACGATGATGACTGTGTTGGTATCGCCAGCTCAATGTGAATTCAACAACTTGAGTGAGGAAAACTACGCTGTCATGGAACAGTGGGTACAAGTCTAATGCAAATTGATACAGCTTCAAATACATTTCAGAACTGCAGGCAAAGTCTACTGCTCCTATGAACTACTACTACAACTGCTACCATGAACTGCTGCCTTTCTCCTTTGATTACTCTCCTCCATCCCACAGTTAATTCCCTCACTTACTCTAGCTCAACCTTTCTGGCACCACTGTACAAGCAAATGTCGTCACGGTCAGTCATGACGTGGCAGGCACTTAATTTATGATGGCAGTTTGTTATGCCGCGCCTGTCACAACAAAAGCAAACAGCTCAAAAGATATAGCAACAAAAAAAATATATATAAAAGAACTGGAACCAAGGGACTGGAGCTGAAACGAAGGACTGTAGACACAGAGAGAACTGTATCGAAGAATGGGAGGCAGAGAACTGTATCGCAAGACTGGAACCCAGAGGCGCATAAAAATGACCCAACATAAATTTAATAATTCTTGCTTTTATTATTTAATGGTCGAGGAGGACAGGAGGAGGCTCTGAGTCTCCCAGTGTCCAGTGTCCAGTCACCCAGTCTCCAGTGTCCAGTCTGCCATTCTCGAGTCTCCAATCTCACAGTCTCCCTTTTGGCTTTGGGTTACAAGACTGCCCCTGCGGTTGTCTCCTAGCAGATCAAACTGTGCCACATCCCCTCCTATCAGTCATTATATAGTTGCTATAATATTATAATTACAATGCCTCCTGCTGCTGCCCTGTCAATAATCATTCGGCTATTATCTTTGATGTGACTTTTGGCTATGGTGCAAAATTATCGCCTTGATGGTGATGGCTATGACGATGGCTTTCTGTCAATTAATAACCTTAATGCAATGCCAATTATCATTAGTCACTCGATGGCGTATACTACCCATCATTATAGTACCCTCCCTGCCTACCCCCTCTCTGCACATTGTCACTTATTTTAATTAAATCAGTCGCCGGCTCGATTTCGAGTCGAATTTTCTTTTTTTTATAATTTCCGGGCCAAAAGGAAGTGGAAGCTGCTCACAAAATAGGAAAATGTAGCGCACGTCCGAGGAATAACCATTTGAAATGTGATAGCTAAAAGTGGGGGGAGGAGTAACTGCTGTGAGGGGGAACTGCTAGGGGGAGGGCTACTGCTGGTGGGAAGCTGCTGCAAGGGAAACTGCTGCTGTGGGGGGTAACTGCTGGTAGGAGGGATACTACTCTGAGGGTTACAGCTGGGGAAAGGTAACTTCTAGGGGGAGGGTAACTTCTGGTGGGGTACCCTGTAAATGTCGGGCTATAGGAAATTGAAATGTTCTTCTATTAACGGGCAAAAGGTAATATGCAAAAATATGATAAGGCACCGTGGAAGTTGAATGACGGAAATGCTTGTAAATGTTATAAGGGTGGGGGACAGGGCATGGGCAAGGCAAGGCACTTTGAAGGCAAGGACTTTCAAACTTTGAAGCCGATTTCAATGATGGACAACTAGAGAACTGCTCAGGAGTAGAGTTTCGCTCATTTATGACAGATATTGCTTTAATGATTTAAGGTTTAAAGATGGAATTAAGAATGGTTTATGCTCAAGGAAAACCAAACATTTATAGTTTAAAGGAAGGGATTAGTTTATAGTATAAGACAACGATTAGTTTATAGTTTGAAGGAAAGATTAGACTATAGTTTGAGAAAGAGATTAGTTTACAGTCCAAGGAAGAGATTGGTTTATTGTTTAAGGAAGAGATTAGTTGAAAGTTTGAAGGAAGAGATACGTTTATAGTTTAAAGAAGAGATTAGTTGATAGTTTAAGGGAGACTTTAGCTTATAGTTTAAAGGAAGAGATTAGTTTATAGTTTAAAGAAAAGATTAGGCATTCACTGGGAGATATCTGTGGCATTCCTTACGTTTTTCTTCAACCCTCAACTAAATTTTCCATTGCATATTTTTCAGCGCTAAACCAAAATTACAAACAACTAAACCAAAAACACACAAAATAAATCATTTGCAGACAGAAAAAATGAACCAAAGCAACTGAGCAGTGGGTGGGGTGGGTTGGTGTTGGGTTTGGAAGGGTGGCTGAACACTCACCGATTTGGCGTTGCAGCAGCAACTACTATAACGGCAGCATTTCCGATGCCCCCGCCCCCGCCGGCCACGGCCAGGCTCTGGTCGACTAATGAAGTTCTGGAATTAATGCCGGAATTCAGCTGCGTTGACGCCCCCGCCCCGCCGTTGCTGCTGCTGTTGCTGCTGTCGCTGCTGCTGCTGCTGCTGTTGCGGTTGTTGCGGCTGTAGCTGCTGCTGCTGTTGGTATTGTTGTTGCTGCTGCTGTTGTTGGTGTTGCTGGAACAACTGCTGCTGCTGCTACTGCTGCTGCTGTTGGAACGCTCGATGTTGCTGTTGTGCTGGAATTTATTTGGTTGTGCAAAAGTGTTTCCAACAATGCTGTCGACATTTTTGTTGTTGCTGTTGCTGCTGCTGTTGCTGTTGTAGCTAATGCTGGGCTGAGGCTTGTTGCTGTGTTGCTGTTGGGCCGCAAATATGGATGGAAACTTTTTGCAGCACCTGTAAACGTAGTTGTTGCTGCAATGGCACCTGAAGTTGCTCCTCCCGAGGAGCTCGTTAGATTCTCTAAATACTTGACTGGCTGTTGTAGTTGTTGTAGTTGCAATTGTTGCTGTTGTTGCTGTTGCTGCTGTATGTTGCAATTGTTATTGCTATTTAAATTGTTATTGTTATAAAGGATGCTGCTGCTGTTGTTGTTGCTGCTGCTGTTGCTACTGTTGCTGCTGCTGCCATTAGCAATAAGTGCAACAGGTGCTGTTGTCAGCATTTTTGTTGCTGTTGTTGCTGCTCCTGCTGCCTCGTTAGTTTGTTCTGTTGCTGCCACGGCCACTGCTTCTGCCTCTGCTGCTGTTGTAGCTCCTGCTGCTGCTGTTGCTGTTGTTGCTGCTCCTGCTGCTGCTCCCACTCCTGCTGCTGTTGCTGTTGTTGTTGGAATGCCGCTGCTCAGTGTATCCGCATGCAGATTCAAGGATTGCAACATCATTTATAACAGTTTTGCTTCTGTTTTTTAGTACACAACTGTACCTCCTCCTTCCCTTTTCTTGTCTATCTGTGGGTCTGCCCTGTCGCTAATTACTTTTAGTGTCGCATTTGGCGACGCTGCCTCGCTCGTTTTTAATTTGCTTCGGGTTTTTAGTTTTATTAAAATTGTATATTATGGGCCGCTGCTTTTAATTGTTCTCCTCTACTGCAGCTGCAGCCTCCTGCCCTTAGTCCTTTATTTTTTGTATTTGTTTGTAGTTTTGTTTTCACTTTGTTTTATCACAGTTTTTTACTCTCACAATTAGCTGCAGCAGTATTCACTCTCTGTCTGCCAAAAGAGAGCTTCAAAGGTTTCAGCTTCAATGGTTCAAACTGCAATTAAAAAAGAGGGGCATAAAATGGGTTAAGTGTTGGAAAAAGTTGTTGTAAAAATATGTAATACTAGGATTACTTATTAAATGTTTAGGAATTCATCGAATTTGTGTTTAATTTTTAATGCTTGGGGAACCTTTTTATAGACACCTTTGGCTACCATTAACAAAAAACGCGCATGCAATTTGGTGCACGCGTTGCGGAGATAGCTGCATACACACAGACTTTTTTCTACTAATTTATAGTAGAGATTATAGTGTAGCTTTAGGCACTTCATATGCCCTTAGTTAACTTTCTATTTATTTCATATAAAATTGCCAAAAATTGCACTTAAATTTCTGGAAGCAGAAACACACACAGAATGATCAGCCTTATATCTATTATAAAACACAAAATGAGCAGCCTCAAATCGATTGTAAAACATAGAATGAGCATCCAGCAAGTGCCATGCAAATATTTATATTAATTTTTTAAGTACTTTCACTATGGAAAACCACAGTCAAAATGGCTGCCAGACACTTCAGCCTATAACCAATATAAACCTAGACCAAAGAACTTCACAGCAAACCCACACCAGCAACAACCATAACCCAGGGCCCCAGCTCCAACCTACAGCTACAACCCTAGCCCAGAGCCCCAGCTCCAACCCATAGATGCAAACCCAACCCATAGCTGGAACCCCAAAGAACTCCACAACCCCCCACAGCTGCAACCCCTGCCCTTAGCTCTAACTCACTTTGGTTTATCCAACTGCATAGCTAAGCGCATTTCAATGGAAGTGTATGTGGCGTTGTGGAATTGGAAAGTGCCTGGCCACATTGACTGACAGACTGACCGCAGTACTTTGGGTCCACTCGACTGACTGCCGGACTGTCTCTCTCTCTGTCTGTCTGCATTCAAGTGCCTGGCTGTGCTTTGATACACACACACACACACACACACATACTCCGCTGCTGCCACATAATACTGCATGTCTATAACTATATCTATATCTATAGCTATGTATATCTATGTATGTATTTGTACCCTATATAGATGTCTGTATCTGCCGCTAAACAGATAAGCATTTCGAGTGCCTCACACACACACAGACAGACAGCGGCAATGCAGAGTGCTACAAGAGAGAGAGAGAGAGAGAGAAGGAGAGAGAGTACTAGTGATACTAGTGCTTGCCGCATAATGTTGAATGGGCTCTAGCTAATTAGTTAAATTGAAATCAAATTATTTGTTGTCGCACTTGACTGACCACCACATATGGGCATGAGGCGCCTTAATTAACGCGCTTACACATATACAGAAGCAGACACATACATAGACACAGATGCACACACTTACACAGCCACACATACTCAGACATATACGCAGATTGGCTGATCTGCTGATGGGTTTTGGTTTGGTTTTGGAATATAGACAGAGAGTGAAATCCAAGAGGCATACATATGTACACACACAAGTCCTGGCATGCAAAGCGATTACCATTATCCTTATTGTGTTAGAATTTTGAGGCAGTTTCCCGCTCACCCTCTCGCTCTCTCTATCTCTCTCTCTCTCTCTGTAGATTAACTCTTTTGGGTATGGAAATTTAGTTGTTGATGTTTAAGTTCGGCCTTCGAGCTTAAGCTTGAGATTTTTTGACTACTTTCGATTAAGCAGAGATTTTTTTGCTTGGGTAAATATAATAAAAGTTTGTATGAGAGTCTTTCACATGTCTATGAAACTGTTATAAAATATTCTTTGTATTTTTTATTAATTCTTTTCGATAAAAGATGATGCCTAGTGCTATCTGTATCTTACACTTGATGGAAAGTGACAGTGAATATATGTAAATCTACTTCCCATATGGCACAAATATACTAGATGTTTCCTTACCAAGGAGGATACTTTTCACCCCACCTAGTAGAATTCATTTCTATATATATATCACTATTTCAATTAATTTAGTAAATTTAGTTGTGTCTACAAATGTTAAGAGTTGAACTCCTCGATGCTGGCATTAAATATTATATAATTTTAATTATTTTATTTATGTATTTTTTAAATATTATTTCCCAAACTATTCAAGTTCATTTTAATAGTCAATAAATTATCCTTAATTGAGCTGGCTATAGCTATTATTATACCCTAAAGCATCAATCAATTATTTCAAATTTTAAACTTTTTAAATTCAATTTAATTTAAATTTAATTTTCCTTTGAGTTCCCATCTTGCAGCTTCAGTTTATTCTAGAATATCGTGACTATACCTTGACTATTTTTTCACCTTAATTTAAAAGTTTCACTTGAATTCACGGCACACATTTCCCTGTACACATCTCCACACCTCCCCCATACACCTCTGCTCACGTTGCTAGGGTTTTTCTCTGCCTTCACCCGATAATCGCTATGAAAATTTCGCCGGTTTTTCTATTATTTTTTAATAAATTTTCCAACGCTTGCAAATATTTAGTTCGCGCGGCACTCTTCTATTTACGTTTTTACGCTTATTTATTTTTCGCCTCTTTGCTTTTGCTTTTTATTTTCTTGTTTGTGTTTTTTATTTTTGTTTTTTTCGGCTCCGTCCGCTTCTCTTGGCCGGACACGGGCAACTGTCGTCGTTGTCGTTCCCATCATCCGCATCGTTGTCGTGCCATGAAACGCTTGTTGCATCCCCCTACCCCTCCAGTCATTCCGTCACCCACTCCGCCTGCTCCTCCCCTGAAGCTGAAACAAGCGTGTTAGGAGGAAGGCAGCCATCGGTTTGCCAGCGGCATGCTTCAGCTGCTACTGCCCCTCCGTTGCCTCTGCTGCTGCTTCTGTTGCTCCTTGCCACTTGCCACGCGCTTATCCTAGCGCCCATCAAACGATGTCGACGACAACAACATCGACGCCAACGTCGTTAGAGTAAGGGGTATACAAAAAGAGGAAGAGTTGTTTGGGCTACAGGAGGAGCTCATCTCAGGGAAAGAATTGAGGGGAAGTTCAGACTTTGCAGCTACAATGAATACTTATGATTATATAGGCTTAACTGCTGATCTGTTAGTTATTGTAGCTATATATCTATATAGGGTATTTCAGTATTCTATATAGTAAAAGGTGACACCTTTCTGCCCCCCCTTTAGCTGCTGCATTATGAGCAGTTATCGTCGCTTTCTGGCTGCTGTTGCTGTTGGGTGTTGCTGCCTGGCTGCTGCTGCTGTTGTTGCTGCTGCTATTGGGTGTTGCTGCTGCTGTTGCTGATGTGGCTCCTGCAGCTCCTGGAACCCTCCCCTACAGCTAGCTATGGGTAGGGGGATGAGCCGCAGCCAGCTGTGTGCCACATCCTCCACATAGCTGGGGCTGCTGTCGCTGCTGCTGTTGCTGTCACCTTGTAATTTTATTTATCTATTGATTATTGAGTATCTCTTTTCTATTTATTTGCCTTTGTTTGCCCACGCAGCGGTTGACAGTGAGAAGAGCTACCCCTAAAGCTGGCCAGTGCCAGTGCCAGCACAGCTGCCCCCCAACCCACAGCCCCCCAAACCCCAAGCCACCACCCTTTGGCATTTTTATTAAAACAGATTCCTATCCTATCCTGTCTCCGTGTGTGTTCGTGTGATGGTGTGTGGGGGTGTGTGATGGTGTGAGGGAGTGTGTGGGGGTGGGGTTGTTTGCCCCTGGCTGTTTTTTAATTAACTTTAGTGACAATATTTTGCCCAGCTGCCTCTCAGTCGCAGTCCCTCTGCCCCTGCCCTGTAGAGTAACGAAGATAATCAAACTTTTGTCCATTGTATGCAAATGTAGGCAAGTGAGACTTGCTCTTGGTCCCGTTAGCGTTACCGTTACCCATACCCACATAGGACACACTTTGACCTCAATTGCTGTGACTGTTTTCTCAGTGTTGTCAGTGTGTTCTCTCTGTGTATTCTCTGTCTCTCTGGGTTCCCTATGTCGCTGTGTTCTCTGTGTTCCCCGTCCCTCTGCGTTCTCTGTGTCTCTGGGTTCTCTGCGTTCCCTGTGTCTCAGTATTCCCTGCTTTCTCTGCTGTGTATCTGTCTCTCTTTTACTCTCCCAGCTCACTGACAGATGACAGCGCGCCGTTGACATTTTCGTAAAGATGTCACTTGTCCATGGTTGCATTGTGCCAGCCAACCAACCAAACAACTGACTACACATGCTACCTCCATAGCTCCACAGCTCCACAGTTCCATAGCTCCATATGTCCGAGTCACTCGAGGGGCACATTCACTTCCCACCCCCACCGCCCAATTCCATTCACTTGTTGAGCGAGTTTTTCCTTATCTTATCTGTGTCGTTTTTATACGTTTTTGCCTGCTTGCTTTATTGTGGTTTACTTCTTCCATGCGTCGCTCTTGTTACATATATTCTCCCCATATCTTCTGGTATGTGTAGTACTGATGGTTCATATGCGTATGCCCCAAGTGCAAACAGAAACTATCTGCAGAGTTTTGTGGCTGTGGGAGGGGATAAACAGGTTTTTGGATAGCTAGTCGGGAGGAGGGTGCACCAACTACGGATGGATAATATTTGGGTTTTGAAACAGAGCA
Organism: Drosophila bifasciata; assembly: GCA_009664405.1. Classification (NCBI taxonomy): domain Eukaryota; kingdom Metazoa; phylum Arthropoda; class Insecta; order Diptera; family Drosophilidae; genus Drosophila; species Drosophila bifasciata. The sequence continues at coordinate 10,173,253 of CM019042.1, forward strand.
TGACTAAGCAGGTGACAAAATGTCAGGAAAATGTACACAGATAACACTTTGAGTATAACAGTTCTGCAGTAGCTGTAGAACAGTTTTATAATATCTTAAAAAATGTGAATGAAAATGTGAATAGTATTTCAGGCTTTAAAATATAAAAGTATTTAAGTGTTATCATTTCTGTTATACAAAGCTTGTATAAAAAAAATAACGAAAACTATATTTAGAGAAGACTGTTATAATTTATGTTATACAAATCACAATATAACAGAAATAAAGAAATGCGAAAAGTTAAAACTGACAAATTTTCTGTTATACAAGTCACAGTATAACAGATTTACAGAACAGTATAACAGTTTTAGAACAGTTTCAAATTTATAAACTTGAACTTCTTTTCACACTCATTAATCTGTTATACAATTTCTGTTATACAAGTTGCAATATAACAGTTTTTATAACAGTTTCTTATTTATAATTAGAAACAGAATTAATTTCATATTTATTTAACTGTTAAACACAAATATTATCTGATATTCTAACTTGTATAACAGTTTTTATAACAGTTTCTACTATATATTTTTAAAGATTAATCTCTATAGAAATACGTCAAAGTACTCACACTAATCCCTCAGTAAACAATGACTTTATCCAATGACTAAACTTTTATTCCACTTGATTTTTCGTTGCTTAACTTTTTGACTTTTTTCACACACACCACAGATTTCACTTGGAGCTGTTATCAAGTATATTTATTCAACATATATTAATGTACATATATATACACATATATATATGTATATATGTGAGTATATTGGGGCAAATCAATCATACAAAAATCATACACTGGAATGCACTTCGCGACTGCGTTTAATGGACGACGATAAAAGAATGGGAGACAACCGCACGTAAACGCCAATGGAGGGCAACTAACTCGAGCAGAGACCCGAAAAATTCCCACTATACTGATTTCATAATTCTCACAATATCCACTCACCCAGCACCAGCACCTCTCCCACTCCCACTCTCTCTCTCTGTCTGTCTGTCTCTGTCTCTCTCTTTCTCCTTGCTGCCGCTGTGACTGTTATCTGTGCCTGGCTGATAAGGTTTGCCGCTTATCGCATAATTGCTCGCTGATTGCCGCCGTCAGGTAAGAAAAATTTACCCTGTCCCTCACTTGGCTTCGGTTTTCTTCTCTGCACAAATATTTGCTCTTGCCGGGAGAGAGAGTTTTTCCACCGCTACTGTGAGACTCTGTTTGACTTTACTATCGCACACAGGTTGTACCGAGAGAGAGTGAGATCGCACTTTAATTGAACATCTTATCGAGGCAATGCAGCCTGCAGAGTGGGTGGCAAGTGCAGCCAGTCCCGCAATTCGTATCAAAACACATGACGAACCCACCCGGGATTCGAGGCACTATTAAACGTTACTGCTAGCCATTTGTCCGTTATAGGTTGTCCGTTTGTCCGCTGCAATTCGACTTCGCGCTCGATATATCCGCACTATAATGCTCATAAATATAAACTAAACCCGTGCGAGTGGCCGCGCTCTGAATTTATACGACATGCATATATATATCCTATATCCTATACATATACGGACACACACTGTCTGGCTGTCCGGGAGTGTATGTGTGCCATTACACAAATACCAATGTTGTGGAAAAAAGTGGAGACCCAATGAGCATGCCACGTAGTAGCCAAAGTATCGATGAGTTTCAAGTGGGTGACTTGGGGGGGGGTCGTGTGACCGGACAGCCGTTCAGTTCAAGCTCTCAGGCAGTCAGACAGTGGCCATAACAGACAGACAGACACACACACACACAGCCTAGAGGTTACCTTATATACTCGTACTATATATGGACTATGTCTATGTATTGGGTAGTGAAAGAAAGTAAGGCCTTTTGGGTTTGTTGTTTGTCATTGTGTGCCATCAAATTATAATAAGCGAACTATTTAGTGGTAAATGTGTGTCACCTTTTGTGCCTTACACACTGGACATGGCCTACAAGCAGGGGCTCTCACTCAGTCACACAGCCAGTCACTGCCTCTTTCAGTCACTCCTTCACGCAGTCAGTTCCTCTTTCACTCACTCCCTCACTCTTTCAGTCACTTCCTCACACAATCATTTGCTTCCTCCCTCAATCATTTGCTGCCCTGTCTAAGAAAATAATTATATGGCTTACTATATATAGTATGGGTAGGCCCATGCATTAGACGGAATCGAATGGAAAAAAATCGAATATTCAATTACATATTCATTGCTAGAATTATAATTTGTCTATTTTTAGACAGGAGACTGCTTTGGGGGGGGTTTGAGAGATAACTGTGATAGGAAAATGGAAAAGGGATGCATTTAGGTGCTTATTAGAGTTAATTAAAAAAGGTATATAAGCTAGGTAAATTGTATTGGTAGGTATGTAAAAAGGTAAAGCAGTTCGTTCTAGATTTGTTTTAGAATTATTTGAAATTTTAAATTTAAAGATTATAATTTTAATTTAATTTTAAAGAATTTATTAAGTGCATTTGAGGCTTGTTCATTTATTGTAAGAATTATAAAAAATTTTAAGAAATTATAAAATTATACCAATATTTATTATTGAAGTTGAAACAGTTTCATATGTAGCTAAATCTTTCATTTATTGTTAGATAAAAACTACAACTACATCTAAAAATATATTAAAATAGATAAAGCCAGATTACAGTAGCTAGAATCTAGATTCTAGATTTAATAAACACCAACCAGCTGGCTGTATTTGGTTGCCATATGTCGCACTTTGTGTAGCTTGTATATGCCATACCTAATCAATGTTCCCTATCTAACACAAAATGAGGCACAATTCCCATCCACTTCAGCTACAGTTTTGATTAGCATACGCAGACACATTGATAACAATGTTTAATCATCCATTAAGTGGGATACCAGTGCTATACGTAGTCTAACCCAAATGATATGCACACTGCGGTTGTGTCATAAATGATACCCACTTCTAGAGTAGCTTCACACTAGCAGAGCAGCTACCCACCCCTAGAGCATCTACCCACTCCTAGAGAATATCCCCTTTCCACCTTCAGGAGCACCTTCCCACTACCAGAGCAGCACCAGAGCACCTCCTATAGCATCCCCAAATCACCATCCCACTCTCAGAGCCCCACTCCCAGAGCAGCTTCACACTACCAGAGTACCCCCAAAGCACTCCCAGAGCACCTCCCAGAGCACTTCCAGTGCACCTCCCCGAGCACCTCCCCACAGTATAAGCCACGAAAATTCTGATACCAATCTGCTTATCGGTAGCCTCTGTCTGCAGCTACATAACTGTTTACCGATTTATCTAATCTGTAAATCTTATCTGGGCGTAATTACTCCGCACTTCCTTCCAATTGCTGCGACACACACAGACAGACAGCCAGGGCCAGAGCTCTCTCTGGTACAGTTGCTACGGCAAGTAAATGGACGCCATAAAAAAGTTCATCCATTTGAAATCAAGGATACAAATGTGTAGCCTGTATCTAGATGTATACATGTGTAGCCAATCTATGTGTGTGTTTAGTTAGTTCCCTCTGCCTGTCTGCTAGTCAGTCTCATTCATGGACGCTTCTGTTCTGTCTGTCTTGTAACCCTTTTTATTTCTTTCCTTTTGTTTCTGTTTTAGCGCCCATTCTCTTTGCTTAGTGTTTCTCCTCCCCCACTCTATGTCTGCGGATCAATATTGAATTGGATTTGAGCAATTGTTATAGCCACGATTCGGGCTGTGGGCCCCTGGGTCAGACATGTCTGTCTGTCTGTCTTTTACTTTCCTGGGTCAGACATTTCTGTCTGTGTGTCTTCCCTGGGGTAAATTTGTTAGTTAAGCGGAAAATGTTATTTAATAATTGATGCACAAGGCACTGCCCAACACTGTATTTGGCTGTATTTGAAAGGTCAGCCAGCAGCAAAAGCCTTCAAGTCGGCATATTAAATGTGAAATATTTTCCATCAAAAAACTAGCAACTTGAAGCCTCAAGTAACTGCCACACACTCACACTCCCTGCGGCATGGCAAAGCCCCCTTCTACTTCAGTTTGCAATAATATTATTAGAGACTCAACACTGGAAAATCGAAGATGTGGCAGCCGCAGCAATGCGGTTGCAAAATGCAACAAAAGCCAAAACACAGTTTAGTGGTTGAATAACGACAACAGCAGAGGAAGTCCCAGAAGGAGGAAGGACACTCACCAACAGATAGAGAGAGAGAGAGAGAGAGAGAGAGAGAGAGAGAGACAGACAGAGAGACTACTAATAAAGGCAGGTAAACAAAAGTGTGAGTCGCCGTGTGAGCGACCGACTGTGGGGTGAAAGTCGAAGAGTCGAACAAAAGGAAGCACAAATAATATAAATTAAATGTGTAGAGTTGCCCCGCCCCCCAACTATTGCCACATGGTGGCCACCACCCACTGCCCACTGCCACTGCCCCTGCCACTGCCTCTGCCTTTGCCACTGCCTTTGCCACTGCCCTCTGCTTGCCCTGCCCTTGCCACTGTCTCTGCCTCTGCCTACCTGCCACTGCCCCTGCCTTTTCACCCAAAAAAGAACGGCAAGCTGAGTAATTATTTCCGGCAGACCTGGCCGTAGAAAGGACCCAAGCCGGAGAGCTCCTTGCGGTCTCTGGCTGCAACACATGGCCGGACACTTAAACCCCAAAGTGTGGCAAACGACTGAGGTGAGGTGGCAAGGGGGGACTGGGAGCTGGAAAATCTATCTGGGCAATAATTTCGGTTGACATGCCTGCGGTAATTATTGACCGTAATGACAAAACCGTATCCGGAATACAGAAGCCCAACAAAACCAAACTCAAACCTCAAACATCTTTCCGCCCCCCCACACCCACACACCACCCTAAGGCCTGACAAATTGCTTTAGTTTTTGGGCTCATCTCTCTTTATCTGTATCTCTCTTTTCTCTCTCTGTGTGATGTATGTTTTATATGCTCTAATTGGATACAATTTTATTGACCAGCTGATGCCGAGGTGCGCATAAATTCTTACCCGAAAAACAAATAAAAATTGTCAGCCAGTATAAGTGAAAGTAAAACCCCCCCATAAACTTACCCCATAGTTCTTTTTTTTGATTTGATTTTTGAATTTAATGGATCCAGTCAAGATTTATGTGCAGCCTCCATATAGAATATATGGATGTATATATAGAGATATTATTGGAACGGGAGCTGTCAATGATGTTGCTGCGGCACCATCCAAAAAAAAATATAGAAAAATATGTTTGTCCAAAAACTAATTAATAATATTTCTATTTTGAATACCTCTCACTCACTCTCTCTCTCTCACACTTTGGTTTCTTTTGGATACGCAATCTATCTATAAGTTTTTCCAATTTTCCATTTTTATTTGCTGTTCTGACTATTGCTTTTTGCTGTTTTTTTTGCTGTATTTTTTTTTTGCTAATTCTATTTCAATGTCGACTATTTTTGTGTGCCCGGCGCACATGTTCGACATTTAGTGTTGGGGATCATAAATATCGAATGTGCACCCCCCAGTCACCCCCACTGTTCCACTGGAATTTCTTTTAATCTATAGATTATATGCTTAGTGTGTGTTACTTACAATTGAAGCTAGTTATGTGCCAGAAGCAGCATCGCCCATCATTTGGGCTAGTTGAATGATTTCTTTTGTGTGACAAATTGCCTTGCCCGAACGACGCGGCCGACGCTCGGCTTCGTTTCGGCTCGGTTCGGCTCGGCCTGAGGTTAATGATCGTAATAATAATCGTGCCGGGAGAGAAGCGTAAGGAATACACACGGGGAGTCTGATGGGAATGAATCGCGTGAGTTCTGAGCGACAAATAAATTCACTTGATGGGTGAGAGAGACTTGATGGGTGAAGTGCGAGGTCAAAATCTTTCAGTTGACACAAAGCAGACGCACTTGCAGATGCACAGAAGATACACAGATACACGCACTTGTAGATGCACAGATACACGTACTGGCAGATGCACAGATACACAACTACACTGAAAGAATAATTATCAATGCACAAATACACTGCAGGAATAATTATCACTGCACTTTTATGACACTTTTAATATTTATTTATTTACTTTTTTTATTTATTTTTTTTATTTATTTTTTCTATTTACTATTTTTTTCTATTTTCTATTTCTATTTTTTTATTTACATTTTTTATTTATTTATTTATTTTGCACTTTAATAATTTTTTTTTAAATTTCTGCACTTATTTTTTTTTACCTTTTTTATTTACTGTTTTTTTATTTACTTTGCACTTTAATATTTTTTTTTAAAGAAATTTCTGCACTTATTTTTTTGTAGAAATTTCCACCTTTGCTTTGATATTTCTTTGATATTTTTTTCACACTTTGCAGCAAATTCAATTTGGAATTTTTCTTTATGATTTTTTTTTTTTATTATTTATGCTGGCTACAATTTTTTTATGATTTTTTCTAGCTAAAATTTCCGCATTTCGGAGCTGCACTGAGCACTGCTGCTGCTGCTGCTGCATGTGACATGATTTCCAAAAAAACTGCACTGGGCCACCATAATTTTTATATATATATATATATTTTGAATATGAATATTGCACTCTGGGTAATTTTCTTTTGGCGAAAATGCGAGTGGGCGAAACACAAACGAAGACGCCAGCGACGACAACCGTTTGCCAGAGAGAGAGAGAGAGAGAGAGCGGGAGGGTGGGCGAGTGGGTGTGAGTTTTTCTCATATGTGTGTATGGTGGGGGCACCCGAGACTACTACGTCCACGTTCACGTCCAAGTTGGAACTGCCGGCAACGATCCGAGCTGATCGACCTGACAGTCCATGTCCATGGAGTCGCCGCCCAGTGTTGCCCGGCTGCGCTGTCGCTGTCATTTTTATTTATTCCGATATATAAATTATATAAATAATATTTGGAAAATATCAAAAAAAATTAATGCATGTTTTCTTTTTTAGTTTTGAAATTTAATTGAATTTTTTTTCGGCCAAGGGGGCCGGCCAAATGAGGGGGCGGTGAGCCAACCGACTTGCCTCAGATTTTTGGTCCGTGTTCAACATAATTTAAATCAAAACAGAAATTAATATGATCTGCCCCGCTCTCCATCTCTGTCTGTCTCTCTGTCTCTTTTCACTGCACTTGCTGCTCTGTTTAATTTCTCAGTTTTTTGTGGAAAACTGTCAGCCCCCTATACAACCCCACAGAGAGAGCGCGTGTGGGCGTCTTTATAGCATAAGAAAAGAAAAGACGATCCACAGAGAGACGGGGGAACCTACAGAGAAAGAGCGACCCACAGAGATAGAGTGAACCACAGAGAGAGACCCACAAAGAGAGACAGGGAGCAACCCACAGAGATAGAGAGAGACGACCCACAGAGAGGGAGAGCTCGAGGGGCAGTGATTTCTCCTGTGTGGCATTTCTCTGATCGATTTTCCTGCCTTTTTTATGAGCTGTCCCAAAGTCGAAAACCCAAACAAAACCAAAACAAAATCATAGCCGGAACATCTGTTTGTCTTTTATTTACGTATTTTTCTAATTTCTCTTGAATGGTTCTACAATTTTCCAATGTGTGTCTGTGTGTGACATGTTGTCAGGGGGATTAGCTTGGCCGTTAGTTTGACAGGCCTCCCTCCACGATGACGACTAGTAGGAGTGGGTGGGTGGCTAGGTGGGTGGCTTGGGTGTCATTCTAATTTGGTCTGTCTCCCGTTCTACGTACAATTTGAATATTTCTTTGGGGGGGAATTAATGACTATGGATATGAGCGATTTGAGCGGCACTCTATAAATTAGATCATTAGAGAAGATCGCAATCAATGCACATGCGGGTCTTTGGGTATGGTGTGAATTTTTTGCGGGTAGAGAAAGGTGTGAAGATTTGGTTTCGACAGCAGATATTACTATATATATGTACTATATGTTTGTTCTTTTTATAAATAGTTTAATACTTAAATATTTTAAGCATTTATTAGTGCAATTTTAGTATTTATTCTAAGACACTTGGTATAAGTTTTATGCATTAAAATAAATATAAAACATAAGAATATGCGACTCGTGGTTCAGTGCCCTTTGCTACCTTCTTGTTCATTGAAATTTACATACATACATATGTAGTATAGGAATATACGTAGTAGTATGGAGTATACATCAAAATTATAATTATACGTAGCCAAATAATTTTTGTTATTTTTCTAAGAGTTTTCCAAAAATGTTTTGAAAAATTTTTGAATTTTTTTCATTTATATTTATTTTTTAACAATTTTCGAGAACAGTTTTGTTTCCCCATTCTTTCATTGAATAATGTGTGTATGTACATAATTTTAAATATATTTTATATATAGTATGTAGAACACATAAATTATAGTAATGTGCAGCAGCAGCAGACACTCAATCTTACAATCTGCTCGGAAAAAATATATATTATTTATATTTTGTTATTATATTTTTTCCACCCACTCAGGAAATTTCCCACAGTTCTACAGATGTACATAAATAAAGACATATAGACATACATATATATATATGTATATACATATGTATACACATAAGTTATTTCCCCTTCTGGCACATCGATCATTCATTCATTCTAGAGAGTCCGGGACCCGGCCAACATTGTCAAGTTCATTTTTCCCATCTTTTCCATTCACAACAAAAGATTCACCCCTTTGTGGGGCTTTCTCTCGATGCAACTTTGTGTCGCTTTTCTGGATGGATATTTTTCTACCTAAAATGTCTAAAATTAAATCAAATTGATAATTATTCAAGGCACTCAATGTCAATGGCTGCGCGAGTTCCATCACCCGTTTTAATGGTAAATTTACGTTAAATAAAATCCACGAGGCAACCACTAAATGAATACCCCTTAAAAGAGTGCAGAGAGAACAAAGGTAGGGCAGGGAAAACAGCTCCCGGCCATCATCTGCTAGTTTCTCTTAGTTTTTCCACTCCAAGTTCCCTCTTAGACCCCTCCTAAAGTCTGCCTTTGCCCTTCCATTTGCCAACCCTTGGGCGAATAATTATCAGTGGGTAAGCTGCAAAATCAAACCAAAAAACATGTGTTTTTGGTTGCAACAAGACGGGAGGAATACCCTGTAATTTTTGGCACTTATTTGTGGCATGCCAGAACTTATATATCCTCACCCACACTGGTTTACAGGGTATGTAAATACGAGAAACTGAGCGCATAATTTTGCACGTGTTTCGAATAAGTGAAAACTTTCTGTACGGGAAAACTTTGATGGCGAAACGCAGACCCCCCAGGCAGTCCCAAACCCAATCCCCACCACAACTCCCTTCCTTTTTGGTGGGCTAAGGCCTGGGCAATTGGCGCTTAAAAATGCGCGACCGCATTCATTAGTGCAAATGGCTTAAATACTTCCGGGCCAGTCCAAATTTGCTGAATGGCAGCTTAAGCAGCTCCCATCTCCCTCTTCATACCCTTCTGCACCCGGCCGTGAACATAATCCAACCCCTCGAACTCCAACTCCAACTCGTTTTCTCCGTTGCGGCGGCATTTGTTTGTTTGTTTGACTTTGGGCTTTCGTTTCAGGTCCTTTGCACTGGCAGAAAGGATTAAGTTTTCTCGCCATGGCAAAAGTTTAACCCCTAAAAGGAAGAGGGAATAAACCCTTAGCCGTAGTCGTACCCCTACCCTTAGGCGTAACCCACCCATAGTCGTAGCTCTACCCATAGCCATAGCCTTAGCCGTACCTATAGCTGTACCCATAGCCGTACTCCCCCTACCCATAGCCGTACCCCTACCCCTACCCATACTGCCTGCCTTATAGATTTGTGTTATCGTTTGGCCTGCATACTTTTCAGCCTCACTGTTTGGCTACTTGCAAGTGCATTTGCCATTGCATACTTTCAGGCATCTCCACGGCTGAAAGTATTTGGTCCAAGTACTCCTCCCTCGCTCAGATATTGGAATTTTGTCGAATATTTTTATAAATTATTGCATCCAAGTTTGGCATTACTTATGGCCTGGCTGGCTGGCCTCGACACAAACTTTACTTTTTACACTTCTCCCGAGAAGTTTCCACTCCCCTCACTCCCTCTCACTTGACATTTGAGTGTAATTAGTTCCACTGCGGTTTCCAATGTGGGAGATTGGAGTAGGGAGTGGAGTGGAGAGTAGAGCGTGATGTGGAGAGCATGGAGAGGGGAGCATGGAGCCTGCAGATTGGACTGGGAACTGTCACCTGGGGGTGGCAAGGTGCCACTGACATTGGCATGTTTCTGCGGCTTTTTCATGCCCTTTGATGTGGCACAAATTTCAATTAATGCAATTGCATAATACTTTCGATATCGCACCCCTCTCTTACTCATCCCTCTCTCCATTGAGTAGTAAAATGCCAAGATGCCGCGGGGGAATACTCGTATAATCTCTCTTACTTATTTACTTATCTTTCTTGTTCATGCCTGATTAGGCAGCTTATGGCCTGTAGGGGCAGTGGGAGAGTGGGTCTATTAAATTTTTGAGCTTGGAAAAGAGAGAGCTACAAATATTGCTATGAATTTAAATTTGTTATTTTAAGCAGCAAGGAATTATATTTAAGCAGCAACAATAATTTTAGGCGACAACTAATCAAATTACTGGAAGAAAATATATATTAAAAATTCCACAAACAAATTAATGACAATGGCCATTAGTCCCCATGAGCATTCCCAGCATTCTTTTTAAGCCAAGTTCCTCCAGCAAATTCTTGGCCAATATTAAGGCAAGTATAGAAATTATTTTCCACAGACTGACCTTCTTTTTATACTCTTCCGAAAGGTAACTCGACTTTGCTATGATTTTTTTAATGAATATAATACTGAATATCGGACTTTGTAAACAATAAATGTCTCTTTGAATCCTTCTACTATATAGTATAGTATGCCAATCAGCAATCAGTTTAAGAGACTTCTAACTGCACCCTTGTCTCTTATCTATGCCCAATATTTCAGTTGGGTTCCCCAAATGAAACATCGCCAAATTATTTAGCTGCAAGAGCATCTCTAAGAAACTGAAATCCCAAGGCTTCTACTTACTTTTTTGTTTTTGGACATTACACTTGACACTTTTCAATTAGTGTGTAAAGTTTATTTTAATTGTGACAGTAACACGTTGCCAACCAACCATAAACCTCCCAACCACCCTACACTCCACACTCCACTACACCCACCACTCCCCTACACTCCTGCAACAGGAACAAGTTTTGTCAGGACAATACAGAAGCTGGCAAAACTAAGGCCCCAAAGTCAAGCAGTATCCTGGGAGCCGCAAAATGTCAAAAGAAAACTTTTCTTGGCCAAGATTAATTACAATTGAAAACAAATGAATGCAAAAACGATAAGCAGCCGAAAGGATTCAGGACTCTCACAGTCAGTCGTCACTGAGGGAAAAGCCAAAGAGCTAAATGGAAATGAAAACCCCCAAAAAGCTGAACTTTGCCAATCAAGATTCAGGCACTATCCAAGTGGGGAAAGAAGGGCCTAATCAGACAGAGAGAGGGAGGGAGAGCGAAAGGGAGAGAGAAAGGGAGTGAGTGTTAAAACAAATGTTCACACCTAGCAGCAGCAACAGTAGCTGGGGGATGGGTGGAGCAGCAGGGAGCAGTCGGAGCAGGGGTAACAGTGTTGAGCAGGGGTAGCAGTGTTGAGTAGGGGTAGCAGCAGGGAGCAGTGCTGGCAGTGGTAGCAGCAGTCGTCGTACGCTACACAACAGTTGGGGGCCTTGTCCAGCATTTTTGGGGACTTGAACTTTTGACCAAGAGAAAGTTTACTTCTGTCTGGGGGCGGGCTGGTGCTGGTACTGGGTGGAGGGATACTTTATGGCCCGGTGACGTGACTTGTTAAGTTCTTAGCCCAGGAGTTTGCTCTATTTTGGCTTAGGTTTTATCCCCCACTCTACACTGCTGGTTGTTGTTGGTGGTGTGCCAGCGGTCAATGGGCCAACATTAACACCACTTAACCCCGCACTGCACTACCGCTTACCCTCTCTCTCGTACCCTCTTTCTATCCCACTTTTGGCCTATGGAAAACTTTACGTGCATAAATCATGAAATTAATTAATTTTGACACACATTCCTCCTCGAACTTCACCCTCTCTTGTGCTCTCTTCTGGCTTCTCGAACTCCTTCCTCTCTTTGGCTCTCTCTCTCAAAGTAGCGCCATAAACAACTTTGCCATCAAAGTGTTTTCTTCTTCATTTTCTGGTTTTGCTTTTCTCTCTTTTACCAAAAAAAAATTAAAAGTAAAATTGAGAAGTGAAACATCAACAGCAACAACAAAAACAACAGCAGTAGGAGCAGCAACAGCAACAACTAAGATCCTGAGCAGCGGAGAACGGAGAGAACCGAAGAACGAAGAGAAAAACTTGCCTTGCCACGCAAACTTTTACCCTACTGGAAGGGAATGGAGGGACAGGGAAAAGCGTACTGAAAAAAAAAAAATGAATCAAGTTTGAAATATGTGCAAAATTCATTCAGTATTTGAAATATTCCCAACTTGCTATAAGTTTCGTATGTTTCGCTTTTTTTTATATTCTCCCTTTTTCTCCCTTTTTGCCAGGACTTTTTTTTGACTTTGTTGCCGCTGCCAAAAAATAAAACTTGGGCCGTGAGTTTAATTTTATTCATGCTGCTAAGTGAGTGTTGAGTGAGTGGTGGTGGAGGTGGAAGGAACGAAACTCCCAGGAAAAGGTAGTAGACAGGCAGGCACTACTCCCAGCAGGGGACTAGCAGTGACGACAAGGCTTGGGCAAAGTTTTTCGCACCAAAATGTTGCACTATTTAATTGCATAATTTCAGAAAGAACTGAGATTACATTACACCGGGCTACGGTGTGGGGGAGTATCCCATGGGGTGGGTTGGCAGTTTTAATATATGGTAAGCTTTTTTTTCTATTATATATTTATTTTTTGATACTTGTGCCATGATGTCTGGGATTACTACGTACTGATCTTAGGCTTAATAACAGCAATATATCGTATACTGGTATTAATCTCAGTGTATTTCGGTCTGTCTGTTACTTGAGAATCCGCTCTGTGATTGTGCTCAGTGTATTAACTCTGTTGCCTTTGTATTTATCTCCTTTTTGCATGTTCATATGTACACATGTCTCAGCTCTTCGTTAGGCTTACTGTTGTTTTGGTCGTCTGTCTATTACATTGCGGTACTCGTGTGAGCGCGAGAGAGAGCTTATGTGCGTACTGAGCGACTCGCTTAAGGACGATCACAGCAGCGCAATTATGAGCACACGCAGAGCGTGTTCCTCTGCAAATTTGAGTGCGTGTGCGAAGAGAGTGATAGATAATTAGGAATTGCGTCGTAGGTAAATTGCATTCAATGCTGAGAGAGCAATTGCGTTTGCACAAGCATTATTATTTTACTTTACCCATGAAAATACACAACTTCTTCGGCATAATCTTTAAACTTAGTCTGCACCGTCTAAGAAAGCTCAGCGCACTACAATATATCCGACTTGCCCTTTTAGTCACCACTCCCTTTGGCCCCCTTCCCAGGCAATTAAGCAAATGCAGGGGGAATGCCTTTTAGTGCTGGAGAATTGGTAATGCCAGCTGGGAGAGGAAAAAGACGCTGCAGAGGTGGCTGTGCGGGGTGGGTTTTTGGGCATGAATGCAAATAAAATGCAAAAGCATAAAGCCCAGCAAAACTCAGAGGCACAGGCCCAAGCTCTCATTCCCATTCCCATTCCCGTTCCCAGACCGAGAGCTTCGAATGCAAGTTGCAATGTAAAGAAAAGCGGCAACTGTGACAATGTAAACACAGCAGCGGAAAGAACTGGAGCTGGAGCGGGGAAATGGAGCTGGAGATGGAAACAATGAATGGATAAGGATGGTAGAAGAAGGAGGAGCAAGAGGAGCAGGAGGCCAATGCGTTCCTGTGGGTATGAGGGTAAAAAGTGCATACAAAATTGCCAAGTATAGGGGAACAAAGGGAACAAAAAGGAGAGTCGGAATGGGTAGGACTTGACGCCGAAGCTAGACATACCCTATGCAGAGTGATTAACCCCATGAGAGCTGTTTATTTATGCGTCAGTTTTGGTGTTTAAATGATTCCTACGGCAGCACCAATAAATCTTAATAATAGTTTAAATTTTGCAGTGTAATTTCTTCTTCGTTTTTGCACTACTTAATTCTTGGCTAAAATCAAAGTACCCCTCTCCACTCTCCACTGTAAGTATGAGAAGCAAAATGGCGTTGGCTATGCGGCCGTCAGCTGCAACACAAAACTGCAGCTAACCGAAAATGTTAATGGCCTTTCAATGGATGAGATGGGTTGGTGGGTGGTGGGTGGTGGGTGGATGCTGCTGGCGGGTTGACTGTTTCAAGTTAATGCGAAAATCTTGTTGCACGCCGCTTGCAGCTAACGTTTCGGCCAACCGGCAGCACCGAGGGGATGGCACTGGGACTGGAGCTGGGGGACTGGTTTGGCGAAAAGTCTATTGTTTCACAATCATAATTCTCCTGTAAGCTATGCGGGTGGGTGGGGTAGCTGAAGCAGAAGCTGCAGGGAGTGGGGGTTGGTGTAGTGGAGTGCAGGAAATGAACATCATTAATTTTGCCATTTTCGCATTTGCATTGAAATGGCATTTCAATATTTCCCTCGCCCCTTTGCTATTCGAGTTTTCAAGATTGCCCAAACCATTTTCCACCAATGCCAAAGCCAACAACAACAACTTTCATTTCAAACTTCTATCTCTATCTCTTTCTCTGTCTCTCTCTCTTTTTCTCTCTCCCTTTCTCTCTCTCTGTATGTGCAGCTTGCAAAAAACTTTCAACTGCTGTGCGCGATTGCCGCGACGTGACTTAATTTCCACCGCCGAGAGGCATAGTACAACTAAATGTTTGTTCTATTTGAATGGATCAAGTGGACTAGTAGAGGGGTAAAGAGAGCGTTTAGTGTGGGGTTCTTACACTGCTCCAAAAAGTTGGGTTAGATTGGGCCAAGTTCGTTTATTAATTAGCTGCAACAAAGTTAGGGTCTGAGCAAACTTGGCAACTGGCTTGGCCATGGCCTAAAGCTCTTTTTGGAACAACCGATAGACTCCCCTCAGAGTCACTCAGCTCAATCAGCAAATTCTATTTCATTTATTACTATACCCGTACTCGAAGAGTAGAAGGTAATAGTGAATGTGTGTAACGCAGAGAAGGAAACATTTCCGACCCCATAAAGTATATACATATATTCTTGATCAGCATCAATAGCCGCGTCGATATAATCATGTCTGTCTGTCCGTATGTCAGTATCTAATAATTTATTGTTAGTTAGTCCCAGTGGTTTCAGTTCCTGAGCTTCCCTTTATATCTGTTCAAAAACCAGTACATATCCATAACCAATCCAACAATTATATACACTTATATCACTCTCGATAACTCTTGTATAAATAATATTTACTACACATTTATTTATTAAATAAACCCAAACTAATTGTCACTGCCTAACGCCACAATCTTTTCCTATTTTCCTGCCAGTGTATATTTTACTTTGAGCATTTATCAATATATGGACATGTCCTGATAACTCTGTCGATGGGAATTGCGGCACGTAACGCTCGACACTCAAGTGTCCAAGTGTTGAAAAAGCCGTGCATAAAAACTAACACGTACGCACTGAACCCAGTCGAGTCAAGCCGATCCGATACGATACGAGCAGGAGGAGCATAGGGGGCTGGACGAATGGGTGTGGCCAGGGCTGCCCAGCTAAGACTTAAGCCAGTCCGTGGAGAGTCCAGCGTGTGGTGGGCTCGAGCGCAAAAATCAAAGCTAAGCACTTTCAATTGGATTTATGCGTTTGCTACGAGTATGTGCCACAAAAGATGAGAATCGGACTCGCGTGCCCAGCTGGTAAATGTCTCAATTTACCCTGCGTCCCCCCCAACCCTACCATACATATATGCCACCCCTCCATTGGGGCGTGGGCTTTTCTTATTAATCAGCACAAAAAGTTGTGCCTCACAAAATTGCAACTCTGCCGATAAGCAAATAGCCCAAAAAACTGTTTACACAACGCCAACATGGCCAATTATCCTTATATGTATGTATGTCCTGTGTGTGTCTATGTGTGTATTGTCTGTGTGTGTTAGTGCTTAAGAGAGTGTATGTGTGTGTGTGCATGTTTGGTTATTAAGTTTTATGATCCGTTTGTGTTTTGCGTTGAAACGATTTATTTAGCTAAGCGGAATTAATTGGAATTTTACGTGTTGATTTCCTTTCCGTTACACACTCAAGTGATTTGGTTCGATACGGCAGAGGAGAAAGCGCTGAAGGAGAGGGGTGGAGAAAGCTAGCGCTTTAAGGAAATTTTGGAAAATATTTTAAACGTTTTTTGGATATACTCGAATATGGTTTAGATTATATTTCGAAGTATATTTGCCTGATAAAGTTGTTCTTGATAAAGTTCAAATAAGGATTTAAAGAACAAATAATTTTTGGGACATTTCCAATTACCTGTACCTATAGATACCTATATATAGATACCTATAGATATAGATACCTTCTAGATAATATAGACTATACTAGATCTATGAATTCTCCCATCTCCCATGTAACCCACTAATGATAGGTAATAAGTTTATGTTTCGCATAATCGAATGAGCTTAGTTAATTCTTAATGCAATTAATGTCTGAGTTCATGTGGCTGAATAATCGATTATGAATTAGACTCAAAGTAAAATGAGGTTTGTGGAATGCGTAAATATTAACAAGCCAGTTACGTGTGTTGTTGTAACATAACATAACATAACATAACATAACATAAAATATATGTTAATATCTTTAAAAAATATCTTTGAAATTGTAACTTCAGTCGCAGGAATTGCTAAGAAATCTTTCTATATTTTAAATGAGTCTCCATAACTAATTTACATTAAACTATATTAAGTTTTCTTTAATTATATGTCATATTATATGTTATATAGTATAATCGTCATGCAGCCTGGTCATTGTCATCTCCAATGCAACTTTCTCTTAACAAATTATGACAGCCTGTGTCCATTCACTTCAAAGGCCAGCCTGAATCTGGGATCTGGGTTTGGGTATGGCTCTGACTCTGGCTCTGGCTCTGGTATTGGCAACCGCAGTTAATGCTCGACAAAAGCGACCCAAAAGCAAATCGCTTAGCAAACAATAGGAGGCGCCTCCACTCCCCTCTATCCCTTTGAGTGTCCCTGCCCCAAAACTTGCCCCACATAACCACACATCATCCCACATATGAGTATGTGGATCCAGAGCAGCTGGGCAGCTTGGAAAACGCTTTATGCGATTATTTGCTGAAATGGAGCGGGTTTTTCTTATTTATTTGCCTTGGGGCACTGGGCCCTGGAGTTTCTACTCTTTTTCGGTACATTTCGGTCTGGTTGATGGCCGCCCCAAGGTAGGGCAACGGGGAACGGGGTGGGTGATGTGTGGCATTAACAAAACATTCCTTGTGGCCGGCAAAGAATTGCGGCATATTTCATGTTTGCTTCAGGAGTTTTACTTGGGAACGGACGGATCAGATCCACTCAAGTGTTAAAATTTCAAGGCAAGGGATTTGCATGACAAGGCACTGGCAGGGGGGGAAAGGGGCAGAATCGAGTCTAAGTGGTTGTAGTGGGCTGCCACATACCTTTATTGAAAACATAATACGATACGTACGCCCTTTCCCCATATACAGTTTCCATTTCATTGGCTTTGATTCCCCCAACCCCAACCCATTTCCAATGGGAAAGGGAAAGGATTTCCCATTCAATTCGTTTTCGATGCGTTTCTATTCCGGTTTTTTGGGTGTTTCGTGTGGGTGGGGGGGTGTGACGCGCGTGACAAAACTCAACTTATGCCAGCTTTGAAATTTACTTTGCCTTTGCTAATCCATCGGATATGTGCGTGGTCCACGGCCCCCCAGAGAGCTGTCAGCGTGTGAGTGTGTGTGTGTGTGTGTGTGTGGGCCAAGGTACTCCTGGTCTAAGCCGGCTCTTCAGTGTGCGTTTTTTTCACCCCCCGCACCTTGGCGCCTGTCACAAAAACTCGCAGCTAAGAGCCATCGCAAATGGTCAAGCCATGGGGCCATGGGCCATGGGCCATCGAGGGGCAGCCATGTCAATGGCCACCATGACAGCCATGAGAGCCACTGGAAAGGGCAGATCATGGAGAGGATTCCTCTGAAAATGGTAGCAGCCCACCCACAGGTCAATCATATGAGTTCTGGGAAATCAATGGAGTAGCAGACAATCCATCTACACAATTTTCAATCTCTTGGAAATATAATATTTGAGAGATAATTCTTGGAAACATTAAACAGGGCTTGGTTGGGTTTCCATGGAAAGTCAAGAGAGTATTTCAGCGGTAAGAAGGTTTCTTGGAAAAGCTTCAAACAAAAATGAATCTGAAAAGCGTCGTAATTTCCGAGCACTGGGTTTAATAAATAAAAAATGAAAAAATAAAGATCTGTTCCCGCCCGGGTTCGAACCGGGGACCTTGTGCGTGTGAAGCACACGTGATAACCGCTACACTACGGAAACTTCATAAAATGCGTTGGCACCAAACACCATTCCAACGGAAAGGTAGGGGCTCAACAAATAAAGATCAGTTTCCGCCCAGCTCAGCTAAAACATTTAAATTAATGATAAAATAAATTAAAAAACATATAAAAACAGTTACACAAATGCATGGCTCTACATATTTCCCAATTACACTAAAAATAAAAAAAAAAACTAGATCTGTTCCCGCCCGGGTTCGAACCGGGGACCTTGTGCGTGTGAAGCACACGTGATAACCGCTACACTACGGAAACGTCTTGTGAAGCATTGACTCCAAAGACGATTCGAATAGAAAGGGAAAGGGGGATGGTTTGGGTGTGTTGCTTGGTTTCTCGTAAACATAAATCCCCACTGTGCCGCTCACACTTTTATGCGAAACCCGGAAGACAATAAAACAGCGAGATTTTTTCAGTGTACGTGTAAATATTATTGTCTTACTATGATCTTACAATAGAGATCATTAAGGTAGCATCCGAGTTCCAATGTCTTAAGAGTTGTATTTCTTAGTTTAACTTTGGCTACACCTTTACCTTTACTCCATTGTTAAAGCCTTCTTCTAATAGCATTAGTTGCAAGATTCATTAAATTTTTGCCGCCCAGCCTAGCAACCCTTTTGCCCTTGGCCCTTTTTTTACACCTAATACCCTAAGTAAACAATCTGCGCACTTCAATTTCCAGCCAGAAAAAGAATAACAAACAAACAAAAAAAAGACACTGAACACACAATTTACAAGCTGAAAATCTCTGACAGCTTACAAAGAAATTGTTTGCGTCGCAGCGCAAACCAAAATTGAAGGCATAAAACTTAATCGAAAACTTTTTTAGGACACTTCGCTCGTAGGGGTTGGGCCTTAGGTTTGGGGTTTTGTCATTCCAGGTGTCTCGAGGTCCGGCTGCTGTCCCCTGCAATGAAATTAATGCACAAAGTTTTGTTGTGTTCGGTTGTGGCCAAAAAGGAAGCAGAAACCTTTTGGAATTTGTAATGAGCAGCAGGAAGTTTCTTTTTTTTACTTTCTTTTGCTGTTCGTTAGGTGAGAAGCTGAAAAAATTTGATTTGAATTGAGGGTTGGCATGGCAAGGTAAAAGTTTTTAAATAAAAATTAAAAATTGTCAACGCGTTAAATTAGGGTCAGAAATGGGGAGGGGGTAGGGTTAAAGTTGAAATTGAAATTGAATTGGGGGTTGAATGGCGGCGCCTGCAATTGACAGAAGGAGAGTGGGGGCAGACTCGGAACTCCGCCAATATATATTGGGGATTTTCCATTGATATCGCTGCCGTGCAAGCAGCCAAACTCAAAGGGGGAAACTTTCAGGCAAGGGTATCCTCGGCCAGGGTAAGGGTTTAAAGTCGTTTCGTATCCCCTCATAATCTCTACGGTAATCTTTTAATCCAGTCGAGTGAATTTTGTACTCGATTGTGAAACAAAGTTGCCAAAGGCAGTCCCAACCAGGGGGCCCGGGGCCTGAGTTAACTTTCGACAGCAGCTAAACATGTGAGAGCATAGAGGGTTTCCCCAGTCTTCTCTCTCTCCTTTTGCCACGGCCATCCTGGGCTTGCCATTACATTAAGCCCAAAAACTTTGATGTCATCTCTGTGCTTAGGCGCAGTCCAGGCCGCCCCCCCACAAACAAAGTTTCCATTTTTTTTTTGCCTACTGCGCTCTAAAAAATAACTTTTTTCATAGTAATGGACTTTAGTTCTCTGCAAGAGTCCACTCTGTCTGTCGCTCTTTCAGTCTTTTTTTTCGCATCCACTTCGAATGTTTTTCAGTGTAAGCTCAAAAGGACTTTTTGGTGGGGGCACTATAGGTGTGCAGGCAGACGATACACCCCACAGTTGTGGGCAGGTAAAGTGTGGCTGGCCCAGAGCTGGCAAAAGTTATTTCCGCTACAAATGAACACGAGATGTAGTTTTTTTTTTCTCCCAGCGTCTCCCATCGATATGGGGACATCTTCGTTTCTGTAGATGTGTCCGTTCGTTTCTACGGCGAAAATGTAACAACAAAATTGGATGCGAGAGCGTAACAGAGTGCTGCGGCTGAGGGAGCTTCAATTGGCAGATATTTCTCATGCATATTGTATGTACATATGCGGGAGTTTTAGTTTATTATGCCTACTAAAAGTTTAATATGTGATTTAAATACTGGAAAAATTGTGACAACAAATCATATTTTTAAGTCATTTGCGAAACCTTTACAACCTTTTACTTCGAAGAAAACTCTCTTTGCGCCTCTCTTGCCGATCTGCTTTGCGCTCTCATCTAAATTCGCCCACGTTCATACTTGCTGTTATGACTGTGAATTCGCCTGTGTGTGAATTCGCTCGCGTTCGTTTTTGCTTTGTCTAGGGCATGATGAAATTAAACAAGGTGATCCCATCCCAGAGCACGAACTCTTTTCGGGGCTTATTTGGCTGCCTATTTCAAGGCACCGAAGAGTACATAAAACAAAACAAAACAACTTCTGTATATCTTTCTCTGTCTTGCCTCTCTTATCAGACATAGCGTCAAAAATCACTCTCAGTAGTGCGAGCGTAAAATAAACTCCGGAGCTTACGCATGGGATCGATCTCACCTTGTGTATAATTTCATCATTCTTGCTGTTATGACTGTGAATTCGCCTGAGTGCGAATTCGCTCGCGTTCGTTTTTGCTTTGTCTAGGGATCGCCCACATACACTTACATACCGACTGTCTGCCTGTCTACCTAAGTGAGTGTCTGCCTCTGTCTACCTGCGTCGCCTTCTAGTCCCATTCAATTTTTACAGTTTTTTCGTGCCGCATACCCATGGCAGAGCGTAAGCCGCTTAGCTTTTGAGTAACTTTGAGCATGTAAATGGCTGTCTGACGAATACCAGTTATGTTTTTCCATATAGCAGGGAAATCTATTAAATACGATGTGACAGTCAGTAGTGGGAGTTGAAGTTTAAAGGAATTATATTTGGGGAAAATAATTCATTAAATACAGAACAGAGAGATAAAAGTCCTCTCTCACATTAATCATAAGCAAATTTTAAAGCTTCTCCAGTCTGCAGGATAAATGGATAAAATGCAAAAGAAAAACCAACCCAAAAAATTAAATCCCAGATCTTTCAATTCTTGGCAAGCTCTGCCATAAAGCGGGGGGCGTTGGGGCGTGCGGGGTGCCCCCAGTGCATAAACCAAGCTCTAATGCGCCAGCTAAGGATACAAATTACGAAACAATGACGTCAACGTGCCTGTCAACAACTTGGCCAGACAATAGTTTTGTCCCCTCAAGCAAAACGGACAGACAGACAGGAGACATAGAGGAGACTGCAAGAGAGAGAGAGAGTGGGAGGGGGGAAAAGGGAAAACTCTCTGTTTGGGCGACAGGTGCAACGGACATTTCTGTCGCATACATACAAATTACGTGCGAGATTATGCCGAGTCCGGTTTTGGACTTAGGACTAAGAACTCCAAAACGAAGGGACGGCGGTGGTAAAGCAGGGGGGGGGACTGTTGAGTTTTCATTGGTGGTTGCAGCACGTACAGGAAAATCAACAGGAAACCCCCCACTCAAACACTGACGATGGCAGCGTGAGTCACGGATCAACAAAAGGAACCTTCTTAGTGGAACTTAAACTTGGATGTCCCGTAATGTAGCTGCCTGCACATCTCTAACCCCAAAAATACTCACAAATACTCGCACTCACACGAAATCTATCCCCCCTCATATCCTGCGGCAGCCTCTACTCCCCCCACCCCTGCTTCAACCAGTTCAAGTTCGCAAATGCCCAGGCACAATGCCAGAATGAAAGCTTTCACTGCCAGGAGAAAGGTGATAGGTGATACGAGGTCTGAGTGTATGGAGCTACCGAAATGCCTCTGCGTCGAATTAAATGAGCTCAAAATGCATTTAAATGCAGCCTGATTTGATTACCCAGCCCTGGGCCTGGGTCTGGGCCCCCTGCTGTCTGGCATTCCTCTCTTCCCTTTTCGCACTCCTTCTGCCCTCCTTCTGCCTCTCCTTCTTCCTCTCCTTCTTCCTCTATGTATATCTTGTTCTTGTTGCCCTTGTCACTCTGTCATCAACAATTGTGCATTGTGGTGCACGCCAGACCGATGCGAGCGATGCCAAAACGACGCACGGAACACGGGGCCAAAACAAAACCAAGCCAAAAGGTGCGAAAATTAATATTTGCACTGAAAAACAACAGTCACAACAGCAGCAACAAGAACAACAGCTGAATGGAAGGAAAAGGAAGTGGGGCAAGGTGAGGGGAAGGGGAGTAGAAGTAGGGGGGAAACAGCTACAACAATTGGTAGCCAGCGAATGCATTGTCTGCCTGAGCGCGTGCCTCGTAATTAATTTCCTTGAAGGTGGCAACAAAGAAGACGAGGGCTGAACAGGACTGGAAGAGACTGAACTAGTTCCGAACTTGAGCAGCCGAGAGTTGAAGAGAGAAGAGTCAGCTGGGGAGAGCTGAACTAGTTCCAAGTGAAGCATGAAGCATGGAGAGTAGCTGGAACTGGAGACTGACAGCTGAACTAGTTCCGAACTTAAAGGGCATAACAGAGAAGAAGAGCTGCAGCAGGAGCTGAAGACAGAGAGCTGAACTAGTTCCCTGAACTCTAAATAGAGATACTCCTTACAGGTAAGTAAGTTCGTTATGTCTTCTCTTGGATATATCTTTAGACTCTGGAGATAAATATCAGAAATAAACCAAAGAACATAGCACCAAAAACCTGCCAAGTCGGAACCAGCTGAAAGAGTTCCATTGAGTTACTGCCTGGCATTCCTGGAATTAACCCTCTGCTGCCTAACAGCCATCGGCGGATCCCTTTCTCACGCACTCGCTGGCATTTTGCTGGTTTTAGATCAAATGCATCACGCGGCTCAGTTTTGGGGTTTCACTTTAGTTAGCGTTAGCGTTAACGGGCAGGGATTGGGCCAGGATTGGGACTAGGTGGGGGGCCAGAGGGAGGACTTGGGTGCAGGATTGGCCCAGGAATAGGAATCGGAGTGGGGCTGGATTGGGCCAGGAGTGAGACCAGTGGGAGAATTTGGCGAGGAGGCAGGATTGGGCAGGTTTGAGCCAGGACTAGGACTGGGAGTTGTGCAGGATTGAGCCAGAGGGTGGACTCGGACTACCAGTGGGTCTGGCTATGAGTCGAGTGGAGTGGCTGTGGCTGTGGAAGTGCCAGTGGCTCTGACTGGAGTTGCTTAGCAGCAGCTCACGGAGTGGCATTGTGCTAGTACTAGTTGTTGTTGCTATTGTTGTTGTTCCTGTTGATGGTGGTGATGCTGTTGCCCTGCGGTGGCTCATTGTTCGACTGCAGCGCTAGGGATACGGATACGCATGTTAGTGGCAGCCTCAGCGCAGTCAGAATTTGATTTTGGATGGAGGAGCAGACCATGTAGCCATGGAGGAAGCTTGGAGCAGTCATGTAGGAGCCAGGGGGAGTGGAAGAGGCATGAATGAGCCATGGAAGGAGGAACCAAGGAGGAGCCAAGGAGCTGCCATTGAGTAGTCTTAAAGTGAGCTGCCTTCTCGGTTGCCTGAATGCTGAAGTGCCCAAAGAAAGGAAAGGCAAGAGGCACGAGCAAAGACGCAGGTTAAGTCTTAAGACATGGCTTACTTCTGCCTGCTTTTGACTGGCTATAGTATGCTGAATATGGCTTATGCTTTTTGGGGCCACATGATACTCTCTCTCTCTCCCTCTTCCACTCTCTTGCCACACACTAAAGTGCATTTTCGGTGAACTTTTCATTAATTAATTTAATGAACTTTTGCATCAGCCTCAGCCGTCAGTGAGTCCATCAGTCGTCTGTCCGTCAGTCCATCAGTTCAACAGTCAGTCAGTCAGTTTACCAGTCAGTCCGTCAGTCAGTCCATCAGTCTGTCCGTCAGTCAAGTGCATAAAAGCCTTTTTGGACAGGCTGCATATCAAAACTGGGGCTTTTGGACAGCTTTTGTTCCACGCTGAGAGCTGCAAGTTGGAAATTTGAGATTGATGCGAGTAGAATTACTCCAGGGGGTGGGGAGGGAATGGGGAAGCCAAAAATATATATTTGCCACATTTTGGTAGCTGGAACAGCTGTGCAGCTTCCTTGCCACTGTCGCCGCCACTCTCATTGTGCTGCCACAATGGCAATCCCATTAACGACATTCCATCTGCAAATGATTCGCCATTATGCTTATGATATAATAACGGCAAAACACCCACCCCCCCCAAAAGCCTAGGGAGCATCATCCTACCATTCCTAGGGAGCATCTATCTCCCTCATTTCACCTTGATGTGGCAGCCGAGTCGAGTCGAAGCCGCATGTTCATAACGTTGTCGCACAATTAAATTCCATTCGGAAAAGCTTTCAACTGCACTTTGGACCACAAATTATGGCTGGCCCATACACACCCCCCTATCACCCACCCCCCTCGAGCATTGAGGTCCTTCTATGGCAGAACAAATGGCCAAAAGCGGCTGCCAAATGACGGCCTACAAACAACACACATACACAGGCAGAGACAGAGATACACAGGCACACATACATACAAGCAGAGATATACACACACAGGCAGAGACACACACCAATACAGAGACACACACACACACAGAGACACACACACTCCTGTGTATAGACGTGGAGACACACAAAAGGCCCGAGACATTTGGGCCAAATTTAACTGCTGTGCAGTCGCGCATGAGGATCCGCTGGCAATCTCTTACCGCCTTTTCCCTGCCCTGCCCGGACGTCTTTCGCTGCCCCCAGCTCCCCCCGCCCCCAGTCAATTATGGTCTATGGACATTAAATGTCATTACGCAGCAACAATCAAAAAGAGACACAGGGGATCCGCAGCTGGGAGCTTGGCAAAAGGATTTGGCAAAAGGCAGGAGGAGGAGCAGGAGATGGAGCAGGAGGAGAAAGAGCAGCAGGAGCAGGAGGAAGAGCAGCAGGAGGTAGGAAGAGAAGCAGCAGAAGGAGCAGCAGCAGGAGAAGGACCATCAGCTTGTAGTAGCTGGAAACCAGGAGCCAACAGAGTAGGAAGTAGAGGAAAAACGAGCCAAGCAAAGCATGAAATTAAAATGCGCCTAAGATGTATTCCTGTCTATCATAGGACTGGGAATGGGCCTGGGACTGGGCCTAGAACTTGAACTGGGCCTGCCTTCCAGAGCCCCCCCCACAAATGGCGGACGCCCTGCGAGTGTCCTGGCCAAAAGGAGTTGGCTTGTTGGCTGCCTGTCGTCGTTCTGCTTATAATTTCATTTTTCACACCCAACTCTCTCATTGGCAAAAGTGTGAAGCGACGGGACACCAGAGACACGGGCGACAGAGAGCCTTCATTCTTGGCTTCCTGCCTTTGCCGTTGCCTTTTTGCCTTTGCCTTTGCCGTTGCCTTTTGCCTTTGCCACTGCATACTGTTACCCTTTGCCTTTGGCATACCCTTGCCAAAAAAAAAGTGTTGCCACAGCAGTGAAAGGTGGCATAGCTGATGGGGAAAGCTGCGATTGGGAATCAAGAATTTTCACGTCTCAGCAGCAATAGTTACTAGAAATATATTTTAAAATTTATTGGCATACATGGCTTAAAAAATTTATAATTAATTATAATAAGGAAAAATATTAAAATAAAAACTGAAATTATTTATGGAAAATAATTAGGAAATTACAGAAAAATATATCTTGTTATTTACAAAATATTTATAAAAAAAAAAAAAATTTATAAAAATTTATAATTTAATAGAAAAAAAATATATAGATTAAATAAATAAAGATTAAAGGATTATAAGAAGATTATGAAAAAATTATTTATTTATTGCATAAAAAAATAGATTAAATAAATAAATTATTTACAGAATTTAAAATATTTATACCCAAAATTAATCAATCCAAAGAATTTTCCCCGAGCTACTGAAACAATTTAAAATTAAATAAATTCTATTCAAATAAATAAAATTCCATATCTTGTCTTCTTTTTAAGATAAAATCCCTAGTGCCGAAAAGCATTTAAAATTCTTCTTCAATAATAAAATAAAAATATTGAAAATGCTTGGCATTTTTTTTTATGGGAGCCCAGCAAACTGGAAGAATAATAAAATAAAATGAGAAAAGGGCAGCTATGGGAAAAACTGGGAGAAAGTAGGAGAGGGTGGGAAAAGTAGGAAAAGGGGAGAAAAGGAGAGTGGGAAAAGAGGAGAGTGCAAAGGAGAGTGGAAAAGAGAGAGTTTGGGAAATGGCCTTGCCAATGCCACAAAAGGAAAGACAATTGCTTGGCAAGAGCTTATTAAATTTATATTTAAATTTGTTGTATAACTCGTATTGTGGTTACGAGGGGGGGGTGCCGTATGGGTGCCAGTGCCATTGCCAATGCCAGTCCTAGGGCTTCGTTAAAATTTAATTAATTTCAAAAACCAAAAATTGAATTCTCGCTTCATTTGAAATGCAAAACCGAAAGCGGAGTCAATTAAATGAATGTCAAAGAGCAGCAGCAGCAGCCGCTGAGCATTCGCATTCACATTTCCATAGCCCATTGCCGCAGTGTGTCTCCCTTCTGGCCTTCAGTTCGGGCGGCACCCAGGCTGAAGGGCACCCACTCGGGGCTCGTGCTCGGGCTTGGGTCCTGCCTCAACAATTCCTTTGACACACACACACACACATAAGGAGCTGAGGCTACCGTGTCCTGCTAGCTGCCCCATTAAGATGCCCCATCCTGGTGGCCCATTCTGATGCCTCATACTGATTCCTCATACTGATACCTCATCCTGGTGGCCCATTCTTATGCTTCATACTGATGCCCCATCCTGGTGTTCCTCTGTTGCCCCTCTGTTGCCCCTCTGTTGCCCCTCTGTTGCTCCTGCTCCTGCTGCTGTTGTTGTTGTTGTCTTTATGGCAGTCGCCGCCTCCTCTGTGGCCGCGTCCTCTGTGTGTTATTGTAGCCATGGAAATGAATATTAATGCCGCCTGGATTCTGACAGTCGATGCTGGGAGCCAGGAGGACTCACCAGCAGCAGCACGGGGAGCAGCAGGAGCAACCAAAGTCCTTTGCCCACAATGGCTCAGTGCGCACTTTGCACAGCATTAATATTTATCAGCCCGAATTCAGAGTTGCTGTTGATACGAAGCACTCCTCAACAGTGCCCCTCTACCACCACTCTACACTCTCTACCCTAGTGGAACAACTTACTCCCTCTCTGTCCTAGTGGCACAACTTACACCCCACCCCTCTGTACTCTGTACAACATATTTTGCATACCCTTTTGGTTCCTTTGTCTATAATAATTTCAATAAGCGAATAAGAATGAATGCGAATCAAGAGGGAAGCTCGTATTCGTATCGTATTCGTATCTGTGGCATGACGAAAAAGTATCACAAAATATGCAAAAAGTATCACAAATTATGCAAAAAAGTATCACAAAATATGCCAAAAATTAGCTCAAAAATATGCAAAAAGTATCACACAAATTATGCAAAAAAAGTATCTCAAAATATGCACAAATATCTGTACCCCCCAAAGTACTCAAATAAATGCTCTCCACATGCACTTACTTTTTCAATTAAACAATCAACGATATCAGCAATTATCGGAACATTTATCAGAGAGATATTCAACAAAAAAAGTATGAGAAAACTATCAGAAAACTATCAAAAAACTATCAGAAAATATCTTTTTATTTTTTATTTCTCATCTTTTTTATTGTCTTTTTGCCCACTTAATCTTTTTATTTGCAATCCTGAAATTTATGAAATTTGCCACTTAATTTCGCGTAGCATATGCTACTTTGAATATTTTTAAGTATATTATTTATGTTTTAAAGAATTTATGGCCAGCTAATGAAGCCGCTGGCCAGCCAACCATCGAAACTCTATTAATAAATAAATGACCACAACAATGCGTGAAATTTAAAGCAAATTTCACAGAATTTTGCAAATATTTTCCAAAATTTCCCTGAATTTTTATTTTGATTTTTGAATGGCGCAAAAAAATTTTACTTGCAGCGGATTTAAACGCAGTTCGTTGTCGGCTTTGTCAGGCAAAAAATGCTGTATAATCCGGAAGCTCTATCATTAAGTGACATTCTCGCTCTCTCTGATCCATCAGTGGGAGTCAGGAGTCTGTTCTGCCTCACCCCGGAGTCCCACTGCAACCTTGCAACGCTTGGGGATTCAATTGGGTACCGCTCTTTCTCCCTCTTTCTCTTTCTACCTCTTTCTCATTCTCTGCCTCTTTTTATTGAGACCCATTATCAGGAAGTAATGAAATTTACTTGTACGCGAAATAAAATTATATCATTAACACCTGAAGCGTGCGTGCGTAGTTACACAGAGACATGTAAATATATACATATACATATACATATATAGGAGTCCCGTTGGCCATGTACCGCCGCTGCACCCTCCACTCTGCCACATATTTACGACAGTCACAACAGCAAAAAAAAGCGAATTAATTGAAGTCAGAGAGAGGTAGAGCAGTCTGTGGCTCAATTGTGCCTCGAATAATGCAATTTGTTAACATTGGCTATGCCGTGTTAATAAGGCCCCAACCCCCCCACAGTCACGACATGTCAATGGGGTTACTCCCATTCTACCCCTGCCTCCCAATTGACATTGCACTTTAAAACTTGGACCGCACATTGAACTTGACTT
Organism: Drosophila bifasciata; assembly: GCA_009664405.1. Classification (NCBI taxonomy): domain Eukaryota; kingdom Metazoa; phylum Arthropoda; class Insecta; order Diptera; family Drosophilidae; genus Drosophila; species Drosophila bifasciata. Next base: position 10,202,364 of record CM019042.1, read on the forward strand.
GGAGTTGGCTAGGGCTCTGTCTAGGGGTCTGGCTGGGGGTCTGCCTAGGGGTCTGGCTGGGGGTCTGGCTTGGCTGGGGGTTGGGATCTTGGCTTAGCTGAGGGTTGGGGTTCAGGCTTGGCTGAGGGTTGGGGTCTAGGCTTAACTGAGGGTTCTAGCATTGGCTGGGGTCTTGGCTTTCCTGGGGTCTGCCCTAAGGTCTAGTGGTCTCGGGCTCTTACCTCTTTGTCCTAACGATGGATTTATTCCGTGTCAAGCGTCAGTGAGCCAACACCAAGCCCCAGCCCCCCCAGCTCGTCCTGGACTGGCAAAAAGGAACTTAATTAATTAGCTGCCTAAACTTCGTTGTGAAGTTTCCTTTTCGGCCACAATCTGATTTCTTTTCAGATTTTTGCACAGCACCACCAGCACCAGCAAACGGCAACCAACAGCTGGGTCCTCGGGTTGCCCGTCCGGGGACAAGCCAGCAAAAACAACTTCAGCCAGGCTGAAAGCAACTTTTGCCTTCACTAGTTATACCTTCAGTGGTTTTTTGTAGGGTGTTTAGGGAGTTTGATGGGCAGAGCAGAGAGGGCCAGGCTCAAAAGTAGACAGGGGAAAAATGTTGAAAAAAATATCTTGAAAAAATCTAGAAAAAAATCTAGAAAAAGAAAAATATCTAGAAAATCTAGAAAAATCTAGAAAAAATCTAGAAAATATCTAGAAAATTATTTTTAGAAAAAATCTAGAAAAATATCTAAAAATTCTAGAAAAAATATCTTTTTTAGAATATCTTAGAAAAAGAGTATGTGCAACATTACCACATTGAAAGAAGCTAGAAAAGCTCTACTACAATTCAGAATTTCGGATGTTTCAATTAACTTTTAAAGTACTTTTGAAACTTGAAATTCAAACAAGAATTTCGGAGTGATTTTAGGCAGTTTTTAGTCACAGTTTAGTCACAGTTTAGGGACCATATGTGAAGCTTTCTCATAAAAGTTTGAGTGGAATAAATGGAGTTTTTATACAATTTTATACATTAATAAAAATTATTTAAACTTAATTTTCATGCATTAACTAACAATACAAAACTATAGATTTTTCAATCTAATTTTTTTCAATTTCGCTGAAAAATACATTCACTAGGTACTTCTCTAGTCCATACATTTGGCCTTTGCTGCTGCCTGTTCGACTTGTTACTGTTTTTCTTTGGGATTTTCGGCTCGGTTTTTGCCCTGTTAAGTGCAGGGGACCCCTGAGCCGGGGCTTGGACCGGGGTGGTCCGGGGGGCTTTTGTGTTTTAGTTTGCCCAGCTGCAGCAAGCCGGACACAGATGCGACGCCCGCCAACCAATGAGTGAAGGGGAAGGGTAGGGGAGGGGTAGGGAAAGGGAAGCTACAGCTGAGCCCTGACCGCAATCGCATTTGTGGCATTGTTCCCCAAACCATTCGATGTGCTGTTGTCGCCTCTTTTATTTTTGTTACCGGTTCTCTTCAGTTTGGTTTTTGCTCCCCGGCTTAAAGGAGATGAATTGATTTTTACTTTTGTTTTGCAATCTCTGACATGTCCAAGAAGTACTGTGAAAAAAAACCCCCCTCAAAAACTTAACACAAATCCCAGCAAATGAAAGCCAAAAAGCATAGAAACTTCCTGGGCAAACCTTCCCTTCCATTCACTGAAATTTAATTTTAGTTATTAAATCATCAATTCAATCACACAATTAGAAAAGTTGTCAACTTGGCAAAAAGTTTTTACCACACACAGAAAACTTGGGGACATATGGAGGAAAAGCTAGAAGGGAGATACACACGCCTCTCTACAGCTTTCTCCAGCTTTCTCTTCCCTTTGCCAGAAGTGACAGAAACTTTTAACATTTAACCAACAAAATAAATTTCTTAGTTAAAAACTCAATTTGTTTTCTGTATATAACTCAGTTTTGTGGTTTCAAAATTTACAGAATTTTCTATGTGAATGAATGAATGAATGACAGAATTTTCTGATTATTATTAGTGTGTGACAGACAGACAGATAGACTGACAGCTAGCTGACTGCTGCGGTCACTGCTGCATCCACCAGCTACTTCTGCCTTTGCTGCTGATTTTTGCTCTCAATTGATTTCAATTTCATTAACGCTTCGACTTGGACATTTCTCCCCCTCTCTCCCTCTACTCTACTCTCCACTCTACCTTCTACTCTACTCTCTACTCTACCCTCTACTCTACCCTCCACTCTACTCTCCCCTCCCCCTACACTGACAGTTCCTTTGATTGGCTTGGACAGACAGCTGTTGCCAATTTCGGTTTTTTTTTTTTTTTGTGACTTTTGGCCCCGTGAAACTTGGCAGCTGTTAATGACAATGACAGGAGCAGGACATTGGTCTGATTTTACTTGATGATAGCAGAACATGAATGGGGGGCTATTTATCTTTCATCTGTTTAAAGATTGAAGGGACTTAAAGTTTTCATTAAAAATTGAAAAATTGAAGGAAAAATGGAAAAAAACACCTAAAGGTTTTATTTCCCTGGAAATATAAGTGTAATTTTGATTAATTTAGGCTAAATACTAAGCTATAATTTTGTAAATAAATAAATAATAGTATAGAGGTATAAAATGGAGAACTAAGTTTTTATTTCCTTGAAGAACTTTTCGATCTTTTCGATTAAAGATCTCTGCACAATTTACTTAGTTTTTATTGGGCTTTTCCATGGGAATATCTCGACCCAATTTAACTGCTAACTTGTTGACTTTTTCAACGCTTTTTTCAATTTCTTAAGCATTTTTCTACTGCCCTTAGGTGATTCTTTAAGCCCACATCTTATAGCTTCCCCAAATCCTTGCAATTTATCGTCTCAGGCCCACTACAAATTACAAAGAATTCAATACCTGATTTCAAATGGAATACTCAATACACCAGGCTCTACACCCACCTACGATTAGCTTTATTCGAAAAATTCCAAATCCAAACCAAAACCAAAACATTTTGTGAAAAGTTCTGTCTCTGCCTCCGCCTGCTTCTGCCTGCTGCCTCGGCCTGCCAACCTGCTGCAATTGATGAAAATTGCCTTCCAGCAAACTAATGAAAATAACAGAAATTTCTAGTTCATTTCATTGCTTTCCTTTTGGGGCCAGAGAAGAGACGAGACATCAGACAACAGATGGTGGATTGGGATTGGGAGGGGGCGTGGGACTGAGACTGGGACTGGGACGAAGACTGGACTGGCACTGAGACTAAACTGGACTGAGACTGAGACTAGGACTGAACTGAGACTGGGACTGGCACTGTACTGGCACTGGACAGGACTGAGACCTACCTGGGGCTGAGGCTGTGACTGAGACTGACTCTGGCCTGTGCCGAGAACTAAACGTATCCCCTGGCCTGGTCATGATTTTCAATTTGTGATCTTAATCAGCAGGTGTCCTCTATGGCTTTCTCTCTCACTTATTTCATTCTCTGTGTGTGTGTCTCTCTCTCTCTCTCTCTCTCTCTCTCTCTCTCTCTCTCTCTCTCTGTCTCTCTCTGTCTCTGTCTTTTTTGTGTGGTTGCCTATCAACCGGGCATCGTCATCGTCATCAGCATCGTCATAGCTTTTTATTATTTTCATTCCAGGCTTCACTGCCTACTAATAGTTGATGTTTCCCCTGCTGCTCCTCCTGTTGCTTCCCCTGCTGCTCCCCCTGCTCCTTCTCATGCTCCTGCTTCCCCTGCTCCTCCTCCTGCTGCTGCTCCTGCCATTCCCCTTGATGTTGCTGTTGCTTTTGTTGAAAGGTTGCTAGGCATTAACTTTTGTCATTGGTAGCTGCCCCATGCCCCATGCCCCATGCCCCGTGTCTCCGCCTGCCTGGTCAGTGAACAATGCAATGTGAATTGGCAGGGACAGGCAGCAGGCCAGGCCCACAGAGTGGCAGACAGGCAGACAGACGGCCAGGCGAGTGGCAGGACCTTCGCTCTGGTCTACTCTACCATCGGGAGTTGGTCTAGACTGTCCTGCACTCGGCCTGGCCTGTACTGGCCTAGCCTGGTCTGACTTGTGGGGGGCTGTACTGTGACTTTGGGGACTGTCCATGGCCTGTCCCGCTGCTTTTTGGCCTGCTGCTGTGTTCATTTAATTAAATTACACCAAATTGTTTGGGCTGTCCTTTCATTCAACAAAGCGTCAAGCCAGGAAAGAGACAGAAAAAGAAAGAGAGAGAGAAAGAGACGAGAAAGAAATGTGTGGAAAATGATAAAAAATATGTTAGATTGAAAAAAATATATATTTTTGAAGGGGCTTCCACAGCTACCAAGGCCTTGGTAATTGCTGCCCCCTGTCCAACCCCTGCGCCTGGGCAAACAATTTTCACCCATTTCTAAATGGAGCATAAATAACCCTCAGGGCCAAGGCCTACTTTATGGCCAGTTGAATATTGCTTAAAAATATTCTCAAATATTAGGGCGGGGGGCATAAATTTAGAACTGGGAACTTGAAGGAAGTCTGGGAATTAATTAAATATTTTAAAGCTATTTATGGGGTTAAAAAAAATAAATTTGTTGAAAAAAGCAATGAAAAAAATTTTGGAAAACATGTAAAAATTAATATTAAATATTTTCGAATTAAATGTGGAAATTTTATCCTATATTCGCCTACTTTTTGGCCAGTTGGAGTCATAATAATGGGGCAATAAATGTAACTCAGTGAGGTTGAAGAAAGTGCTTGAATTAAATGAATATTTTGAGGATATTTATAGGCTGGAGCAATAACTGAAATTCTGAAAAACTTTTCCAAAAAAATGGCACAAATTAATATTAAATATTCATTTCATATTAAATGTTGGAAATTTTTCCTATATTCGCCTACTTTATGGACAGTTAAATATTGCTTGAAAAATATTGTCAAATAATTGAAAAATAAATGGGGAAATAAATGAAACTCAGAGAAGGAGAAGGAATTAAAAGAAGGTGGTTGACTGAACTGAATATTTTGAGGATATTTATTGGCTGTAGTCATTGCCTGAAATGATTAAAAAACCTTTTAAAAAAAAAGACTAAAAATTAATATGAAATATTCCCCAATTACTCGTAAATGTTCTAAATATTTTCTCTACATTCCTACATTTTTCCTCACTCTTTGTACGAGTACCCCCATATATTTGTCTATATAACTGTGGGAAACAGCTGCAAATATCCTTCCGTGCCACTTCATGCGTGACTTCCTTTTTCTTTTGCTTTTGTGTGTGTGTATTTGTCTCCGTAGATGTGTGTTTCAGTTTCTATTATTAAAATTCAATTGACATTTGAGTTATGAGGGACCAAGTGTGGCGGCTGGTGTGGGGTGAGGTGTGGGGTGGGGGTGTGGGTGTGGTGGCATGTGTTTACGTGTTTTCAATATGAAGACTTCTTCAGACTCAAAGCTGAAACACACATTTCTAACCAATCCAACCCCCCATTTTCCAACAGATTTTACAGCCCCACCCAAAAAACAAATTCTAAACGCAAAACAGACTCACGTGTGTCTCGTTCCAGGGAAAGTTTTACACTCCACCCTGCTGGCACTGCTGTCCCTGCTGGCCCTGCTATCCCTGCTCCATCTCCTGTCCCTGCTGTTTCTGCTGCCCCTCCTGACGCTCTTCTCTCTCACGAATGCATTGCCTACTTTTTGGGGCTCGAATCAAAGTCATAAAATATAAGTTTGCACTGCGTAAATTGTGGGTGGATTGGTGTGTGGGAATGGGTGTTGTGCGAGCCACAGCTGCCTAAATGTATTTTAATTTGTTTGCCTCTCCCATCTGAATCCACCCCCCTCTCCAGCAGTTAAATGGCAAATACATGAAGCTTCGAGTTTTTAAATATTTTCGTGGGGAGTGCAAAACTTTTGCTGCTGCTGCTGCTGCTGCTACTTTCCCCTTCGAATGATTAATCGCAAGAACACGAAAAATTTGCCAGCCAGCTGTGAGCAAAGAGTTGACAATAGTCTCGCACAGAGAAACGAGATTTTAAGGTGGAGTTAGAGCTGTATCTGTAGAGCTGCGTGGCAACTCATATTGATCAATCACTGTCACCTGGTTGCGGGCAGCGAGAGAGAGCGCGATAAAAAAAAGAGAAGAGAAGTGCGAGGAAATCTATAAACAATATGATAACCATTTGGCAATAAACTCAAATGGGTGTGGGTCTGTTCTGCTCTGGTCTACTCTGCTCTGGTTTGGGTTGGGTCTGCTCTCCTTTGCTCGTTGTCTCTGCAGCACTTTGAGTGATTTGATATGGCACATCCTATAGCTATATCTATCTATGCTACACCCTTGCTACCTACCCTAACCCCTTTTTGTCCACGCTTCGTTTGATTGTAACAAATTTCCAATCTAAGCGAATGCGGAAGCGACACACAAAACTGCAATGACGGATGCGATGAAAGTTACAAGGGGGGCGCTACCTCTACCTCTACCCTTCCTGCTGCTCCTCCTCCTCTCTGTCTCTGTCTGAGTCCTTCTGTGTGTAGCGCCAAAAAGTGTCACTTTTTATGAGCGATCATTTGTACTAAAGTTTTTCCCTGCACCCCCTTTTTTGGCCAAGTTGTATTTGCTTGTTTGTCGTTTGTCAATATACTTTTGCTGCTCGCCCTTTTTTTCTCGTTTGCTTCTCCTTCTCCCTGGCTTACTTCTACTTCTCCTTTCTGGCTTACTTCTCCTTCCTGGCTTACTTCTCCTTTTGCTGCTTCTGTATTTATAGCTGCTTCTCTCCCCCTTTTTTCCCTTTTAGCTGTAGAGCTGCCCATTGTAACTTTATGCTTTTGACAAATTCGAGTTTAAGTGGATTACTTTCCCACTGTTGAATGTTGTTCGCGGCGAAAACCTCAGTTCCAGTTCCCAGTCCCTTCCTTGGCTGGATGATTCATTAATTTTTCTGTGCTGAACATTTGCTACGCAATTAATTTTAATTTTTATTTTAGCATTTTATGCTGGCGACTGATGATCATCAATTTTTAGACTGAGATTTTCGCACCCATCGCTTAGCTTTGCTGCTGTTTATGGTCGCAGTTTTATGGCAGAGGTTAAGTTTTTTAAATTAATAGCAAGTTCATTAATTAAAGTGTAGTTAGGGGAAAATCGAAAAGGAAAAGAACATCGAAATGGAAGGTATCCTATTGATTAAATGTGTTATGATTGATTGATTAATACTTGTAGATATATTCAGAGGAAATTTGACAGTGAATTAAATTCACTTTCTTGATAGCAAAACTAAAAGTTTGAAATTTACTAAAGAAGCTTTTTCAAACTGGTAGGATTTGTTTGTGGAAGGATGGATGCTACGCCTGAGGACTACAAAGATGAGTAGAAGCAAAAGCAATAGTGATCGGTGGGCTTGATTCTTTGTTACGTCGCGTCTGTAGTATACGTAGAACTAGGCTCTTCCCCTTCGGAGCGGCTGTTTATACATGCTCATTGCTGGCCAAGCTACAGCCTCTCGAGGTAGAATGGATCATGAGATGTACATATTTGAGCGAAGTTTTAGCGGTTCCAATTGGAAACAGAAGATGGAAGCGGGTAAAACTGTTAGAACTGCACTGGCTGTTACGCTCCATTAACAGCGCTGTTTTCAAGCGGCTGCTGCCAGCATGCTGGCCTAAGCAGGTTGGCCATGAATGACATCCATTATTGGTTTTAGTTGGAAACAACTGAATGTATTTGACTATCGTTGAACACTTCTTCTTAAGTACTAAGCAGTACTAACGACTACAGTGGAAAGTAGTCACTGCTTTCCCACCATCCCATCAGCATCCGATATTCTCTCCCCGCGATAGTCACCCATACCCATCTGATATGGCTTCCCCCATTTGCAGTTCCTATATAGTATAATGCCGTCGCACCCTTTTTCGCATTCTTTAAGTTCTCCCATGTGAACAATTAGTGCGAAGAAAAAAGGGTTACCCGTTCATGGACCTGGGACACGTGCGTAAGTTTTCAATTTCGCTTTCATTTGGCTTCAGTTTTATTAAAGTTCAACGCCAAACCCCCCATCCTCCTAAAAGTCCTTAACACACTTAGGAGAGCAGCAGAAGGAGAAGGAACTAAGGACTGGAGAAGCAGGAAGAAGGAACTTAGAGCAGAAGGAGGCAGCAGGGAAACAGGACAAGGACTCATAAAAGATTTAAGCTTCACTGCCATTACAAAATGCAATTTGCAAAAAAAAAAAACCAAACTTTTGATTTCGGAGCGAACGAGCGAACGAGTCAAAGGCCAGGCCCAAATGGCCCAAACCCCTGGGCCCAAAACCTTTTATTGGTCTCATTAAACGAGAATATTTGTGTGACTTGTTGTTGGGGGTTCCCAGTTTCCTGCCTGTGACCGTTTGTCGCTTTCGATTTCCAAAAAGTCCAAAGAGTGTGGGAAGTGCCAGCACCCTGCCACGCCCCACTTATTGGTAAATCAGGCCACGTTTTCTTTGCTACCTTTCGGGGGCAAGGTGCTGCGGCGTTGATTTTGAAAAGTTTCTGCGGCAGGCAGGCTCAGTCCCAGGCTCACCTGAAGGCTCGATGCCACTCGAAAGAAAGATTTGAATGCCCTCTACAAGTTGACATTTTGGCGTTTGAAGTGGACGTGATTCGATTTGGATTCGTTTTGGTTACTTGCACCCCCCGTAACGACTTCAACTTCGACTTTGCACATCGATTGGGGCAGGGAGAAAACTTTGCAATTAAGCTGGGAAGCCCAGGCAACACCGGATATCCAGCAACGAAAATCAAATTAAATTATTTCTAATTTGTTTTGCTGCCAAAGAGAGACAGAGAGAGACTTCCACTCACTCGTAGTATTCATATTCATATTCATGTTTGGGGGGTGGGGTAAAATTCAATTTTCGCAAATTATTTGCTTGGTTAGTTCCTGTGGCTTCCACCTCAAAATTGTGTGTTGGCAAAGGCACAGCACAGCACAGTAAAGAATAGAATGGAATAGAAAATAGAATAGAATAGAACAGAAACGAGACAGTGGCAAATGGCTGTGGCCCAATGGCTTCCTCTTCATTATCTTTTGCTGCACAATGGTCGGGGGGGTGGCTCTGGGTACTGGAGAGTGGGTACTGGGTTATGGGTACTGGGGTGTGGGTACTGGGATTGGGTATTGGGACTGGGTTATGGGTACTGGGTTCGGGGTACTAGGTACAGTGGTCTGGGGGCTATGGGTACGGGGTTTGGGTACTGGGTACTGGGTTATGGGTACTGGGTTTGGGTATTGGGTACTGAGCTCTAGGTCCTGTGCTCCGGTTACTGGGATGTGGGCTCTGGGTACAGTGTTCTTTCTGTGTACTGGATACTGGGCTGTGGGAACTGTGTACTAGATACTGGGTACTGTGCTCTGAGTACTGGGGTCTGGGGTCTGCGTACAGGGTTCTGTGTACTGGATACTGGGCTCTGGGTTGTGGGCTCTGGATACGGGGTTTGGGGACTGGGTTATGGGTACTGGGTTCGGGGTACTGGATACTGAGCTCTGGGTTGTAGGCTCTGGGCTGTGGGCTCTGGGTACTGGGTACTGCATACTGAGCTCTGGGTAGTGGGCTCTGGGTACCAGGTACTGGTTTCTAGGTACTGGGTTCTGTGTACTGGATAATGGACTCTAGGTTGTGGGCTCTGAGTACTGTCTACTGGGTACTGTGTTCGGTGCTCTGGGTACTGCCTTCTGTGTACTGACTTCTGGGTACTAGGTTCTAGTCTCCGCTGTGTGCTCTGTGCTCTGCTGTGGTCCTGTCCATATTGGGGCTTCCTTCTGCTTCGTTTATCCCCAGCAACTCTTTGAGTTTGAGTTTGATATTGAAATGTGGTTTGGTATTGGGGGCCATGGCACACACAATGTGGGACACCAAGTACTTTACAAGTTCTCTCTTTCTCTCCTTTATGATATATGCGCTGCCTCCTCGTCATCGATTCCAAATTCATTTTCCACAGCTAAAACTGACAAATGTCGACAGCTCCCCACCGTGGATACCCGAAATCGATTGTCAATTTTCATCGTTTTTTGGTGGCTAAAAAGGAATATTTCTCTTGTGTGTGTGTGTGTGTGTGGAAATTTTCAACGCTTTCTGAATGATTAGGTGCCACATCAAGGATGAGAGACAAAAATTCATTTGGCATAAGCGTGGGGGTATCTCTGTGTGGCAGTGTGTGTTAGTGTGTGTGAGGCTGTGTGTGAGTCTGTGTGGGTATCTAGTGTGTGCCTTGGTGTGCGTGTGTACGTCTGGGTGTGTGTATCGATGACGATAAGAACACGATAATGATGTCTAAGTCGCAAAATCCAATAATGAAAATTAATTTCACGCACACACAGAGAGTGATGAAGGGGGGGCCAGAAGGGAGGCCCGTGTTGGCCACAAGCCCTAAAGCAATTTATGCCAATTTGGCATACAGCAAAAGAGAGATAGAGAGAGAGAGAGAGAGAGAGAGAGAGAAATGGCAAGAACAAAGTGCAGAGAGATGGAGAAGCAAAGACTGAGATAGAGGTAGAGGGAGCGACAGAGACAGAGAGATATATAGAGATAGAGGGAGACAGAGACAGAGAGAGAGATAGAGCGAGACAGCGTCATAGATAGACAGACACTTTTCCATGCCTGAAATATTTTTTGACACCTGCAGAAATTCCTATTGACAGCTGTGTGTGTGCCTCGGAAATTCTGTGTGTGGCATCGACTGGGTGAGGGGGTTGGGAAAATTCCGCGTTTGAATTTGAAGCATTCACAGGCAAAGGCCAGGAGGGGGCAGTGTGTGTGTGTGTGTGTGGGCATACGTGAAATTTTTGACAGTTATTTTAATGAAATTATGCGCGCACACTTTCACACACATTCAAACACTACCAAACTGTTGAAAGGGGGTGGGGTGGTTCTAGCCTTTTCCTCTATGAGTTTTTCGCCTGCAGCTGCTAGAGGTTGGTGGGTGGGTGGGTGGTGAATGGGGGTTGGGCTGCTGCTATTCACTCCATATGTAGGTTAATCATATGCATTCTGAGGCTTTGGCGGTTTGTGGGGGGGGGGCAGCAACGCTTTGGCACGCAGCATTTTGGTTATTTAATTAGCACCTACACCTACACACACACACATACTAGTACACACACACACATTCTTAAAGCTGTCGTGTCCACAAATATTCACCGTTGTGTTGGCACCTCAAACATTTATGGCAGTTTATAGTAGTAGAACAGGCAGAAAATTATAATTAAAATAAATGTTTGTTAAACAAAAAGATATATAAAGTGTAGAGAGTGTTTTAAAGAGTAAATAATGAGGGGTATACGTAGATGTGCCTATGAAAGTAGTTTAATAATTGTGCATATACAAGTATGTATGGTGGTAGTAATAGTTGTAGTTTTAGTTGCTTTTTGGGTCCCAATTCCCGAATGTCGATAGAAAGAATTCAATAATAAAAGTCGGAATTATTTTTAGAATTGTTAAAAGTAGTCTGATATATTTTTATATACAGCTAAAGTTTAAAGGTTTTCTATAATTTAAAGTTATGTTCACAGCAAAGAAGTCCTTCAGGTTTATCCTGTTAATGCAAAAATGATTGTTCTAACATACCAGCAGCACTGGCTGTTAGAAAACCAGAGGTAACAGTCGACTGTAACGACTACTGTTGCTTTGGCTGTTAGTGCAAACATGGTGCAACAGTAACAGTCGACTGCCGCCTAGCTGTTATCAAGCCAATGCACTCCAGTCTAACAGCGTACTCGTTAGCTTTTGCTCCCGGACAACTTGCTCTCGAACTTGCTCTCACTCTGCTCTCTGTGCTGCAGTAAAGGCATAACGAACATCCAAAGCAGTAACTGTGAGGAAAGGTTTATCAACATACTTAATAGTAGATCCCCGCTGTAAACGTTCTGTATCATTATGTTCAGTGGTAACACACAGACCTAATAATGATGGCATTGATGTTTTTAATACTTAGTAATGTTATTCTACTGCTACACACATATTTTTAATGCAAGTACTTAGCTCAATTTTATGAAAAAATAACCATTAACTTATATATACATTTGTATTTGAGATCCCAACTAAAAATATATAAATATTTACCTTACTTATCTATACAAATATTCAACTTGTACTTTTAGTAAATTAAACGTATAAATTAGGTACATATTTCCAGCATTAGTTATTGAATGATAAATGATAACTTATCATTAGCTAATTAGCTAATCATGTTATGTATTCTGTTATCAACACAATCATAGATAAAATAAAAATTCAATTAATTATGTACGATTTATCAATCTAATTCTGCATTCACTAAAGTCTAAATCCCCCCAAAGTTTAGCTTTTGAGTACCCTTCCCCAATCGCACAAAAAAACTAAATACGCGCAGTAGCTATTTTTATGTTGCACCTTTGCCATAGCAAATGTTGTCCCCTGTCGAATGCTCTCTCGCGTGTCAGTGCGTGCTCCCTCTCCCCCCTTTTGATTTGTTATCATTATGCCATGTCATCTCTCGTCCGATCCCCGACTATCCCTCAGCAATATCCGTATGCCGGCAGCCCAAGTACCAAAAATTGTCGCACTGCTAGAGAAATTATACCCAAGGGGGCTGGGGGCGTGGCCAGAGCACGTGTTGAGTGCACGAAGTGAAAATACGTAGAAGAAATAGCACAAACTTTTATTTGATACGATTTTGATTTGCGTCGTCAGACAAATGTCAATGTCTATGTCTATCCGATGAAGCTGAGGGAGGAGAGCGGAAAGGGGGAGAAGCAGGAGGGAGTGAAGGAGAGGAGCAGGGGGGGAGCCCTTTCTCTCCCATTTTGGAACCACTGACAATGCCACGTGAAGACTGTAGCTGACAGACAGCAGCAACCAGAGGAGAGGCGACAGCAGCAGTCGGGGGACAGGCAACAGCAGTAGGGATGGGGAGGGTACAGGCAACAGGGGTAGGGTACAACAGCAGTAGGGTGGAGGGGGGATACAGGCGACATGAGACCGTAGACAACAGCGCCCTGGCGACAGACAAATGCGCCAAAAGCGTCTCAAGTGCATCCTCTGAGGACACGTGAGTTTTTTGCTCAACCATTTTTTTTTTTTTGGTAATTTGATTTCCTTCACTGGCAAAACTGAGATTTGTGCCAGGCGCCCAAAGTTAACGCTACATTTGATGCCAATGGCAAAACAAATGCGGCAACGTGTTAGGAATTTTCAAGTATTTTTTCCGCTCCCCCTGCCTCCTACCATCCCTTCTTACAGCCACCTGCCAGTCGGTTGCCAGCGGTGTATAATTTTGCATATTTTATTTTTGCGTGCTAATAGAAAATTTTCGATTTGATTTTTTCTGTTTTTTGGGTGGTAGGTGGTGCGGGGTGTGTGGTGGATAATTGGCTGTAGAATTGTACACAATTTGTTTTGCGTCGCATTTGACTGGGGAATATACCTTTTGAGCAGTGCGGAAAATTGTCAAGTTTGAGGGGTAGCTTTGTGTGGGATTTTAAGGTAGGGAAAAGGAATAGAAAGAGGCTTACGATTTTTGAATTTTTGTGCAACATATTCAGCCGATAAATGTATGAAATTTTAAATCTAAATACTTAAAATATTAGAAGCATTATGTGGTAAACATTAAATGATATTTTGACGTAGTTTTAGCAGTCACACAAATATTTTAAAATAATTCAATGCAAGCTGCTCTTCCCAGTGGGGCGCAAATTCCACTAAGCCTTAATGCATTTACATTTTGTCATTTAAAGTTTGAGGCACTCCAAAAGCTAAAATGTTCTTTTTACTCTCTTTGATTTTTTGCAATTTTCCTTCAAATTGACTATCAAAGAATTTCACAAAATTTTCGCTACCATACGCCATTTCATTATTTATTATTATTTGTTATTGTTGTTGGGACTGTTCATGCATTTTGTGGGGAAGTTTGTGCTATAGAAATTTGGGAGATTTTTCTTACCAAAATAACTCTTTATCTCTTAACACTTAACTACAATAAAACAAAAGAATTTAATGTGCATTTTTGAAAATTAAAACATAATTTTAAATCGTTTTTAATACTCTCTTCTATAAGTTTCATATTTTTGACTTTTTATATTCATTCCTATGTTCATGTTTTAATTCATGCCCTTATTCATAACCCTATTAATGCCTATTTTTTAGTGTATTTGTTACTTCGTTGCTGTCTAAATTTGTGCACTCGTTTTCACTTTCTTTCTCTTCTTTTTTTCCCTTTTTTTCTTTTTGTTCTTCTTTTTTTTTTGAAAAACTGCGCACGTATTTGTCGTTTCCATTACAGTTTGTGCTGATTTTGATTTGCTGCCCTTATGTTGGTTGGGTCTGCCCCTCACCGCTGCTCAATCCCCGCTCCCTTCCTGCTGCCCTGCTCCCTCCTTTGCCCCAGCACTGTCAGTCAATCTCAAATTCACTCAATCAGTCAGGCCAGGCAGTTTCAGTTAGTCATTGCGTCAACACTTTGCCAAAACCCAACCCAACTGCCTCCCTCTCTGGGCTTACTGGGTTGCCCAAACACACACCTGCCACGCCCACACACACATTTTGGTTATATGTTTTGTTCCGAGTCACGTTTGTTGCCTGATGGAAATTCTTTTTTTTTGGCCTCTGCTCGTTGTTGCTCCCCCTCGACTTGTGACTTTTGTTGCCAGCAAAATTTCTATCACCACCCCCCCACATGTGGGCGCTGAGCACAGGTGCTGGCTTGTGGGCGTGGCACATTTGTCATACTCAAATTTAAAATTCAATTTACTTGCGTCATAAATTTAATAGCACAGGTAGCCCCTCTCCCCCCCAGGCAGAGAACATCGAATCGTCACAAATGTCAGTTGATTTTGGCCATATTGCGTGGGGGTGGGGAGACTGGGAACTCGATCAACCATCAACCGGAAAGGGTTTATGCATAGAAGGAAGGGGTTATGCTACAGAGGGGGTGTATATTAGCCTGTATATGCGAGGAATATGTCATAAAATATCTTGAAATTGCAAAAAATCAACGGAAATGAATTGAATCAAAAAGTGAGGCAATAAAACGACAGAAAGGGGAACAGCTAGATTTCAGTATAAAGGATATAATTCCAGGGAAAAACCATAGCAAATGGTTGAAGCAGCGTTCCCACTCATTTTATGCCGCTTTCAAAGTGTAAGCCAACACACACAAAAAGCAGACCCTAACCCCTAACCCACCGCCAGCACATCCCCTTCCGCCCCGCCTTAAACATTCATTACAGCTGGTCCGCTCATTAGGCATATACAACATGGTAATTGCTAAGCTTGTTAGATGTTTACAAGACTTTTAATCCACACAAAAACACAGAGAGAGAGACACAAAGACAGACCCCAAACAACCAGCAAAAAAATGAAAAAAAGGGAAGAAAAGGGCAGTCAGAAAATCCAAAAGTCCAACCTCAAGGCGTATACGTAATATTCCCAAAACAAAAGTGCGCCAATTAGAAGGCAAAATTCAGTTTTTAAGCCCCTGTATCTCTCTCTCTCTCTCTCTCTCTCTCTCTCTCTCTTACAACTAAATGTGCTCTGTCGACCGCAAAAGCCAGCAAGTTGATTTCTTAACGAAAAACTCCCTGCCTCATGCCTCATGCCACATGCCCCCCAACCACAGAACGCCCCCAAAATGTCAGCCGTAGACAGCAGTCGACGAAAAGTTGTAGGAGAGCTAGAGACGACGGCTTCTAACGTTTCTAAGCCAAAAAATGTTGCTGCAGGCTGCAACAGACCACAAACAGCATTAAGCACAAATGAGTATGAGTGTGTGTGTCCCTGTGTGTGTGTGTGTGTGTGTGTGTGTGTGTGTGTAGAGTGTGGGTGTTTCTATGTTTCAGGGTGTGTGTGTGTTGTCAGTAAGTTGTCTACTTGTTGTCTGTATCGTGTGGCAGTTTTTTTGGGCAACAGCAGTGCCCACACTTCAGACATATAGGAGAGGAAGATAGGGAGTAGAAGTAGGAGTAGGAGTAGGAGTAGAAGTAGGAGTAGGAGAAGGAGTAGGAGTAGGAGAGGAGTACAAGGGAGAGAGTACGAGTAGAAGTACGAATACGAATATAAGCATGAGTATGAGTCTGAAAAAAGATGAATGCATTTCAAATGAAGACAGCAAGAGGCAGGTCAAAAAGGGAATGCCCTAAACAAGAAGGAGGTACAGCTGATATGATCAAGCAGCTTGGCACTGTCCCTGGCCTTAAGCAGTTGAAGGAAGAGAATTAAATTATTTATTAATGATATTTTATATATACAAGATATATATAAATAGCCAATTAAATTATATACAAAAATATATCAAATAACGAACCAAATTAGACTATTTATTAGTGCTATTTTATATATAAAAAAGATTCCAAATAAATAGATAATTAAAAGATTTGTCAATGATATTTTATATACTACATATATTACCTATAAATATTCAATGAAACGATTTATTAATGCTTTTATATATATAACAGACATTCTATAAAAAGAGCCAATTAACTAATGAATCTCTATCTAATCTCAGACTTGTCTTTAGGGATACAATTAGGATTTCTTCTTGCAAAAATGCTTTCATTTTATGGAATATGAAGGATTACTATAATTCAATTAAATTTGATTTAAACTATTAAAGAATTAGTAGATATTTTGTTGGTGGAATTTGCATTGAAGGGATTATTTCAATTTAATTTGATTTAAACAGTTAAAGAATCGGTTTATATATATGCTATAATTACCATTTAAATCTTAAAAAAATTACACAAAATAAACTTTAAGTCTCAATAATTCCTACGCTTTCCCAACCATTAAAATCCATTCAAAACTTGGCCCAGACAGAGCACCTAAACTTCGGTCTAATGTTCTCTTTTGTATGTTACATTGCTTTTCTCGTGTCATACATATATTTATGTATATTTGATGTACATACATTTTGTGGTTTTTTGGTCAGAGTTTCAAGGGAGATTGAGTAGGGGATGAGTAGTGGGTGAGTAGGGGGAGGGCAAGCTGCCAGTGTAGGGAGGCAATAGCTGGCAGTGTAGGTGTAGATGGCCGAAGTGAAATATTCTGATTTGCGTCTTGTCACGCAGAAATAAAGCTAAAGTCCATTTTAATTGAGTTTTTCTCTCATGTTGCACACAAAATGCTTTTTGCTAAATTTATGACAGCCAGTCACAGAGAGAGAACTGAAATCAGAACTGAGTGGGGAGAGGCAGAACCCCCAACCGCCCCCCACAAACCATATAGAACTGAACTGAACTGAACCGAAGCGTATGAATGTCGTAATAAAATGCATTTTTAGCCATTTTGTCACATGAATTTGATTTCATTTAGATTTTTGAATTTGGCTTATGCCAGGCCAGGCCAGAACAGTCAGGGCAGTCAGTCAGCCAGGCCAGGCCATATCAAATGAAATGAAAGGAGTTGTGAATGCGAATGAAATGGCATGGAATCTTGTTTCTCTGTGTCTCTGCCTCTGCCTCTGTGTCTCTGTGTGTGTTTGGCTCAAAATTTTATGGTCGAATGTGGCAGTTAAATTGAGCAGAGAGAACACCGAGGAGGAGTAGTAGCATGAAAGTATTTTCATGGCAAATATATATGTATGCCAAAGTTTTTCATCTGCCACGCTTCATGCCACAACAGCATATCCTGCCTTCTTCAAGGCTGCGACTGGAACTGGGACTGTGACTGAGACTGCGACTGAACTGTGACTGGGGGTATGACAAAGTTTTCCGCCCCCCCTCCGTTTCTTGCTTGTTCCTTGCACGTGCAACGTTTGATATCAAAGGGAAACAACAACTGGCAAGATTTTCGAGCAAAAGCAGATTTTCACCAGTACATACTGCCAGAGAGCCCAACCCCCTCGTGACGCCAACAAGCTGCCTTCAAGCCGCCTTCTAGCCGCCTGCAAGCTGCCATCACCCAGCTGCACCCCGCCTTTACCCATATTCAAGCCGCCTTCAACCCACCCTTCACCCATCTTCAAGCTGCTTTCACCCACCTCAACCGCCTTCACCCATCTTCTACCCACCTTCCCACGCCTTTACCCGCCTTCACCCACCTTCACCCATCTTCATCGTTTCAATTGAAAGACGGCGGCTGCTTTTAATGTTTCTGGTTTTCTGTTGTTTCATTTTTATGTTACCCTTACAGCGGGTAATATGATTCTGAGGAAGATGTTGGCAATGCAGAGAAGGATATGGCAGGTGTCCTTAAGTTTCCTTAAATATTAATAAGACTGCTTCTGTAATTATTCATGAATATTTGAAACTTCTTTGAATTAATGAGGATTATATTTTAATTACTATAAATATACCTTCCATTGTCATTATTCACATATAAGGGTATCAACACCATCGCCTCTCTTAGCTTCCATTTCCATCTTGTTTTTATTTTCTTTTTGATTTCGCTCGCAGCTTTTCTTGTACCTCCCCTGCTCCCTGCAACAGTTTGGCGCGGAAAATCTGCGTAATCAACAGCAGAGGGGCAGCAGGAAAAATAAGTTTTGCCGCAAAAATAAATAAATAAATAACATTTTGTATAATAAAATGCAGCCGTAGGAGGGAGTGCGGACGTAGCGTAGTGTTGGGGTAAACAACAGGAAGCATAAATTTTGTTATTTTTGCCAAGAAGAAGGCGAGGCAGCAGCACAGACCAAAGGAGGGGTAGAAAGGAGGGTAGGGGGGGATGGCTGGCTGCTGGTCAATGGACCATTGATGTGATTAGGGACATTTCGCTTGAACGGAAATTGTTTAGTTTGACAGGATGCCTGCGACCGGAATGAAATGAACGTGTTTTTGTGGTCGGAATTTAATTTGTGTACGATGAAAGATTTGGAAAAAATATTTTAAATTTTCAACTTTAACTTAGCAGTAGCAGTGGAAAATGCCTGATCAAAATAAAAGAAAAAATATTAGAAAATTTAATTAATATGAGATATTAGAAAATCGGAGAAATACATTAAAGTTCAATAAATATTTCTAAATATTTAAATTAAAAGAATAATACAAAAAATGAAGATGAAAAATAACTCAAAAATATCCATATCCATAAAATAATATTTATACCATATTTAAATTAATTTTTTTTTAAACGAATATTTAAATCAAAAGAGTACCATAATGCCTATAATGAAAAGGAGGAATATTTCAGAATACAAATTAAATTAAATTAATATTTGTTGTGTATTTAATTAATTTTTTTACGAATATTTTAACTAAAGATAAATGGCAATAATGAAGTGAAGAATTCGAAAAATTCAGAAATAAATCTAAATAAAAAAATAAATAAATAAAATAAATTCAATAAATATTTAAATTTTTTTTTTCAATTAATTTTGTGTAGAAATATTCAACCATATTTTTTTTTAAAATATATTTTAACACTAATGAAAATAAGTATGCTCCATTAATCACAAACCTACCGAATTCCCTCAACCTTTAGCTCACACTCTGGTAAGCCTTATTTATCTGCTCTGTGCCTTATTTAATCAAAATATTCAACCAACTATCTGCATGTTATTCACAGCTCCAATCGCAATCCCAATCCCCCCCTATCTGTATGTCAGTTCATCGGCAATTCAACTCCCAACAGCAACTCCCCAACACATTTGCCGAATCAATATGCAATATCCCCCACAAGTAACGGATTTCAAGCTCTCACTCGGAAAAAAGCCACACACAGAGAGGCAGAGAGAGAGAGCGAGAGAGAATGAGTGCAATCATATCGATGGAGAACTGCCTGTCATAAAAGCCACACACAAAAATTGTTGGCTATATCAAGAGGGAGCAGGCAGGTAGCAGGGTACAGGGCAGGGTACAGGTAGGGAGCATGCAGGGTGCATGAAGGGTGCAGGTATGGTGCAGGCAGGGCGCATTTAGGGGGCGCAGAGTGCCATGAAAAGCACAAAACTAGGTTAGTTGCCGAGATTTGTACCTGCTACCCGTGACCCCAACAAGCCCATGTTGTATGCTCTCTCGCCGCCCCCTCGCTTTCTCACCCACTAAAAACAAAAATAACAATTGCAGTCCCTAACCGCCACGCTGACGCCCGCATCCCAACAGCCCAGCGCATCCCCAGCCCATACCCCCCGCAATTCCCATCCATTGCTGTCTCTGGCAATGCATTTCAAAACAGAAGCTGCCGAAGAAGCGAATCGGGCGTGCAAGGCGCTGGGCATCACGCTCCCCACGCCCACCATATCTGTCAAGTGAACTGGAAGTGATACGGATACGCAGCGAGCGAGCGAGAGAGAGTGGCAGAGGGCAGAGCAGAGCCAGAACGGCAGAACAGAGCAGAACGAGTGAGAGGCAGAGACAGAGGCAGAGCAAAACAGCAGAACAGAGCAGAGCGGCAGAGGGCAAAGCAGAGCAGAGCGGCAGAACAGAATAGAGCGAGTGAGATGCAGTGAGCAGAGCAGAGCGAGCGAGCGGCAGAGACAGAGGCAGTGAGCAGAGGGCAGCGCCAAGTGTACGACATCGAACGCTGAGCGTGTTCACGTGCAAAATTGCAAACGATTCCCAAGCGAGTTTCGGTTTCCTTCATTCTCCCCATCTTTTTGCTTGCAGTTTTTTTTCTGCTGCTGCTGCCCAAAAATCGAATTCGCTTGCTTGTAACGGTGGGTGAGTGTGTGTATTTGTAGTTGTTCGTGTGCGTATACTTATGGCTTGTTGGTGTAACACGAGTTGCATTTGGAGTGTGATCAATGATGCTGTGTGGGGGGGAATGGGGTTGGGGGGAATGCCAAACAGGAAGTTGTCTGCCAAGGATTTTAATCAGCTGTTGTCGATGCTCCCATCCAGTATGATGTCCAGGCAAAGATGAAAGCCGATCGGCTGTGCGGTGACTGACTGCCCCCAGCATCGATGTGGCGATGCAATTTTCCCCCCGGCTATAGCCATATATCTTACGCACACACACAGGGAGGGGCAGACAGGCATGAACTATGTTTATACGTTGACAGATTTCGCGATCTACACTAAAAGTAGAGTAAGTATGGCAAGGCGAAAGTTAGTAGTAGGTAGAAGGTTAGTAGGTTTAAGTATCATTGCATAATAATTACCTCCTTCCTTTTTCTTTTCCCCAAAAGTCACTCCCGCATAAACGCATTTCGCTGCATTCCCTCTAGGCCTTTGTCTCGCATCCGTTTCCGTTCCCTTGGTCCCCCTTTTTAGCCTGGCAGCCAACCCACGAGGATGAGCTGCAAATGGAATCTTATCTCTCGCCGTCTCTTTCTTTCACCATTAGCCATTCTCGCTCTCTCTCTCTCTGTCTCTATCTCTTACGTGGCTTCTCACTCCATCTTTCTGGCCACAGATTGTTTGTCCACAGTGCAGCAGCGCCGCTAAATTGTTTGTCTTCTGTGTGTGTACGCCTCCCCCTCTCTATTCCCATCGACAGACAGCCCTTTCTCAGGGCATCTCCTCGCATCCCCCATGTACCACACCCCACCGATGTGCGTGCAATGCCATTAACAATACGCCCAATGCCAAAAACTGGCAAACGCGCCAAATCCATTGTTATTTCGGCGGTCGATTGTTGTTCTTCCGGCTCTTGCGTGAGCTTACTGGGCGCGCCCCCCAGTCACAACGCCCCCTCAGCCCAACCCACACCCCCTGCTAGGCAAATTGTGCAAACAAACAGTGGATGTTCCGGCGGGGGTGGAGTGCTGAGCACTGAAAGGATGCTGCTCCTCTTGTGCCACAAATCGCTTCAATTTCTGGGCTCTCCCACCCCCCAACCCTCGACCCTCTCTGCTGCCCGAGTTGTAGGATAATTTTGTTTTTGGGGGCAAACTCGGGGCCTCGGTTTCTGTTTTTTCAGCTCGGTTTGTTCTCAACTGCAATAATCTTATTAGCAGTTTGTTGTTCGAACCTAATCAATTACCAACGTAATTACAAACTTTGCTAATCTGCTTCGGTTTCCCTTCCTCCCCACCCCCACTGACAACGAGTAGAGGCACACAGGCAACAGCCAGGCATAGGATGATGGTGCCACACAATATTGTTCGTGTTCGTGTCCATGTCCATGTCCGTGTTTCATGTCCATGTCCCCCGATTGGGAGGATACACACAACATGCTCTCACACGCTTCGCGGGGGTTCAGTGTAGGGGTATGTGTATCGCTCATGCGGCCCCGCTTCAATTTAGTGGCCTAAATAGCGATTTGGCCAGTGGAGCATGACAAAAGAGATCTCATCAAATGTTGGGAATTGTTGAGGTGTATGCCAACGACGGTGGGGGTAGAGCTGCTGCTGCAGCTGGCAATGAAAGGCAGCAGCAAAAGGAGAGTTGTCTGTGGAAATGGATACTAAGAGGATTGAATTGAATTATCCATGAATACAAAAGAGTGCGGGGCAAAGTTGGGGTTTCGGATTGGGGCAAAGTTGGCGGTTCGATTTGGGGAAACTTTTGGGTCTTAATTCAATCCGAGGAAGCTTGAAGTAATCTAGTTTGTATTAACCCCGAATCTTGTTGTGATTTGGAGAGCTGTGAATTATCAAAAATGATTTTAAAAAGATTTCAAAATAAATGCTGTATAAGAAAAGCCTGAAGGACTTGTTGCTGTGGCTATAACCATTAATTCTAAGATGAAATTCATCTGAGTAGTACATTTTTCAATATAAAATAAATAAATTTTGTAGTAAAACGAAAGATTTCAATTACGATCTCAATTAATAGTTTTCAAATATAAAAAGTAGGAAAAAGCTTCAAATTACGGTCTCTCCATTAATTGGTTTCCAATATCAAAAGTAGGAGTAGAAATATGCAGAAAAATCACTAGAATCAATCCAGACTACTATATATGAAAGAAAAGCCAAATTTAATCATTACTTATAGTAGATTATTCCCCAACAAATAACTTCTGTCTGGCTTCCATACATATCACATCCCTCTATCAATCCACACACAACTTTTCGTGCACGAATGAATCATTCATTTTGCTTGCTCCCAACTGATTCCCATCCATCTATCCATATCTGAAACCAGCATCAACCTGGTTTTTGCCAATGAGCCGCTTATCCTCTAGCCAACAATCAATTCAAGCCCACCCATCTCCCTGGGCCACACCTCCATTGTGGCTGGCCTGGCGTTTATCTATTGAAGCATTTGTTGGGAAATGCCACAAAACTTTTTGGCTTAATCAAATGCCAAAATATTTGAATATGCCAAGACAAAATTATTGCCGTGTAAGCTTTACCTCCCACCACCCCCCCCCATTGCCTTTTGCTGGCAAAAACTTTTCCACGCATGATTTAAATGGGTGGCGGGGGGCGGCGAGAATAAATCTTGCGTTAAGACTCGACTTGGATTTGGATTATGCAATGCATGCAAAGGGGGCGGGGTAGACGAGACCGGAACAGAACTTGCTGCGTCACGTAGTTGCTAAATTTGTTTACACGTCCTGCCAGGGCGGGCATCCTTCTTCCATGCTGCATGCCGCATGCCCCTGCCTCCACAATTGGCATAAAGTTTGCTCTCATATGCAAATCGCAAGTTTAGCAAAATATTTCGTTTATTGTTGAAGTTTTCTTTAGTTACTCTCTGCTCTGCTCCTCCGCCGCTCGCTCGTCAACATTCACATTCTGCATTCTGTTTTTTCCTCTCACTTATTTTATTTTCTTCACTGAGCAAAAGTTTTCTGCCAGCGCCAAAAGTTTTTTTTTTTTTTTCTGGCACAAGACATTTTTTTGATAAATTATACCCAAAATGTCAGTCAGCGTGGAGGGGGTGGAGCGGTGGGTGGGGCACACATGTAAGTTTATTTCGTGATGCAAAAAAAAAACGCAATCGTTATTGTTTTTTTTTTTTTTTTATATAAAAATCATGACACCTTTTATTGATTTACTTATATTCTGTGTTTTGGGATGATGATGGGGGAGGTTGGGGGTGTGTGTTTTTTGGGGCATGTATGAACCATATGCACTGTATATTAAATGTATACATACTATATACTATATATAGAATTCCCTCACTTAACTAACTGCCTAATTATTTATCACTAGTATTACGTTCTCGCTATTTTTTCTTGACTTAATATCAACGCATCAGCAAATATGCTCACCACCCACCAAAAATGTTTTTTTTTTTTACAACTAATTTTTTTCATTTATTTTTCTTTATTTTTTTTTTTTGGTTTGGTGGTGGGTGAGGGCTTCGCTTAACATTCTAGTCAGAACACACAGCCTTGCTTTGTTTCTCTAAAAAATTACACTTAGCGGTCTAATTATTAATTACACATTTAATTACACATAAACACACAAAGAACATGGGTTTTTTTATGTTTTATCTTAATTAAAATTTAATGCTAAGTTGAATACAAATTTCTGCATTTGAAATTAATTGTAATTTAAAGCCACATCCAGATAGTTTTTATATATTTAAATGCACACCGCGCTGCCGCTTGGACTCAAGCCATATAAATCTATTAACAAAAATCTAATAAATTTTTGGGAAAAAAATATTAAATTTTGAAATCAAATATTTTTGGTAAACTCTCGCTCTTTTTTGTCTGATTTGTCAATGCTTTTTTGGGGGTTCTTCAGCTTCAACTAAGGAAACATAATTAAGTACACAATTTGTAGGTTTTTCTTTTTCTTTTGTGCTTAATTTTTTTAATTTTTACTTTTATAAAATGGGTTTTTTTTTGCTTTACAAGCATACTCATAAAATGGCAGCATATATTATTCTATTTATACAATATTTAAGTTTGCTAGCTGCTACTTTAGCAGCGTTCTCTTTTTTTACAGTGTTGTACAGTTTTTGTTGCACAGTTTGTTCGATTTACAGTGCTGTGTATCCATTTGTATATATGCGACAGCAATCCGGATTTTGGTAGGTAGCTTCTTCTTCATCAACCAAGCGCAGAATATTTACAAATTTTTGTATGATATAAAAACGATTTTGCATACATCTAAAAAATAAAAGAGGGGTAGAAAATATACGAGTTAAAATTGTATACAATATGTAGAGAAGTTATAGTTATGTCGCTCACCTTTTCAACTGTTTTGGGGCCAGCAATTACCACATGACTTTGCCGCCTTGCCAAAAATAAAATAAATACTGGAAAAAACTACCCCAGAACGTACATGGCATCTGTGGGGGTTACAAAAAAATTAAAATAAACATTAGTATTTGTTGAAAAATTTTTCATATACAACACATATGTATATGTATGTAGTAAACAAAGTGTAACAGAGACAAACCAGCAGCGGGGTTAACTGAAATTCTAAATTTAAAAAAAAGGGTGAAATAAAATATATACAAAAAATATAATAACAATGTAAGGTGCGTTTCGTATTGAATTTAAGCTTAAAATTCATAGGAGATTTTTTAAGTATGGAAAATAAAATATAGAATATTTTTTTAGCAATATTTAGAACACGAAACAGACCCTTTTTGATTTGTAAATATCAACTTAAATTTAAAAACAATTCAAAACAAAAACAGATTAAAATACAAAAGATTTTTTTTGTGATTTTTTTTTTTTTGCTTGTGCAATTTGAAACAGAGAACAAAACTTTATTTAGATATGTATGCCGTTGTGTATTGTGTATTTTTATGCAATGTTTACATATGTGTGTGTGTGATGTGTGTTTGTGATATTTTTTACATAAACAAAAGTATGCTACATTATGCACTAATATATGTATGTATACTCCAAAAGATGTGTGCACAAAAACAGAAAGCCAGAAAGGAATAACTTGTAACTAAGAACAGAGAAGTTTTTACATGAAAAATGATATATATATATAGTATATAATGTATTGTATGTAATACCAGAGATGCTGTTGAGATAAAAAAAAATAAAAAATCAAAAATAAAATATATAAACTTCATACTTCAAAACATAGATAACAAAATTGCTTTTTTTTTTTGGATTTCATTTGGTATTTTGTTGTAGTTTTTTTTCCTTTAGTTTGTTTCTTACAAATCGCATATTTAACACTCAAAAGCGTACGTGGTGGTTTGTTACTAATTATAATAATAATAATAGCAATTAATAATAACAAAAACATTTGTTTCTTTCAGTACAAATAAAAAGTTGGAGTTAGTTTTTTTGGGGGGAGGTTGTAACAAATCAGAGAGAACTAAAAACTAACTATATGCGGCAGCATATAGATCGAGATATATATATATATATATAGATAATCCATTGAACAAAACAAGTAACTTGTAACTACAACTAGGCATATATATATATATATATGTATATATATATTATGTTAAAGAACTTCATTGTGACTTGAAACATGAGCGAGGCGATGAACAAATCCAAAAAACAGATAATATATAGTATATATAAAAATGTATCAGAAATATCAAAATAACTTACAAACTAACACTCTCGAACAGATCTTTTATATCCTTTTTTTTTTTTGGTTTTTTTTGTTTTTTTTAATGTTTTTTTTTTGTCATGAAAATGTGTACAAAATATAGTTTTTAATTTAAAAAAAAAGTGTTTTGGTTTAACCAGCTTGTACGACAGTTTAAAAAAAAATATATGAAAAAGAGTCGTAAAAGATGGGTGGGTTGTGTGGTTGTGCGGGTGGTGGAAAGAGTACTTCAACAGAAAGTAAACTAAACTACAAACTAATAGTTATATATTCTTGGGTTTTTTATCTTTCAGTTTTTTTTGTTGTTGCTACTTCAAACATTTAACGTGCTTAATTATTAAGTGGGGTTGGGGTTTTGCTTTGCTGTCTCTCTATTTGGCACGGATTTCATGTCTTTTTTTTTTTTGTTGTGATTATTCAGTTATTATACGTACAACGTTGGCATTTGCATCTATATCTTTTCGGGCAACTCTCTTTCTCTCTCTCATTCAGTGGGGACTACTCCATTCGACATATCTCTTTGTGTTTTTCTTTGCTTTGCTTTTCTCTTATCTTTTCTTTGTAGCTTTTACAACTGATCTGCTGTCCGTCTAGTAGGGCTTGGAGGCATCCTTGGGCTTCTTGAGTTGCACCTTCAAGCGCTTTGTGCCCACCTGAAAACCATTCATTGCCTTAATGGCCACCTGGGCCGAGTCGGGTTGTCGAATGAGACAAAGCCAAAGCATTTCGATAGGCTCGTTTGCTTATCGATGAACACCTTGGCCGAGATGACATTGCCAAAGGGCAGGAATGTCGAGGCCAGATCCGTATCGGTGAATTCCTGCGGTAGATGGTAAATGAATAAGTTGCAGCCCTCGGGTCCTGGAAAAGGAAATGAAGAAGAAAATAATGAAAATTAATTTTAATGTTTAAATATAAGAATGAAGGAGCAAAATCTTAATAAAAGACTCAGCGACATTTTTTGCCCTTTGCTTCCTTGGTTCTAATTAGCTCACAAATTTTTGTTGCTTCTGTTTGCACCTTGCAATGGGGCAATTAATTAACAAAATTACCCGCCCATTAAGACCCCCAAAGTAGAGAACTGAATGTTGAGCAGACAAAAGCTGAAATTACATATATGAAGGGGCGTGCTACAAGGGGCGGGAGTGGCACCAGCAGCAGCAGCAGCTGATTGCCGAAACGGAAGCGGAAATGATGCGTCCAACTCTTAACAATACGTGCGAGAGAGGGTTTTACCTTTCTCTCTGCCTCTCTCTCTTTCTCCCACTGTCACTCTGTAGTGTGGTCGCCTTCTCTTTCTGTCAACTGTCTGTCTACGTGTGTGGGTGTGACATTTTGTTTAGCAGCACGTGCCAGGCGCTCTGCTCATCATCATCATCATGATCATCAGCATCATCATCATTGTTGTTGCTGTCACGCTTACTCTGCCGCACTCACACTCTGCTGATGCTGCTGCTGCTCTGCCGGTCTACTGCTGACGCTCACCTACTCTGCCGCTTTCCTACTCTGCCGCTCTCCCACTTTACTGCTGCTGCCGTTGCTGCTTGCTGCTGCTGCTCTCCCACTCTGCTGCTGCTGTTCTGTTGTTGCTCTGCCGCTCTCCCACTCTGCTGCTCCTCTGTTGCTGCTCTGCCGCTCTACTACTGCTGCTCCTCTGTTGCTGCTCTGCCGCTCCACTACTGCTGCCTCTGCTCTGCTCCTCTGTTTCACTCTCTATCCATGCCCTGGCAGGCGTCGCATATTAACGGCACTCGCGCCTCGTGCTGCGGTTGCACTTTTCGTGCAAATTACTGTCAACGTCAGTGTAGTCAGTAGCCCATGAACCAGTCAGCAGTAATACAATCCATCCAAGCAGCTAAAGCAGCAGTGCAGATACAGCATGCAGCAGCAGCAGCAAAGCTAGAAAGAGAAGCATAGCAGAGCGCAGCAAGAGCGAAAGGCAGCAGCAGCATCAGCAGTTTCGTTTTCACTTTTCCCCTGAAGCTTTTTTAATGACAGCAAAACGCTTGAAATGTGTCGAGTCGGACAAGCACATTCTCTGCGGTTTTTCAATTTTATCAGGCTGCAAAATACACACACAAACACACGCACACCCACACAAAGGGAAGAACCACGAATGACAGAAACAGTAAAGTAAGCTCATAGTATGGGTGGATTGTGGGTGGGCCAGGCCTCACATGAATGGGCAGACTCAAAGCCACACATGAATGGAGAGGCTCAAGCAAATGACAGCAAAAATCACACTTGACCCTGAGCTTAGAATTGTTGTGAATGCCACAGAACAGAGTTAACACAGCATACCACGGACTATCTACAGTACAGAGCTAACACAGCATACCACCACAGTCTAACTATAGAAAAGTATATTTAAAAGAGAGAGTTCCTTTCCCTAGAGTGCTCTCTCTCTCTGGAGTTCTTCTGCTCAATATATTTCCTTTCCTTTGATAACTATTCAGCCTGTTGCCTTTCTTCCCTTTGATAACTATTCAGCCTGCTGCATGCAACGCTATTATTAATGCCATAATGTTAATGGTAACAATTACAATGCATTTCAGATACTTTGATGTTTGCCACAGCCACACCCACACACACTTTATACGAGAGGCAGATGCAGTAATCAGATATGATTGTTGCTGTTCCCCATATCCGCCCACTCACAATCCCTGCCACGAGCCTTGGGTGCAGGCAGGCTGCCAGGCAGGCAAGGCAAGGCAACTCCATCATCGTTTGCCAGAAGCGCTATTGATCACATTGATATATGACTTTGTCACATAGAGAAACCAGAGAGTCCTGTCGCTGTTCCTGCCTCTGCTCATGTCCCTGTTCCTGCCCCACTGCCCCTGCTGCAATCTGCTGTGTGCGGCTCTCTGTGGGCTAACCTCCTACTGGCAGCCTCCTCTCTTTGGCACTCTCTCTCTCTCTCTCAAGGTAAACTGATTGCTGACAGATTGCCTGACGCTGATGCGATTACAAATTGAATGGCGAAGAAAGCCGCTCCTAAGGCTGCTGCTGCTACTCGCCTCCAGGCCAGGGCCAGAGCCTCAGTGCCCAGAACTGATGTCTCATAGCCAGGATTTTAATATTAATTGACTTATGGACGATGCTGTTGCTGCTTTGCTGCTCTGTAATTTTGCACACCTATCAATTAATTTAGGCTCTAACGACACACACATATACATACGTGGGTGTGCTTGTCTCCTGATGCGTGGAGAGTGAATGAAGAGAAAGTCCCAATTAAAAATGCTTCTAGCTATTGAATTACGCGACTAACAAGCGACACGTGTGGCCGCCCCCCACCGACGCGCGGCTCAAACGATATATAATTAGATGAAAGAGCGCGAATAAGTGATAAAAGGGTGGTGCATAAAGGGGCAAGGTACAAAAGGGTACAAGTTGGTAGCCAAGGCAACAAATGAAAGACTGCGGACTGCAGAGATTCAAAGCTGAGAATGAGTAAGGGCCATCATAAGGGTGGGCCAGGGAATGCTTGAATGCCAGTAATGAATAGCTTTGAATACAAAGGTGACTACTAAGGTGAATCTTGGGTGAATCTTAGGAGAAACATATGTGAATCTTAGCTGAATCTTAGGTGAATCTTATGTGAATCTTAGCTGTAACTTAGGTGAAACATAGGTGAATCTTGGGTGAATCTTAGGTGAGTCTTAGCTGAATCTTAGGTGAATCTTAGCTGAAACTTAGGTCAACATAAATCTTAGGTGAATCTTAGCTGAATCTTAGGTGAATCTTGGGTGAATCTTAGGTTAATCTGAGCTAAATCTTCAGCTCGAAATCTAAGAAAATAATCACAGCGGATGGGCAGAAATTACTATATTTAGAGAGCACCTCTTAGAGCAAGATTTCTTCGCAGTTCTCTTAGTTTTAGGTATATTTGTATCTATAAATTTATTTAACTGCCAAAACCTAAAAATTTTTATTTTTTTCTTCCTAAACCCATAATATATGCAATGGAATTTGTTTCCCTTTTCCTTCTACCCAAACACCCACACACACACAGACAGAAGTAAACTTCCTGTTTTGTTTTTTTTTTTTGCTGCAATTCCCCTGCATTTTGTTGGTTGGTTGCTGGAATTTTACGTGTGTGTGTTTGTGTGTGTGTGTGCGAAAAGCGATTTCCTATATTGCATTTTCCTTTTCCGTTCAGCAAAAGATGCGCCATCCGCCTTGGCGGCAATGTCTGTCGCGATGCCAAATCGCCCCAGCCCCAGCCCCAATCCCTGCCCATGCCCTGCCCCTGCCCCAGTCCCTGCCCCTGCTCCTGCCCTATTGATACACGCAGTTACAGTTACAGCTGCAGTAAGGGCACGGGAAATATATCTATCTATGTATGTACGAGTGTGTATGTCCTGCTTCAACATATTTTTTTCGCCATTTTCTTGGCTGTCGCGCGCACACACACTGTCAGCCAGGAGGCGGCGGAGTGCTGCTGCTGTGTCGCCTCCGCCGCACACTGCCATGAGGCGGAGGAGTCCCCCGCCCACTCTCAAGGGCATAAGCGAAGCGAAGCCAAATGGAATCTGTGGCATACTATAAGCTACAGTTCCAGTTACTGCACTCTCCTCTATTTCTATTTCGTATTCGTTTTCGTATCTGTTGGTTCTTTATTGATTTTAATGGGAGCTCATATGTAACTTTACACTGAGATAAATTAAAGGAAATTATTCTATAAAATCTAAGAGGAGGCATGGCGAAAGTTTATCGAATTTTATATCTAAATTTTATGCAGAATTTCATTATTAAATACTATAAATTTCGCTCAGTGCATTCTTTTGCTGTCTTATAATCACTCACTGGCCGTAGGTCGTAGGTCAGCTCTGTTTCACAGTCTCTACCATCAGCATATGTACATACAGGCAGCTAGCATAAGTCGCAAATCTTTTCGACTTCCTATGCCGTCTCTGACAATCTCTCTAGCCCTCTCACTATCGCTCTCTTACGCTCTCTCTTTTTCTTTCTCTGTCTCTCTCTTACTCTCCCTCTCTCTCTCTCACTCTCTCTGGCGTTCCTCTCTTACTGGGTTATTTTATATTCCAACTTCCGGCTTATGCACATGACTTTAATCCGTGCTGCATCCGGAAGCAGAGAAACGAGAGACGACCGCTGCCGCCTTAGGGTCACCCAGCCATGCCACACGCCACGCCATGCCACACCATACCATGCCCTAGCCATGGGATTCCCATCGTCTGTCACTGTCATATTTGTTGCCGCCTTCCTTCCTTCCGTCACCAGAGCTCTAGACAGAGACTGACTGAGACTGAGACGGAGCCGGAGCATGAGACGGAGACTGAGCCGGAGACTGAGCCGGAGCCCTGGGCCTCCGCTTGAGCCTCCTCCAAACCGCAGCATCCTCTTCCCCTACTTGTCCTTCTCCTTTCAGCTTGTGTGCTCCTTTAAAGCATTCTACAATATATTTATTTACTGCACATAGTTCTAGGGGGTGGTGTGGGGGGCGCCTCCGTTTAGTAATATTTTGTTTGCTTCCTGCTTAATTTTTGCGCCTGTCGTCTGGGCCGACTTTGTCCGTTTTGTCCGTCCTGTCTACATGCTTATAAGTTGTTTCCTGCCTTTTTATGCTGCTCCCCCAGCCCACCCACTCTACACATCCTTATATCTGCTCCTCCCTTCCCACTCTATACATCCTTTTGCCTGTTCCTCCCTCCCAACTCTACACATCCTTATATCGGTTTCTCCCTCCACCCACTCTGCACATCCTTATGCCTCTCCTTCTGCCTTACCACTCTACACATCCTGATGCCTGCCTCTGCCTCTGCCTCTTGTTGTTCTGCTGCTTGTCGCCATTTGATAAATTTCACATGTTGAGAATTTATCTGCACTCCCCCAACCCCTCGACATTCTTACTGCATTTTTTCCAAGTTTTGCCGATTCCCTTTCCCTTGCACTCTTTTCCTTTCCCTTGCACTTCTCTTCCTTTCCCATGGCTTCTCTTCCTTTCCCTTGGAGTCTCTTTTCTTCCACGCAGATTGCACAAATCTGACATTTTTAAGATTTTCTCAAACATATTTTTCGCTCCCCCCTCTTGCCACCCTAAAGTTCGATTTCAAAAAAGGCAAATCGCAGGAAAAATAATAATAATAATAATAAAAAAAAAAGGAAGAGCTATTGTTGTGTAGCAGCAAAGGATATTTAAGCTGCTTAGTGCAAGAGAGAGAGAAAATATCATCTAACAAATTGCATAAAAAAAGATACAAAAAAAAAAACATATACAATCTCAATATTTTATATTGTAAATGCAAAAAAAAAGGGCCACTAAGTACAGATTACACATATATTATCTAATCTGGCTAGGAGAATATTAAAAAGTTAAATCTGCGTAGGGTAAAGTCTGTTGGGATAGGGACTTGTTCTTATTATAGTAAAATGAAAATGTACAAATAAATGCAGTAAATTTAGTTCTAGTCTGGCTTGTACATAATTCAAATTCTGTCTAATAGATAATTCAAAATTTAGCTAGAAAAATGAATATCGTAGTGTCGCAGTAAGTGTGACTCTACTTAAACGTTTCCACCAATTTACTCTACTATTGTTGGCGTAAAATTTATTTTAAATCAATAAATTCCTTTAAAACTCCCACTAACCCCGTGAAGATGTGCAGTCAAATGTAAAAAATATCGAATCCCCCATCCTACCACCCAACCCCACTAATTATAGCCATGTTTACTGCACACACACACACACCCCCTCTACTGATCCCCTCGAAGATGCTCCATTTGAGTCCAAGTCCAAGTCATCTCTGATAGTTTTTCAAAATCTAACCAAGCGAAGGAAACATGGCAGCTCACATTTCGCCATAGCATGAGCAATTTGTTTTGGGTTTCCCAGATCCGGAATGGTGACTGAGACGGAGTTCCCCCACACACTGACAATCCAATCCCGCTTTCATGACTTGCTGTACTAGTTAGTTGCTGTTGTTGTTGGTCATGTGGGAATATTTCGGCGAAGTCATGAGTCACAGCAGAGCATAAGAGGAGGAAGAGGCACAGCAGAGCAAGGAAGAGTCACGGCCCAGAAAAAAGGAGGAAGAGTCACAGCAGAGCATAAGAGGAGGAAGAGTCACAGCAGAGCTAAGAGGAGGAAGAGTCACGGCCCAGAAAAAAGGAAGAAGAGTCACAGCAGAGCAAACTGAAGGAAGATTCACAGCCCAGAAGGGAAAGGAAGAGTCACAGGAGGAAGAGTCACAGCAGAGCAAGAACGAGGAAGAGTCACAGCAGAGCATAGAGTAGGAAGCGTCACAGCACAGCAAACAGGAAGGAAGAGTCACAACATGCGGAGGAGTCACAGCATCTGCACAAAAGGAGCAGGAAGTGTGTGTAGAGCCCGGAGTCGGGAGTACCAGAAGTCACTCAACTGCAAAAATATATCTCACTCTATACTACATGGTATACAAATACAAATACATATACATAAACATATATACATACATGATGATGCTCTCTCTTGGTATCTGTCCGTCTGTCTGTCTGTATGAAAGGTTGTGTATGTTTGCTTATGTAACCGGAAATATAGCAAAAAGTGCAATGCCAAAACATTTTCCGTTGCATTTTTTTTCTTCCCACTCTTCTACACTCTACAGGGTCCCTCCCTGCTGCTGCTGCTCCACTCTACAGAGTCCCCCCTGCTGCTGCTGCTCCACTCTACAGAGTCCTGCTGCTGCTGCTGACTGCCACTGCTGCAACTTTAATGTTATGTGTGCCAAAGCACTCATACATCTACATCTACATCTATACTAGTAAAAAGGAAATACGTTGCTGCCTGCTCCTCTCCTGTGTAATATTTTCCCGATATCCCCCCACACATTCCCGACATCTCAACATCGACATCGACGTCTGACTAATGGAATTGTGTGTCAAGTGTGTGTAATATTTACACTGTGTCAAAAGCTGATAAAAATTTAAGCTCCACCAAAATGCTGCTCATAAATTCTACTCCTCCTCCTCTCCAGCCAGCCATGTGGCATGTATGGGGCGTGTAGAGTGGTGGGGAAATACTACATACTTACTACAAGATGATTGATCTTATTGATTTTTTCCATCTCGTACAAGCAGCAGGAGCTACATTGCTGCCTTGGCTGGTCGCTTATGGCATTGAAGGATTTGTGTCAGCAAAAGGCATTCGATTGGGGGGGGATTAGATGGGTGTAAGTGGGATATACACAGCAGATAGATGGAGGGATGGAGGCAAGTAGATAGAGAAAGAGGCAAGTAGATGGATATAGAGATGGGAACAAGTAGCTAGAAATGGAGATGAAGGTGAAATGGAGGGTAACCTAAAGATGTTGCTGCTGCAGCAGCAGACATTTTGATTTGTTACGTCCAACATCTTTCAAGATTTATTCATTTATCGCATTCAAACAGTAGAGAAAATCACCAAGGTTTAGTTTTTCCCTGTGTACCATCATCATTAGTACTTCATTCTCTCCCCCCTTTAACGTTCATTTTTACTGCATTTCTAAAACCCATTTCTCTCTCTTTAATACAACTGCATAGCCATTTGATAGATGACTCTTTACATAAAAATAAGCCCCAGCTGCAATCGCTCCGACTACTCCTCCTCCTACTCAAAAAAGAGAGAACAATGGCAGAACTAAAACTAAGTAGATTAGACAGACACATCCACAAAATGTCCATGACAAGTGGGAGGGAGGGAACACAAAAGGGGGGTTGGTACGGGGCAATGAACAGACAGAACAGTGCAAAAATAAAAAAACCACATCACGAACGGAATGTGACGCTGACAGCAATGAGCGGGTTAATGCATTTGATGCTGCATCAGCAGCAGAGACAGCGGCAGCAGCAGTAGCAGAGGAACAGCAGCAGCAGGGACAGAAGACAGCAGCAGCAGAGAGAGCGGCAGCAGCAGTAGCAGAGACAGCAGCAGCAGTAGCAGTAGCAGCAGGGACAACAACAGCAGCAGAGAGAGAGCGGCAGCAGCAGAGACACAGGATCAGCAGAAGGGAGAGCGGCAGCAGCAGGAACAGTAGCAGCAGAGACAGCAGCAGTAGAGAGAGCGCAAGCAGTAGCAGCAGAGAGAGCGGCAGCAGCAGAGACGGGGCAGCAGCAGCAGCAGAGACAGAGCGTCAGCAGCAGAAAATACGACTGCAGTGGCGAGCAATGGCATAGGAGTAGAACTAAAACCGAAGTGGGCATGCTCTAACATTGATTAGAATGGGGAAACTACAGTTGAACAATTTTCCAACATTTTCTAAAAAATTTTTTATAGAATTCAAAAGCAAATTCTAAAGTTCCCCCATTCCAAGCCACTAAAACGCGCACACCTATCAAAGAGCACTCTTTTATACTAAAAACTATGCCAAAAAATTCCACATCTATCTCCACATCCCTCCCTAATTAACTATACCCACTTTCCCTGTTAGGGCAGTACAATCTGCCAGCTTTATGTAACATTGAAGCGAAGCGCAAAGCGAATCGGAGTGACACAACCGCAGCAGCATCAGCATCAGCAGCGGCATTCAGGCATTTTGTTACATTTATCAAAATGTCAGCCATTTAGACATTTCTATTCGAATCCCGTGTGCGTCCAATTCCACGCAAACCCCCAAACCCCCCTCTCCCCACAACCCCAACTACACCCCCGCACTTTCACTCACCTTCAATCTGCTTGCCCGCAGCGGCGGCTGCTGCGGCGCTTAGGGCCACACTGGCCAGCGGTGATGTGGACAATGCACTGGCGCTACCAAATTGCGGCAAGCCGGCGGCTGATGACATATATGCCGATGCCAATGGATTCGGATCGGACCCTGTGGAGATATATGACAAAAGAGAGGGAAAGAGAGAGAGAGAGTTAGTTTCATGACAAAGTAAATTTGAATTTTAGCTGATTTTTTGTTGTATTGTATTTGTGGTTTTGTTGGCGTAAATTACATAACGAAATTATAAATGTGGCTGGCACAGTGAGTTGTGTGTGGTGTGTGTGAGGTATGGTTTATTGTGTTGAGTTGTTAGTTTGATTCACCAGCGAACTAGTTCCGTTTTGTGATTGATGCTTAAAACTAAAAATTAAAATATTAATAGGTAAAATTAGAGCTAGAGAATACAAGTATTAAAATAACAAAATTTCAAGAATTTTTTATCAAGAATAAGTGGATTGTGATGGACCATTTCCCTGTGATTTTGAGATATGACCTCAAGAAGATATCACCTTAGAAAACTAGTAGTGAAAGTCTTCTTCATGTCCTGTAGATTTTTGTGAAAAAAGAGCAAAAATATGGTAGAATATTCAGTGATTGCCATTTATTCTATAGAAGGATATCTCGAAATCCCCCCGACGTTTTGGCACAGAATTTGAGAATGAGAACGAGGACAGAATTCAATATATTGCAGATAAGATCTTGTAAAAAATTAATGTTAAATAATTAAAAAATAAAAATAATAATTTAAACAGTTATAGAATCAAACTTTTGGAATACTTTTTTGTAACATATTCAAGATGAAACACAGAATAGTTCTTTGGCAGCAAATCCACCTAGCTAAAAAAGTATATTCTAAAAAATATTTCCCACACCTTATTTGGGCTAAAAATACTAGAATTCCTCTATCTTTCCACACATCATTTGGGTCCCAAATTCTAAAATGCCCTTTTCTAGCAACTCCAATTTATGGAACCAGTTTTTGGCAACTGTTTTTGCTCAAACATTTCTGATATAAACAGTCTATAATTATTATTCAGTTGGTTTCGTTTCGTATTCGAAACGTAATTAATCATTGAATTTTACACGCTGCGACATGGGGTGACATTTGATTATTTTACAAAATACAAACACAGACACACACAGAAACAACAACAGCAGCTACCAAACCAAAAACACACAAATCTAAAATTAATTTGTCTCTATATGTGGGGTGAGGTAGGTGTTTCCCTTCTCTACTCTTCTCTACTCTTGGGTGTAGTTATTGTTGTTAGTGTAGTTACTGGTTTTTGGGCTTGTTGTGTAATTTGACGCCTGTTGTTTGTTATTTAGTTGTTTTGCGTGTTTCTCGCCATTGGCCGCCGCCGCGTCATGCAATGCAATTTTGTGGTTTTCTATATACGCCCTTCCCGTCGTCCCTCTTCCACGCCCCTGCCCTTGCCTGCTCTTCCATCAAACATTTATTTTATGGTTAGAGTCTGGGTATGATCGCTGTTATTAATGAGTTTTGCAAACGTTGCTGCGTTCTGCGTCCTGGGTCCTGTGTTTTGTGTGTTGTATAATTGGGGAAATTTGCAGCATTGCGGTTGGTCCACAATGGCGACGACTATGTTGACTGCAAACTGTGATGACGACCCCCCAGATGATTTCAATAAAACAAATTGAGCTAATAACAAAAGTATTATGACTGCGTAAATACATAGTAGTAGTTGTCACAAGCAAACAGCAACAAGGAGGGCAGAAACAAGAGTGCAGCAACAATAATATAATACAGAAAATTTTAGTTTAATTTATCTGGTATTTAAAGATGTATTCAAAGGATTTCAATTCAATAAAATAAATTTCAAGATAAAGGGAGTTTCCCCTGTATTCACAAAGTTTCTTGAGTAAAAATTTAACCCAATTTCAAGACAATAGGAAAATATTAGTAGAATACTCGTAGCTATTCTATCTGACTGTTTTTTTTTGCGCACAAATTTTTTGAACTTTCTGATTTTAGATCTATTAAAAAAAGCTCACAACAGTCGGAAAGTTTTGAGTAGAAACCACACGTGGCTCGACACTACGATACTAGGAAGTATGACTGAAAGTATGACTCTCACTAGGATTAGGAACGAGCGGTGAATAGAGACAAAATAAAAGAAGCAATAGTGCGGCTTCTTATTGAGAACGAACTTCAAACATGAATACTCAGCTGCGCTGTGATAGGAAAAATATAGCAAGCTATTGAGAGGGAGTGAAATTGTTTTCCTCATTCCAACTACAACAATGTTACAATAGATCTTTTGAGTACTGTTTATAATTACACTAATTGAAGAACGCATATATGTATGTATTCTTCCACCTTCTATAAAGATAGCAAACCCCAAAATTTGCAGTCAAAAGATTTCTCAGTTTTTTACTTGTCAAAATTAATTTAAAACTTGCAAACTTCAAAAACTTCAAAATTTTCTGAAAAGGTGTTTGCCCCTCAAAATTCTACTTTCAACTTTCGATAAGAAATTGTAATTTAACAGAGACTGTGTACCCCGTAGCCGTAACGCACCGAAAAAACTTTGGCCAACAATTTGAAATGAAAGACAGATGTAGACAAAAAAAAACCTACCCAAAAAAAAAAAGGGGGGTAAACTTTTGCACATATTTGTGCTGAAAATTGTTTTAATTGTTGTTCAAAGTTTTTCTTGGCAAGCGAATGGCTTGGGGAAAAAGTCAGTAAGTAAAAAACTTGAAATATGCCCCTCGGACTGGCTCATCAAACAACAAACAGCAAACAGTAAGCCAAACCCGACCAGACCAGGCTAACTAAGTTGGCCAATAATATAATCCACATGAGTGGCCGGAGAGGGAGACCCTGAGAGCAAAAGCTCTGGCTAAAAACACAATCAAACAGTCAGCAAAAGAAGCTGCTCCCAAATAATGCCTACAACTATTTTCTTCTGCCGGATGTTGTCTGTTTTTCGTATTTGCAAGTTTTTTAGTTTTGCTGCTTGAAGAAATTTGTTCCGCTGCCGTTCCAAGTCCAAGTGCTGTTGGATTTTACAATTTCCTTCCTGAAACTGGACATGGACATACTCCTGCTCCTCCTACTGTCCACCCACTTGCAGGCCTGGACCTCCTCCTCCACATCCAGGCTTCTGGCCACTTGCAAGCTATTTGCTTCAGACTTTTTGTTCAGACTGTTGTTGTTGTTGTAGTTGTTGTTGTTGTTGATGTTGTTGATGTTGTTGTTGTGTGTTGTTGTTGTTGTTGATGTTGTTGTTGTTGATTTTGTAGTTGTTGTTGTTGTTGTAGTTGTTGTTATAGTTGTTGTTGTTGTTGTTGTAGTTGTTGTTGTTGTAGTTGTTGTAGTTTTTGTGGATGTTGCTGTGAGTGTGTTGTTGATGTTGATATTATTGTTGTTGTATGTGTTGTTGATGTTGTTGTTGTTGTTATTTGTGTTGTTGTTGTTATTATTTTTGTTGCCGTTGATGATTTTGAAGTGCAAAAAGCGAAAAAGTATATAAACAAACGTAATGGAGAGGCTGACTGAAAAAGGGGGAAAAGAAACGCAAGCCAAAGCCAACTTCAGCAAGAAGAACAAAAAGGAAGCAGTTCAAAAAACGTGTTGAAACCTTAAATCAGTTTTTTTTGGGGGGTGTAGCCAGTGTGGAGCGGTGCAGGGTAGAGCAGTGCCAGTGTAGAGTAGGGTAGGGCAGGTCTGAGCTAGTGTTGGTTAGGGTTCGATGTGTAGCCTGGGGCTGTTACTGTTTCTGGGTTCTCTGTGTTCTGGGTTTTGGTAGTATAAACTACATAGTTTACTGCACTTGAACAAAACTTTGATTAAGATTTTCGTTTGTTGCCTGTTGCCTCTCTTTGCCCCTACTGCCTGGCTTTTGTTTTTCTGTTGCAACTTGACTGAGGCGAGGAGTCGAAGAGTGGTAAGATTGGAGAGCGGAGAAGTGGGATATTGGAGAGCGTAGAGCGAGTGCTTCAGAAACTTTTTGAATTGGATGCGCTTCAGCTCCAGGCTATGTTCATGAGTGTTGTTGCAAGAAGATGGGCCAGAGATACTATACAATAGAGTGGTGGGAGGGGAGATATAGAGAGCGAAAAACTCAGACAAATCTGTGGCAGAGTGGGAGGGAGATATAGAGCGAAAACTCAGTCAAATCTGTTGCAGATTTTTTTGTAGTTTTTTGTATGTATTTAGGTTTTTCCCACAATTTTTTGTTAATAAAGCTTAGAGCTGGTAGTCTGGACTTGTTGTCTAGATTTTTGTTGGTGTTTACAAAAAATAGATGCAAATAGATAAACCATTTCTGGGGAGACAAAGAGAGAAATCTAATTTGAAATTTGTAAAAGTGGTAAATGAAGTACATTCAATGCAGCAGAAAGGTGGCAGAGCAAACAAGGATATACAAATTAATTGGAATTTCTAGAGCTAAAAGAAAATATTGCTTAATTGATTGTGAGAGTGGATTGTCCGGATTGTCTTGGCACGCATACAGTCGAAGCTCAGACGTCAGCGGAGGAGCTTGAGCTGATAACAAAATTTTAAGAGTGTCTGAAAAGCCAGCCTAAAATGTATCCTTCAAAAATCGTGTAAATTTCTTAATTGTGTTGGCTGTATTTTGCTTACTTTTTTATATGTAAATATGTACATATTTTCTTTGTTATTACTTTGAAAGGGTTTTATGGATTAGAAGATAATATACAATCCACATCCATTCTTAACTTTTCTATATTTTGCACATGTTTAGCAACAACCTCACCAATTGTCAATACATATCCTGATTTCTTGTCTTTTTTAGAACACTTTGTCTATTTTTCTACCACATTTTGCTGTTTGCCCAGTCGCTCAACTTTAGCGGAAAAAACTACAAAAATAATTTCCGTTCCTTTATTATTTTTTTTAACACAATTTCGACTTCTATCTCTCCCTTCCTTTTTGCTTTTTTCAATTCTAATCTCCGCTGCATTGCTGTTCCCCCTTATTGTTATCTCACTTGCAATTTGTATCGAGGAGCCCCATTGTTTTGCACCCCAAAACGCACCCTCCCAAAACCCCACAACAATTAGTTTTTCGTTAGTCTTCCAATTCCCTGGCAATACGCTGCTTTCCATAAACAATTTGCAGGCGGCGGCAACAACCAAAAATACAGAAGGGGAGAAGGAATCGAAAGAGAGAGGGAGAGGCAGAATGAACCCAGAGTGAGGGAGAATGAACCTAAAAGAGGGAGAGAGCTCGAGCTCAATTTGTTTGTCCATTTTATTTGTGGCAGGCAAAAGGGCAGCGCCAGCCAAACACACACACACAAACAGTCAGTGCAAAAAGTTTTTGTTACTCGTGGCAACTTGGAAAGCGATTTTGTAGTTTAGTTTATGTATCCGAGGAGGAGGCAAGCAAAAAAAAAAAGAAAGGAGAGGAAAATTCCAAAAGGAAAGTTGTTTTCTCTGTATTGGCAGCGGGTACAGGAAAAGGGGAAGGGAAGACGGGGCAGGGACACGGCAGAGATAGGCGCATCGCAATCCCCGACTGTCCACGCTGTCAGTTGCACTTTGAACTGAGTTGCCATGGAGTACCTTAGAGTTCAGAGTCCCCAAGTCCAGTGTCCTCTACTCTCCTCTCCTCTCCTCTCCAAGTACAACTCTCTCCTGGGCAAAGAATTTTTAATATTTCATTAAATGAAGTGGCCCCGGAAATCGTTCAAGTGGCACACGATGAGCACGCACAAGTGCACAAGGGGCCAAAGAGCTCAAGGAAAGGTCTCCCCACAACCCCCCAGCAGCAGCTGATAAGCTACCGCTATCTCTCCGGTAGCTTATCAGACAGAGAGGGAGCGAGAGAGATAGAGCGAAGTGTAGTGGCTAGGGGAATCCGCTTAATTTTTGGCATTTTTCTGGTTAAGTCAGCCGCAGATTTTCTTTCTTATTTCTAGAGGATTCTTTGTTTCTTTTCCTCCTTTCTGGTGTTGTTTTTTCTTTTTCGCCTCTCGAAATGAACTTGCTAAGAAAAATATTTAAGAAGTGAAAGGAAGATGGGAGATGGTCGGTACACAGATGGTCCCTACACAGATGGTCGAAAGAGATGGCTAGCTAGAGATAGGCAATGACATTTCCTTTGGGCCCACGGACTGGACCAACTTTTCGTTTTATTTTTGTCTCCTTGGCGGTTTTTTCTCTATTTTTTTCTGCTGTTTTTTTCGCTTCTTCTGTCTT
Organism: Drosophila bifasciata; assembly: GCA_009664405.1. Lineage (NCBI taxonomy): Eukaryota > Metazoa > Arthropoda > Insecta > Diptera > Drosophilidae > Drosophila > Drosophila bifasciata. The sequence goes on from CM019042.1 coordinate 10,244,478, forward strand.
TGCCACATTTAAGTGGAATTCCTTGTGGGTTTTGTTTTTTTTTTTGTTTGATAAAATGCAGGCGACAGGCCATAATTCTTTTAGCAACTTATGCTTTTTAAAAACTAACCAAGGAAACCAAGGATAAGCAGGAAGAGAGAGAGAGAGAGGAGAGGCCTAGAGATGGCAGATCAAGCGACAAGCGAATTGTGGATTCGGATTCAAATTTGGGACAACATTTCCAGGGAAAAAAAAAAAACTAAAAATAAATTTTGTACGTTGTCCTTCATAGTGAAAGGAAGCACTTGTGAAGGAAATTCTGAAGAGAGAATTCTGTGAAAAATACTCTAGATATAAGAGGAAGCCATTAGAAGGGAAGCTTTAATGAAATTGAGATGAATCTTGAATCAATTGATGAGAGATAATTTATGAGATTCCAGCTTTGAATTAAGGTTCGAATATTTCTTGTACTAAGAGTCAATTATCCAAGAATAATACCTTTTTACTTGGAATACAAAATATTACAATTTGTTAGGCAAATATAAAGCTATAAGCCTGGAGTATTTCAGTACATAAACAAGCTGACTTTACCATCTTTAATACTTTTTCTTGATGCAAAACTAAACACAATTATATCGCACATTATTCGGTTAATTGAGGAGATGTTAGTTCCCAATTTGTTCTTCTTTATTCTTCGTGTAACTTTTCACCAATCTACAGACCATCTCACGCTGCCATCTTTAATCCGAAACTCCACTCTGGCAATCCGAAAACTGAAAACTGCAAGCCTGAAAGCAACCCGTTTCGTTCTGCAACAAAAACATTGCACAATTTTTGCCCCCCCACCAAAACGAAAAAGTCAATGAGGCCAAGAAGGAAACGTTGTTGCAACTGCCTTTCGCTACGCCCTGCCACCAGTCCACCCCGTCCCACAGCCTGGGGACACACTGGGAGCCTCTCCCCACAGCCTGGGGACACATTGCAACTTCCACCCAGCCTGGGGGACACACTGGTAGCACTGGGGGACTGCAATAAGTTCCGTGTTGTTAATTTCGCAAGAGAGTGTAACTTGTAATTTTGAATGTTTTTAAGGTCTCTCTTGCAATGTGGAAGCTGCTGTAGCTCCTTCTCGACTGCTTTACGGCCATCAACTCTGGCCTGTCCTGGCCTTGCCTCTCCTTGCCTGGTCCTGCCTCACTTCTCCTTCTCTTGCGGATGACGTAAAACACATTCCGTTACGGCTGCCACGTGAACGTTATGTCGAATGCATCGTTGACTTTAACTATCAAAGTTAATAACTTATATTTTTATGACAAAATGAAAATGAAAGCAAGCGCAGCCAGCCAGCCAGGAAAAACTTTGACAAAAAAAAACTCAGTGAAAAACATAAAAACGCCAAAGAAAAATCCGGCAAAAAAACCATTAGAAGGGAGATCTGTCTCACCTGAGGATGATGATGATGATGTTGTCTTGGTTTTGGTCTTGGTCTTGGCAGCGGCCTTCTTGCCCAAAAGACCTGCACACCACCAATATTCACAACCAATTCACAATAATTAATTATTGGGTTAGCACAAGAATAAAATACACAAAACATTTGTTAGTAGTTAGATTAGATAGATTAGTATATGTAGTACTATATGTAGTTATAAATATATCTTAACTAATTACGTTGGACGCAGCTGACGTCAATCGAAATCTGAGTAAAGCGAAAAAGGAAATTCACTTTTGGCCTATTTTAAGTCAATTTCCTTGGCATTTCCGCTTCAATGAAAATTGACAAGGCCCCGGACCAGCAGGCGGCCTTGGCTCGAACTGTAATTTGCTAGCCATGAATAAATCGGGGGTGGCGCAACAGGAAGGTGCAAGAGGTGGGGGGGAGGGAAAGCATGGAAAGGATATTTCACTAAATTAAGCTAATTGGCCACTTTGAATGTCAGAGTCTGATGACACATTTTGTGAGCCCCAAAAGCTAGGAATAGAAAATCAATTTAGGGGGAACGGAGGAAATGGTTTATCGAGTGGCAAGTTCTTCGATTGCTTGTTTGTGGATACAATTAGGAAAGGAAAATAAATGAAAATTGATAAGTTTATTGATTGGGTAAGCTGATTGGGTAATTTTAAGAGACAATTTTGGGCTAAAAATAAAAGCAAATAGACAGCAAAGGACTCTTCTAACATACTTTTAGCCATTTGCCACTCATTAAAGAGAGCAACAAGATAATAACAAATCGATAAAAAGTAAGAAAAAAAAATAAAAGGAAAAAAGTGCCAAGCAACAGGCAAACAATTAAGAGAGGGAGAGGAGAATGACTTTCTCACAGAAAAAACTTCAATACGGAAATGAGAGAAAATTAGATAATTAGCTTGAGTTAGCAGCGAGCCGCCATGGGTGGGATAGGGGATAGGAATGGGCAGCCTTGGGTGGGATGGGGGATGGGCAGCCGTGGGATAAGGCATGAGCAAGGGCCTCTGGATGTGTGGCATGTGGCACAACTCTGATGAATTATTAACTCTGCCCACACACACACGCGGGCGTACAGCAGCTACTTTCATCTAATGAGCGGTTACAAAGAGCACCCTCCGATAGTCGAATCTTTTGATACCCTCTCTTAGGTGTAAGGAAGAAACTCTCCCATTTGGTGGCACAAAACTTACAGAGCAACGCCGCTGTATTCGTCAATTGGGCACTGCCCGGCGATGTGGCAGCGGCAGCGGCTGCTGCGGCATTCGTTAGACTTGGCTGCGTCATGGCCGCAATTGCGGCCAAATTCTGTACAGTCATCGGTGTCAAGAGCCCGGCGGCGGCGGCAGCGGCATTATCCTGATTTGCATTATTCTGCTGTGCATTCAGTCCAGTGAGAGCTAAGGAATTGAATGAAGGATATTGCTTAAATAATCCAAAGGAATTGGTGTAGCCTCATACCTTGCAGCAGCTGCTGCTGTAGGCCCACGGCCTGCAATTGTTGCAACAGTTGTATGGAGGCCGGTGTGAGGGCATCGGCGCCCAGCACGGGCGACTGCTGCTGCGGTGGGTTCGGCAATATCGGCGTGGACACACTCTGGGCCGTCTGACCCAACGGTATATTAATATTGCTGGCCAAATTCCATAGATTCGCCTGTATTTGCTGTATCTTCTTTTGTTCTTTTTCCTTTTGTGTGTCGGCAAATTTGACCACAAGCGGCGATGTGCAGCCCTCCATGATTTTGTTTTGGCTTAAAGTCTGCAGGGCAACAAAAAGCAAAATTGGTTACACTTTTGGGGCATATATTAGTCCTTATACTTACCACTTTAATGGCCGATATGGCAGCGTGTTTGGTGGCAAATGTGACAAAGGCACAACCCTTACTCTGTCCGTTCTGATCTCTCAGCACGGTGCACTCCTCAATGTTGCCGTGTACCTCAAATAGTTTACGCACGTCGTTCTCGTTCAGCTTCTTATTTAGCATGCCCACAAATAGTTTGCGTTCTGCAATGAAAATCAAACAAAAGAAAATCAGTTAGTATGTAATCTGTACTACAGTCAAGGGACAGGCCTTGGCCTTGGTAAGTTAATCGCGGCGTGAAAAAAGCTGTGGCGGAAGCCTCAAACCGCATCATAAAGGTAATCCAATAACCAGGCTCACCTTGCCAACAGTCATGAAGTGGGTTAGGGCCAGTACGAGTCAGTCGGGCAGGGGATTAGGTTCGCTCTGGGGTCTGGGGACTGGGCAGGGTTCTGGGCTCTGGGCTGGGTTCTGGGCTGAGGTCCGGGTTGGGGTCTGGGCGAAGGTCTGGGTTGGAATCTGGGTTGGGGTCTGGGTCTGGGGGTCTGGGTCTAGGTCTAGTGTCTATCTCTGCTGTGCTATGCTCTGTGCTCAGCCAGGCTTAGTTAATTTTTACCATTTTGCAATGCTCAATTAATTTTACATAAATTAAAACTCTCTCTCTCCCCCACCTAATGGTATGCACTAGACTGGTCTGCAGTCGATAACTAATTGGCAGGCATTTAACATTTCGCCAAATATTTGCACGTTTACCTCACCACCCCCCACACCACCCCTACATGCCAGCAAAGGGCTCTACAGCCAATGAAGGGGGGTCGGGGGCTACTAATTTATTTGCACAAACACGCAAAATGCACACTGCACAAATTAATTGTTATCGAATGTGCAATTGGTTGGAGAATTTGTTTTTTTTTCGGGGGTTTGGGGGTTTGTTGTTTTTGTGCGGGCGTGTATTGGTTTAGTTTGGTTTGAAGCTCGGTTCAATGGGTTTTTTTTCTATCTTTTAACTAAACTAAATTGGAAATCAATTTGGCTTAAACACATTTTAAAGTGCCAACGATTAGGGTAGAGCTTAAAATTGTTCACAAAATTGAATAAATAACACACACACACAGACATTTTATATGCATTTTGGTACACTGTTTGCAGTGTCATTTTTTTGCAGTTATATTAAATATATAATTTATTTACTGAAGTAGAAAAATATCTGATGGGGTTTTAAAGAGAGATTTTCCATAATAATTTGTAGCAATAAATAACTAATATGTAGGAGAATACACTACAATAATTTTAGAGTATAACAAGTCTCGGATCGTAGGTTTATTTGCAGTGTATTTTGATCTCATTTAGCTGTGCATAAATTAACTACGACATTATTTTGCGTGTATGATCTTCAGCAGGCTCTGTTTACTCTTTAAATCTCCGCATTTTTGTACGCAATTTTGAGCAGGAGAGAGTGCGTATTGAGAGAGTAGCGGAGCTTCATAGTAACGAAGAAGCTCGACTCGACTGTCGTCGAACGTAAGCGTAGGTGTTGCCGAGTGTAAGCGAGAGGGGAAATGCAATGCCTAGCTTGTGCATTTACTTCTGTACTCTTCTCTACTACTGTACTTCTATTGCTGCTGTTGATGGTGTTGATGAGAGAGCGCTTATTGAGCGTAAGCTTGAGCCAGCTCAGAGAGGATCATGGAAGCGACAATGTAAGTGCCGTTTCCTTGGACTTGCGGAGTAAGAGTGAGAGGCAAATAGGTGGGGTCTTGGTGAGTGGGAATGAGAGACAAATAGGTAAACATTTGGCATTGAAAGAGAACGCTTTGCATAGCTAGAAAGTCAGCTTCGAGTTCTTGCTTGACCGTTTTGACATTGAACCTCACAGCACAGACACACACCAAGGAATCCGTTATTTGAGTGGCTTTGTGTAAAAGGGAAAATAACAGTGGAATAAGGCGAGACCTTTTAGTGATTCTTCTTCTAACAAAATTATAATAGAAACCCGAAATATGTTTGGTGGATTTCTAAAACATAATACTTTTCCCTATTTCTCATCTATCTCTCTCTCCCTCTCCCTTATAGATAAGCACCCCAATTAATTTTTGCGCTTATTTCTAATGCGATGGCAATATTTTCGTGCAATATCAGCCCGAAAAATTCACATAAAATTCGCATTGTGTGAAATAATTATTATTTTATCGCTTCAATAAACGTAAAATTTTTGGGCCCATTGCAAATAATAATGTTTTATGTGTGTGTGCTGCGACCCGCTGTAACATTTGCCCTTGCACAGAGTTCATTTATGGCGTGGCAAAAATCTGTTTTTGGAAATCAATTAAAATTATAATTAAGCTGCTTATGGGGTAAAAATTGATTTTTAGTTGCCATTATTGGTCATTGACTTCATACCAGAAGAAGCGGTGGGTGGGATATTAAATTTATAATTTTCCCCGGAAACACGCTTTAAACTAACGATAATTTGAGACAAATTGTGCAATGGTTTTTTATATTCTCAATGTGTAACCACAAGAAATGTTAAAATTCAACTTAATGGCAAAGAGAGGGGATTCCTAATGATGCCACACCCCCACATCGCCACTCTACACCACTTGCCACATTTTCAAGCATCAATGTGCTGCAATGCGGCGGCTCTCCCCTCCCATTCAAGTACTCTCAATGCTGGCCCCTACCGCTCTCCCGTTATCCAATTGCCATTCCGAGTGCTGCTGCTGCATCATCATCCTGGAGCGTTCTCCAAATGCAAAACCGACGCCTGCAGTGGCGCCACACCCACAAAGACGAAGCCAGCCAGCAGACCCCACAGTAGTGCACAGTTATTATTATTATGATTATCGCAAACTGCAACGGGAACAGGAACAGGCAACGCCAACGACATCAACTAACTGCACTCGAGCTATATTATCATAATCCCCGCAGCAGAAATTGCGCACAGTCAGCAGCAGCAGCCGTCGCCGTCGTCGCATCATCAGCCATTCGAGTCCCAGTTCCCGTTTCATTCCCATTCCATTCCCCTCTCTCAACAGCAACAGAAAGGGAATTTTAAAATTCATTGAATTCGATGCTCTGCTGTGGCGCGCGCTGTGGTGGCTGAATGCCAATACTTTGAAGCGTTTCAAAAACCCCTCTCTATAACCATTCGAAAAAAATAAAAATAGAAAATGTGTTTGGGGGTAGCAGTACAAATGGAACCTCAAAGTAAGAAAAACAAACAGGACGACGACATTACAACCCACTAACTGTGGCACTGTAGTTGTAGCTATGTGGCTGTGACCTCATCAGTTTCGATCATCTACAAATTGATTGCTTACTCTTTCTTAACGTAGAAGAAAGACTATCATGTATCTTAATTGGATAAAACCGAAGGGTGTACTTAGGATGGTAAAGATGCTTCAGAGTTGGTGGTTTTTTATGCATTTAATTCTAAGAAATTGTATGCTTAATCCCAGTAGCTAATAGAGACTTAAGATGTGACATCCTAAACAGTCCATTCGTTGTATTTCGAGGATAAAAATAGCCCATTTTCATATCCAACTTACAAATTTCAGTAAGCCCCCTCGCTCTCTAGTGCTCTCTAATTTATCTCAGAAACAGTCGAATTTTTAGCTCTAGTCTCTATCTTTAAGTTTTTCATATTTGCGATAAATTTACAGAATTTTTTTTTTTTAGCTATTCTTCCTATTTATTTTTCATATTTAAGTCACAGTTTAAGTCACAGCTTAAGTCTTTTACACAGCCACCACTATAATACCCATTAAGTGTTAGCCCATAAAGAATTTCTTTTCAGAAATTTCAAAGAATTATTCTTGTATTTTTCAAATTCCAAGCTCCAAGATCCAGTCCAGTCCTCGCACATCTTGAGCGCCATTCAATTTAAAGTTTAATTCCTACACTAAGGCAGGCAGGCAGGCGGGAAAACTTTGCCTTTAACTCTGGCAGTTTTAGCTTTAAATTATTAATATTGCCAAGAGTCGCGTCCAGTCCCCAGCCGTACTAGTAGTAGTAGTAGCAGCTCTTTCTTTCCCCTTTCATTCATCCACTGAGTTTCCAAGAGGTAGCCAGTTGAGGCATAGGATGCAGGATGCAGGAGGCAGGTTGCAGGCAGCAGAAGGATGGCAGGACTGGAGGAGTCAGTGAGCCGGCTTTTGGGGGCAGGGTAATGCAACTAATCTGCTTCTAGTGGCGCACATTAAGTGTTGCCACGCTTTCGACTTTAATTTGAAAAACATAAAGCAGCCAAAGAGCGGGGGCGAGTGCCAAAGGCAGTGCGAGCAGCGACTAAAGTGCGGGCCACTTCTGGCTGCCAACCTACATCCTACATATTCACGACTATTTTTCATTTTTTTTCTTTCTAGCTGCTTTTTTTTATTCCTCTTGCCTCCTCGCTGGCCATTTTTGCATGCAACTCAACGTAACCGAGCGGCCAGGAGGCGGCCACTCCAGCCCCCGAGAACCAACCAGGACGAGCAGGAGCTGGACCAGAAGAAGGACCATCCACCGACCGGGAACGTCGAACCCCAAACCGAAACCAAATGCAGAGCGAACGAACGAGCCATGACATCGACGTCAACGTTCGGGAGGGGGGTCTGGATGTGCTCTACAACTCCCTTCTCCCTCCTTACTTCTCACTCATCCTATACCTTGCTTTCTGTATTCTGTATGTAATGAGCGGGTTAGGTGAAAGAGAGTAAACGACTAGGGGAATACCCAGCCAACTGCAGCATTTGAACAGAACGGGGAAAATTATTTTCTCTCTCCCAGAGTAACTTAGCAATGAAAAGGATAATTTCTAAAATTAAAAGAGAAAATTAAAAAAAAAAAAAAAATCTAATTTCAATTCATTTCAATGTAAATGCTTTGCATTTTTATTTTTCAATCTAACATATTTATTTTTTATTTTTTAATATTTATTCTATTTATTATTTATTTTGCTTTAATAATTTAATATTTATTTTATTTTATTTATTATATATTTTGTTTTAATTTTTTAATATTTATTTTATTTTTTATATTTTTTGTTTTAATTTTTGTGATATTTATTTTATTTATTATTTATTTTGTTTTAGTTTTTAATATTTATTTTATTCATTATTTATTTTGTTTTAATTTTTTAATATATATTTGATTTATTATTTATTTATTTTTATACCATTTTCTACTTTTTTTAAATAAATATTTAAATCCTTCCCTAGCCGTTCATACCCTTCGTCTAAGCTTTAAAACAAAAAATAAATAACTGGCAGTGCAAAGCGCATTAAAACGGGTCATATTTGCCGCTATTCCAGCCGTGTGTGGCACCCAACCACCCATCCACATCTCTTCTGCTTCCCCGCACTTACTCATATTTCTGCCCTGCTGCTTCCCTCTCCCACTTGGCTTAGCTTATTTATGTCACAAATATGAGCAGGCGCGTACGCAATGCCACGGCTGGATGGACTTGCCTTGGTTGGATGGCCTCTCCATCACCCTCTCTCTCTCCTCTCTCCCACTATGCCACCTAATCACTCCTCCACCTGGCTGCCCTCTGCCACTGCCGCTGCCACTGCCGTGTGCCTCTGCCACCACTTTGCATGCATCGCTGCGTGTTTGGCATATTTAACAAATTTTCGCAAAAATAATGTAACTTCTCTCTTCCTCGTCGCCCATGTAGAACTCTGTCCCGCCCCCACCGTTGTCGTTGTTTTTGGGGGCTGCGGTTGTTTTCATCACCACACATTTGGCATGGTCGGGGGCAAGGGCTGGGAGAGAGGGGCAGGGCTGTGATAGAGGGGCAGCAAGAATTGGGTCTGGGAGGGAGGCTGAAAGTGAGTGGCAAAATCTAATCAAGCGCTGCGGCAATGGCCAACCCAGCAGCAGCAGCATCAGCATGGTCTCCTCTCCTCCCCCACATACACATCCGCATCCACATACAGCCAAAAACGCTTTTCAATAAGCCAACACAGCCAACACACACGATGAGCAGGCCAAGTCCCTGCCAACAAAACACCATTTAACCTTATTGAAAATGCCCAAAAGGATACACGCAGCATCCATCCAGTGCGCTTAGCAAGGATAATAATGGTGAAAATATATATGGGAAATTTCATACGTTATAGATCTGCCAATGAAGCAAAGTTTAGATAATGCATTAGAAGTTGAATATATTTTTAGAAAGGTATTTATATATTTTTTTTAATTTTTAGACAGTAGACAGAGCCTCACTAGTGAAGAGGCTAAGAGCACTAAAGAGAGATAGAGAGGTCAAAAATGAATGAAAGAATTATTCACTCTGTTGAGTAGAAACCAGACATTCAAGCTGCTAAGCTACTCTGTGTAAGGGAACGAAACGAGAAAAAAAAATCGAACTCTGAACTATGAATAGGCTAGGATCTATCCCATCCAATAAAATTACATCAAAAGAGCTGCTGTGTTATCCATTATTGCTGATCAAAAACAATCAGAAACTGCCAAAAAAAAAATATGCCTTAGCTGGCATTTTTCGCCCTTCTTTTAAGCCAGAATGAACGCCGAGTTTCATCTAACCTGTACGAATATATGTATGTATGAGAACTCGTACATCGCCTAATCAAAATTTTGGGTTGCCTGCCACCACCAAACCTGCCCGCCGCTCCACACGAAAAACAGCGCGGATCCGTATCCCATTGGAATGCATTATTAAATTTAATTTCGAGCTGCCAGGGTCGTCGACAAAATTATGGCAAATACTTTGGTGCTTGTATAAAAATTTAAATTTTAATAGCCCAGCAATTCTGGCGGCGTGCAGGGGGAAAAGCGATGAAAAGCGCTGGAAAATGTTCTTCGGCTGCAAGGCTGTTTTTGGCCCCTGTATTTTCTGTTTTTAATTGTTTTTTAATTCAATTTTATTGGGCCATTTTGAGAGGGCCGAAGATTTAAAAACTGGAGGAATGATGAAAGACGTTTTTTTTTTTTTTTATATTAAACGATTTATAAAAACTAAATCCAAAAGATTTAAAATTAAATGGCATTCTTTGTTCATTTTAAAAACCATTCCAATTGAGAAAAATATAAAATTTCAATCTAGCATTAAAATGAATACAAAAGAATGACCGTGAGATGAAAAAAAACCTGCCTTTTCCTGCGTTCTAATGTAAATTTTATATGTATTTTAAGTTTGCCCAACTCGGACCGAACCCCAATAGCATTTTCCGACCCAACGCCCCCACTGCATCGCTCTCCACGCCCCCACTACATCGCTCTCAACGAAACACCCTCCGGCTTTCCATAAGAGGTTGCTGCTCGGCTCTGACTTTTTCAATGCCATCTTTTGTATAATATTTGGGTTTTTTTTTTCAAGTGAGTTTTTTGCGAGTACTCTAGAATGCCCTATAAATATAGTATATCCAACATTTAAAGGTAATTTGTGTAAGCCCACGGCATGGAGATTTTCTGAAGACCATTTTTTGGACCACTTTCGCCATTGTTGCGCACTCTTTTCTTACTCTCTCTTACAGAGCAGCTTAGCAGGTAAATAGCGTAACACATCTGTTTCTTTTGTCTGGCGTTTTCTCTTTATTACAAAGCAGATCAGATGAAGGATTGAACTCGACTCGAAGCTTTTGGAATAATTCTGAAGATATATAAATGAAATAAATTTCTCTCACAGAGCAGCTTAGCAGCTAAGAACAAAGTTTCTTGTGCTCAAAAATGTATCGAAATTTTAATAAAAATGTAGGATTTTTTTTTTAAATTTTTTTCTACAAATAAAAATATTTCCTAACTCAGAATCATAGAGAAAGAGCAACTAAAAGTTACCTTTCCTTTCTTCCTTCTAGTTCTTACTCGCAATTTTCCCTCTCTCCTTTTCTCTCTCCCTTTTTCTCTGTTTCCACTTTTGCATATCCTTCTTGGCTTGTCCGTTGGCCACAATTTTTGGCGCCTTTCCCTTTAGCATACAGCCACTCACTTTTCTTTCTCTCGTATATATTTTTTTGGTGAATTGCATAAACGAAATTTACATTTTAATTGCATTGAAAATTGTGTTGCCGCTTTGTGTTTAATCTATTTCTCTGCCGCAGCAGCAGCAGCAGCACCACCAAAAAATATTGAATATCAAATGGGGAGTTAAGGAACTGAGGAATATCAAATTGGGGAGTTGTGAGAACTGTGAGGAATATCAAATGGGGAGTTGTGAGAACTGTGAGGAATATCAAATGGGAGGAACTGTAAGGAATAACAAGGATTATCCTCGACATGCATACATATATATCAAATATAATTGCACACAAAAGAGGCAAAAAAAAAAAAAAAAAATTGAAAGGGAACTTTTGGCGAATAAATTTCCATTACGAGAGCGAGAAATGTTCTCTTTCTCTGCTGGGTCCTTTCCAACTAAAAAGGAAATAAATTCCAACACCCCTCAATAAAAAGGCAGCGGCACACAAAGGACGAAACCAATTTCAACCAAAACTTGCGGGCTCATTTATCAACTCTCAAAATGGACGATGGGAGAGGGTAGAGGGGAGACGATAGAGGGGATATGGTATAGGGGAGACACGGGGGCTGTAGATGGACAATAGTTCGTACAGGTTAATAAATCGATATGACATGAAAGCCACAAAAATGTCCCCTCCCCACCCCACAGAACAGCAGCAAGCCAATAAAATGAGGCACACACAAATGCACACAAACACACAACATACACACAAACACACACCCATACACTTACACAGTAAAAAAATTAAGGCCCGTAGCAGCAACTACTACAAGAGAAACATAAATTTTCATGTTGAGGCAATAAAAAGGACATGTTTTTTTTTGCTGCATATATGAACAGATATATGTCCACATGTCCTGCTCTTCCTTCAACAACAACAACATAATCAAGAGCATAAAAATAAGCAGGCAAAAGAGAGGGAGAGAGAGGAAGAGAGAGCGAGAGAGAAGGGGAGAGTGAGTGAGAGAGTGCTTTGAAAATTATTTGCATTTTTACACATACAGTGCCGCACTTAAGTGTTGGCACAGTTGGAAATTGTAACTTTAAAGGCTATTTCTAACCTTATGTAGAATTTTCAAGAACCATTTTGTTTTTTATATGCTTAAATTAAACATTTCTAAATTAAAACGCATAGTTTATTTTTTATTTCGTATCATACACTTAAAACTATTTATAATTTAGAAGAGAATTAACCTTTTCGTGACACAAAAGTCTTGGCACACTTGCACTACTTATTTTATTTACTTTTTAACTTAAGCCCGATCTTATCATAATTTCTTATGAAATTTTATAATGGCACTCCCCTAAAACACATTCGTCTGATATTTCATTAAAAAATTGCAGTTTTAGTTAGTTATTCTGCATTTTACCCAAACGTTTCTTGAGTTATTTGAGAGGCGCAAAGAAACTAGTGTAGCTCAGCGAAAAATTGTCCTTCACTTGCACAATGAAGGCAAATCTTATAGCGATATAGACAACATTATGGAACTGAGACGATTTTCCATCAGAAGCATTTGTGCAGAGGTTTAAAGGAGCATCAAACTTGGAGAACGCACCCAGAGCAGGACGAACAAAGGCTTGAACTGACTGAGAACGCCAGCAGGTGATCCCCAAAATAAAAAAGGTGGACCCCAAAATTTCCTCTTCTAAGATTGCCGCTGAGGTCAAGGCTGAGCTTGGGACGGAAATCCACCCCATGACTGTAAGGAGGGCCCTGCACGAAGCCAACTACCATTGTCGTGCTGCTATACGAAAGCCGTTGATCTCAGAGGTCAATAAAAAAAGCGTTTTGCCTATGCTAGAGGGAATTTGAGCAAGCCAATTGAATTCTGGGATCAAGTAATCTTTTCGGAAAAAACAAAATTCAATAAATTTCGATCCAATGGCCGTCAACAAGTGTGGAGAAAATCGAAAACTGAATTAGAAAAAAAAAAAACTGCGCCCACGGTGAAACACGGCCCTCCTTACAGTCATGGGGTAGATTTCCGTCCCAAGCTCAGCCCCTGACCTCAGCGGAAATCTTGGAAGAGGAAATTTTGGGGTCCACCTTTATTTTGGGGATCACCTGCTGGCGTTCTCAGTCAGTTCAAGCCTTTGTTCGTCCTGCTCTGGGTGCGTTCTCCAAGTTTGATGCTCCTTTAAACCTCTGCACAATGCTTCTGATGGAAAATCGTCTCAGTTCCATAATGTTGTCTATATCGCTATAAGATTTGCCTTCATTGTGCAAGTGAAGGACAATTTTCGCTGAGCTACACTAGTTTCTTTTGCGCCTCTCAAATAACTCAAGAAACGTTTGGGTAAAATGCAGAATAACTCAACTAAAACTGCAATTTTTTAATGAAATATCAGACGAATGTGTTTTTAGCAGCAAGCCAATAAAATGAGGCACAGACAAACATACACACAAGCACACACACCACACACAAATACACACAAATAAACACAAAACACAAATGCAAACCGTAAAAAATGTAGGCCTGTAGCCAACTACTACAAAGAAACAAAAATTTTCATGTTTCTTCTAAATTAGGACAATTTTTTTTTGGTTGTATATATGAACAGAAATAAATCCACATGTCCTGCGTTTCAACAACAAAACAACATAATCAAGCATATAAAAAAAGCAGGCAAGAAAAATTCTAGCGAAGGGGAGAGCGGGAAATAGCCTTTTAGAGAGTGCTTTGAAAATTATTTGCATTTTTACACACACATATTTTTGGGGGTCAAGCAAAGGACACGAAACGACAGGACACGGACAAGAGAAAGAAAAGCCGAACAAGGGAAATATGAATGGATGTCCATTATAGTGCTATCCCTGCTCCTACTCCTGCTCATCATTCTCCACTTCCTTCTCCTCCTGTGACCCCCTCTCATATGTGTGGGGTTAAAAGTTTTTGATTTGAACAATGCATATGTGTGTGCTGGGGGGGTGTGTGTGTAAATGTGTGTGTGCTTTTGTGTGTGTGTGTTTTTGGGGGGTGTAACTGTGATAATGGGTTTCTGTGTCGAAGAACTTTCAACTTCCTTTATTGTATTTTATGGTGCTTCCCCTTTTTTTTTGGCTGAGAGAGGGTTACACTTTCCTTCCTTCCTTTTTTTTTATGATGTTTTTCTTTTTTTTTTTTTTTTTTGGGACGATGTGTACATAAGTAGTTTCAGTTTGATTATGATAATAATACTCGCATCTGCATAGGGTAGGGAGGGTGCCACAGAAACGGGGCGCTATAGGGTTAAGATAGCGAGCTGTGTTTTTTTTTTATGGCTGTAAGCGTAGCAATTTCTATCAATATTATATGTAAATTATGCAAATCCATTTTAGAGGCTCAACAAGAGAGAGAAAAGAGAGCTTAAATAAAGGAAAATATAATAGAGAAACAATGCGCCTTTGGATTCGATTTTAGATGCGACATAAAATATGGAAAATGCTGTACCCAAAAAAGAGGTTTGAGAAAATATAAGGCAGAAATTATGTGGTAAGATTGAAGGGCATGGAAAACGCACTAAACGCACTAGCCGCTAAGCTGCGCTGTGAGAGAGAGAAAGAGAAATTGTGCGTGGCAGGGCTGTAGGCCATGGGATATTGGTTTTCTTTAATCAATTCTTTTACTAATTTTAATTTAAATCATTTGATCTGCATATAAAAATTAAAAAAATATTTTTAAAATTTTTTTTTAATTTTTTTTAAAAATTGTCCCCAAAACAAACTAAATAAAAAACTGTAAAAACTAAGCAATATTTCAATGTTGAAATCCATTTTCCACTTTTTAAAACAATTTCAAGATTTTCCTTTAGAACATCCAACAAATTTCGACAAAGTAGGGCCCCCAATTTTGGCTAAACTCATTCAGAGCAGAGCATGGAAAAACCGTCACTCAGTTGGACATTCAGTCAGTCAGTCATTCATTCAGTTGGCTTGGTCAGTCATTCATTTCAGTCAGTCCGTCAGCGTGTCAGTCAGTCATTCATTCAGTTGGTTTGGCAAATTCAGTCAGTCCGGCAGCCAGGCAACCAGTGGCAGTCAGGCAGTCAGTCAAGCTGTGGGTACTGTGCATTTCCATTCCAGAGTGTGCCACGAGTGCCAAGGTCTTGTCAGAAAAAGATGCTGCAAATGCAGGAGCAGCCTCCTCCTTCCTTCTGCATCTCAGAGCAAAGCCTTTTCCTGGCTCTCTATTTGGGCCACAAACAAAGTGTGAAGTATATTTCACACTAAAAACCAATTCATTTGCATAAAATGGCAACTAGCCCCAGACACAGACACACAGCCACCAGTCCGGAGTCTATGAAACTGGGTCCTCTCCTGGCCTGCCGCTCAGATTAGAGAATTCCATGCCATGGTTATGCCATCAGCCCTATATAAATGGGCGTTGGACCATGGCAGGAGTCGCATCCCCCCCTCTGCAGCTGCATCTATGTGGGTCTCTACCACTCCTCCCCGCACGATGTGGAAATGCATTAGGCAGGGGGCTGGAAAAAGAATTTTATGCGGGTCCAGTGTGTAGGCCAGTGAGGGGCCAGGCCATAGGCAATGTGGCTTTTGTGGCCAGGATGCAGCAGCAGTGTTGGGGCATGGCCTAGGCCTGGTCCGGACTGGCTGCTGCATATTTTTTTGGGTCAAAGCAATTAAAGGTTATAAATTCTCACACTCTCTCGAGCAGGCACAAAAATTATATTTTTTTCTTTGTGTGTATTTCTTTTTTTTTCATTTTGTTAAATTTTTCTATATGCCCCAGTCACGTGCAGGCCAGGGCAGGCTGGGCAGTTCATTTAACGTTTAATTTAGCAGAAAATTAAAGTCCAGTTAAAATTTGCATGGCAATTTGGCCAAAAGAGATTTATGGAGTAACAAATGATAGTGAGATAGGCAGAGGCCAGGCCATGTGGGGGTTAAAGAGTGTTGGGGCAGAGGTCCTCTGAGCCATGAAAGCTGTGAGTTATGAAACACTTTGATGTATGGATGGAACGTGCTAGACAAGGAACTATGATATAGGAATAGAGCTAAAGAGAAGGTAGAAATCTGCTAAGCTACTCTGTGAAAGAGAATCTGAGGGAAATTTATATCTAGAGAGACAATATCCGTATTAACTAAAATAGTTTTATTTATACAGAATATTTAAATTTAATTTTTTAAAAAATATTTTAATTTAATTTTTAAAATTATAAAAATTTTTATTTTTTAAATTTTTATTAAATTTATAAAAAAATTTTAATTTATTTTTTGTTTTATATTTTAATACTTTTTTTCAAATATTTTTTTTTTTTTTAAATATTTTATTTTAATTTTAAAAAAAATTTTAATATTTTAGTTTAGTATTCTGTATATTTTAAATATTCTGTAAAATAAATCGGTATACAATAGCCTCAGAAAATTGTAAAATTCAAGCACGATCCAGCTAGGCTACTTTGGCAGAGAATGGCTAAGCTACTCTGTGAAAGAAAGATGGCGCCTTGTAGGGCATTCAGTCACGGGAAATTACTTTCTTTACCCTTCTGCGGTACACAGAATTTGAAAAACTTTCGATTGGAACCCACAAAAAGAAAACGAGTTCTCATGTGTCCATCAAAAGTTGTCATTCGGTTCTCAATCAGACTTCACTCAGACTTTTCACACTTTGCTACACCCCAATAGCCCACCCAATACCCACACAAATTGTTCACACTTGAATGAAATATAACACACACATAGCCAGAGGCGCACACACACACACACTGAGATGAGGAAAATTAAGTGTAAAAATATAAATTTTCACTTTTCTCATATCGAGAGAGTAAAGGACAATGTCCTTTTTTTTTGGGTAGGTAATATGTTTGGTCGAGTGTATTAAACAGGGGGAAAAAGTGTCAGGGCGTCGATCCAGCAACACGTGTATGTCATTGGATTCAACTTTCAACCCACCCACACACGAGAAAGAGGACACAACCCACCCACCCACACCCAGTTCAACAATTTTTATAGAGAGAGAGCAGCAGCAGCAGCATCTCTTCTCACTCTCTCTTTCTCTCTCCTATATGCTGTGCATTAATGTTAAAGTCAAGTGTAAATGTTGTGGCCAAGTGATGACTGCCTGTGCGTGTGGGTGTGATGTCTGGCCTGGACATTTCCAGGTGATATAAAAGGCTACCCGAAAACAAGGTTTTAAATATGTTTGCCAGATGGCTGCTGCTGTTGCTGCTGCTTTTCCGCTTTTCCGCTTTTGGTTTGCCAGCCAACAGATAATGAAATGAAAAGCCGGAAATTGTGTGTGTGTGGGAGAGAGGAAAAAAAAATATATTTCCATGCAATTGACATTAAAGTATCAAACGAGCAAATATGTCATGAGATTTTGACATCAATTTCGAACGCAGAATACAAACCACCAGGAAGATACCTTTATAGGTTACAAAGTCAAGGAGAAATATATTTTAAATCTGAAATCTTAAAGCGATATATTCCCCCACAAATCTTAAATCCATTCCATGATATTCCCCCCCCAAATCTTAAATCCATTTAAGCCTAGAGAACTTAAATTCCTTTGTTCGCTTTTCAGCAATCGTCTCGGCACGTTTCGCATTTATTTTTCGGCAACAATAAAGACACGACGACTTTTTGTTCGGTTCATGGGCAATTTGCTTAATGACAACTTTTCTTGGCAATTTGATGTCTCTCTTTCTCTCTCTCTGCCTTTCTCTATCTGCCTTCCTATCTGCCCCAATCTGTGGCCCAATCCAACGAGTACGCTGCGCGCCCAATAAATTGCTTTAATTACCCAATTTTAAAAGGCAGCCAGATAGGACCGAGCCGGTCCGGACCAGGCCAGGCCAGAGCTGCACCGAGAGAAAGATACATTGTAATGTGAATGTAAGGCAATTTGGTCAGCTACCTTCGAACAGGATAGTCGTCCTGGAGTGTGTCCTGGCGGCCAACAACTCCTGCGACAAGGTAGATAACACTCAACATCAACAGACCATCAATAAGAGAGTGCCACCAGGATGATGAGGCTGAGGAGGGAGTAGGTGGAGGAAGAGTGGGAGGAGTAGGAGAAGGAGAGGTCGCAGCCAGACACCGTGCGACATGCACGACAGGTGACTGAGCAACAACTGAAGCTGAGAATTGATAGTGATGGCACAGGCAGAAGAAGATTTATACAGATCATTGAATACAGATATAAAACTCATTTTCCATTTCAATATTCATTCGATCCCTTGATCTGTTTGGTCACCAGAAACCAAAAACAAGGTTTGCTTCCAAAAAACCAAAAAACAAATACATGCCCTGTGCATGACAAACGCAATTCGGTGAAGTACAGAGAAACGGATGGGGTTTTACGCGTACAAATAAAAGATCTAGTTCAGAATATGTTTTAAATGTATAAATATGAGCGAAGATTTCGTTAGGTATGAAAAAAAGCCATCATAGGGTATGAAAGGTATGTAAATATTACGTACAAACAATTAGTTCCCATGTGACTAAAAATTGCGTTAAAATCTCCCTTGATGCTGTATTAAATATAGATTTAAATCATACTTTTTCTATCAGCTTAAGCTCCTCAAAATCCCATAATATCTGCTACCCTTTTTTTCCATTTCAACGCTTGCATCACGCTCCCATCTCTAGCTAGAGAGACACAGAGCTGAAGACCATGATGCCTCGAAGCGTAGCAGTGCACAAGGTATACGAGAGGTGTACACGAGTGTATACGAGCATAAGTGAAAGGTAGTGGAAGGAAGTAAGGTAGGTGAGGTGTATTGTGGAGTGGAGTGGAGTACATTTCGGACTCCTCACCTGGCACCGAATACGGTGATGGATGCGACGATGGCAGCCAATATGCTGAATTTATTGGCGGATAGGATTTATGCGTGCCGTGATGTTGCTGGTGTTGCTGCTGTTGTGGCCTTCTTGGCCCCGTTGCTATCGTGCCACAGACTGAAGCTGATGCTGAGACTGAGACTGACGCGTATGATGCTGATGCTGATGATGATGCTGTTGCTGTTGCTGTTGCTGATGATGATGCTGCTGCTGTTGAGGTTGTGGAGTAGAGTGATGGCAAGGACAATGCAGCTGCAATGTCGATATTATTGGATAAATTCCCAATTACTGACGATAATTGACTGGCACTGGCACAGGCACTGGCACTGATGATGCTGTTGCTGTAGCTGTTGCTGTTGCTGCTGTTGTTGTTGTAGCTGCTGCTGTTGTTGTTGCTCCTACTGATGATGATGCCTGCTATATTCTCAGGTTCCGTCAACTCTTTTGCCGTGTTTCTGTATGCTCCTCCTCCTGCTGTTCCTCCTGCTGTTCCTTCTGCTCTTCCTCCTGCTGCTCCTTCTGTTCCTTCAGCTGCTGCTGATAATGATGTTGCTGTTGTTGTTATTGGTTCGACTGTTCCGCATTCGATGAATACTTCTACGCCTCTGCTTGCCACTCCTCCACCTGCTTCTTCTCCTCCTTCTTCCACTGATTTTTGGCTATTTACGAAACCGATTGCAGCTGAATTATTTATCATGTCAGATGATGATGACAACAACGTCGAACGGAGAAGAGAGAATTCTTGAAAATATTTCACACTTATGCACAGACACACACACATACAGTCACACACACACACATACACACAGAGAGAGAGACGCGCACACACACAGAGAAAAAAATATATAGATATCAGTCAGAGTCAGAGAGCAGCGTTAAAAAAACAGAAACAAGAATCGAAAATTCAATAAATAAATATCATAAATATTAAACACGACGCATAAACGCATATATATAAAATATATATATATATTGTATAATATACAGATATATATATTGTATAATATACAGACATATATATATATTGTATAATATACGGAAACTCAATTATCAACCAGTTAACACTTTTTCAGACGCTTTTTGTTGTTGGTTTGTATGATTTTTTTTTTAATAATTTATATCAATATTTTTTAAGGAACACGCAACGTTTTTTTTTTAATCATTAATTATTATTCTTTTGGGTTATTTTATATTATTTTTTTTTTTTTTTAGCCACGCACAATTAAATAAATATTGAATTTTTTTTTATTTTTTACTTTTATATTTAACGTTTAACGTACAACAATCAGATAGATAGATAGATAGATATATACGAGTATATGCAACACACACACAGAAATGGTTATTATATAGTTTTATAAACAATCAAAAGTATTTGTGTGATTTTTTTTTGTAGTTCTTTTTTTCGCACTTTTCAGCGTGTTATTTCTGTTGCAGTTTCAATCAATTTTGGCCTGGCATCGAGAGAGTTCGTTCCGTTTCCCCTGTGATTGGCAAATTGATGCCGGTTCGGTAGTTGTCCTCTGCTTTTATAGAACATTTAATTCAATCAACTAATTATAGTTTTATTTGCCGAGTAGCAGCATTTAAAGAATTGATCCATCGATCCGTAACACATAGTGGTGATCCGTCTCAGAGGCAGGCATGCAGCGGCATTTACTTGATTGCAAAGTATTTTTGTTTTTTTTTTTTTTGTGAGGAGATCGATATGGTATTTTGCTCTTTTACAGGGTGGCTTAGCAGGTGAGCTTTAGGTTGTTTCATTTCAGTTCTATGTACGGAACCTATACTTCTTAAATCAAAAAAAAAAAAAATAATTACCCTCCATAGGCCGGGCGTTTTATCAATAATTTACGTGCAAACTATTAGTTATACCCGTCTTAGAAGACTAAAAAGGCCCATTGCTCGGTGGCTATAAGAGGCTATAAATCACATGTGTACTGACTGAGTACGGGTTTAAAAGTAGTGTCGCGTTAACAGCGACAAAACACGTTCCTTCTCGTTTTTTTTTCAAGTTTTTAATATTACCCATACAAACTTTAAAGTTCAAAAAATTGACTCTTGAAAATGGGTCAAAAAGTGCCAAAATGTAACCTTAAAAAAATACCAACAAAACCCTTAAAAATTTCCAGTATTCCCACATACAAAAATTTTTCCCCAAAAAATTAAACCAAAAACTCACTTTCATAGATTTTTCCCAGCAACTTCGTATCGAAATATCTGCCAAAAAACTCCTGTTTAAACACCCTGTAGACAGTCAGTCAGGCCTTTAGTATTTTCCACTATATTTACTCTTTTGTCACTTCACTTTCACAGCCGGCGGCCCATCACCATTCACAGAATGTGTGTGTCTGTCGTTTCACGGTGATTTAAATAAATTCTTTTTATATCAAAGATTTTTTTTCCTTCTTTTTTTTTTTTTTTTTTTTTTTTTTTTTTTTTTAAATTTTCTTTTGGTATTTTCGATATTCGCGACGACAACAAATGCGTGTATTGGCAGCAGGCAAAACTCGGAATCACTAAAAATAAATTGACATCAATCAGAGAACGAGAGAGGGAGGGAGACCGAGCGACCGGCAGGAGGCGACACCGATGGCAACTAATTAAGCAACGTCACACATGCAACATCCATTAATGAAAAGGCAACAAATGGATACCAAACAAACGAATGAACGAACGAAGGATGGATGGATGGATCGAGAGAGAGTGAGAGAAAAGAGATTCCGAATTGTTACATTTGGTATTTAAATACCAAACAATAGACGGGGCAGGCAGCAAAAAAAAGTGCAAAGAGAAATTGGAATTCTAGCACGTATAAAAATCGAAATGGTAGGGAAGGAAATAAATCAAGTAGATTGGGTGGGTCTGGGTCTCCTCGCCTCTCGATTCGAACTGATTGACGTCGAAGCTGCAACTAAGCGTTGGGCATTTGCCACAAAACACACAAACTCAAGACAATCCAACACAAACCAACCCAGCCCAACCCATCTCTGTATCTGTAGCTGTATCTGTAGCTGTATCTGTAGCTGTAGCTGTAGCTGTAGATCTGTAGATCTCTCAGCATACCAATACCTTCTCAATCTAGATCTCTCAGTACACCTTTTCTCAATCTAGATCTCCTCTCAGCACACCTCTTCTCAATCTAGATCTCTCAGCCCCACCAATCTCTTCTCAATCTACACAGATCTCTCATCACACCTCTTCTCAATCTATGTAGATCTCTCATCATTATTATCATCATCTGTGTCTCGTGATGAAATCTCTGATTCTTCTCAATCTAGATCTCTCAGCACATCAATCTCTTCTCCATCTAGATCTCTCAGGCAAACCTCTTCTCAATGTAGATCTCTCATCACACCTCTTCTCAGTCTAGATCTTTCATCTTTCATCATCATCTGTGTCTCGTGAGGAAATATCTGTGTAATTCTTGGTCTGAAAAAACTTGTTTCGAAATTCTAGT
This sequence comes from Drosophila bifasciata, assembly GCA_009664405.1. NCBI lineage: Eukaryota > Metazoa > Arthropoda > Insecta > Diptera > Drosophilidae > Drosophila > Drosophila bifasciata. The sequence goes on from CM019042.1 coordinate 10,266,927, forward strand.
TTGACTCTTTGAAAAATGTGCTCTTAATGCGGCTTTAGTTTAGTTTACTTTTTTTTTTATTCAGCTTCTCAATATGAGAGATGTGTGCAAATATATTCTTCGGCTCATTCGCACCTACTCCACCTAATGGTTGTTGTTTTTTTTGTTGCTAGCCGGTTGCTAATGAGTTAATTAACACATTTTTTGTTGTGCTCTTGCCAGGCAGTTGGTTGGTTGTTTGGTTGTTTTGCACAAAGAAGTTTGACTGACTCTGAGCTGGGGCTCAGCGATGCGAGATGCGAGATGCGTGTGTGTGGATGGATCTCTTGGCTAAATGGAAATAGAACGAAGGAGGGGAAGAAGCATAGGGGAAACAGGGAGAGGGGAACCAGAGAAGGGGAACACAGCGCTGGGGGAAACGGAGTAGTGGGAAAACGCAGTTGTGTGTTTGACATGGGGAAAATGAAGTGACGCAAATGGAAATTTGAGAAGAGCAGAAAGGTACGCAGAAAGGTGAGCGCATAAAGCCTGAAAAAACAGCAGGCAAAATGTTGAAGAGAAAACACACACAGCTGGAAGCTAAAAATAATACTAATATTAGTAAAAATAAACTAGTATTGCCAAAATAATATAACCAATGATCAAAGAGTACAGGGAAAACGGTTCAAAGCCAAAAGCGTTTAAAACGGAAACAGCAGAATCAGAGATACATAGAATAGAGTAGAGGCACTTTTGAGTGAATATTTCGGGTATGTATCTTAGTGTCGCGAACGTCAGCCTCGACTCAAACATTCCGAATGAGTTTTAACATTGAAAATATACCCAAAAAAAAAAAAAAAGGGCTAATTTAAATTCACAATTATGGTTGATTCCTCTGGCCATAAAAACTTCAGAGATAAAAGAGACGAAGACGCTTTTGAGTAAATATTTCGAGAATTTAGAGTATCGAGTACCGTAGTGTCGCGACACGTAAGCCTCGATTCAAACATTCCGAATGAGTTTTAACAATGAAACTATACCCAAAAGAACTCTTAAGCTAATTTTACTCCACGATTATGATTGTCTTCTCTTGATTCTCTTACCTATAGCAACTTCACATTAAATAAAAACTCAAAAATTGATTTGTTAATCGAAACCCAAAATTAAGTTTACTATACAACTTCACGTATCTTTGTGTTTACATTCCACAAGCAACTTTCACCTTTTACTTTTGACTTGACATCAACTTCTCCATCATCATTCTTCATTGATTTGCACACACACACACACACAATACACCAAGAACAAGAACAAGAAAATGCAAATACCATATGTAATTTGCTCAAGGTTCCACCTCCTACCAGGGGCACAAAAGTTTTTTTTCCCAACGTAATTTCTTGGCACATTTTGCACATTTCAACGCCGCAGAAGTAAGACCCTGCCCTGGCCTGTGCCCTGTGCCCTGTGTACCCTTCTGTACCCTGCCATATATAATGGCTAATTTGAATTTTTATCATGTTTACAAGCAAACAATACGTGCATCATCATCATCATCATCATATTCGTCGTAGTTGAAAGTAGGAGAGAGAGCAGATATGCCGCCCCCCTACTGCTGCTTTCTGTTGTTCCATGTTGACGCCCGGTGGAAAAAACCTCGCACAACATTTGCATATCGATTTCATATGCAGTGAGGAAAAATTCATATGTTTTCGCGACTTTTTTTTCTCTACCACTCCCCCGACTCCCTAGAAAAACAACAACAACAGATGGGGCTTCTCCACTTTCCCTGCTGCTCCTCCTGCTGTTGCTCTCTTGCTGCTGCTCCTCCTGTTGTTGCTCTTCTGCAAACCAAATGCAATCCTTGTATACGTTTTTTTTTTTTTTTGGACTCCATGCTCCAAAAATATTGTGTGGAATAAACATGAAGATGTTTACATCTCTCTTTCTCTCTATCTCTGTCTCTCTACCGCACTCTCTCTCTCTACTGCACTCTCTCTCCCACACTCTCTCTTTTTTTATATTTAAATAATCTCCAGTGGTATTAAAACTATCTGTATGAGACGATATTTATTTGCCATCTCCCCAAACCCATAGAGTTCTCACAGAGTGAAAAATCAACTTTGATTTCCTCATTTTCAAACCCAGAGAAAAGGGAAATTGTAGATTATTTGCAAATTTAATAAGGCAGGGAACCTCCCTCCGCCACTCCACCACCACTCTCCATCATGCAATGCATCATGCAGTGGAAAATGGGTAAAAACTTGACATCGTCTCTGGGTCTCACATTTCCCTTCATTTTTTCACGCTGCGCCTCGCGGGGGTGGGCTGGGTTGTGGGGTTTTGGCCTGAAGCTCGTTCGTTGTCTGTTTGAAGTTTGCTTGCATGTAAATTGCTCTGATTACCACGTTGCAGCAGGATGTTGTACCCCTCTCACTTCCACTCCCCTTCATTTTCCTACCATTTCTGTGTCTCCTTTTTCTCACTTTTGCTTACTCATTTGATTTGCTTGCACATTTTGCCGCGCGCTGTGTTGTCTCTCCTTTTTTTTACACTCTCTCCTTATGGCTTTCTCCTCTTTGTCTCTCCTTATGGCATTTCTCCTCTTTGTCTCTCCTTATGCCTTTCGCCTTTTACTTAACCTAATGCAAATCGCTGTTATTACTGCTGCACTTCTCCTTTCCCTTTGTTCCGTTTAAAACACTTGAAGTATTTATGTGCTTTTTCCTGCTCCTATTCCTGCACCTCCTGCTCCTCCTGCTGCTCCTTTTGCTGCTCCTTTCCCAGGGTCAACGTAGGAGCTATGAAGTCGCAGAGTGTCATAAAATTTGAATGCCATTTTTTCTATTTTTTTTTCTATTTCTTTCTCCTTTGTTCTTGCAAGAATTTGCGTGGCAATGAGTAGTCATTTGTTCGGTATTTATGGTGGGGTTGAGGGGTTAAAAGGAAAGTGTTTTGTGTGTTGTGTGTGTTTTGGGTTATTGGCTTTCTTGTCATCGCTTGCATTTATAATGCTAGATCACAGGTAAACAAATCATTGGTGGTTTTTTATTTGTTAACATTTGAGTTTACGCACAGACAGCAGCAAATTTTTAAGTGTAGATTTATGCACGAATAAATGCCATTCTTCCCTAAGTGTAGCTTCAAAAAAGTTATGGAGAGGAAAGCCTGTCAGTTAATTAATCCAAATTATGGCTCTAACATATCAAAGTCCATCAAAGGTTAAATAGATTTGACAGATGTCAAAAGAAGCACTCAAATTCAATGCATAAATTGGGTTACCAAAAGTAACACACAGCTAAAAATGTTTTATTGAACTTTTTTTTGTCGTTGGAAAACCCTCATTACAAGCCTTTTGTAGCAGTGCAAAAAGTGTATAGTACTCATAGGGATTCAATACATACTCGTAGGTGTATATCTTATATTATTTTTTGGATAGGCTGCTGCTGTTGCTGTTCTATTTCCCACGACAACTCGCAAGCCTTTTGCTCAAGAAGAACTCCCCCTGCCCAACTATAAAAGCACTTTTTAAAATGTCCATAGCAGAAAGCCTTCGCCTTCTGCCAGAAATAAAAATACTTAGCAGCAGCAAAAGAAAGACGAAGCAGCCCAATAGCAGCAGAAAAGAACGACAAAGCACAAGCCCAAGGAGAAAACCAATCAAAGGTTGTCTCCCTCCCCTTCTTTAGCATTGCTGCCTGCCAAAAAGTATGCAACACTTTTGCGACACTCAAAGAAAGGTCTGTGTGGGGGGGTGTGGTAAGCTGTGGTGGGATAGAGCAGAATAAAAAAGTGTAGCCAAAAAAGCAGGAAACAAAAAACTCGGCGACTCACTCAAGCATTTTATTAAATTGCCACCTTCCGTTTGTTGTTACGTTGAGACGACGACGACTCCTCCTCTCCCACTGTGTCTGTTCTTTTGCTATATACAAGTTTTTCGATTTCTAGGCAAAGTACCAGCCAGTATCCTCCTTCCCTACTCTCTTCCGACCCTTTTTGATTTCTGTGGCGGTAAACCAATGTTGGAAAAAATGAAAAATATATATTATTTCTACCATTTCTCCCCCCCTCCATTATATCGTTTCCGCTGTTGGCTCACGAAAAAACTTTTCTGTCAGCTGTTTTCTTTTTTTTTTTTTGCTGCTTTTTTGTTGCTTTTTTTGGAGGTTAAAGTGCCAAATCACGAAACAAGCAGCAGCAACATTTCGCCATCTAGTTTTGTGGGGTATCTAGGATATTGAATTGCAATTTTCTGTGCTCTGTTGTGCGCTATGGAGTGTCTATAATGCGGCAAATGTTGTTGGATCGAGTCCAAAACTTAAATTTGCATTGAATTTTTGAGTTTTAGGCGCAATGCGGGCGGACAGTCAGCCAGCCAGGCCAGGCCAGTAAGCAAAAAGGGCTTATCTGAAATTGAAAATTGGGCATTCCACCTTTTAACACACAGACAGATACACAACTACACATGCTATGCTGACATACACACAGACACACAGCTACCCTGCTGACACACCCACATTTAATCGGTGCAAGTTAGACAATGGGATATACCCTACAAAGTTTAGGAGGAAACGATTTTTTATATTGGAAATTTAGTTACATTTTTGAAATCAAAAGAGCTTGGCAAAATTTCAGTATTTTCAGTATATTTCAGTATCCAAAATTCAGCATTTATTTGTAAGTTTTATCTAGAAAGTTCTAAGTATAATTTCGAGCACATTTTCCGCTGTAATTTAACACTATTTTCCGCTTTTATACTCCTCCATATAAGCCACACCCGCAGAACTATCATTTCCATCATTAGCAAACAGCCAAAAAATTATAGAAAAAACAACCGAAAAAATTAGTTAAGCAAACAAAAAGAGACACACACACACACACACTACACACATGCACACACACAGAGGGAGTGCGAGCGAGAGAAAGTGCCGAAAAATTATTAAGCATACGCCATGTTGTACAAGGGTAATTACATACAATCTAGCTGCAGGGGCAAACGCGACACCAGCAGGCGGAAAAGCACCGCAGAGAGAGAGAGAGAGAGAGAAAGAGAGAGAGAGTGGGTGGGTGTGGAGGTGTGATGGGTTGGCTTTGTAGGGGGATTTTGTATAATATCCCAACTTGGCAGGAAGCTCCGCGCAATGTCAGGGAAACTTTTTTTTTTCGCTTCCAGTTTTTTTATTTTTTTTTTTTTTGTTACAACTTGTTAACAATAAACGCCGCTAGAGGTCGCCCCAATTAAAAATGGCATTCCCCCCCTGCGCTCTCAGTCCCTTCCTTGCTCTCGCTCTGGGGGTGGTAGAGTCAACATTTTTGTGGTCACTTAAGCAGATTAATATCAGGGGTATAATTAAAAGAAGCAAAAGCCAAAGCGTGGGGAGCAGAAAAGCGCAAAGAGAAGCTTCCTTTTCTGGCTACAAAAATTAACATAAATTACGCAAAAAATTTCGCCAACTTTTATTTTTTTTATTTTTTTGTTAAACATTTTGCTGGCGCTCACATAATTGATGGTTTTTAATTAACTGCCGAAGTGACCGACAACTGACAGCGTCAGAAAGTTCAGAACAAAAGGGTGAGAGCCCCCACCAGCCAACAGCCAAAAAGGGGATGAGAGAATGACAGACAGACAGAGAGGCCAGAACAGGCCAGAGGATGACAGACAGAGAGGGCAGGCCAGACCAGGCCGAACGACCGACCGAATGAATGAATGAATGAAAAGTTCAATGAAAAATCCGTTTAAAAATGTTGAAAAAAAAGAATGGTTTGGGAGCAGGCGAAAAAGTGTCCTTCTGTAGTATTCCTCTCTATTCATACCTACCAACTGCATGCTCTTCGCTTGCCACCTATTTGGTACTCTCTCCTCATACTACATTTCTGTTACTCTCTCCTCTTACCACCTTTCCGTTACTCTCTCTTTTTTCAACCTTTTTTGTATACTCTCTCCCTTTTGCCCTTCTTTTTGTACCACTCTCTTCTTTGGGCCAATAAAAACTGTCAAATTTCAATTTCAGTTTTATAGGTACAATTTCCCTCTATAAAAACTCGATCGATGATCGATCATTTTCCAGTCACACTTTCTGTCTGTGTCTCTCTTTATGTTCTGTGAGCTATATTTTTTTGTTTATCCATTCTTAAGCATGTTTTAAAAGCGTTTCTGTATGTAGTATTCAAATGTGAAATGTGTTCGAAAAATATAAATATTTTCATCAAACTTTGGAAAACTTTTGCGAGGAAAATATTTTGAATATTTTTTAAAATATTTTTCCTATATTTAACAAACAATTTCAGAGCTGAAATTTCTATCTAGCTTCATTCACTTTCCCACATGGAAATCTATTTCCACATCCTCTATTTCTATTCCTCAAAGACCATTTTTTGACTGTCTATAGGAGAAATCAATTTTCAGTATACTTTCTCTCTTTGGATATATTGTCCATGCATCCGTAACCCCCAATTTATATTTTGTTCTGTGCCACAGAGCACACACACACACACAGACACACACCCACACATTGGAATCATTTCTCACGCCTCACTGGTCACTTTGTGTGCCGTGCCGTGTCCCGTTTTGTTGATTTGTTGGCGGTGCCCAAATATTTTGCGAGCTATCGGCATACTTTTAGTTACCCGCAGAAAACGCATATATGCATATATATGCACCACAATTTGTGTGTTGTGTGTGGGGCATAGAAAAACGAAAAAAAAAAACAACCACTTACCATTGCGATTCTCACTATCGGCGGGCTTCATTTGAATGGGATGATACATCTGCAAGAAGAAAGAGGAGAAAAGGGGAAATTTAGTATGAAAAATACTAAAAAAAATATGGCCAAAATGTGGGGAAAACAATTTTGGGAAAATATGTTCGGATTTTTATATAGATAGAATTTATTTAAAGCTATTTTTCTAAGCAGCAAAAATACAGTTGGTGTTAGAGTAAAGAAGAAAGAGTGCTGGAGGTTCTTTTCTGTAATCATATTGTTGAAAGAGCCAGAGAGACAGCGAAATTGGAGAGTTCTCACACAGAGCAATCAGAGTACCAAAGATTATAGATCACAAATCATAACTACACTAACTATCTACTGAAATTGTCCAAATCTTCTTCTAGTCCAGCTTTTCTTGTCCACCTCTTCTACTCCACCTCTTATAGTCCACTCTCTACCACTAACTAACATACCAGTAAGCCATCCACTTTCTCTTGTTTAAATTCAAATACCCTCCCCAAAAGTGCGCCACCCATTCTTCCATTTTAATCACATTTGAAATATTAGAGCGCAATATGCTCGGCGGCACCACAAAAAAAAGGGGGGAGAGGGGACCGCGAAGGCCGCGATTAATTTACAGAGCTTTAGCCCGAAATGCAGTCACCAAAAATACACACACTGCAGTTGAAGGCAGGGAGGTGGTGGTGGGGGGTTGCCTGAGAGTCACCCTTCACTTAAGCTGCATAATGAATGGAATGCGGGCAAACGGGCAAAGGAGTAGGCCCCCTCCCAACACCATAGAGAAGGAAGAACATACACACACACAAAGCCTCTCTGCCTAAATCCTTGACAAAAGCCAAACACATTTATTCAGCGGTCGCTAAAAGGGAACTGAGAACAAGCACAAGGCAAAGAATGGTGGGAAGGGGTGGAGTGAGAAACGGGGGTCCCCTTGGTAAAAATCCTAAAATATGCGTTGGACTTTGCAGCGTGTTTTAAATGTAATTTTTCGCCAACAAACACACACACACAGACAACGTCTTCTAATTAAAACGAGCTTAAAGCTCGTACTCTTACACCATGCCACGCCCCCTTTTTTTCCCGCAGATCGAGCGCAACGAATGGGCACGAGGCCAGGGCGCAGCGCATTCGCTACACTGCGAGAAAAATGCATAGCTCTGGTCGGGTTTTTGTTGGTATTCAAGACGATTTCTTTTGGAAAAATTCGCTTGTGCGACTCGAGCATCAATGTGCAGTCTAGTCGAGTTTTTGTTGGTATTCATGACGGTTCTCTTTTGAAGCGTTCGCTTGTGCGTCTCGAGCATTAGTATGGGGTTTTATGTGACAACGATGGCTGCACAGATACCAATCGAGGAATGGACTCTGAATTCCAAGCTCCCATTCCGGATTCAAATTCAAATGCCAATAGATTTTCTTTCGCTCAGTGTAGAAATGGCCGCGTGACTGGGCGCTTACACAAAACGCTTCGCTCCTCACGCTTTGTAGGGGAGTGTCACGTGTACAGCTCTAGGACTGGGCCCGGGTAGCCGGCCGGGCCGGTACCTACTGCGAGGCTAATGGCGCGTGATTTATTGGCAACAGGCGGTGAGAAGAACGGGAGAACGACGACGACAGTCTACGCTAGAAGGCAATGTCCTTGTGCTTCCCTTTCCCGGTGTACATACACAGGCAGGCACCTGGAGCTGGCCTGGCCGTAAATAATACACGCAACGCGACTGGTTACAAATTGCAGTGGTCCAAGTCAACCTAGAGGTTTGCCTACTTCTCCTTCTCCTACAAGGACCTTTCGTTTCATTTGGTTCTCCTCCTACAAGGCCTTCGTTTCATTTGCTTCTCCTCCTACAAGGCCTTGCGTTTCATTGGATTCTCCTACTGCCTCGGCCTCCGTTTCAGTTGCTTCTCCTACTTCCACGGCCTCCTTTGGGCCATTCGCTTGCTACTCCCTTTATTCCTTCTTATTTTGCCAATTTATTTATATGCAGGAAGTAGCAATTACCAGTCAAACACAGGCGGCCACCCACCAGACCACCAGGTGGAGCAGAACTCTCCTTTTGGCTCTCTTTTTCTCACTATGTCAACCTGGTTTTGTGGTTGACTCTTTTTTGGCTTTCACCTAATTGGTTGAAATATCGCCGCCGAGAACTGTTTTCTATTGGGGCAATTATCGGTTTGCCTGCACTTAATCAGCAGCCAACTAAGTTGGGGGTCATGAAATGCACGCATTTTCAGCATCGATAATTTATCGATGGAAAATGAAATGAGTAGAAAAGAAATTAAATAGCTTACACATGGTTGAAAATAAAGTAGCTTAAGTGATACGAATGTGGATAAAACGGATATTCTTTTGTATGTGGGTTTATCTTTAATCGATTTATAATCGATAGGTTTAAAACATAGAATAGCATACATTCCGATTAATTCATAGTTCTAAAATATGCTAAACTTTACCATTTTCTAAGTAAATTACACTAAATTTCTTACAACCTCTCTCTTTTCCCCTGGAAAATTGTTTATTTTTTTCATTCATTTTCGCTTTTTAGGTTATCTCTCCCCCTCTTGTGTCAATACCAATCGAAAACCACCAACCAACCCCATACCCTTCAACAGAAAATTTCACCAATCAACATGAATAACCGAAAACATTTTCCCCGATAACAATCGCAAATTGTGCAAGAAAATTACAAGCCAGCGTCAAAGCCTGTCACAGCCCCGTTCAACGAGAAAAAGAGGCAACGGCAATGGCGATGGCAACGTCGATGGCAACCACAATCAAATGCAGCACGCACATGTCCTGTCTCGTCCTTGTTATCCTTCCGTTGCGTTGCCCCCCGCGTTATCGTCAATGCTTTAAATGTTTCTTCTTGTTGTACTCTACAGGAATGTGTTATAATTTTTTAACGAGTTTTGTAATGGAGGGAGAGTATGAGCCGATATTTAATTTTAAAATTGTTTTAAAACTTTGTCCAAATAGTATCAAAATTCCATTAAAATAATAGCAAAAACCAGATGAAAATATGCAGATCTTAGCTTGAAGTCAATACAGAAAAAATACCAGAAAATACTATAAAATATCCAAAAAATACTAAAATACTATAAAATTCCATTAAAATATAAGTAAATACGCGAAAAAATAGGCAAATATGAGCTTGAAGTCGATTTAAAAAAAATACCAGAAGATACTATAAAATACCAAAAAAAACACTAAACAAAAAAGCTCAAAAAAATCTAACAAATTTAAGATTTCTTGCTGAAATCGAATCAAAACTATCCTTTAAAAGTATTCTTTATGAAAAAATGTTGTATGAAACTCCAAAAGCAATTAGAAATTAGCCACCAAAAATTTGAAAGTGTATGAAAATCTTCGTTGTTACTCTTCTTTTTTTCCCCCCTTATTGGTCTCCCGTTTCCTTTTGCCGCTGGCAATTTTCTAAAATAAATATCGCAGCTGCAGCAGCGAGTAGCAGCAAGCGACAGCGACACAAGGCAGAAGCTACATGCAAATTATGTCAGTCGTCGGTTGGTGGTTCGGGGGTCCCTCTTCCCTCTGAAGCCGATAACGTGATGACATAAGCATTGTCCCTAAGAGGAGCCGACTTCCCTTCCCCACCCTTCCACATCCCTACCATTTTTCGCTGTCTTGTGCTTGTAGCCAACACATGGCTTTCAAATAATAATAATATTCAATGCTTATTTGATGGCGCTATAGAAAAAGGACAACACAAAAAAAAAGGAGCGAGCGAGCGAAAAAAAAAAGCGCAACATTGCCAAATGTCGCTCGCTTTTGCTGACGTGGCTCTCCCTATCAGTCAAACACGCTCCCCTCCATCTTCACCGCTCTTTGTGCTCTTCCCGGTCCCCTTTGCTCTGTTCCCTTTCCCATTGCTTGCTCTGTTCCCTTCACATTCTCCTCATTCGCTGACAACTTTCCAGAGCTTTGCTGCTGCTGCCGCTGCTGCTGCTCCAAAGTGCAAATTGACATTTTTGTGCCTGTGGTTTGCTCTCTTCGCTTTTTGCCAACCAAAAAAGAAATGCATTAAAATGAAGTTCGATGCACCGAATCGGGTATGACCTTTCCACATGAGATGTAATTCCCTTGATATTCAGTTCAAATTTACAGAATTCTCTTTTTTAATTTATAGATTTAAACGAGACCTGAAACATGTGGGATTCTTTTGACATTCAGTAAAATTTTTCTTCCCCATTAGAATGAAATTTTACGTTAAAAGTCGAAGCTTTTAGCTCGCGTATCTCAGACAGAAAAATAAACAACCGAGGTGCGCTGCCGCATGACCTTTTCACCACACCGATCGCGTAAATTCGGGAAGGAATATAAGGTTGTGTTAATTCGTTTTAAGATAGTATTTCTATGTTTTATTTATTATCTATAATTCAATATAATTCAACAGCAAAAAATATATGACAAAAAAATTTAAGCCTTTTTTTTTCTGGAGTATCTACCCCTCGTACTCTCCCCTCTAAGCCCTAAACTTACGTAATCGAAATTATTTATTTATTTTCAAAATATAAAGATAAAAATGTAAACTATAGTTGTCATGGAAAAGCCTTCAAAAAATTAACATACTCTCTTGGCAGTGTATACAAAAGATAAACTTTTGGCGCGTGTCTTCTTGTGCTAACAATTTTCACTTCTTTTTTTCGTTTTTTTTGTTCGTTGTCTTCTCTCATTTTTAAGCTGCCACAGGACACAAGGCTAAACTTTTGAAATTACTTGCATTTTATAGGGAAATGTGCAGAGCGTAGAAAACAGAAAAGGAACCAAAAAAAAAAAAGGAAGAAAAACCCGAAACTATATTGGGAAAATACTAGCGGAAAAAGAAAGGAATATTTCGTGCTTCGTGATTTTTTCCCCTCCCTTTTTCGGTATGCATTTTTATTTTATTTTCTGTTGCTGTTGCTATTGTTGGGTATTTTGTTGTTGTTATTTTTGTGCGGTGTCATGGCTCTGTCTGTCCAAACGCCAGTCAATCTGTCAGTCAGAGAGTCAGTTAGCCATAATGAAGGAGGCAGGCAGCGGCAGGCAGACCAGTAGGAACCACGATGATGATGGAAGTGATGCTGCAATGTGCCTCTGTATCTCTCACTCTCTCTCCCTTGTTGTCCTGTCAGCCAGTTGATGGCGTTTCATGATAAGTTTATAGAGTTTTTTCCTGTTTCTGTCAGATCAGCAAAAATTTCCAATTAAAGGTTAAAAAAGCAAAGACATCTTCCTGTCTTCTAATGATGAAAAGCAAGCCCAGGCGAATGGCTCCAGTTTTATGTTGCACTTAAATCTAAGAGAGAGAGAAAACGAGAAAATCTTCTTACCCCAGCGAGTGTCTTCACATTATGCAAAGCATCCTGGGCCTTCAGTGCGGCACGTCTCGTAAAGAATGTCACAAAGCAGCAACCTGTAAAAAATAGGGTAAAGAAAATGTATATAAGATTAGCATAAGGGTTAAATTGAAGTTTATTTTAGCCCCCCCCCAAAAAAAGGTGGCAAGCAGAAATTATGAAAATTATTGTTATTAGCCAAGTCAGGCACGGGCAGGGGCACGGGGCAGGCGGCCAAAAGGAAGTGGGTGGAATGGGCAGGAAACGGCGCTTTGAATGCCCAAACGTGTGGCAAAGGAAACAATGGGCGTGGCTACACGGCGTGCGAGGGGTGGGCGCGCAGATGTGGCAACAACATGACAACCTTGCCACTAAATTAAACATTATGGGGCAGCCCCACCCCCAACCCAAGAAAATGTGTCGCATGGGGTAGGGGGGCGGCGAAGAACCCTTTGCTGCTGCTGCCACAAAAAAGGGGTTGAAAGGGGGGTACAAAGGATAAAAGGTAAAGGGGGTGGGGGTTTGGATGGGGTGGTGGGGGGCTACACAGGATGGATGGGTGGGGGGTTAAAGGTGTTGGAATTTACGCAGCAAAGTGTGGCAGGCATATTAAGTGATACTTAAGGCCAAAACATTAGCGCGCACAAATGTTCATGTCGCCGGGCCCCCCCACAATATTCACATTTCGTGAATAGTTTCCATTTAGCTTAGAGCTCCCCCAACCCCTTCTTCCAACTATCAACATTAAATGTATGAAAATCTGTGAATATTTCTGGAATTTAGGTGGGGTAATAAAGGTAAAAGTTTATTAAAGTTTTGTATGCTTTTTGGCACAGCGGAAATGTTGCCAAATTATAATTAATTATTTTTCTTTACTTTTATTAGTTTCTATTTTAGTTTTCTTTTTAGTTTTCTTGTTTTATGACAATTAAACTAAAAAAGAAATAAAAACAAAAATAATTATCTGTTCCCGCCCGGGTTCGAACCGGGGACCTTGTGCGTGTGAAGCACACGTGATAACCGCTACACTACGGAAACGTCTTACGATGCGTCGGCAGCAAAGACGATTCGAATGGAAAGGGAAAGGGGGATTGTTTGGGTGTGGGTTTGCTTGGTTTCTCGTGAACATAAATCCCCCACTGTGTAGCGTCAAACTCTTTAACGGAACTCGGAAGACAGTAAGACAGAGATTTCAGAAATAATTTGATAGTCCTAAGTATAAATATTGTTTCCTTAGTATGACGGATTGGCAGTACATATTAAATTAAACGAAAAACGAAAAAAAAAAAAAAAAAAAAAGACTATTACCACACGGATTTGAACCGGCACTTTCGTACGTTTAAAGGAAACGTGATAACCACTACCCTACGGAAACCATTATATTTCGATAGGCTTAAGCCTCTTCAACAGCAAAGCCACAAGAGATTTATGTCGCTCAGACAAACAGCAGAACTTTCTTCTACGAAAAAGTGATAAAAAATCGAAAGAACGGTCTTAGCGAAACATTCCAAACTGGGTTTTCCCATGGGTTTATGTCATGAGATATCATAAGACATGTATAAATTCATACAAAAACTTTTTTATGCTGATCTGTCTTATCATTTAAGTCATATTTTACATATGTCCATAATACCATTCGAATATCCCAAACAAAAGTTCCCATACTTCAGAAAGGTGTCGTTGGTGTCGTCTTTAAATTCAAACCAAAATCATTTCAATATCCCCATATCTCCCTCTCTCATTTTCTCTTTCCTATAGCATTTCATTTCAATTCGACCAAACAAGAAAAAAAACAAAAAGAGGAGCCAGAAATGTTTTGTAGGTTTTATTTTTGATGTGGCGGAAATTCTTTCTTTCTTTCTTTCATTTTTTGGTCATGTGTGCCAAATCTGTGGCCAAGGCTCACACGCACACACAAACACACACACACACAGAGAGCTTTGGTTAAAATCCATTTCCGGCTCTTGCACACATCCCACGGATGTCGCACCACCTATCGCTTATCCCTACATTCCCCTAGCTGTATTGAGGCCTACCTCAACCTGTGTGATGGCTGCGGCTGGCGGCAGCTCTACAACAAAACTTAATACGGAGGAGGGATAGAGGGGTACAGGGGTAGGAATGCCTGGCCATAGTTGCATAATGCAATTACCCAAGTGCGTCCACAGGCGTATCTCGTATCGTATCGTATCGGCGGTATTTAGTGGTGCGGTGGGGGAGTGTCGGGTCAGAGCGCTCTCAGTCAGGCGTAAAGCTCATTCGGCCGTTCAGCCAAGGGCTGCAAGGGGGCCTCTCCCTCCTCCCTAAAACCATTCCACCACCCACCCCCACCCGCAGCAGGTAATTCAATCTGTCGCAGCTTTTTGCAAGCGGGGCAACATTTTCCTGCATTTTTCACATATTTGCAAATATTTTCATTTCTCGTTTTGGGTTTTTCTCTTTTTCTTTTTTAAATATCCGGAAAATGGGTACAGAGATAGACAGGAGATGGGGGTGGAGAGATACACATGGAGCGGTGGGGAGAGAGAGATACACATGAAGAGGGGTGGAGTAGAGAGGTTAGAGTTGGCAGACGGCAGCGACGCCGCCACATCCGATGTGTGCAAGTGAATTATGGGCTCCGGGACCCCGCTCCTCTACCCTCAGCCACTCCCCCTCTGCCGCTTTCTGTCTATTTTTCCGTTCCTTTATGCAATGCAGCTCAAAGGAACTTAAAGTTGGAAATGCAAATGGAATGAAATGAAATGATTCTCCCGAAATTGAATGCCTGAAAACGCCTAAAAGTTCATTAAATGTTGAAAAATTCGATGCAGAATACTGTGATTCAGTCAGTGATGAAAGTAATTAGATTGAAAGTGATTGAAATTGATTAGAGTTATCATCGAATTGAATTCAACATTTCAAAGTATATATAGAAAATTTTTCTAGCTCTGTTACTATTCATACAAGAAGTTTTAGAAGGCTTCAAATAAAAGCAGAATTATTTTAAATAAAATAAAAAAAAATATATAATTTAAAGAATATAATTTCCATTAATATTGAATATAACTATCGAACAAATTTTAACAACAGATTTGAGCAAACCCTAATAGAACGAATTGTTTCTGCTTCTATAAACAGTCTGTAATAAATAGTTTTATGCGAAAGAAAATTTAAATTTAAAGCCTAAAGCAAAATGAATTTTTGTTCATCTAAATTGTTTTTAATTTAAATAAATATCATGGGAAAGTAATACGACAACTTGAGCAAACTTTTTCAAAGCGTAATTCCACTCAAATTTCATCCATAATTTCATCCACAATCTATTTGATTGGAGCAACAAGAAATTAATCCGCTCTGACCATCATAAAAAGTATCCCATTTCCTTGAAGCCACACACAAAAGGACCTTAAGATAAATGAAAAAAAAGAAAGCAAGAGAGAGCGAGAGAAGAGCATGGGGGTAGGGAAACTAAACTTGAATTTCAATTCGCAGAAAAGGAGATTAAATATCACTTAAAATTAAACTGGCGTTAAATGTAACAAATGAAGGGAAAATCGAAACCATTTCAAATGCAATAAAACATCGTCTCGAGAAGCGAATAGCGAACGAACGAAGAAAAGGATGTAGATAAGGAAAAGCAATCGAACGATAACGAAGGAGGTGGAGGAGGAGTAGGAGCTGATGGAAACTGCATCAAAACAACGCTAAAGCAGGAGAGGTAGAGACAGAGAGAAATCTCACACAATTCCCATTATGTGCATGTCAACTGCAGTTAGAATCAAACCCAAGACACACTCGACCCAAAGAGAACAATGGGGCTCAAAGAGAGAGGAGAGCAGAAACTAAAAGAAAAAGCAAAAGCAAAAAGGAAACGATAAAGCAGCAGCAGAAGAAGTTGGTAGGGTAGCATCCATCGATGGGATAGACGGACGGACCCCGAGTAAAGCTGAAAACGACATCCCAGTCACGTTTTTCGGACAAAAAAGAACTTAATCCCCAAAAGTGGGCTGGGTGGAAGATGAAATCGAGAGCCTCCCAGACAAGACGTGCCAAAGTCCAACAAAAAGGATACAACAAATACACATACACATATATATAAAGGATATATGTATGGTGGATGGCTGTATCCTTGGACACACGTTGCACGAGAGAGTCGTCGAAGTCGCAACGAAACGAATTAATCGAAGTAAAATAAATCAATGTCCTTAAACTTTACGCCACACACACACACACACCAGATTTACGAACTGGAAATACAAGAGCAAGAAGCAGCAACAGCACAAGCTCAAATGATAGTAGATAGTGGATAGTAGAGGTTCTTGTAGTCACAAAAAAAAAAAATGTATAGCAGTTGAATCACAAATGGGTGCATCCATCGCAGGCAGGAGAAGCAAGATACTACTAACTAAAACAAACACCACCACACCCACCCAGAGCAATCGAATTTAGTTCGATGTTGCTGGAGAGCAAGCAAAATCATTGAACTTTTGGTTAACGATAGTTTGAGGATAGTTGAAGAAGGAAAGTGAAATTGAACTACAGCGCATAATAGTTATATTTGAGTTCAAGTTTAAGATTATTCAAGGAAAAATCAAATGCATAATTTCCAGGAAAAAATTCTTCAAAAATAGCTCAATAGTAGGGAGTCGCGGCACACGGTTCTCGACACCAAGATATACAGCATAGGTTTTGTTTCTACAAATACTATATATGCATATAATCTTTGTATTCATCCTAACAGTGTGGACACATTAGCGAGTAGTTTTAGCATTCATAGTATTTGAAAACCAGGTGTTCAAAGAGCCAAAGCACAATGTGGTCAATCTACAATCTTTGATTATTAATTTTCAAATTAAACCCATTTGAATTACAGCATCTTTTACTTACTTACTTACTTATCTTTTTTGTCTCCCATCTCTAACTATCTAAGGGACTCTCCTAAAAGTGTCTTAGTATACGAAAGCCAGGTGTTCAAAGAGCCAAAAGAAACAATGTGCCCAATCTACAATCTTTAATTAATAATTTTCCAATTAAACTCTACCCCAATATCCCACTTAAGTTCCGGCATCTTTTACACCACTTTTCTGTCTCCCATCTCTAACTAGCAAAGGGACACTCCTGGGAGTCCTTTACCTATAGACCGTGACAAATGCCTCAGCAATGCCTCAGTGGCAACCAAAAGTCATGACCAAATCCAATTTCCACCCAAACACAAAAAAAAAAAAAACCAGAAAAGAAAAACTTAAAAAAAAAGCTAACAAAAATCTAACTGAAACGTTTCGAAAATTGCGCCTGCATTTGAAATTGAAATTCACTTTTTTCCTTGGCAGAGGGGAGGTACAGGCAGGGGGCTAGAATAAAATTAAGTGAAATTTTATGCATTTTTCACGCTCAGTGCAGCAGCTAAATAAAAATGTCAAGAGCACAAAGTTTCACAGAGAGACAGTTGGAGGGAGAGTGGAAGAGAGGGAGAGAGGCAGAAGAGAGAGTGGGAGTAGAGGCAGTCAGGCAGGCCGATGAAGGCGTTAGATAAGTGCGTTACTTTTCCTCTTTTTTTTTTTTCTTTTTTTTTCCTTCTTTTCTTAAGCATAGACACCAGAGTGGTGCTAGGATATTGGACAGCTGGTCTTAGAGTTGAAGAAGGAAAAGAAAAGCTTTTCAAAATGAAGTTCTCAAGAGAGAGAGCAAACCCCAAAAAGATAACGAAAATCGGTTGGGAAGCTGCCCCAAAGACCACTTGTATCCCACACACACACACATATTCAGACCAAAAAAAGAAGAGACTCCCCATTTAACCTCGATTTCTAACTCTTAACCCCTTCCTCTGTCACTCTTTCTCTGGCCCCTCCTCTCTCTCTTTTTCTTACCCCTTCCTTCTCTTACCCTTACCCTTCCCAACACTCTTTCTCTTACCCCTTTCCAACACACTTTTTCTCTTACCCCTACCCAACACTCTTTCTCTTTCTGTGTGAATTATATTATTTCTTCTTTTTCTTGGTTTCCATTCCCCTCTTCTCAACATTCCTCTCCTTATAGTTCTGAACTTTTCTGGTTTGGTCAGCGAGTTAGTTTTTTATATGTCGGAGGTCATAAATCACAGACTGGGAGGAATGCTGGCTAACAAAAAAGGCATAGAGAGAGCAGGCGGCCTTCGGTTCAGTGGGTGTGGCCCTGTTAATGCGGAACTGTGACATATGGTCATGTTCGGCGGTTTGGGGGTCTGGTTTAAGGATTTTCTCAATTGAATATGGGGGTATGAGGAGTGGGTTGCTCTTTTATCAGCAAGTTTCTTGAGCGCACAAAATGATGAATATTCCCGATATATACTCATCAGTGGAACTAATCCAAGTGCTTAAAAATACTTTAGGCAAGGATATAATTTATTGCAAATTAATTTAATTGAAAATTATTCAGGGATGATCTAAAAAGTGGCCTGAAAAATAGTTTATTTTAGTATAATTTATTTCCTGATTTCTTTTGTTGTTTCAAAATTCGAATCGGCTCATTATTGAAACCAAAACTCCCAGAGTAGCTTAGCAATTAACTGATTTTTCTTAGTTTTCAGGTATTTCAGAAACATTAAAGAGCACACGACCACTCTTTTCTACTTTACTGCCGCTTTCAATTTTCTTTTTAAATCCTTTTAAAATTCTCTAAATTTAACGCACTTTAAAATTTCCCCTGAACCCTCCCCAAAACCGCGCATTACATGCGAATCTCTACACTTTGAACTTAATTCTTAAGCCATTTGTAGTAAATGGCATTTTCTGTAGTTGAAATCTTAATTCCACACCACAGATTTTGGCTGCGTTTCGTTGGCCGCAAAAACCGCTAAAAACTTGACACAGGACTTTTTGACACACAAAACCAAAAGCCTCCACAAACATTTTACAGCTTTTGTGTGTGGGGTAGCTTCCTCTTCTATCTCTTTTACACTCACTCCTCTAACTTCTGTTTCTTTCACTCATTCAATATCGAATTAAATGTTACACCCATCGCTGGGTTCCTTCCTATCCTTTTTGCACCTGAACAATCTGAACCGCAAGAAAGGACTTCAGTCGCTACGGTTGATGCTTCGCCACCCTCACTGATGCCAGAACCCCTCTGGTGAACTCTTTTCGAACCCTTCAGACACACCTACTTTTAGCTGGAGGTACGCTCTCCCTTTGCCCCTCTCTCCACCCCAACCCCCTCATCATCATCATCAGACCTCCTGTTACTATCGCCGACCGCAAGCGCTAATAAATTATGACCCAAGCGCTTAACCTTGTACCGCTCTAGTGCCCCAAGCCTCATGCCCCCCACATAGCCCTTTAAATTTCCTCTCCTCTCACCCTATCTCTCTCTCACTCTCTGCTTCACACTTCTCACCTTTATCAGCAGGCCGCAGAGGAACACAGAAACCATAAAACCGCAACACCCACAACAACATTGAGAATCCAGAGGGGGCTAGAACCGGAACCACCAATAGGTAGGAGGTACTGGGGCACTAAGAGTATATTTTGAGAGGGGAGGCTACAGGGAGCTACCACAGCGACGCCAAGAACTGGCCGCTAACGAAATTTAGTGCCAAAAAAGAGAAAACAATTTTTTGTTTGTGGGGCAGCATTAGCCCAGAAATACTTTTGCTCGAAACGAAAAGGGAAAATTTTTGGTTGTACTTTTTCCCCATTTTTTTTCTTCATTTTTTTTTTTCGTGTTATTTACGACTTTCTGGTTCAGAGGTCAACCATCGCACTTAAAAGTGTCATTTTGCATTTTGTTTGGTTAAGAGAAAGGCACAAAGAGAGAGAGAGAGAGAGATAGAGAAGGGAGATAGAGAGGAGAAAAACTCCAAGCAACAGACATTTTTCGACCCAAGTCTAAGGATATGGATGAGGAGGTCCTTTATAGCCAACACACAAAACTGGGTTACATTTTGCCATCTAAATGGAAATGTTGTTAGCAGGAAGTTTTGGTAGTTTAAGCAAAAAAACAGGGCAGAAAATGCATCATGCAAGAGAAGGAAATTCGTACAAAAAAAGCGCAAAAACCCCCCCAAAAACAACAGCAACAAAAGTTGTCCAACGGAAACAGAGAAAGCGCTGTAAGCATATTGATGCACAAAATGATAAACTATTGGGATACCCTGTGCTATTCAAAAGAAACAAATATATTAAAAAAATAAATAAAAAGGAGAAGGAATGTTGTGAGTCGCAGTGGGCGCGACGCAACTCTTGTTTATACCCGAATGCGGATCAGTATGAAAATATGTGAGCTTATGATTTATAAGGAATTCTAAAGCATTTTAAACTGATATGTTGTTAGATGTTTCATCTAAATCTACAATTTAGATTATAAATCTCATCAAGGCAGACGGACGTATAGACAGACAGACATGGCTACATGGTTTTCTTCACAGAAATAGATTATCATAGCCAAATTCCGGGGACAGTTTATAGCTTCGATTTTTAAATAAACATTGCAATTATTCGCATTCATTTAACTATCGAATCAGATCAGTAATCGCCACATTTAACAATCGATTTGATTGCCAATTTCAGCTAATATATTTAAACCCCCTCCATTAACTAAATGACTAAAGTCTAATATACCCAACTCCCCTTCTGCCAACGGATCTTACCAAGAGAATACCAAAGGCATATTCCGTTTGGCTTTTATTTTCGCTTTTTTTTTTTTTTTTTTTTGTAGGTCACTGTGTGCGTGGTGGTGCCCCACAACACAAAAACCCGCCTACTTTTCGCTTTTGCGCTGACATAAATAATAACTTTGAAATGCAATTTGTGTCGATTGTGTGTGTTTGTGACTGCCCGAAGAGTCTTTCTACATCAAGTGACAAACAGAAGGCAGCAGCAGCCAGCTACCAACAAAACATTCTCACATGGTCCACACATGAGCACTTAAGCTAGTCAAAAAGAATGGAATGGAAGGGGACACAGCATAGACAGCGGACTAAGCTTTGATTACAGTTGAAATTCCCCAAGTAAAAGCAGCAGCCCAGAAGGCAGGGCAGATCAGATCAGATGGTGGTGCCAGCTAAAGCAAGTCGCACTGTACTTTCCCGCTTGTCATAAATCATCAGCACAACGCGCCACTTAAGTGCTTCTAAAACTGTTTCTGCTCTCCTTCCTCCCAATTCAGACCCGGCAGGACACGCCTCCAAAACTGGCCACTGTCCAGGATCCTCCGCATAGCAAAACATTTACGCCCACTTTTACAAAAATAAGGATGAACCTGTCAGCTGCAGTCGGAGAGGAGGAGAAAGGGCGGAGGATAGGATAGAAAAGCTAAATAGACAGTTGGATATAGAATAACAATGACAGAAAATACACAAAACCAAAACTGAATGAATGAATGAATGAATGGAATGAATGTTTGTGTGGAAATATGGTATATCCATGGAGACAGACAATGAATGCGAACAAGGAGGAGTCGGTCGAGAGTAGAATGGCAATTGGAAATGGTAAAGATTAGAAGTGGAAAATGCCCGTTATGAATGAGAGAGAGAGGAGGAAAAGAGCACATCAATAAAAATAAACTTGACTGCAGTTGAGAGGCTTTCAGACAGCACAGAAAAAAAATAGAAAGAAAATAAAAATTGAAATGATGAGAGACAGGACACAGCAAAAGAAATGAATAGAAACGGAACAGAACAATGAATATATTGGAATAATGAAAAGGGAATTCAAATCGGTAAGAGAGAGAGAGAGGGAAAGAGCAGTCTGACTCTGATCTGGTTGCACAGATTTGATTGAAAATGCGGGTATGATGGAGGTCTGACAGACAGAGCATGAAGTAGAAGATTATTTTGTGTTATTCATTCCAGAGACTTGGAAAATTTCAACAAAATATAAATTCTTCCAAGCAAAATATAAATTCTTCTCAGCAAAAAAAAAAAAACACTCAATTTAAAATTTCAATAATCTCTTAGTATATAAAATTCCTTTAAGTATTACTTGTTCAAATTCAAAACATTTATTTAATCTTTATTATTAAAGTGAAAAGCCTACGGCATTTTCTTAAGACCCCCCTTTCTCCCAGCACATTCTCAATCAATTACTTTAACTAAGAGTAGCTAAAATGTAATATTACGTTGTGTATTATTTCATACAAAAGATCTCTTCATCCCCCTCCCACACCCATCCCATTAGTAAAAGCTTCAGAGAGTCTCAAGCTCAAGGCGATTGAAATTACGAGTCGAAACACAAATAGCGGAACACAAAAAGCAATTTGCTGATGAAATGAAATGAAATGGTAAATGCAAGGGAATGCAATTAAAAGGGAGCGGGGGGGAGGGGGCGCACAAAAGGGAGTAACTGTAAAGAGGAAACATACAAATGCAAATGTGTGTGTGGGTGTGGGTGTGCGTGTGTGTGTCTGTGCAGAGCATACATATCTCATATTAATTTCTGTGTTTGCCTGCCTGCCGCTCTCTCTCTCTCTCATTTACATGAAAGGGCGAAGCTTTAGTTACGAGCTTTCGTGTATTTACCGCAACAAATTCGAATGTAATTTATCAGAGACACGAGCAGAGCACAGCACACACAACACACACACACGCATGCACAAGCTAAACAAAAGAGTAAAGGCAGAAGAAGAGTGATGGGCAAGTGGGAGAGAGAGCGAGAGCACAACTTTGTGCATGCCTCTCCTTCGTTGTGGTACAGTTATAATGGTTTGGTTCTATGCAAATACACCAAAATATATCCAAATATACGCCAACTAATTCTTCTCTTTTGGGTACTCCCGACTATGACTTACCCTTGCTTATCCCAGTGGCCTTATCGCGCAGCACATTAATCGAATGCACCGGTCCATACTCCTCAAACATCTCACGCAGCTGCGACTCATCCATGGATTTGGGTATTTGACCGACAAACATCTTAATGTTATCTGGATCGGGCTCCTTGTCGCTGTAGGTGACCGTGGCATCGGCATCCAACCGGAAGCACGAATCATCGTCCATGCTCACGACAACATTCCGATTGGCACTGCACGGATTATTGTTGTTGTTATTCACGAGTCCTGCCGTTGACATAATACCGTTGTTGTTGTTGTTGTTGCCAATGCCACCGCCCACCAGTGAATTGTTGCTGCTACCCAGACTCGGATTGTTGTTGTTGCCGTTCACTCCGTTATTGTTGTTAAGCAGAGATGGATTATTGTTGTTGCTGTGAATGGGACTATTGGGCAGGCTATTCGTAGCACTGCTACTCTTATCGCTCATACCAAATGCACTGCAAAAAAAGCAAGAAAAGAGAGAGAGAGAATGGAAGAAAGAAGAGAGAAAGAGTTGGCATTAGTACAGTGTTCATGAGGTAAAAGATAAATATAGTCGAATTTTTATAAGTTCTACAAAATGTTTCATGGGTTCTGTGGAAATAAAGTTTAGAGAGAGAAAATGTTTTCTATTCCATATTCCAAATGGTTTCCTCCTTAATGAGACACCACTGTAACATTTACAGTTAGGCCACACACACACACATACTTACTCCAAATAAAGATCATTAGCACTTTTCTCCGAAAAATCAAATATCATACGGCGATTTGCCAGAAACGAACCGCGGCTGCTAAACATATTTGCAATCTCAAAAATATTGTACACTGTCGACTCGTTAGGACAACAAAAAAAGATTTTAGATATATATATATAATAGTCTAGGATATAACGGCAAAAATAACCACGTTCTCAATCAATACTTTTTGACGCACACGGACAATCGAATTCGGGTTTTTTACAATCGCCTAAAAGAGGATTTCCATTTAACACTGCGACACTCGAAAAACTCAACGTGACTAATTAAAAAAGGGTGACTATATATTCAATATATAAATCACGGGGGGTACACGCACGCGCAGCGACTTTAACTAAACGGTTCTTCTACTTCCTTCACTGGCAATCGTCGATGGACAAATGGACGAGCCAAGCCATAAGGGTTGTTAAGTCAAGACAAAAAGGAATTCCAGTGAATTCCAGGCCTTCCAACTGAGAGAGAGAGTCAGGTGATGCTGAAACTCTTGTAATGGAAGAAAGCAGAAGAGCTAGAGCAGAGATAGACAAAGTAAGAAACAGCAACTTCGCTGCAAAGCTAGCACCCCAAAGCTCTGCCGACTGCGTCCAGAGCTTTTGTAAAAACGCAGCGAGAGAGGATCTAACTGTAAAAGGTATAGCTTAGTCAAAGGAAAGAAGAGAGAGAGGTGCTCTGCTAGCGTCATCTTAAGCTCATGTAATAAAAGAAGTACGCACAGCAAAATCAATTCTTGGCAGAGCTGCAAAGCAGCGAGAGAGGATCGAAAGCAGGAACGGCACCAAGCATCGGCAGGTGCTCTCCCGACAGCCGCCGAAGCCACTGCATCGAACAAAGCTACGCTCAAAGCAACGCTCACAGCAGCGAAAAGGATGGAAGGTAAATGCAGCGTTGAAACGGCAAATGTCAAAGCAGAGGACGAAAGAGCGAGCGTGTGGGGGTTGATCGGCTGGAAAGTGTCGACAGCTTAGACAAAATAACGGATTATTATGCACTGAAGAAGAAATATAAGGTGTGGTTCGGAAATTTACAAAAACTTTTGCTACTGGGCGAAAAAATATACTAAATTGAACTTTTCTTTATCTTTATTTGCTTTCTCCTCCTTCAACCATTTCTAAGCCACTTGGGTATGCAAATGACTTTTTACCCGCCCTTCAATTTTTTCACGTCAACCTAAATTTCTTCTAATTACGACTGAAAAAAAAGCAAACGTTTCCATTATCCATTTGTCTACTTAGTCTTAGCCTCTGAAACACGCCCTGTTATCCAATCCTTCTTAGCTAATTCATTTCACTCACAAACACACACCCAACCCTGCCAGCCAGCCAGGTAACATTTAATCAAGAGATAGTGGGGTCCTTGTCCAGGTGCTGGTTTGCCTCATCGCGTTTTAGTTGACCCAATTTCGCCTTGGCTCTGACGAAATGCTAAAATCGTTTATTTACAGAAGCAAATGGCCATTAGGTTAATGCTATTTGAGGATTATTCAGCCAGAAAATCGCCAATCCAAACAAGGAAAAGTTCACTCAAGTTGAAATCGAAGTTGTTCTCGTTTTTTTTTTTTTTTTTACTTTAAAGTCCATTTTAGGGATAGAGTATAGGAAAGTAAATCATGGCACATGCCATTACACATAATTAAGCTTGCGTTTTGGTTTGTGTTTGAAGTCTTTGTCACGGACCTAATGTTTTAATTGCAGCGCTGCCAACGCACGCACTAGCAGCACTGCTGCTGCTGCTGCTCTTCGTTCCAAGCGCTCTTTGGCACACGTCTCCTCTCTCAGCACGCTGCTCTCTCCTGCTTTGAGTTGTTCGCGGCGGCGGCTGTTGCTTCATATTCTATTCTATGATACCCTGTACGCGTGAAGCTTAAGGGTATATTGTTTTTGATGGGTATATGTAACAGTCAAAAGAAAATCAACAAAAGGCACAAAGAACTCGTATTAATGTTTGGGTTTTGTGGATATATTTTTTGAGCTACACTTTTAAGAGGTATCCCTTAGTCGGTATGCATAAAGCTCTCCCACTTGTTTGTCTTTTAATTTCTTGCAAGTTTCACTTTTATTTAGCAAATTCTTGTCTGCCCATCCTTCCTTCTTCCCACTCTTTACCCACTGCGCCGCCTTCTTTGTTGCATTTTGTAATTTGAACTTTGTCTTTACTTTTCCTTTGGTTCTTCTTTGTTTTCCAGACGCGCAAAAACTTTTCAACAGCTCTTGCTCCCTCTAGCTACCCACATCCTCTTCCTCTTAACCCTTTTCCTGGCTATTTTGGCTTGACTTTAATTTAGTTTAAGTTCGAAAGTCACTGGGGAGGTGGTGGTGGTGGGTAGCCAAGGGAAACACTGTAATGCAACGATCCTTTGACACAATTATTGCATTTCTTGTGCCAGCCCCAAAATACGTAGGATATGAGCCAAGTTCCCGCTTAGGATCGAATAAAACATGCAACTGCGACAAATTTCATACCAAAAAACTTTTGTTACCCCCAAAAAACAAAAGTTTTCCGACACCACAAACAACAAAACTCCTTTGAAAACGAGTAAAAACGAACTGAACTTTTGTGCCAGTATCAAAGTTCAAACTGCAATTCATCTTCATCAAAAACAACAAAAAAAAAAAATAAAGTATGCAATGTTTGAAAAGAAAAATAAGTTAAAATCTGTTATAGTTTTGACTAAAAGAATAGCTGCCCCCTCTTATGATATATTTATGTAGATATAACTATTGATTCTTGGAAAATTTCGGAGATTTTTAAGTTTTTAAAGTAGTCATATTTTTTACAAATACATACAGTAAGCACAATTTCTTATGGCACCATTTCCTATGGGATTCAAAAGATCCCCCTACTTCGCCAGCTATCGACTTAACAAGAATATTGCATTTTTTTTTTTTCTGAACTCCATTCCCAAATGAAAGATTTCACTTTAAATTTTAAAGTTCAACTTTTCCGACTTCTTGCCTGCCACCTTCTCCTGCCACTCTTCTTTGGCATTTATCTTCATTTGTCGGAGCAACAGCAGCGCAGCAGCAGAATGAGCTGGCAGGGGCAGCAGCAGCAGCAGCAGAAGGAGCTGGCAGTGAACAGCGCATCAGCAGCAGAAAGAACTGGCAGGGAGCAGCGCAGTAGCAGCAGAAAGGTGCTGGCAGCAGCAGCAGCAGCAGCTGGCAGCTGGGGAGCTGCAGTAGCAGCAGAAGAAGGAGCTAGCAGGGAGCAGCACAGCATCAGCAGAAGGTGCTGGCAGGGAGCAGCGCAGCAGCAGCAGAAGAAGGAGCTGGCAGCGCAGCGCAGCAGCAGCAGAAGGAGCTGGCAGAGAGAAGGAGCAGCAAGCAGCTGTCAACAATTTGCCGACCACAAAATTGTCGAGGGAGCCACAAAGGAGTGTCGGAATTTTGGTACTGGGATTTCGCCAGAATTCAGGCAACGTTTTCTCCCAAGAAACTTACTAATTTGCTTGATTACTCCAGAGAATTATGGTGAGGTGGGGGGGCGGTACACAAGGCGGCAGAAATTTGAAATCTATTATAAAAGTTTTTTACACCCCTCCACCCCAAAATGAAGGCGGCACACTGGGGACACCCAAAGAGAGCAGCAGGTTGGGCGTCTTTGATGGCGTCGACATGGGTCAACACTTTGACAGAGACAAGGACACCGTCAAACACACAAAAAAAAGAAATTCTCAAATAAAGAGCGCCCCCAAAATGGGAAAATTGAGAGAGACAGAGAGAGAGTGAGAGAAAACTAGTAGTGCTATGTAGCAGCAGTGTAATAGTAGAAGCTGCAACAATTTCTTTGAACAACTTTTTTTTGTTCTTCTGTCTTTCTAGTCTCTTCATTTTGTCTTTCTCAGTCTTCTTCATTTTGTCTTTATCTCTTGTTTTTTTTCTCAGGTGAGAGACGGGGATAATTTTTGTGTTCAATGTCTAGCGTCTGCTACAAATCAAGTTCCAAGTGGTATCCCCTGGAACTTTTTTTTGATTCTTGTTATTTTCTTTTGTGTTCTTCCCTCCTCCTCCACTCAATCACAATCTCATTCTCCGCTTTGTTCTCTTTGATTGGGTTGGTTGGATGATGCTCCTACTTGGATGTTCTTCGATTTGTTAGTGCGGTGTACTAGAGATTGCAGAAATCAATGGGGGGAAAAGTAACACAAGTGGAGCTTGTAAAAGAGCTTTAACCTTGTAATTTCTAAAGTGGTGCAGCTGCTGTTGCCGCTGTTTTGAAGGACCATTAAGAGGGAGAAGGGAACGAAATTGTTCAAGTACTAGTAGTGGAAAGTTTTTTTTATGTGCTTAAAGCTGGGTTTATTGGGCAGAGAATAATGTTCGATGATCAGCAATTGAAACATTGAAAAAAAAAAAGTTCATGAAAATTTCACTAACAAATTTGAAAATTTCCCTAACAAATATTAAAGTAAATTTCAAATTCTATAGAGTAAATTATAGAGTGGTAATTGTTTTTCTACAATTTTCTATAATTCAGAAACCTCCTTCCTTCCCTCCCTATTCGTCATTATCCCTCATCATCTGCCCAAACTATTAAATCATATTTCCCCCCCGCACTCTAGAGCAGAGGATTGGATGCCTAAGCAGCTTAACCTCTTGAAGCTTTACTTTGATCTCTCTCTCTCTCTTAATGCGACCCACAAGTTCGAGAGAGCAAAAAGCTTCACCGCCTATAAATTACTCAACTTCAGCAGAGCGCCGAAAAGGGAAGGCAGAAAGGCAGGGCAGAAGGGAACGGTAGAAAAGGGACGGCAGCAAAGGCAGGGGCAGAAAGACAACCAAAAAATATGAGAGTGGAGAGCGGGAGGAGACGACGGCATTTCGGCACGCTTATCAAAGATAATTTTAAGCCGCATTTAAAAATGATTTCTTTGCTTTATTTTCTGCCGCTGCTACAATTTCCCCACTCTCTCTCTCACTCTTTTGCTGTCTCTGTCTTTCAGCCATTCACCGTTACACCGCTTCTCTCTTTTTTTTGTTGAGCTACGCGACTTTTTACGCTGACTGTGCGTTGTCTGGCAACGCTGGGCCTGGGACGTGCAAAGCAGAAAGAAAGAGAGTGGGAGAGAGGCGTCCCAATGTTGACATTCAGTGAACCCCAAAAAAGAGACAGCAGCAAAAGCAGACAGCAACGGCAGACCGAAGCCTTTAATACCCTACCAAAAGCAGCGCACCCACTCGCATAAATCAAATTTTTCCTGTTGGAAATAATCGTACGACCCTGCTGCGTAAGGGCATAAGAAAACCGTTCATCTCTGCCACGCGTTGCTCTTTTTTTTTGGTCAAGGCTAAAGCCGCTGTCTGAGCCTCATAGCCGTCCCCAGCCAGGTCCTGAACCTCATCCTGGGCTGCAGACTCCCTGTTTTTCCCCTGCGTCCCCTCTGCTGCGACAATTGGATGAGCAATGCTGGACTGACGAAAGGGTGGACGGACGGACGCAGCGGTAGGGAGCTTGGACTTTTGTGCAAATATTTGACATAGCCATGAGCGGACAAGAGGGGGAGGATGGCAGAGACACCAGGGAGAGATGGGAGATGGATGAGCAGAGACAGTGAAGCGGACAAGGGGTAATACCGGGGGGTAGAGGGCAGCTCATTTTTTGGCTCAGCGCAGTGGATGCCCAGTGGGGTTTGTGGGGGTTGATGGATTGGGGGAAGCGGTTTAGGACTCGTGTGTAATTAAGCAAAAATTTCCAAAATCGTTTGTAGTTGTTGTCCCTGTCTATTATGGTTCCTGGTCCCTGTCTGTCCCTGTCTATGCTGCCGCTGCCCGTGACTGTCTATCTGTTCCCCTTCTGCAATGATTCCTGTCTACCATTCTGTCCCTCTACCATGCTCTTCCCTTTCCCCTATCCTTGTCCACATTGTTACTGTTTCTCAGTACCCGCCCCCTTCTGTTTCTTGTTGTTACTGTGTTAATAATCACTTGTAAATAGATCAAAGTTGGCATTTTATTTGAAAATGTTCCAGGGGGTAGGTTTTCCGGGTTTTACGGATATTGAAGTTTAAGCATCATCCAGGGGGACTCAATGTCCTGCGTTTAGTCTGGGGATTATTTTGACTAATTAGAGACTGACAAGGGGAGTCCATTTCGCCCCCTCACTGACAAGGGAGAGTCCATTTTTGGGCAGTTGCATGGGAGTTAAAGGAATGTCCTGGGAGTGAGACTGCGAATAAGGGACATTTGAGAGGACAAAAAGGGATCCACACAAGTTGAAAATAGGATTTTGACTTTTGGGCTAGAATTAATTGGGTGAAGGCAAAAGCAAAATGGTAAAATGAGAAGTCTCAAGAGATTGTCCTTTTTTTCATGAATTTTAAAAGATATTTGCGTAGTTACTTTTCGCTCTGACGCGTAAGTCAGTTCCAAAAAGCAAAAAACAATATGCATGACTTGTGCATGACAAAAATTATGGTTTTTTTTTTAAAGAGGTTTACAAAAACTACTGCTTACTGTAACAATCATTTAATTCAATTAAAACCAAAACAATATACATGACTTGTGCATGACACAGAAATTTTATATTTGATTTTTTTTAAAGAGGTTAAAATAACTACTGCTTACTGTACAATCATTTAATTCAAATAAATTCGTCTCAATTTTAATTTATTTACTCAACAGTTTTTCCTCAGCTGAATAATTTCTGTTCTACCATTATTTTAATTATAAAAAAACCGTTTAACAAGCACAAATAATGGCCATAGTTCATAACTTTGCCTTTTACAACTGAAAAGTTGCCATTTAAAACAACTGAAAATGAAACAAAAAAATTAAAAAACAAAAAAAGACAAAAACAATATGTATGTGAGATAAATATTCACCACACAGGACACAAAATTAAATAAGTAAATCTTGCGGGCATGTAAAAATGAATACGAAACAAAAAGAAAGCCAAACCGAATCGAGTATAAAATATATATGCCAGGAAGATAAAGCACAAAGGGATGTGCCAGCCAGGACTCGACTCGGCTCGGCTCTCAATGTCACTTCTCACACACTGACAAAAAAATAAAAAAAAAAAAAAAAAATATAAAGCGAGAAATTAAATTGTGAAGCGTAATGTTAACGCAACCAAATGCCCAAAAGTCCAACAGAGAGGGAGAGAGAGAGAGAGAGAGCAGCGGCGTAGAGGATCTGATCCGAGCCGGCTTTAACCACAATGAAATGTGAATGGAAAATGCTACATATATATATGTACATACTATATACATACATACCCTACATGCAAGCACTAACCAGAAAAAAAATACTATATATACATATTTATACGACTCCTTTTTTTTGGGTGGGAAAAACTTTATACCCTTAAAGAGCAAGGGGGACATTCACAGAGCCACAGACACATGAGCAGGGTGCCTTAAAGCGGTATGCAGGGGGGTGGCGGCGGTGGCGTGTGTGTGTGGCGTGGGGTTAAAACAAAAGTAACGGCATTTCACAGCAGTGGAGCAAAAATTCCAACAATGCGCCCAACGGCTTCGAATTCCGAATCAATGACAACAACAAAAAACGACAAAAAAAAACGAAAGAAAGAAATGGTGGAGAAAAACAAAAGAAAAGAAAATCGAATCTTAAATGTTCTAGCCAAGAAACTAAGAAAAATAAACTTATATTTATATAGTTAAAACATTTAGAAATATTTCAAATATATAATATTTAAATTAATATATTAAAACTGATAATAATATTAATAATATTAATTAATAATGAAAAAATAAATGAAATGAAATGAAATAGGCTCAAATAGAGGTTCAACACACACATTCTTAGACCAAATTTGGTGCATTAAATTATTGCGGAAATAGATGCATACACACAGATTATTTTCTACAAATTTATAGCATATATTTTTAAATATAAAAAGCCTTAAAAAATATTAATATTAATGTAAATAATTAAAGCCTTAATTATATTTCCTATATAGCTAGAAAAAACCCCTAAAAGAGGAGCATCATTCCATATAAAATCTCGATCAGTGATCCCTGAACTCCCCCTGTATGAACTCTGCCTATAACTACCTACCCTTTGGCAGCGCATACAAAAATTCCCCAAAAAAAATAAAAGAAAAGTAAATTCCTTAAAAAAAAAAAAAAAAAAAAAAATATTGCCTTAAACTTGCGCTGGCAACGGAATTTATTGATTCATTTTGGTTAAAAAAAACTCTGCGTACCCCCAGCATCCAGAATCAAGAGCCCAGAATCCATGCATCCAGTGCCCCAGCACAGCGCGACAACTGTTGGGGGCCTTGGGTAAAGAAAAATGATTTGCATGGCTTCCGGTTACTCCCAGGTCTGCGCCCCGTTTTTTCACCCAACCATCCAACCCATGGCTCAGCCCAGAGCGAGCGATGTGTGGAAAATTGAATCAAATGATTTTTATTCTGTTGTGGGTGTACGTACACTTTTCCGCATAAGTCTTGAAGGAGAAACAAAAAAAAAAACACCCAAAAACCCGGAATAAAAATTATAAATGAAAATACCAGCTGGGGGCCAGTGACGATGCAGAGAGCTGCAGCACTGGAAAGGAGCAGGGGTGCCTCCCCATTTTGCCACTTGAGGGGGCAAGCCGAAAATGGTCCCCAAATTGTTGTTTGCCAACGAAATTGAAACAATTCCAATGCTCTTTCTTTACTCTTTTGGCTACCCAACTCTTTTTCACTCCTTCTTTCAGTCTGGCAACTCTTTCACTCCTCCTTTTGCTACCCAACACTGTCTCTCTCTCTATCTTTCTTTCTGTGCTGCCAACTCTTTTACTCCTTCTTTCAGTCTGGCACCTTCTGTCATGGCATCATCACCTATCCATCCGCCTTCACACATGCCCCAACTCTCTCTCTCTCTCTCTGCCAGTGTTGCATAAATTTTGTTGGTTTGACGCGCATTTCACACAAATGGATGAGACAATACGAAGGGAGTGCACAGCAGAGTGGCATGCCCCCTGGCAAAGTGTTTGCAAAGGGGCGGAGAGAGCGAGTGGGTTCTGGGTGAAGTGATTGGGTCTCCTCTTGTCATATGCATTTCAATATTTGAGCACTTAAATGTTAATGAATTGGCAAGAATTGCCAATTGCACTTGCACGTTCCTGCTACTAGAGATAAAAGATAAAAATAAGAAGAAGAGAGAGCAGCCAGCCAGCAGTGGGAATCATAGCATGGGAGAGGGTAAAAGAAATGGTAGAATTAAAAGGGTTTTAGAGTAAATGTTCAATATAAGTAGATAAAATTAATTAAAATTTATGCAGGTTTTAAAAGGATTGAATGAAAGGTTCATTCTGAAGCATCCAAAAGATAAGGAATTTTATTTTTAACCCATTTAGTAACTGTGGAAGACTATGAAGAGAACTGAATTAACTATGGTATTTAATTTACAAATAGTTTTCCCATGCAACCCTGATTTTAGAGGTGGGATTAGATTTAAAGCTATGTTTTAATAGCAATAAGGTAGCTATCAAAGCACCTCTTGCTTCAAGCCGTTCATCCATTGGATTTTAAGGGAAATTTCTATACAATCGATACAAGTCGATAGTTCTTCCATGCAACCCTGAAAAAAGACTATTAGAGTTGAGGTTTCATATAAATTCTATGAACTGATTGAGCTATATAAAGGAATACCTTTAAAATGCAGTACCCATTATTATAGTCTACTCAAAGTTTCAGCTTTATACCCTTAGCTTTTTCTTCGACCCTCTTTAAATCTTAAACCCATTTCCCCACCCCTTTAATCACCTTCTCCACAACTCATTCAAATTTTAAACACATCGTTATCCGTCTACCCTCACTGTCCGTTTACCTAACCATCATAGCACTCCCCTCTTCCCTTAATCGTATATGCCCTAGGTCTCAGTGGGACCATTATCTAAAAAATTGTGACAACACGAAAGAGAGAGAGAGAGAGAGAGGCAAATAATGTTGTCCGCTCTTCGTCTTGCCCCATGCGGGAGACATTTGTATAATTTGTTTGTGTTTTTATGATTTTGTCAACGCGGCAGAAACGAAACGAAAAGCATAGCAAAAGAAGAGAACAGAGAAAGAGTCAAGAGTGAGAGGGATATAGCCCACAAAACGACCAAACGATAATCATAATAACGGGAGGGAGGGAGACACGGGAACACAACGAGGCCCCAGGGAGAGCAGAAAGTCGAGAAGAAATAATACGACGAGTCGGGGGTTTTATTTTGAAAGAGAGTGGCCTGGCAGGTCGTTTAGTTGTGTCTCTAATTGCCTAGGAAAATGCCCATTAAAGGCCCAACGATAGAGACTTGTTCCCCCATCCCACCCCCATTTCCCTCTCTAACAGGTGAGTGTCACAGGAGGAGCAGGAGGAGGCAGAAGGCAGTGTTGGATAGCCTGCGGAGGCATCAATTTATTGAAAAACAATCTTTGGACATAAATTGCCAAGGAGCTGGTGTTGGGTGGTGGAGAGTGAGGCACGGGGCCAAAGCATATTTTAAATGCTCCCTGGGGGGTAAAAAATATGCATAAATTAGTTATTCTTTTCTATTTTTATTCTATTGATTGTTTTTGAGCCAGTGAAATTGAAAGTTAGGGCAGGGGAAAGTGAGACAAGATGGTGGGTAGGAAATAAAGAAGGAAAGAAAGTGCTAGAGCAGTGGCTAATGTTTCTTCTATGGTAGTTCAATTTTATTTATTTATTTATTTAATCGCCAACGGATAAACCTTATCTGGCTAAACTAACTTATTTCTATCTTAAAAACTAAACAAAACAAAGAATAACAAACTAACAATTAAACAAGAAAAACTGAGATAGCAACCGTCTAACGGCTCCTTTTCCCAGGCAAAAGTCGAATCGCATCCTAGCTGGCAACGAATTATACTGCCGAAGAGCCCTACCTAACGGCTCATTATTTCCATAGTTGGTCCGGTGGAGATCAACAACAAAGAGTGCATGGTGCCTAAGGTTCCTGGCAGGCGTGTTGAAGCCAATCCTAGCAAGCAGGTCCGGGCAATCGATGTTACCCACTAGCAAATCGTAAAAAAAATCTGCGCCGCAATGGTCCTTCGATCCTCGAGAGAGGGAGAGATGCACGAGGCGACATCTGCACTCATAGGACGGCACCGGAACGGAAAATTGCAGCGGCTGTAGTGCGAACCTCAAAAACTTCCTTTGCAATCTCTCCATACGCGCTATTTGAACGGCCCCTGTGGGGCTCCAAACCACTGAAGCATACTCAAGGCGCGAGCGCACAAGAAATGAGTAAAGACTTAGCCTCGTGTATGGTTCCCTAAACTGGGTTGCATTACGCGTAACAAAGCTGTACATAGCATAGGCTTTTGGCAAAATGAAGTTCAAATTTTCGATAAAAAGAAATTTCGAATCGAACAAAACCCCCAGGTCAAGTGCCTCAGTCTGCTTCAAGAGCGGAATGCCATCTATCGAATAAGAGGCCTGAATATTGAAAAAACACTTACTAAAGGACACAAAGTAACATTTGTTAATGTTGAGAGGTAGACAATTCAGTGAGCACCAACGAACGACTGCATCCAGGTCTCGCTGAAGACGGAAACTGTCACCTAAGGTTCTGACAGAACCGAATATTTTCAGATCATCAGCATAAAGCAAATGCTCAGAAACTTCAATGCTGAGACATATGTCGTTGATGAAAATAGAAAATAGCAACGGCCCAAGAGCACTCCCCTGTGGAAGGCCAGAAGTAGCCAAATATGGGCTCGACTGCCTTCCATTTACCAAAACAACATACTCACGCTGCTCAAAGGTATGACATGAACCATTTAAGCAGACTTGAATGAATACCCAACCGCTTCAGCTTGGCTACCAAGGCACAGTGGGAGACTTTGTCAAAGGCCTTAGCAAAGTCAGTGTATACCACATCGACCTGAGAGTGCCCCCTTCAAAGGCATGTGTACAAAATTACTGAAGGCTGCCAAATTAGTAGTCGTTGATCTACCCGGCATAAAACCATGCTGATTTTGACTAATGTATGCCTTCATGAGAAAAGAGATCTTTTGGCAATGATTCGCTCAATAAGTTTTGAGACATTGCTGAGTTTGGCAATTGGTCTATAATTAGAAATACAATTCTTAGCACCTCTCTTAAAAACGGGAGTAATAGTGGCAGCTTTCCACTTTCCAATAAAGTGACCTGTTAACAAAGAATTATTGAAGATAATTTTAAAGGGGTTCACAAAAAGCAACATCACAGTTGCGAAGCAGAAAAGCAGAAATGCCATCACTGTCAGGCTTACACGAGTTGTCGAAATCAGCGATTGCCTCCAAAATGTCCACCTCCGATACATCAAGTGAGCCAATATTGACCACCGATGGGATAAAGTCTAAGACATCAGACTCATGCCAAACTGCGTATGGCTCGAAGTTTGAGCTAAAAAAAGAAGCAAAAAGGTTCGCTATGCCGCTGTCAGTATTTGAGCTCAAGTTACCAAGGCTCATAGCTGAAGGAAGAGCACTCGTCGATCTTTTTGAATTTATGAAATGCCAGAACGACCTGGGATTAACCTTAAGTCCTCTTTTCAACGTCCGCAATATATTGATTATATAAAATTTATTTAAAAATCAAACTCCCGTTTATGCTGCCTATACCTGGCCCAGTCAACAGAGTCACGGGTTTTCTTAAACCGTTTAAAAACTTGTTGCGCAGATTCTTATACTTCACAAGACCCTTCGTATACCACGGTAACCTTATACGAGCCACGCACTCTTCTGGAAGCATTATTATCAACAATATGATGAACAGTACGAACGAAAACATTGAAAGAAGATTCAGCACTAGGATGCGAGAGAACAGAAGCCCAGTTTACATTTAACAAGTCATCACGTATAGCATTCAAACTTATATCAGTAAATAAATATGCAAAGCCGGGTTCAGACCAAGGCGAGAAACTATAGAATTTAGCGGTGAATACCAACGGCTCATGATGCATGTCACAATCAGCAATAGGCAGCTCGCAACGTGCAACAGGGCAAACAATATCCGCACTAACAAAACTAAATCTAGAATCTTATTTAGCCTATTATAAACATTATTAATTTGAGTTAAGCCCATACTAAAAACAATCATCTAAAAACATAACTTCGTGCTGCAAATGCACATTGCTCGGCATCATAGCCTCCAACTCGGATCAGCGGACCATACCAACGAGCCCAAATTGAAGTCGCCAACAACGCAGAGATGCTGACGGCCTCGTAGATTACCACCATATAAGTTGGCAATATTCAGCGTATGCGCCTTGTAGGATTCGTAACTGCTATTCGGTGGAATGTATGATGCGCTGATACATAGCGTCTCCGACTGACCAGCCACTGCCACACCAATCTGATCCAAGATTGAGTCATCATCAAGAAGACAAATCGGATCACAGCGTAGGGTGCGTCTAACGGCCACAATGACACCACCTCCTCTCCGGTGCTTCGTTTTGGCACAATCTCTGTCCTTGCGAAACACTTGGAAAAGGTTGGGATCGAAGTACTCATTGTCGAAGAAGTTTTTCGTTGAGCCAGGTTTCAACCAAGATTTTAAATACATTTGGAATATATATTTTTGATAGATAGAAGATAGAAGTTTATAGAAGTTTCATTTTAAATACATTTGTGATATATATTTTTGGTAAAGCATATAGTGGCATTTATGCCTTTTAAAGCGCGATTCTGGGCTACTGGAATGTGCCTATATGATACAAATCTTACAAAGATGTGTAACGAGGCAGACCAAAATGCAACCATGGGCCCCAATTTTTTGCAAGCATGAAATCTGTAGGCTATAACTCGCAGACTTTTAGGGTCATTAAATACTAATAAATTCTAAAAAGTTCAAAAAAGTCTAAAAAACTAAAAAGTTCTAAAAAATTCTAAAAAATTCTAAAAAATTCTAAAAAATTCTAAAAATTAACTAAGCTACTTCTTTATTGTAAATTTTGGTAGAAACCAATTTTACTTGAATTTATACCTATTTTCCTCTTACTGTTTAGATTTCTACCGTTTGGTCAGAAAATACAGCCTAGAAATTTCGAAGTTTCGCAATTCTCCAAATACAGCCTAGAAGTATTTCTTCTTATGCTTAGAAATTAAGCGCTTTCGGCAGCTTATATATTTCTTTTTCTGAAAACTTTTCCCTGTTTTTCCTTTGTTTACAAGCAATTTCCCATGCACTTGAACTACCAGTAAAAAAAATTTCACGAAATGAGCGCCCCATTAAGATTGTTTCACTTTGCAGTTTATGTAACCACTGAATGCCTACA
The DNA here is from genome assembly GCA_009664405.1 of Drosophila bifasciata. Lineage (NCBI taxonomy): Eukaryota > Metazoa > Arthropoda > Insecta > Diptera > Drosophilidae > Drosophila > Drosophila bifasciata. The sequence continues at coordinate 10,304,673 of CM019042.1, forward strand.
TCTCTCTCCCTCGCTCTGCCCCACACAATTATTGTCTCACCTTTGCGGTCTATTTTGAGCACACGCACCAAAATGAGAGAGAAAAAGGTACAACAACAGCAACAGTAATCACGCACGCACACACTTGTCCAAACAACAAAAAGTCGCGAAATTGCCTCTTCTCACCTCTCACTCTATCAGTCACGCTCTGACACTCTTATCTAACAGTTGTCGCACGCCAGTCGCTCGCTCGCCCTCTCTCTCTCTCTTTAAGTTCTACATGTGTGACAATCTGTGCTTTTCTTCGCTCCCTGTCCCTCTTAAACACTTAAATCTGTGTTCGTCTCCCTCTCTCACACTTGACTCTGTGCTCTTCTTCCTTCGTGGCTCGGCTAGGCTCTGGCCTGACGCATGTCACGTGTTTAATTATTTACGTGACTTGGCGGCAATTTATTTTTTTCTTATTTTTTTTTTGTGTATCCGCTGATTTTCCCTTGGCTTTTTTCTTTATTCTTATATTCTCTTTTTTCTGTTTTTGGGTGTTTTCTTTTTTTTCGTGTGTAAATATTTATTGCCAGTTTTAGGGCTACAATATGATGAACAGTACGAACGAAAACATTGAAAGAAGATTCAGCACTAGGATGCGAGAGAACAGAAGCCCAGTTTACATTTAACAAGTCATCACGTATAGCATTCAAACTTATATCAGTAAATAAATATGCAAAGCCGGGTTCAGACCAAGGCGAGAAACTATAGAATTTAGCGGTGAATACCAACGGCTCATGATGCATGTCACAATCAGCAATAGGCAGCTCGCAACGTGCAACAGGGCAAACAATATCCCACTAACAAAAACTAAATCTAGAATCTTATTTAGCCTATTATAAACATTATTAATTTGAGTTAAGCCCATACTAAAACAATCATCTAAAAACATAACTTCGTGCTGCAAATGCACATTGCTCGGCATCATAGCCTCCAACCCGGATCAGCGGACCATACCAACGAGCCCAAATTGAAGTCGCCAACAACGCAGAGATGCTGACGGCCTCGTAGATTACCATATAAGTTGGCAATATTCAGCGTATGCGCCTTGTAGAGTTCGTAACTGCTATTCGGTGGAATGTATGATGCGCTGATACATAGCGTCTCCGACTGACCAGCCACTGCCACACCAATCTGATCCAAGATTGAGTCATCATCAAGAAGACAAATCGGATCACAGCGTAGGGTGCGTCTAACGGCCACAATGACACCACCTCCTCTCCGGTGCTTCGTTTTGGCACAATCTCTGTCCTTGCGAAACACTTGGAAAAGGTTGGGATCGAAGTACTCATTGTCGAAGAAGTTTTCGTTGAGCCAGGTTTCAACCAAGATTTTAAATACATTTGGAATATATATTTTTGATAGATAGAAGATAGAAGTTTATAGAAGTTTCATTTTAAATACATTTGTGATATATATTTTTGGTAAAGCATATAGTGGCACTTATGCCTTTAAAGCGGATTTTACTGGAATGTGCCTATATGATACAAATCTTACAAAGATGTGTAACGAGGCAGACCAAAATGCAACCATGGGCCCCAATTTTTGCAAGCATGAAATCTGTAGGCTATAACTCGCAGACTTTTAGGGTCATTAAATACTAATAAATTCTAAAAGTTCAAAAAGTCTAAAAAATAAAAAAATTCTAAAAAATTCTAAAAATTCTAAAAATTCTAAAAAATTCTAAAAATAACTAAGTTACTTCTCTAATTGTGAAGTCTTTGGATAGAAACCAATTATCGCTTGAATTTATACCTATTATGTCCTAAATTACTGTTTAGATTTCTACCGTTTTGGGTCAGTCTCAAAATACAGCCTAGAAATTTCGAAGTTTCGCAATTCTCCAAATACAGCCTAGAAGTATTTCTTCTTATGCTTAGAAATTTATGCGCTTTCGGCAGCTTATATATTTATTGTTCTGAAAACTTTTCCCTGTTTTTCCTCTTGTTTTACAAGCAATTTCCCATGCACTTGAACTACCAGTCAAAAAGAAATTCACGAAATGAGCGCCCCATTAAGATCGTTTCACTTGCAGTTTATGTAACCACTGAATGCCTACCTCTCTCTCCCTCGCTCTGTCTCACACAATTACTGTCTCACCTTTGCGGTCTATTTTGAGCACACGCACAAAAAAAAGAGAGAAAATCAGGAACCAGCAACAACAACAAAAGCAACAACAGTAATCACGCACGCTCACACTTGTCCAAACAACAAGAAGTCGCGAAATTGCTTCTACCTCTCTCTCACTCTATCAGTCGCTCGCTCTCACACTCTTACTCTAACAGTTGCTCGCTTACTCTCTCTGTCTATCAGTCGCTCGCGCCCTCTCTGTCACTTAAAGAAGTTCTACATGTGTGACAATCTGTGCTTTTCTTCGCTCGCTCTCCCTCTTACACACTTGTATCTGTGCTCGTCTTTCTCTCTCACACTTGACTCTTTGCTCTTCTTCCTTGTGGCTCGGTTCAGCTAGGCTCTGGCCTGACGCATGTCACGTGTTTAATTATTTACGTGACTTGGCGGCAATTTATTTTTATTTTTCTTATTCTTTTTCTTTTTTTTTATCCCGCTGATTTTCCTTGGCTTTTCTTTATACTTATATTCTCTTTTTCTCTTTTTGGGTGTTTCTTTTTTTCGTGTGTAAATATTTATTGCCAGTTTTAGGGCTGGGGTATGGGACACTCTCTTGCACTAAAACGGAAACTAAACCCAACTTGTCGCCTACGTTGGGGCTGTTTATATGGCGGTACTTATCTGTAAGTGGGTAGACAGGATATGGCAGAGTACCATAAATGGTAGTTGGCTTTGGGGGTACTTCAAATATGAGATCATCTAAGATATATAATGTATGTCTGCTTCAGATCTTTAAAAGTTTTACAATTTAGAGACATCAAATGTGGCATGTAGACTCAAGTAGGGGCACCTATTTCATAGATTCGATATTATTCGACGTTCCAACTCGTTCTCCGCCAGAGCCCAGGCAAAGAGCCAGAAGCTCCATAAGGCAAGGCAGAATTTGTGAGCGAGGGAGAGAATGAGTAACGGCTGCACTTGGAGTAGCCTATGGTTCGGTATGGCTAAAACGTGAACTTTGGTTGCTCTAGCTTTTATAGACTCCAAGAACTAGGCGACAAATACGACGGACGGACAGACAGACAGATATGGCTATATATGCTCATCAATAATATACCTACTTTATGGCATCGGAAACGTTTGCTTCTCTGCGTTACACGCATCCAATTCGGCCAGGGGTATACAAAATACAGATAACTTATTCTTAGTTGTAAAATTCATAAAAAATATTATGCCAGAGTCCAATTGAATTTGTAAAACTCTTCGTGGCAACACACACACACACACCGATATGAACATTTGAATATGTATGCATACAAGTATAATTGTTGCTTCTACGATACACTCGCACACACACACAATTAAAAAGACAAGCAAAGTCATTAAAAATTTAAGCAGCTTTTAGGCTTACACACACACACACACACGCACATACACATACGAGAGAGAGAAAAGCAAACACAGACTCTCAACAAATGGACACACAAGAGATGATACATAGCGTCTCCGACTGACCAGCCACTGCCACACCAATCTGATCCAAGATTGAGTCATCATCAAGAAGACAAATCGGATCACAGCGGGAATTGCGTCTAACGGCCACAATGACACCACCTCCTCTCCGGTGCTTCGTTTTGGCACAATCTCTGTCCTTGCGAAACACTTTGGAAAAAGGTTGGGATCGAAGTACTCATTGTCGAAGAAGTTTTTCGTTGAGCCAGGTTTCAACCAAGATTTTAAATACATTTGGAATATATATTTTTGATAGATAGAAGATAGAAGTTTATAGAAGTTTCATTTTAAATACATTTGTGATATATATTTTTGGTAAAGCATATAGTGGCACTTATGCTTTTTAAAGCGCGATTCTGGGCTACTGGAATGTGCCTATATGATACAAATCTTACAAAAAGATGTGTAACGAGGCAGACCAAAATGCAACCATGGGCCCCAATTTTTTTTGCAAGCATGAAATCTGTAGGCTATAACTCGCAGACTTTTTAGGGTCATTAAATACTAATAAATTCTAAAAGTTCAAAAAAAGTCTAAAAAAAAACTAAAAAGTTCTAAAAAATTCTAAAAATTCTAAAAAATTCTAAAAAATTCAAAAAAATTAACTAAGCTACTTCTTTATTGTAAATTTTTTGGTAGAAACCAATTTTACTTGAATTTATACCTATTTTCCTCTTACTGTTTAGATTTCTACCGTTTGGTCAGAAAATACAGCCTAGAAATTTTCGAAGTTTCGCAATTCTCCAAATACAGCCTAGAAAGTATTTCTTCTTATGCTTAGAAATTAAGCGCTTTCGGCAGCTTATATATTTTCTTTTTTGAAAACTTTTCCCTGTTTTTCCTTTGTTTTACAAGCAATCTCCCATGCACTTGAACTACCAGTAAAAATAAATTTCACGAAATGAGCGCCCCATTAAGATCGTTTCACTTGCAGTTTTATGTAACCACTGAATGCCTACATCTCTCTCCCTCGCTCTGCCCCCCACACAATTATTGTCTCACCTTTTGCGGTCTATTTTTGAGCACACGCACCAAAATGAGAGAGAAAAAGGTACAACAACAGCAACAGTAATCACGCACGCACACACTTGTCCAAACAACAAAAAGTCGCGAAATTGCTTCTACCTCTCTCTCACTCTATCAGTCGCACGCTCGCTCTCTCTCTGTCTCTCTTTAAGTTCTACATGTGTGACAATCTGTGCTTTTCTTCGCTCCCTCTCCCTCTTAAACACTTGAATCCCTCTCTCACACTTGACTCTGTGCTCTTCTTCCTTCGTGGCTCGGCTAGGCTCTGGCCTGACGCATGTCACGTGTTTAATTATTTACGTGACTTGGCGGCAATTTATTTTTCTTATTCTTTTTTTTTGTTATGCCGCTGATTTTCCTTGGCTTTTCTTTATTCCTATATTCTCTTTTTGGGTGTTTTCTTTTTTTCGTGTGTAAATATTTATTGCCAGTTTTAGGGCTTGGGTATGGGGACACTCTCTTGCACTAAAACGGAAACTAAAACTGCCAACTTGTCGCCTACGTGTGGAGCTGTTTATATTGCGGTACTTATCTGTAAGTGGGTAGACAGGATATGGCAGGGTACCATAAATGGTAGCTGGCTTTTTTGGGGGATATCATCTAAGGTATGTTTTGATATATAATGTCTGTCTGTTTCAGAGCTTTGCAGAAAGTTTTAAAATTTAGAGACATCAAATGTAGCATGTGGTAGACTCAATTAGGGGTTCTTATTACATAGAGTCGATATTATTCGGCGTTCCAACTCGTTCTCCGCCAGAGCCTGAACGCTAAACAAGGCAAAGCACAATGTGTGAGCGAGAGAGAGTGCAACGGGTGCAACTGGACTAGCCCATGGGTCAAACCACTTGGACTAGCCATGAGTCAACCCACTTGGACTAGCCCATGGGTCGAGCCAGACCGGACAGACCGACAGATAAAGTGGCTATATCGACTCTGCTACTGATCCTCATCAAAATGACCAACTTTACGGGGTCGAAAACGTTTCCTTCTCTGCGTTACACGCATGAACTTGTTAAAAAAGCAACAGAGAACTTTTTGGTAGTATAAAATTCATAAAAAATTGTGTGGACCAATTGAATTTGTAAAACTCTTCGTAGCTACGCACACACAAAGACACATAGATTCATACACACACACACCCATATGAATATTTGAATATGTATGCATACAAGTATAATTGTTGCTTCTACGATACACTCGCACACACACAATTAAAAAAAAGACAAGCAAAGTCATTAAAAATTTAAGCAGCTTTTAGGCTTACACACACACACACCCCACACACACACACACATATACGAGAGAGAGAAAAGCAAACACAGACTCTCAAGCACACAGCGACACACACACAGAGACATAATAGACTTTTCCACGCTTTGCTTTTGTTTATTAAAACAACAAAAACAAGCAGCAGGAAAAAAAGCAACAACAAAATTGCCTTTTTTTTCGCGTCTGATTAACATGCCAGAGAAGGATGGGAGGGAAGGAGCGAGTAGGATGGGATGGAGGCAGCGAGTAGGATGGAAAGGAGCGAGTAGAATGGCAGGGAAGGAGCGAGCAGGATGGAAAAGGAGCGAGCAGCAGGATTAATTACGTGAGACCCCACACGGAGAACCCCATTTGTGTGTTTTGTTTTTTTTTGCTAACTTGATCAAAAATTTTATTAATTGAGTGAAGCTGACAAAGCAAAAATATTTGTATTACATTTTTGTTGGTTTTTTCTAATTGCTGGAAGGGTTGGGTTTATTTGATGATTAATTTTTTAAATTAATGCAATTTTAGGGCTTAAAATTTAAGTGGATAAATATGGCTTGGTTTCATATCCCAAAATATCTCCAGTAGCTGCTATATTTAGACTCCGTTCTCTTTGAGCTAAAAACCCTTCCTTTTTTCTATCCAACAATTCTTTTGCAAGAATTTCATGCAAAATTCCTGTGCCTAAATTTTGAAAATTTTGAAACTCACCCAAATTCAGCTGATCGAGCCGACTACCCGCAAAATAAAGCCTAAGCCTTCCCTCTGCCATCGATGAACATCGCGAAAATGTGTCATTCATTTTAATCCATTAAGTCGTTCAATTGCTGCTTTGCAACTCCAAAGGGTTTTAAATATTTATGCGACACTTGAATATTTGAATTATATATATTTGACATGACAATGTTCCCTAGCCCCTTCCTCGAAAAGGTCGTTTACTACGCTGACCTCTTGCTAAAAAAAATGTATTCGATTTATTTTTTAATTACGAAAAAAATATACAAACATTTTGTTTGACAGTTTCAGAGAGAGCGAAAAAAAACAATGACCGCATATGGAGCCAGCAAACTGAACAAATAACCTTTTTTTTTTTTTTTGGGGATATTTTTGTGGCGCCTTAAAATATGCAACGCTTTATGTCGAATGCTTTGCCCCTGTCATGTGGCATTAAGGCCGCTCAAAATGCGATTGACAGCGAAACAGGACCACAGGACAAGCAAAATACACACAAACGAAAAAAAAAGAAAAGCGGTTGGAAGCGGAAGAGTTGTAACGACTAGAAGATACCCACTAGATGCTCTTCAAAATTTTGAAAATATTTTTAAAATAATTTCTTTGATTGGAAAAAATATTTTAGCATAATTATAGATTATTTCTATATACTTCTCTCTACCAAATGGCAGCCTGTGAAATCAATACACCGCTCCAGCTACCTACATATATAGGGTACCACGAATATGTCCAAAAAACCAACGTCAAATGGCAAAAGAAAAGTTTATTTATATACACAACCATTTTTGTTGTTTTTGTTAGTATGAATCCTACCACCTACACCTTCTCTTTGCTGCTGTATGTTTCGCCCCAAACGATTCATGTGGCTAATGCATAAAAAATTGACCCACATTTCGATTAAATATACATATTCATATTTACATTTGTTTGAGCAACACACACACACACAAAAATAGAAACAAATAGAGACACACAACACAGAGAAGAGACAGAGAGACACACAGAGAGATAGTAGATAGAGAAAAACCTCTACCTCTACCTCTTTGCATGAATAATGAACACATATCTACGAAAAAAAGTTGATGCCTGGCATAAAAATAAAAACAAAGCGATTTATCAATGTGGGCAGGCAGAGAGTACCACAATTCTAGCTGACAATTCAATAATAAAATATAAGTGTTGCACTTGAATACCCTTAATAAATGAAATCAATTGCTAATAGCAAGAGTTGGTTACGAATTTTTGGGCATTTTTTTGAGGGTTTTTCGGTATAATTTTCCAGTGAAGGTGGAGCAATTAACAAAGTGAATTGGATCTGTCGAGATGTTTGGGTGTATCATAATAAATAATTGATTATCGATTGTTTAATCGATGAAAACAGGCTATAACGATAAGTGCTGGGAGATGAATAAATGGCTAAAAAATTAAACTAAATAAAGTGTTCAACTCATGAAATTTCGGTGAAAATATACTTGCGAACCAAAATGAATGCAATCGATTCGGTTTCACGTATCACGCGTCATTCAGCAGCGCTTCTCGGTGGGTTGTGCGATAGGTCTGTCTGCTTGTCTGCCTGCGTTTTGGTGCAAATTTTCACATTTGGCAATGAAAAAATTTGCACATGATCTTTAAGTTAGGTTCGTCTTCATTTAAGATAGATAACTCAGATTCATTCCATAATAAATGATCGAAACATTATCGATAACCCTCGATATTTACTCCATTTTCAGGTTCTCCTAAAATCCCTTTGTCTTCCAAGTAAAGAGTATTTCTATCGCTATGCTGCTGCTTCCATCCATACACTTTATATTTTATCAGTTTCGAGTTTTTGTGCCCGCAAGCAAAAAAGCTCGACTGACAGACAGACACAGCACACAGAGAGAGAGGTAAGCGATAAAAGCTTTGCCATCAGTAGTGGAGTAGGTGTAGTGTAGGAGTGTAGCTGAGTGTGTGTGTGTATTGCCGCATGTGTAACTGTGTGAGTGACACACTTATTGATGTAATAACATGTGCATTAAATATTTATTGTATTGGGTAGACAACATGGCACTTTCTTCCGCTTACTTTTGTTACACTCACACACAGAGACAGACACCTACCTTACTGCCAGCCTTTTTTATGGGCCAAACACACATGGAGCTAAAGTTGTAAGTGGCCTGGCTGGTTGGCTGGCAGCCCCAGGAATTGTCTTCAACTCAAGTGATTCGAAAGGTTTTTATTTCCCCCCCTTTAGGTATAGGAAATGTATCTACATTTGTGTAGGTGTATGTGTGTGTGGCAGAAAACTGTGTCACCTTCGATGATGGCATCAGCTTCTGTTCTGCTGCTGCTGCCCTTTGAGAATCCTGCCCGGAGGTGCCCGCCCCACAGGAGCCAAAGATGTTTGCATTATAAAATATGAAAAGGTAAACACAGAATATGTCAGAAAATCAAAACACACTCAATATGGGGAGGGAAAAGTGTGAAAAATTTATGTTGAAATGAATTGAAAGTCGAGTTGAGCATTCAAACGGGTAAATATCAAATATATGAAAGAAAGAAACCTCAACAAATCGTTTCAACTATATATTATATTTTGCTGCACTTTAGGGGCAGGTTTATTGGCTAAGATTGGTCTTCGTTTTGTGAATTTATATGCTATAGTATAATGTGCATTTTATATGTGAATGACATTAAATATTCACCTTTTTTCTATGATATATTTATATGGTATATTTACTGGGTATATTTTATGGTATATTTATGGTATTTATATGGTATATTTTTGCTTGTTTAATTTTTGTCTATTTATTGCAATTTAAAGAAATATTTTAGAATATTTATTTGTTATTTTTATGGGATAATGGCAGCTCTAAAAAAAAAGTAGTGTATTCCCTAAAATGATTACTAGTTCTTAGGGATTTTTGTTCTTAAATATTTTTGGATATTTGTACTACTTTTAATAGTAGTATTCAGGAGTATTTTTGGTATAGTAGTATTTGGTATTAAGATCGAACTGGTATTCTCTGGGTTATCTGGTATTTTCTATTTGGTATTTTTGGTATTAGTATTTTGTATTTATAAGGTTTATTTTCCTTCATAAATAATTAAAAATTCTACATCTTTTTTATATTTTACTCACCTATATTTACGAACATCCAGACAATATGAAAAGAAAAGAAAAAATAAAATTTATTTTAGATTTTTCTACACCATTTCCTTACGTATCTCTGTAAAGCATATGAGAAATATTTTACGGGGAAAACAAAGCCAAACGAAATAGAATGCAATTAATGACGAGAACAAAAAGAGAGTGGGAGAAGAAACCCCCAAAAGGAAGCACAACACAATCAAAAGCAGCTACAACTGTGCTGTGCTCCCCAGACGGAATTCAAAACCAACTCAAAGGGTTTAATTACAGGCAACAACACACACAGAGAGAGAAAGAGAGAGAGAGAGAGCAAAGGAAATGCAGAGGGAGCGCACTAAAAATGCATAATTCGAATAATTTGCAGTGTAATTAGAGTTGCACTTAAATGGTCAACAAGGAGCAGGACCCCCAAAACAGATTACACTAAATACGAATGTGAATACAACACAAACACACACACTCACACACAGACACTACAGAAAAAGAGTGAACAAAAGAGAAACAACAGCAAATAAAGAGAGTGTAGCAGACAGAGCTGTAGAGGGGGAGAGAGCGAGCGAGAGAGCCCATAAATGTACGACAACCGCAAATAAAACGGCTGGCAAATTGCTTGAGGTATGGGGAGCTAAGGCATACAAGAGAGGATAGGGAACGGCAGGAACGGCAGAAACGGATGGGCTAAATGGAGGCGGGTTCAAAATTATGTGCTTGTGGTGGAGTGTCGAAGGGAATGACTGGTGGGGGAGCTGGGGGCTGCAGAAGCGAAGTCCTCCAACTGCTATTAACTTTGTCTATTCGTTGAAAATTGCCTCCAACTGTACCAACTGGAGGATTAAAAGTGTGCCACAGATATGGGGTAACATTCATTTAAGATGCGGTTTGTTTTTGGAAAAATAAGGAACTAAGGAATTTTTTATTATTCGTTTATAAAAACAGAAAAAAAAATTTAAAAAAAAGTTTGGTTTTTTTATAAATTTTTTTTAAACAATTTCCAAAATACCAAATTACAAAATTTCTGAATTTATTTTTTATACAATATAAATAAAATTAATTTTATTACTTTTTTTTTTACACTCATAAATTGTTTGCTACTGTTTTTGTCTAATTTTAATTTTAAAAAAAAAAAAATAAATATTCCCACATTTAAAATTTGTTAGTGTATTAACTTGTTTCACTTTGCTTTGCATCATCATCAACATCTCTCTTCTCTTCACTTTGTTTTGCGCCGCCATAATTATTGCCGCCGTGTGTCCTAGTCGCAGTCGCAGCAGCAGCAACAGCTCGTTCTGACTTTTTGCGCAAACAAACAACTTTCTGTGCACAGCACAATTTTCTTGGGTGTTTTTGTATGCCGCCCCCGTATTTGTTGTATGTTTTTTTTGTTAATATATATTTTGCCTGAATCCCGCAGTCGTTGTCGTCTCTGTCGAATTATATTTTATAAGCCTCGAAAAGGAGCAGCCAGCCAGCCGCTATGCAAAGGGTGTGGGAGCGGGAGAGGAGACAAAGCAGCTAGAGCAAAGGAAACTTTTCACCCAAAAAGCAAACCAATTTTATGCCGCGATGCCGAAAATTTTTTAAGCACATAGACACAGACAGAGAGAGAGAGAGAGAAGGGCTGCCAGTCTCTGTGTATATGTATGCGCTGTGGTCACAGGTGCCACTTATGCGGCACAACAACAGTAAAGAAAAGACAGCAGCAGCAGAAGCGGCAGCAGTAGCGGCAGAAGCAGAAGCAGCGGCAGTAGCGGCAGAAGCAGCAGCGGCAGCAGCAGCAACGGCAGCGGCAGCAGCAGAAGGGAGAGAGAAGCCAGCAGCAGCAGCAGCAGAAGGAAGAGAGCGAACGTACGAGAGTGGGAGCGTAGTAGAGTTGACTGCGCTTTTTGTACCCATTGATCGTGGAGTGGTGGAGAGTATTATGTGTTCTTGGATAGGCAGAGATTAGAATGGGTTGCGATGCAATAAAAACCAAATATTTATTGACAATATATCTTCATATGTTTATTATTCAAAATACTAAGAAAGTTTTTTAAAATCTAAAATTTTATTGTCATAACTTTACACACAAAAATCACAGTAATAGGTAACATTCAGTCGCAAGGTTACCTATAGTTTAACTATTGCTTTAGCCTGTCGCCGCAGTTTCGCCGCTTATTATAACCGTTTTTATAGCTACGCAAAAAAGAGCAGCAGCAGCAGCGTAAAGTGAGCTAGAGTAGTGAGCGAAAGGGAGGAGGCAAGCAAATGAAACTTTTTGCCTGCTACTGCTGGACGGGCCACGCGGCCAGACTTTGCGAGTCATTTCGCTTCACTTTGGTTTCCTTTTTCCCCACTCACCTCTCACACCCATCAAGACCCACTCTTTGCCAGACGGCGGCGCATTTTAAGCATCTTAAAAAAAGTTCTCCCCACAGGACACACATTTGCGGGTTAAAGTTTTTCGGGGCTCCTTCTGTTTTTCACAGTTTTTGCTTTAATAATTCATCCGTTTGCTATTTATGTGACAGGTGATAGCCGGCTACCCGGGATCCTTATTTCCATGCCCGTCTACACCGACCGACCGACCGACCAGGTCTCATGGTTGGTCAAGTACGGGTACGACGGGACGACTTGGTCTAGACTTGGGGCACCCGCAGATGGAATAATTGCTGTCGACGGTAAGGGCAGAGTTGTCTGTGTGTGTCTCAGAGGTCCCGTTTGGCATGGGGCCACCGCCATGCATGAAAGAAAAGCCTTAAATTTTAAGCATTTAAAAGGGTCATATATGGCGACTAATTGAGGTGCCCCCTGGGGAACAATAGCACAGGGAGCTTTGGGGCAAGGGAAACACACACAGAAATAAATCATTTAAAACTGACAGCAAAAATAATACGTTTTGCAACAGAAATGAAATAAATTAAGTTATTTGGCAAGAGTACTGTCAGTTTAATTTATAGAATGATGGATTAAGTTTCAGTTTTCATTAAATCAAAATTAAAATTAAAATGTTAATCAAGGGCAAGAGGCCTTTAAAAAGCTTTAAGGCACTTCTTTGTAGCACTCTGCTGGTATATCCTAAAAGAATCATCGTTTAAACGCTTCCTTCCTTGAAGGCACAAATTGTTTCAGATAAGAAACAGGCTCTCTCTCTCACTTGACGTGAGTTTTGGGGTAAATGCCACTACATGCTGCATCATTAACTAAACGACAGTTTAAGCGTTTTGCCACAGCCAGCAAGAGCGAAAAGGGAGAGCATAAAGAATGGGAAAAAACGAAAATTTGTGTTTGGGGAAACCAAGAGAAAATTTTCTTGGCAACCAACCACACATGAAGGAAATGTGCCACATAACATTAAGCAACAACTCATATCCTTGAAAATTTTAGCCAACAAGGAGGACTCCTACTGGCACAGCGTCGCCTGTTGATGGGCAACACATTTTTTTTTTACTTGCGGCATGCTCTAATGAAGCGGCAATGAGGCGAGCAAGAAGTAGAGACTTTTCCCCCCACAAGTAGAAGAAAAACAAACATCATCATCAGAGCAGGAGCCGGAGGAGGAAGCGGTGAAGACATGACCCTGATGTAAATTTACATACTCGTATGAGGAGCAAACAAAATTTTGTGGCATTTCATCTGGGGAAATAAAAGCCCCAGAAAAGCAGCCAGAGAGTTGACAAATTAGGGATGGTTTGTGGATGAGCAGGGGGAGAGTAAACCAAAATAAACTTTGATGTTGCCAAAGAAAGTTTTCAAGGATAAATTTAAGGAAGAAAAGGAACTACTTAAAGGAAAGTTTCGTTGGAAAAACTCAACAAAATATGGAAATATTAAATGGTATCTGTCTTTTCTATATCATAACAATATTTCCATATTTTCTAAGCGAAAGTTCTCTCTGTAATTAACTCATTAAAGATGTGAAGGAAAACACGTCAGGAAACCCTTTATCAAACCTCATCAAACAGCTGAAAAGCGAACAACCAGCAAAAAGGGGAGGGAGAGGACTCAGCCAAGCAACAACTGAGCAGCAAACAAAAGCAAAAGCACAAAGCGTACAATTACAACTAGAAGTGCCATAGACCTCGACCATACAGAGCCCCACTCTACACATACAGAAATGACTCAACAATTAAAACCAACAGAGTTGCCATATTTGATGAGAGAGAGAGAGAGAGGCCGAAGGAAGAGCTGCCAAGTAGCGAGTGAAAGGACAACAATGATGATGGAGGCGAAAGAGAGAGAGAGAGAGAGAGAAGTGAAGGCATCATAATCATAATTATGTGCTTCCTTTTACTCATGGAAAAAAAAAAAAAGCAGAAAAAAAAAGAAGTCGATGCGTTTGATATGCTGCAGAACCAGTGTTGGTAAATGAACCAAGATAAATCCAGTGTTGGTAAATGAACCAAAATAAATGTTGCAGAAACCAAAATAAACCAGTGTTGGCAAATAAAACCAAAATAAATCCAGTGTTGGTAAATTAACCAAAAATAAATCCAGTGTTGGTAAATTAACCAAAATAAATCCAGTGTTGGTAAATTAACCAAAATAAATCCAGTGTTGGTAAATTAACCAAAATAAATCCAGTGTTGGTAAATTAACCAAAATAAATCCAGTGTTGGTAAATAAACCAAAATAAATCCAGTGTTGGTTAAAACCAAAATAAATTACAGTTTTCTTTGGAATATATTTGGCAATAATAAACTAATTATTTTCGCTCTATGCCACAGAGAACAAACTTATAAGCCTTAATGCTGCCTTCTCCGCATTCCCAAGTGGACCCTCAAATGTATAATACCCTCTTTCAGGGGCATTAAAAAGAACGGTAATTGTTCTCATGTGTGCGTTTGTGCATATGGGTGTTTGCATGTGGGGGGCGTGGCCTTTTATTTTGCCATTCATTGTCCCAACAAGAAAAGCAACAAAAAAAACAAGAGGAGAAATGTTCAAAACCCAAGGACATGCATTTAACTTGGTCAAAAAGAGAGCATTACTTTTATTGTTGTTCGTACAAGCAACCACCACCCACCCACCATTGTTGTTCCCTTTCACTCCTCTTATACCACACTTAATTGTTCTTTTCTCAGTAACCGACAAAACATAATTATCATCTAGAACTTGCATCATTATCGTCTTCAAGCCTGACCGAATTCAGTTTTAATTGTTGCTCCGTCATAATTCGTAACGATGCTGGTGGGTGGGTGGTGGCGGGCTGGAAGTGGAACTGGAAGTGGGAAAGATGAAAGTAGCCCCCCGCTATCAATGGAACCAATTCGGACTTGTCTTCTTTGGTTAGGAAGGGTGAAGAGGCAGAGAGAAATACTTTATCACAGCTGCAGCAGAGTCTTCTCTAAACACAAAACGAGACAATTAAAATGACCATTAAATTGGGCAGAGGCTACAGAGGCAGAACTACGTAGGCAGAGACGTAGCAGAGGCAGAGCTAGTAGAGGCACGTCGCAGACAGAGCTAACAGTCCGAGACGTCGCATAGGCATAACTACAGAGGCAGAGCTTACAGAGCCAGAGACGTAGCAGAGGCAGAACTACAGAGGCAGAACTATAGAAGCAGAGACGTTAGCAGAGTTTAGCAGCAGCAATGTACTGGCAGAATAAGGTATATTGGCAATCATTCATTTTAATAAATGATCTTAGATATTCATTGTAATGTGAAAACAATGTCCTTATTATTTATATCACTAGCTAATTTAAACATAAACCAAATGTGTCCCGTATAATTGTCTGGTACTGCAAACCAACTAATTTTCTTTAGACTCAACGCAGAATAGACATCTGGAGATAATGAGTATTAGCAACGACTCAATGCAGTGTTAGCTGCTGCTTCGTTTAAGAAGTACTTAAAAGCAGTCGAAGGCATGCAGAGCGGCAAAATCACAGTCTCATCTCATCTAAGAAAGCGTCGAAGAGAGAGCGAGGGTCAGCAGAGACAGAGCAGCGCCAGCCATCAACAAAAGGGAATATAAAGCAGCTGAGACAGAGCGAGAACAGTAAAACAATGCAGAGAGACCATAAATGAGCAAAAGTAGCTGTCGCAGAGGCAGAGCAGAATGAAGAAGTAGCAGACGCCCAGCAGAATGAAGCCCCAGCAGCAGAGGCAGAAGCCCCAGCAGCTGAATGAATGAAGCAGCAGCAGACAGGAGCAAACTGAAGCAGCAGCAGCAGCAGAGCACAAATAATGAAGCAGCAGAGGTCCAGACAAAACAACAACTGCAAAAGATACAGTAAACTTTTGTCCTCTTTCCTACCTACCTCCTCAACTCATGCTGTAACTGCGGCTGGGCAGATCAGGCCTCGCTCTGCTGTTCCTTTTGTCTTTTGTGGTCTCATGTGTGTGCCGTGCAAGAAATGTGACAATTAAAATTTTTCGGGCTTCATTTCTTAACCCTCCTTCTGCTCCTGTCTCTGGCTTTTTATTGCTGTTGTTGTTGTTGTTGGTGGTTTTTGCTTACAATTTAGGTTCCATTTAAATTAAGTAGCTGTAACTGTAGCTGTAGCTGTAACTGTAACACAGTATGAGAAGTGGAACCAACCCCCAAATGAAATGTTACTAATTTTGGTGTCTGTTTTTATGGGCATGCTTAGGAAGAGAAAACTTTTTAATGACTTGCTGAACAGTTGGCTCAAAAAGTATGCTATAGTTTGTGCAAGGGGTTAAGAAACTGAAATAATTATGCCCGTCCGTCCTTGTAGGTGTTTGCGGCTTTGGCAAGAACTAACTGTGAATATTAGTTTCAGCAAAATTCAAAAGAATTTTTGTTCGCACTTCTTTTTTTGCACTTCTCCGTATTTCTTTTTCATTTCCTTGACACATTTTACTTTCAGCTCTTCAGATTAGCATCACATTTGTTTGCCATATATCACACAAACACACAACTCTTACGCCGCTGTTTATGACTCTCTGTCGCTCACCCTCCCTCTCGCTCACCTCTCCCGCTCTATGTTATAAGCAAGTCAAGTGGGAAGCAAGTTTCCTAATTACGCCAACGCTGACGCATCCTCTCATCTTCTCTTGACACATTTTTTACAGAGAGTTTTTTTCTGGTGCTGCTGCTGCCGATGACGCTGCTGCTGCTGGTGCTGCTTCTGCCGCTGCTACTGCTGCTTCTGCCGATGCCTGACGCTGCTTGATGCTGCTACTGCTGCTGATTCTGCTACTGCTGCTGCTGCTGCTGCTGCTGCTCCTGCTGCTGCTTCTGCTCCTACTACTTCTGCCGTTGTGGAAACCGCATTGAAAAGCAAAAATGAGCGGGATGGCAACAAGCAAATGCAAAATGCTTCTCTCTCTCTCTGCCAGGATATGCATAAATAAGGCTTCTCTATACAAAATGAAAATTGTACGTGACTTTTTTTTTTTTTTTTCTCTTTTTTTTTTTTGGTTATTTTGATGATGTGGCACTGCTGCTGTGTGTGTGTCCCACATAACAAAAACAAAATCCCTTCTAAAATACTTTTTCGTATTACCCAAAAATAAAAGCGAAACCTTTTCGAATGCATTTAGGCATGCGTGTGTGTGTGTGTGTGCTGCTAACCCAAATAGCGCTCATAAAGTGATAATTAAATAAGTTTTTTTGTGCGCAAAGCCCTGACCAGAGCTCAGAAATATAAAACTAAAAATAATGTTTTTTTGTAAGCTTATGGGTTAAGCCAAAAGAAAAGAGATTTAGGAGAGGGCAATTAGAGGGTATTTTTAGTAATTAGTTTCTAAAAATATAATGTAATAATGAAAGGAACAAATAACCGATTTTCCTTACAGTAATACTTTTTGTCAATTAAAGTTTTTTTAAAATTTTTCTGATAAATTATTTTCACTCAATTTTCTGTACTTAAACTTCGCTAATTAACAGAAAACATATCAGCCACAGACATCACCACACACACACACACACACACAGACATCACACACACACACACACTCCCCGAGGTAGACACCAATACAGACAGACAATTGCACAAAAGCTCATCCGAATCGCACAATGGGCAAAAACAGCTGCTGGCTTCCTCGTTCTACGACTGGGCTGGCTGGTACTTTTCCCCCTCTTATATTCCTGTTCTGTTCCTGATAGATACCCTGTGTTCTCACTCTACTGCTGTTTGTCTGTCTGCTCTGCTGCTCATTGGCCACTTAAAGACAAAAGCAGAACCAGAGGCAGTGGCAGCAGAGCCCTCTGTCCGTTTGTCCATTGTCCCCCGCCAGTTGCCAATCGCCAGTGCAACGAAGCGGTAAATGCAACACCACGACACGACACGACAGCAGCAGCAGCAGAGACCAGGGGCCAAGCAGCCAGTTGTGCAGGCAGGTTGCAAGTTGCAGGTTGCAACATGAGAGCACACTTTAGCCCAGGAGTCGATATCATTTCCGGCCAAATGCCTTTACAATATGGCAGTGGCAGCAGCAGTAGCAAGTAGAGGCAGGATGTGAAAACACAAGGGGGAAATGGGGGGCATGTGAATGGTCTGAGGTGAACATCAAGAGCAGACACACACAAAGTTTTGCTTTCCCTGCCACTCTGCCTCTCCTCCTTCACCTCTTTTCAACAAACAATTTTCCTGACTTTTGCCCCCGACTCTTAAAGAGCTTTCAGCAAACGAACTGCCGCTCGCTCTCTCTTCCTCCCTCTCTCTCTTTCTCTTAGCCTAGTCAATGGTAACCAAAAATTGCATTCAAAAAACATTTTCCAAGTCAAAAACGCTGACAGACTGCAACGTCTGGGCGGGCCTGGTGTGGGGGGGCGGCTCCACTTGCTGACAGGCCGCCGTCTAGCCGTACAAAAAATTAAGTTTTTGACTGCAGTCGTTTTGGGTACACTGAGCAAAAAGAAGGCTAGAAACAAAGAGTTAGAAACAGAAACGAAGATGAAGTAGGAAATTTATTTGTGTTCTCTGCTTTGAAGTTTTCTATTTTTCCCTACAAAACTAAGAAAAAATTCAAACTAAAATATCCGAAATATAATTTTCAGTGCATCCCAACGCTTAGCCACAAACCGAAAGACCACAACAACACCGCTTCGCTTCGAGCCAACAGCAACTAGAGGCGGCGGCAGTCGTCATTGGAGTTTCCCCACTCATTCTCGCTCTCAGTCACTCACTCACTCAGTCAGTCAGTCAGTCAATCAACGAGTCATTCGGTTACCCTGCAGCCCCCATTTACCACTCCACAAGAGGCGCCCCGCCCGTGCCTGTCAAGTTGTCGTCTGGGGGGCCTGCGAAATTAGCGGCTGCCTGCAATGGGGGTTCGGGGGCGATGAGAACACCGTTAGACAGGGCACCGAACTCCACCCGACGCCCTTTGGCACAGGGTAAACTTTTGTCAGGCACTTGAATGGAGAGGAGAGCGGCGGCCCAAGCCAACAAGGATTTTTGGGCAATTCTTTACCGATTCCTTTTGCAGAGCTAATTGTTGTTGTTAGGCATTTCCGTTGGCAGCCAGGCCAAAACTAGGCTAATTGGCCTACGGCAGAGGCAGGATATTGTATGGATTTATAATTGAAAATCAATAGGGAAGAGCGCCGTTGGCAACGAGGAGTACGGATGCCAGACAGCTGCTGCTGCTGCACAGAATATTCCAATAGACATAATCTATTGCCCAATTTTGGGTGCCCCAAAACCGTTTAAGGCATCTTTTTTGCTTCAAAATCGCTTTAAACTATACAAAAATCAGAGCAAACTGTTTTAGCAGGGTAGCAGCAGCAGCAGGAGCAGCAGGGTAGCAGGAGCAGCAGAGGAGAGTGAGGAGGTGAAGTGCTGATGGATAGAAGGAAACATTGCTTACAGCAATTTTGCAACACTTTGGCAACTCAAAGAATGTTTTTAATTAAATCAAAAAAGCAAAAACCTCACAGTAGGGGGGGTAGTGCTGCTGCTATCTACTATCTGCTACCTCTGCCTTTCGGGCTTATCTCACTCATCCCTACACGTATGCCTGTGTGTGTGTGAGGGCAAACTTTTTCGTTGGCAAAAATTCATTAAAAATTTAATTTTCGCTCAACAAGTTGAAAAATGAAAGCAATGAAAAGAAGTAACTAAAAAAAAAAATAATAAAAGAAAAGTAAAATACAAAAGATGAGTGTTTGAGCGAGAAGATTACCTATTAATTAAATAAGTTAATACATATTAAAATAAATAAAATATTTAGAATTAAATTAAAGAAAGACTCACAATGGCACCTACTAGAAGTCAACCCAAAGAAACTCCTTTAGCCCAGCTGAACACCAAAACAATATACCTTTTGGTACTGTAGCAGTACGCAGTAAACTCCGCGAGCAGCGTGTATAAAGAGGAGAGGAGGAAGGAAGAACAGGCACAGGAACAGAGACCTGACCCGAAAAGGTAAAAGATAGTAAAGAATGCACTTTGCTAATAAGTTTCGGCGCTTTTCGAATATCAGATGACGACGACGCGACTAGAGTGAGCGCGAGCAGGAGAGGGAGGAGGTGGAGGAGAACGGGAGCAGAAGAGGGAGAAGGATGGCGGAGCCAGAGTGGGGAAGATGGCGGAGGCAAGCGCGGCATGCAGGTGGAGGAGAGCGCGAGGTAGCAGGCGGATGGGAGCGTGAGCAAGAAAGGAAGGAGGTGGAGGAGAGCGCGAGCGATGTCAGTAAATCAGGAGTCAGTGCAGCAGCGGAGAGCCCAAACGAATGCTGACGAGCGGCAGTGGGAGGAGCAGTGAATAGCGGAACTGGGAGCAGCAGTGTGGAGAGAGTGAATAGCGGCACTGGGAACAGCAGCGAGGAGAGAGCGAATGTAGGCAGAAGCGCGGCGCTGGAGCAGCAGCGAGGAGAGAGCAAGTGTAGACAGAATCGAACGAACGAGCGAGCGAGCGGGAGCTCAAAAGTTTGTGTGCTCTTTTCTGCCCACGTGACATGCGAAAAATATTTCTAGTAGTTGGATAAAAAAACACACACACACACCAACAAAATGATAAGGGTGTAGTGGTGGTTGGGGACAGTGGGTAGAAAATTGCCTGCCGCTCCTCTAGCTCTTAACTTTGGTGCAAGTTTTTCGCCATTTCTGTGTCAATGTATGCCAAGAGCCTGTGCCGCTTTACCGCTGCCCCCGCTCGGCACCACCATCACACCCACACACACACACACTTTCAGAGGAAGCCTCGCTGCCACCACACTCTTGCAAGGGGAAGCCTCGCTCGCTGCACAGCAAAGTGTTTGATGTTGTTGCTGTTGTTGTTGGGTGCGCAACGAGGCATGCACATGGTTTACATTAGGCTAAGTAGCACACATACAAACACACACACACACACACGCATACACACACCAAAAGCTCCCAGCGCACTATGGGAACTTTGACCACTTTTTGTGGCAATAATTAATAACTTCCAAAACGAAACGATATTTTTTGATTTAGTTTTTTGATATGAGTTGATATGAGCAAAATGAAGGTATTTTGAAAAAAATGGGCGTGGCAACTCCTTTTTTCATAAAAATAAAATTTTTATTTTATTTTTAAAATTGTAAAAATAAAATAATTTCGGGAACATGTTGGGAAATTAATATTTTATTCAAAAAGGCGTGGCACGCCCTAAAAATAGGTAAAAAAAATATAAAAATGGCTGATTTGTCAAGCCTTGGTCCAACATGAGAGCTAGTGCCCCGCTAGTAGGAACTTTTGTGGGTACTGCAACTGGCTTGCAAAAAAGTCTTGCGAATTGATATTGCTTTTTCTGGACATAAGGCCTATAACTTTAAAAAACGTATCCAAGGTCAAGTTATCAGCGGTTTCGCGCAGCTGCGCTCGCTGCTTGAATCAATAATATTAAATTTCGTGCCTTAGATACCGCTAAATCTGCACTTCTCTTCGTTGCATTCTATCACTTTTTAGACATATGTACTATATATGGCAAATGCCAGCCACCCAACTGTTTCCAATTTATGTTAATTTTTCACCATAGTAAATGATTTAAGCCAATCTGCGTGCTTAATTTCATCTCGCAGCAACATTCTATGTCATTCTCTAAATTTTTGTATATTTTATAAAATGTTTTATTTTTGGTCGCTAACATAGCCCCTCATCGCGAGCGAAGAACAATATATTATCAACTAATTCGTAATGGCGCCCTCTCTGGCTTTTAAACTGATTTTTCGTACTTCCTGCATGCCAAATTGCAAAAAATTCGGAGATTGCAACCCTTACCTTTTTGTCTAGAAACCGAAATATCAGAATAAACGCAAAAGAAAACGCAGATTATGACTATATGCATTTGAACAAGAATTAAATTTTCACAAAAAGATGCATTTAGTCGGATGCTGGCAAAGACCGGCACAAATTTTGTACGCCTCTTCAAAAGTCAAATTTTTGTCACAAATTTATGCTTGTTAAAAAAATGAGCCTTTAGGCATAATTGCGAGGGCCATTTTTACAGTTTAAACTCGCAAAACACATATTACATACCTGTCTGATTCTAATCCATTGTAAAAATTCACTTGAATTGATGAATTTACTACTTTTTACAATTTAAAGTTGATGAAAAAATAATTTTTTGCATCAACATTAGTCTATCAAGAGCAAACAGCTGACTTTAACAGTTGTTAACTTAACAGTGGTGCGCACTGTTAATTTTTTTGGTACGTAACATTAAAGATCAATGTTATTCGGATATATTAGCGCTACAAATATGTTATTTTAAGTACTTTCGAAAAAATGGGTTTTGGCCAGAAAAAGTGGTCAAAGTTCCATAGTGCAGCGGTAGCAGAACAAACTCACTTGGCGCGGCGCCTACCTGCCTAGCTACCTAGGCAGAGGCAGCGGCGTACCCAAAGGCAACCGCACAGTGGGACAAGTAGTAAGCGAAAGTTGTCATACATTAGGGATATTAGATTTGAAAATGTGGAAATGTTTAATGTGGAAAAGCTAAGAGTAAAAGGAAAGACTTTATTATTTATAAAAGAAACGAAAATTGTATGAAATTATTTAAAAACAATTTTGTACGAATATTTCTATATTTCTATATTTCTAAGAATAATGTGGAAAAGCTAACAGTATAAGGCAATACTTTATTATATTTAAAAGAAAAGAAAGTTGTATGAAAAATACTATATATAATACGGTGCAAGATCCCATAAAAATATATTTCTAAAATATTTCTAAGAATATTTCTATATTTCTAAGCATATTCAGAGATCTTCTAGATATCTAGATAACTACATTAAATATAATTTTTCCCAATAAATGCATTAATTAGCAAATATTGCATCGGCGAAAGCAACCCTGTTTCAATCATACTCTAACTTAATTAATTAAATTTCCCATTGATATTCTCAGTTCCCATTTTTGTGCCCCAACCACTGTGTGTCAACGCATCGAAATGGGGAGCAGCAGCCAGCCAGCCAGCCCAGCCACCCGGCAAGTGTTTGTGTTTTGGCATAAACGCGCGTTGATAAGCTAAAAGGCTAAGGGTTGCCGCCACATGGGTCTCAAGGGTTACAACAGAGAGCAGCAAGAGTAGGAAATATGCCCCCTTAAATAACTAAAAAAAAAAAACTCACGAAAATGTTTGCCCGAAATAAAAAGCAGCGTACAAAAAGTGCAAAAGAATGGAAAAAAAAAAAAAGTTGATAAGCGAGCGACCAGTTATTCCTTGGCTCGACCTCACTTAACATATTCTCCATGGAGTGGAGGCCGGAAAAATATAGGAGGGGGGTGGTGTTGAGTGGGGTATATACTAGGTTTGGGGGTTGGTAGGTATTGCCATTGTCTATATAAATGTATGTCTAACAGGGGCAAAATGCCGTAGCTCTTGGTTTAATGGTGTGAATTATATTAAGCGTACCACCCCCCACACACACACACACACACATGCAAACAAACGGAAGAGAAACAGCTGTGTGTATACACATACGTGGTTGCTGTGGCAACCCTACTACTGTGTGTGTGTGTGTCTGCCGCTGATTTGTTTTTATCACAGCTCCCCGGAGGCATCAATTATGCGCTGATGCCAAAGCGCGGAGCGGGGGGCCCAACTTTTTTGCTTGCCTTTTTTTTCTGGCGCTCCCCTTTCGTTGCGGGTAGCATTTAATGGAAGAGAATACAATTTTCCAATGTGGGCAGAGAGAATATGCTACTGGGGGGTTGTTGTTTAAAGTGGGTGGCAGCAGCCAAGTTTGTTAAAGCGTTAAAAAGAAAAAGTGCACACGCACCATAAGTTTTGCCTTTCACCAAGGGGGTTCGGGGTCACCCATAAATGCTTCTGAGCTAAAGTAACCTTTCGACAGAAGTTCATTTCAACGATGGGGTAGCGTCAGAAGTACCCCTCCGTAGCAGGGAAAGTGTTTAAAATTTAAAGGTAGATTTTTTTTGATCATTTTTAAATGATTTTTAAAGTCAAATATAATAATATTATTTTTATTATATATTATTTACGACACCTATTCTATAAATTTGTAGAAAAAAATCTATGTGTATGCAACTATTTCCGCAACGCGTGCACCAATTTGCATGCGGTAATTATTTCTTTTTGTGTGTCATTCTGCTAAATATTTTCAAAAATAAAATTATATTTATTATATTTTTTTAACAGATAAAATTAAACTCTCCTTCTAACTCCCCATTCTAACATTTACTTTAAAAAACACTAAATATTTCTTCTACTTTTTATTTTACCAGAAACCAAAAAACACTCATCCCAAATGCCACAATATACGAGTATGGCGGGCTCCTTTATATGCCACATAAAACTCCGAATTATAAACAAAAAAAATGTTAATGTCAACAATTGCCAGAAAATGCCTCTTGCCCCCAAGACGCCCCTTAATCTCCCACTACCACCAAAGTGCCGTAAAAAGGAAAGCTGCCATTACCACAGCAGCCTCACATAAAAACGATTTCGCGCTTTTCCGTTACCAAAAAAAAAAAAAGCAAAAATAAAATACAGCAGAAAACCTTTTTTAATTCTTTTTTAAGCAAACAAATAAAATTATGCTAACAGAGTGCGAGTGCGGGGGTAGGGATAAAAAGCATAAACACGGCAAATAAATATGCCGAGGGGTAAGAATAATGCTGTGGGGAGGGAGAGGCAACAGCTTTGACTCCCTGGGGTGACTTCAATGTGGCCATTATGACGAGCAGAAAATGCGCGAACAAAAATAAATATAGCCAAAAAAGAAGACATAGAACTATGGAAGGTGAGGCTTTTGATACCCTACCCTAGAAGACACGATTTTTTATATGAAATTATTTGAAAAAAAAAATATTTGAATATTTCAGCGAGCAAGTAGTTTGAAAACAGACAGAAAAAAGACTCAATTATTTCTTTATATATTGTAAATATCTTTAAAAAAGTTCTATAAATAAAATAATTTTTTTTTGCGGTATCAACCAGCCTGTCAAACCATTATACCCTTTAGCAGAGGGTATAAGCGAAAGCAAAAGAAAACGCATTTCACATTTCGTTTGTCGAAAACTGCCAAAGTCTGACGGAACAGCGAGAATTTCACAGAGAGTTATGTCTGAGAATGGCAGACAATGTGGTAGGGGAGGGATTGAGGGGAGACCATGCTTCGAGGGTTCCCGTATTTTTTTTTTCACTGTGTTTAATGAGCTAAGCGGAAGGAAGTCACTCACACACAGCGCGTCGCGACGTCGAAGTTGACGTTTGTAATATAAAATAAATATATATGAAAAAAAGAAACCCCCCAAAAGGGCCCCTTTTTTTTGGGGTGTGCGGAATGTGGGGATGGGTGACTGCAAAGAAAAGTTGAAAATTAACGCGCGTCTGTCACTTTTACTTTTCATTGCTGGCTGGCTGGCTGAGGATTTCTGAGGATTTGCTCGTCATTTGCTGCTTGACGACTGATGAATGAAGGAAGTGGAGTACGTGTGGGGGGGAACGACTGGAGGGGACTTTATAAAATTTAATTTCTTTAAGCCAACTTTTTGAGAGTCGCATTAAGACTGACAATAAAATGGCTAAAATGTTGCTTGATTTTTGTTTGAAAATTGTGTGGGTGGCAGGGAGCGTGACTGGAATGGCAGATGAGACACATAGACAAGAGGCACATGGATGGGGTCTACCAATTTAGGATGTTTTGTTGGTCTATTCAGCACAAAAATTGTGTGGCAAACTATGCTGGTTAAAAATTCAGAAATTTACAGACATTTTGGGGAACATTTTCTTTGATTCCAAAAACCAAATAAAACAAAAATATATACAGAAAACTGGAAACACATAAGCATTATAGGCTTAACTATAATCAGTCAAAACAGACAAATAAGTTATCAGCTCTCAATGGAATATTGAAAATCATCTGCATATGCTTCCTAAAAGTATGCACTGAAAAGCGCGATGCTCTAGCCTTAATAAAGTCCAAAAACCAGGTCTTCAAACAGCCAACTAACACTAGATTTGTTAATTCCTGCTATAATATTGATCATAACGCATCTTAATTCTAAAATCAAGTAGATATACTCAATCTTTATCGTTCTATGAACCCACACTCTTTTTTAATTTTGGCTTTAAAAATATTTTGTATTGATTAGATTTAATAAAGTCTAATGGAATAACATATTGAACGAAATCCTTTGTAAATATGGCACAACTAATCCAAAATCTAACACAAAATATGCTCTGCATTCCACTAATACTCACAATTTTATGCATTTTTATTAAGCCGCTTCTCAGCTAAACCCTCAAAAGCCATAGGCAAAGGCTCATATCTTTGTACAGGCCCTAAAATGATTTGCCCAACCCAAACCTAAAACCTGTTCTTTTATTTGCGTAAATATACAGAGGATTTAGCAGCAGTTTAGCTAACTCCAAACCCAAACCCCAAAACCCCAACCAGAATGCAAGCCACAAGAGTCACTTCAGTCGACTAAGCTCCAAAAGCATTTCCCAACACTTACAGCCTCCCCGACTTGCTAGCTCCAATGTAAAACATTCACCTAAACATGGGTAAATCAGTGGCTGGAAGCAGCAGGTAATAAAACACCGTCGTTTAGATATTTGACTTAGATTTTCAATAAAATAAAATACTGTGCCAATCTACACGCAGCCAACTGCTTGACAGCACAGCCCAGACGCCGCCCAAATCTTTTTGCATAAGCCAGGACAATCTAATTTTATAGCCAAAGGACTGGCTGCGAAACTAAGAAAATGCTGGGCCAAATAAATTGCCTCAGTTGTAATGTAAGCCCGGGACTTTAGGCCTCCCCCACTACCAACTTTACCACATCACCTCTCTGCAGCTCCCATTGGTATCGCGTGTAATGCGCTCAATCAAAAGTCAAATGTCTAAAAATATTATGAAAAGCCTTTTTGCCTGTTAGCCAGCCAGGCCCAAGACCCAAGACAACCAGACACCCAGGCAGGACGTTGCCAGGACGCAGCTTTCGTGGCTGGCCAGGCGAAAGGCAAGTCCCCCAAGGGGTTGGATCAATCGCTGAAACCAGCCGTGGGCACTACGGTGGGTACAGTGGGACTGTTAGGGTTGGGTGGAATTATTGGGAATATTGAGCGGATTGTGGAACGCTCTCTAAGCGTTAAGCAACGAATTAAAGTCAAAGTTTTTAGTTGTATAATATTAAAATATAGTAAATAAAATACAGAATATATATTATTCTTCAGGCAGCCTTTAGTGATGCTTGGATAGCTTGGATCTGTCTATATCTATCAATTTATCTAGGTATTTACTATACTTTTATAGACTATCTCTTGATATTTTGTTTGTCAAAGGAATCTTTGCTCCAAGACTCCTAAATCCGTGAAAAGTTAACCATTAATCAATCATATATTTTCAGAGTATTTCCAGAATGTTTCCATTATCTTTTATTACTACAAAAATCCCCCATGTGGCCCACTGTGCCCCTTGCTTAGGATTCATTTATGCTGGTGGTCCTGGCTGCTAGTTTCGATTTTGGTGTATTTCATTGCCTCGGCGTTTTGGTTGGGTTTGTGTTTTTCTCCTAGTTCCCGCCGTTTCGTGCTTATCGTTTTTGTTCCATTTCATTCTACCGTTCCCCACCACCTCCAGCAGCTGACTGTTTCTCTGCCCTTTCTACCGTTCCCCCACACCTCCAGCAGCTGACTGTTTCTCTGCCCTTTCTTTCTATCATGTTCGTCCGAATCGGTTTCGATTTCTTTTCATTTATACACTTTCCTGTACTCAAACTCCGTCAGTGGTCCGGGTCCTTCTGCTCCTACTCCGAGACTCGTTCTGCTGCTGCTCCTGCTCCCGCTGCCGCTCCCGCTACTGTTATTGCTCCTGCTCCCGCTCCTTGCTCTTGCTCCTGCTCCCACTCCTGTGTTCTTCGCCCTGTCTATAGTCTTTACTTGTTATACTTTTTCTCGTTTTCCTTTTTGCTTTTTCTACTGTTTTGTTTTGTATTCTATTATTGGCTCCATTTGGTTTTGGCTTTGCGTTTGTTTATGCTTCATTTTGATTTTTCTCAGCTCAAATCCCCGTATTTGTTGTTTCTATTTTGGTGGCTCTCGCTCTCCCTTCGTTTACATAGTCCTGTCTACTGCTCTTTCCAATGCTTTTTCCTCTATCCCTTTTTAGTTTATCCGTCTATCCTTTTTTTGTGCTGCCTCTACTTTGTTTATTCTGTTAGTTGAGTCGTCGTCGTCCGGTAAGTTTATTTGTATTTTGGTTTATAAGGCCCTCTGCTGCCAGTCCCACCCCACCCATTGCTTGTTTTGTCCTTTTTCAGGGTACCAGGCGCGTCCTATGGCCTCTGGCAAATGACTTCCACTTTTCCTTGCCACTTCCTCTTGCCCCACTGCCGCTGCTGTTGCTGCTCTCAATGTCTAAATTTATGTGTAGCCGCAATTTATTTAAATTTATGTGGCTTTTGTCAAATTGATTTCAACGCTAAAGTGGGTTGACAAGGTAAACCGTTTGGGCGGGCGCGCAAAGCAGTGCGTTTTTTTCAGCACTGCTTGATTGAGTTGCCAGTGTTGGCAAATGGATAAATGGGAGAGGCGTTGCCTGGGGTAATCCAGTTGGGCAAGTGATTGGGATTAAAAGATTACGAAATGTTGTGCCAAAAACCTAAGGAAAGGTTAAGAATAGGGTAGAAAAGTGTTCAAAACACCTCCAATTAAACTTAAGCTACTCCTCTGCTATTCCTGCCCTCATTAATTCCAAATTCCATCCACTCCTGCCAGTGCTGCCAATTACTTCGATGACTTGTCATCATCAGCCCCCATTGATATTGATGAAAAATGGCACACAGCCCGGTTCAAAGGCCCCGTACTCAAATAAATAGATTTTTATGACAGGTCTAAGGGGCAGAGAGCGCCACCCCCACCCAACTAGAGGCACGAAAGCAGCTCTAACCAACCAAAGCAGCTACAAAAAAAAAAAAGGTTTCATATCAAAATGGCAATAAATAACAAACAATGCTGTCTGCAATTTTCCACTTTATAAAAGAAAAGCCATAAACAAAAGGGGTTTTCGCTCTCTGCAAGCCCCCAAAAAATTACCATGGATGTTCCTTTTTTTTTTGGGGGGGAGCTTTGTGTTGTTTGTTGCGGCTCATAAATGTAGGGGCGGGGAGGGATAAGAGTTGGTAGGCGGAAATGACTGACTGTTGTGATGTAGTGGCGTAGAGGATCATGGGGTACAGGCGCGCACTGTGAGCTTGTAGCATATTTTTGCCTCGCAATTAATTAATCTCCAAGGTAATAACGAACAACAACAGTCACGAGACCCCGAGACTCGTACCCCATACTCGTACCGTTATCCTGGGTCTGCTCTGGAGTACAGGCAGAGCATAGCAATTGTTTGCGCTTCTGTTTTTATTGTTTTCGTACGTTTTTGCCTGCGCCGCTCTCGCCGCTCTCCGCTCTCTCTCTCTCTCACTGGTGGTGTTCGAGTTGTCTGCAGCTCGTTTTCGGTGGGGTACGAGTAGGAGTAACGGTATGGGGTTACCGGTTTACGCGCTTCATGTGTTTGGCATTTTGTGCATTGGCGCTGACGCGCCGTTTTAATTTATGAAAATGTTTTTGCGGAAATGAAATTGGGGAGGGGTTTACCAAGGGTTGGGGCACAGCCACAGAGTGGTGCATAAATATTGTTGAGCTTTGTTTGACATTGGATGAGGTTGTGAAGCCTTGCCCTTTAGTAGAGATTAAGTGCGGCGGAAAGAGTGTGAGTTACTTGTGTGTGTATGCTTTATCCAGTGGTTAACCAACAAGCATTGTTTTTTTGTTTTTTTTTAATATTTAAATTACTTTTCTCGTGCCAAATATTCAACATTTTTAAACAGAATCTTCAATAAAATTCTACATTGAAAATCAATTTCCTTCATAAAGTTTACGCACCTTTGCTCAAGTTATTTCTGCACACACACACAAAACGGATAAAACTTCAATTTACTTTTGCATCTTTGCACCGAAAATTGCATACTAAACAAAACCGAGGGGAACCCGCAACATAAATAAAAGCGAAAACAAATAATGCTTACAAAGTGTCGAAGAAAAATCTACAAAAACAAGAGAACCCAAAGCAGTAAGAAAAACTAACAGGCAGCAGAGCAGGACGCAAGGGTTTACAGAGGAGCTAAGCAGAAGATGGAGTCAGAGCAAAGTTCATTTCCACACCAAAATCAATGAACCAACAACACGCAAAAAAAGAAGAGCAGAGCTAGGAGAAGCAGCAGCAGAGTAGGAGAAGCAGCAGCAGAGTAGGAGAAGCAGCAGCAGAGTAGGAGAAGCAGCAGCAGAGGAGAAGCAGCAGAGTAACATCAAGGAGCAGCAGCAGAGGAGCAGCAGCACATGCAGCAGAGGAGCAGCAGCACACGCAGCAGCACACGCAGCAGAGGAGCAGCAGCAGCAACAGCAACACCAGTAGAGTGATGCTGCTTATTGGCACGGTATTTTTTTCAGCGTCGCTTTTGAGTGCCGTTACATGTTGCTTTTGCTAAGCAGATAAGCAACACCGTTAGAATATTACCTACAATAACATAATAGACTCCCTTAAGCACTGTTGAAAGTTAAAAAGTTGTAACACTTGAAAAACGCATCGGTGTAAAACGTATCGTGTATCAATACCAGCAGCAGCAGTAGAAGAAGCCGAGCAGCAGCAGCAGCAGTGGAAGACGCCGCGGAGAGCAGCAGCGTACGAAGCAGAAGAGACATAACCTAGCACAGACAGACTGGCCACAGCTTGTGCCGGTCTACCCAGAAAGTAGATTTAAGAAGTGGGCAAAGGCAAAGGGAAGGGGAAATGCGAGCAAGAGGAATATGGAGTGGAGTGGTGAGAGCGAGCGCACACAGCTTTCCAGCTTTTGTTTTGCCATTGAGCAGCGCATTCGAAGACCGCAAACGCAGTTACAAACAAACAACATGCCGACACTCACACAGAGAGAGAGGGTGGAGCAGCATATAGCAGAGCGCAAACACCAAAAAATGGTTTAGAGAGTGCTAGAGCAGAGAGGGCGGGGTGTAAGGGAACCAAAAACTAACCGCAATTTTCGAGGCGCTTGCATGTGATAGAAATAGAAAAGTAAAGAAAATAAAAAAGAATATATGAAAGGAGCTTGGTTTTAGTGTGGCTTGTGAGAAGGCGAATATATGAATACCCTGCCATTTGGAAATTTTACAGGAAATTTTATTTCCTTAATTGAATCAGAATTGAATAAAAGTAATCTCACAGTAACATAAAAAGAAAAGTTAAGAGAAATTTAATAATAATATTTTCCATTGCAGCATATGCCACAGGGCATCCGTAGGGTATCTAAAAAAAAAAAAAAAACGAGCAACTACCAAGCGGCGCCCATTTTATTAATGCCTTCCTTCAACCGACAACTGCGGCTGGCTTTCACTTTTCACTTCGTCTTTTTTTTCCACCAACCGACCGACCTTTTTTTATTGCTTTATATTTTATTTTATTTGGTATGCCCCCCCACCTACTACCATGCATTCGTTTTTTATTTGCTGACCAGCAGAGGGAACCACAAAATGGCATAAAAAAAAGCCAAAATCAACATTTGGAGCAGTTTCATTTACTAATTTTTTTTGTACGCTCTCTCGCAGTGGCT
Organism: Drosophila bifasciata; assembly: GCA_009664405.1. Lineage (NCBI taxonomy): Eukaryota > Metazoa > Arthropoda > Insecta > Diptera > Drosophilidae > Drosophila > Drosophila bifasciata. The sequence continues at coordinate 10,336,403 of CM019042.1, forward strand.
GGGTAGGGGGGTGGGGGTGTGGGAACTGGGACCTTTAGTTATTGATTTGGAGTGTGCATCGTCGATATATAGTATAGAATGTGTGTTGGTGTGTGCCAAAGGGAAAACTTTGCAGACGGAGGGTCTTCGGAGTGTGTGTGATTAATACATTTGGTCAGGCATTAAAAAAACAGAGAGAGAGAGAGAGAGGAGAGGAACTCTGTTTTATTTGACTTAACCACTTCAGAGTGCCATGTGCCGTGGTGCTGCTGCTCCCCTTTCGATTTTTTTTTATTTGCCCTGGACTTTAAGGACTCTTGAGTAATGATGGCCCAGACCAAAAGTGAACCGAACCGACCGGTCCGGTGCCGCAAATTTGCGGCAGGCAACCCCGAACGAACGAACGAGTGAGAGAGAAAAGGAAAAGTGCTGACATGTTATTTGTGCAGTTAACGAGCTGAGTTATTTTTCAGGGCAACACAAACCGCACTTGAATACTACTCCACCGTGCCAAAACCCCAACCCCAACCCAAAAACCTCACCCCACAAGCAGCAAAAAGTCAATGGAAAATAAAAGGATAATGGCCAGAGTACTGCCTGTATCCCCAACCACCACTTAATTTTTGTTTTCTGCTTAACAAATTACACAAAATTTATTCTCCCCCCTGTTTTTGAAGCTGTTGTTATTTGTTTATTCGATGACCCCTCATTAAAATTGGAAATGTAATTTTTGGCTTCACACATTCCCCTCTTCGACCACTTTCTGAACTTAACTTTAATATACAACAATTTCGTTGGCACACATTCTGTGTATTTTAGGGAGATATTTTTGGCATTTTGTGATTCATTATTTAGTGGCATAATTTGTGGCACAATTAGTAACAGCGAAAAATTGTTGTTTATAAATGAATAAAATTAAATGAAAATCAAGTGTAATAATGAAATATTTATGGAACTTACACAACATGGTTGGAAGAAACATTATAGTGTTGTTTTTTTTTTTTTTTTTTGTCATTAAATTAGTATTTTATGTGTTTTTTTCTAACAATAAATTCGCATTTTATGTGTTTTTTTTTTGTTGCCAAAATATAACACATTCCATAGAAAATATAAAATTTAATGAAGTCCCATTTAAAACATTTTACGGTTAATTTCCAATAAATATTTTCAACCGAATAACATATGTAACAGTTTTAAAACATATTCAACATTTTAATAAAAAGCACTGAAATTAATTAAGTTTGTTTTTTATTATTAACAAAAAATTCAAATGTTCGACAACATTTTTAATGCATCATACAATAGCGATTCTCTATATCCAAAATATTCAAATAAATCTGACCAAATATTCAACTATTTGTATTCAAACATTCTTTCACTTGAATCAATAATTCAGCAAATTTTATTCATTTAAAAAGTCAAATTGTTTGGCGGATATTTCCTTCAGTGATATGTGCATGAATGGATTTAAAACCAGTAGAAATATGTGGAGTCGTGACTATATAATACCCAGTACCCAATTTCTTTTAAAACAGAATTATTAAAACAGAAAGCCAGGTGTTTAAGTAGACTAAAAGAAAACAAATTCATCTGGCTATAAAAATCGTATCATTCTTTATGGGTTCACCAAATATATCTATTTAATATACCCTAAAAACTTCGACTACCTGTTATAAAAAATCTAAGAAAAAGCTTAAAAACAAATCCGCAAAAATATTCCACACGAATTTCCACAATTTCCACAGCATTGATTTACTTTATTTGCAACGTTTAATTTCAACAAGCTGTAAACAAATAGTTACATTCGCTTGCTGCTGGCCCAAAAAGAAATACTCGTAAATTACAAAATAGTTTGGAATACATTTTTTACGTACAGTGGTGCTCATAGACTTAAGCCACAAGACTTCAACCAAGAATTTTAACGAAAATTAAGAAAAGTTTTTTATTTTACAGTTCCAATTTTTTGTGTCACATTAGTTCTATATATCAGTGTTCTAATAGAAGAATAACCAAGTTATAAAAATATATATTCAACGAAAAACTTAAAAATCTGAGACCATCTCCAAAATGTCCTGCTCACATACTTAAGCCACCCCTAAAAAATGGTTGAGAAAGTTAAAAATTTGCCCAATATTTCTTATAATTTTAATAAATTTACTTTAATATTGAGTGGGATGACCTTTCTGCTTAAGAACAGCGGAGCAGCGCTTTGCCATTGAATCCACAAGACGAGTGCACTGTTGAGGGGTGATTTTCTTCCAGTCTTCTTCAAAATTCGCCACAAATCGTTTTTATTTGCTGGTTTTTGGCCAACGACTTGTTTAAGAATTCCCACAAGTTCTCTATAGGGTTCAAGTCGGGTCTCTGCGGTGGCCATTGCAAAACATGGATCGCCTCTTGGTTAAGCCACGACTTGACTGTCTTGCTGGTGTGTTTCGGGTCGTTGTCCTGTTGAAATATCCAGGCAAAGTGGCAAATTATCGGCATATTCTCCAGATAAATTGTTAATAAGGATGTCCCTGTACATTTCGCCGTTCATAATGCCTTCTATCTTTATTAGGGGACCTACGCCCGATGCGGTGAAACAGCCCCAGACCATAATCGAAGCGCCACCATGTTTAACGGTCTTCTTCGTGTATTTGGGGTCCAATTGTTTGTTGGGAGGACGTCGTACATATAGTTTACCATCACCCCGAAGACATTAAACTTGGATTCGTCGCTCCAAACAATCATGTCAAAAAAATTGGGACCTTTTGGAATATGCTCTGTGGCGAATTGAAGGCGCTTTTAACATTTTTAATGGACAGCTATGGTTTTTTGGGCAATGCGTCCATATAACCGAATTCATTTAGGCGTCTTCTTATGGTCTTAGCTGACACATTCACACCATAATCTGCCACCATTTGACCTCTGATTTTCGTCGAAGTCAAAAACGGATCGACTTTACTGATTTTGGCAATCCGTCTATCGTCGTTTAAAGTGGGTTTTCTGTGCTTTTCACGTGTAATATTTTCCCAGGTTCCATGTTTCTTATAAAATGCAATGGCATTTCTGACTTTGCCACGCGAAAAATGTAAAGTCTTACAAATTTGTATAATATTTGTTTTATTTTCGTAATATTACCATATCAGCTTTCTTTCGGCCGGACTTTTTATTTTTTTTTTTTAGCCATAGCGGTCAAATTGTTTTGGGAAACGTACTTAGTAATCAAATACTTAGTTTAGAAAATAACTAGCACAACTTTCCCGGAAAAAATACAAGTTTGACGATTTTAGCTCATGGTGGCTTAAGTATATGAGCAGAGCGCAATACTCCTTTTGACATTTAGTCAATTTTTGGGAGCCCCCGAATTCCTAATTGTCATTTTTACTGTGATCAGCTGCTTAAATAACAGTGTTTCAACATGTAAAAATTTCAGGCCGAAATAAATATGTTCAAAAAGTTATTAAGAAAACAGTTTATGGTAGTGGCAGTGGCTTAAGTCTATGAGCACCACTGTATATTATTTATTACAGGTAATGTTCTTCCAAAAGCAATTTTAAAATATTTCCAAAAATATTTTACGTAAAAGGAATGCCAAGCGAATGAAATTTAATTCGTTGAGATTGAAGATTGCAACATGCACCCCCCATATACCCACCCACCCAGATAGTAGCAATGAAACAATTTTATGTATGCGCAAATATTTTCATGGAATACTTCAGCGAGCCCCCAGCTCAACCCCCTGAAGCGAGCAAACTATAACTCATGCATGTAATTTATATGCAACTTTCTATTTTTATTTAAATAACAAATTTTCGCCCCCAAAACGGGCATCAACAATGAGAGGAGACCAGATGCCGCTTGCACTCCCTTCTGGCAAATATTTAACATATATATTTTTTTTTTTGGTATATAAAATTTTCATAAAACAATAAAGGTGAAAAGTATGCAGACATATGAGTATGAGTACACACACACATGGCTATGTCTATGACTAATACAGCTGCAGTTTTTGCTTAGAGCTTGGCTCAGAGTTGCAACTATGCAAATGGCAAACAAGGAACAGGGACAAACCCCCTGGCTGGCTGGGCTGGCTGGATCTCAACCCTTGCACTGGCTTACTTATAACACTGCAGACAGAGAGGACACAGCATATGGTGCTGATTTCGATTTCACTAAAAACAAAGCACAAGGAAGAGAGGTTTATATGTTGGGAGTGACACGATCTGAGAGATACCCACTAATGAGTTTCTAGAAGGAACAAAATTCGACTTATTTGTAAATCTTAAACCAGTGGTAGGGCTATCTCTTTCCAGGCTATCCTTCACCTCTGCCTGTTACATACACCCTCACAAACCCAATATACCCCTCTTACATACCCTTGACTGCCGGTGTAACTAAAGCAAGCCACAGAAAAAACAAAAAAAAAAAAACGTCGCGAGTTGGGCGCCGCCTCTCAGTGGGTTATCCTTGACTGGCCCTGAGCCTGCAGCTAAATTAGCTTTGCCTGGGTCACACGAATCCCACCAGAGCAGCAGCCGAGCAGAGCAGAGAAGACCACGCCGGCACTCGCTGGGCAGAAGAGCATGGAGGAGCACAGGATGTGCAAACAACAGCAAGAGAAAAAAAAAAAAGGCAAAAAAAACAACAGCAGAAAGCAGAAGAGCGCGGGGGCAGCGGCAGAAGCAGAAGAGCAGGAGCAGCGGCAGAGGCAGCAGAAGAGCGGCGGCGGCAGCAGCAGAGCGGCGGCGGCAGCAGCAGAGCGGGCAGCAGCCAGCAACAATTGAAATGAAACAAACGCAGAGAATGCTGTAAAGTGAAATGCAACTCTGGGTTTGGGTTATAAATAGACTCACACACACACGCACACACACACAAAAACACACACACTCGCATGGCGAGCAGAGGACTTTGTATGAGAGGCAGCACAGCTGATGTGTAGGTGTGTTGTTCTTGTTGTTGTTTTCTAAAGCACAGCCAGCAGCAGCAGCAGGGCACAGCATTCTTTTCAATTGCTTTCTGCTTCTTGCTGCCTACACCCATTGGGGGAGGGGACAAAGAATGGAAAAAAAGACAGAACAGAACAGAGAGGAGAGGAGAGAAAAATGTGTGCCTGAGCCTTGAGCTGCGCTTGCATTTGTGGGTAGAGCATAGGAAGGTGTTTAAAGAGAGATAATCAGAACAGAGATCACGTGTCTTTGGGGCAATGCTTGATCGAACAGACAAGGTAAGGTACAGTCAGAGTACAGTCTGATGTCAGAACTGTTCAGAGTTGATTCTAAGAAGGTAAAGCAAAGCTTACTTTATGGAATTTTTCTATTGAAGCACACGGGACTCATCATTAAGACACCCAGTCATTTAGCAGCTATACTTATCCCCGGTAGTCCAACACCTGGTAAAATCTCAAGAGAAGAGAGCTAGTTAATGAGAGTAGGGGACATAGATGGCTGCGCTGAGAGTGCTTAGAAACCCCACCCTTAACTGCTATGCTACACTGTAAGAGAAAGAGGCAGAGCTCATTTCAGAGTACGATCGGGGAGAAACTATTCATTATCCTTATTATTCCGCGTACTAATCACTCGATTGATGAAATATAAAAATATATTCAAATAAATAAATAAATTCCTATATCCCAACCTTCGTCCTGTGATCTTGATTCCCAATTTCCTCCATAACTTTGAGCCCTCCCAAGATTTATTGCTCCTTGCTCCAGGGTATTCCTGGACTTCCATGTAGCTGCCTTAAAGCCAAGGCATGCATTTCGTTGCTTTTCTGCATTCGTTTCCTTTTTGCTCACGCATTCCATTGTCACTTCTACATACAATTCACAGAGGCAGACAAAAGCTCCAACAACAACCCTGCTCAAACATGCTGGGATATTTGCTTACGTGTCCAAAGCTCATCTCATCCACACAGTCCACACATCCCCCAGCCAGTCCACACAGGCGTCCCACTCAGGGCCACTTTCATAAATGAAAAACCTCTCAGAGTTTTGTTTTTCTATTTCTATTTGTTTAACGTTGCCAGAGCCAGCGGTTTGTTTTATTATTTTTTGTTTGTTGTATGTTTTGTTTTGTCGCGGGGGTAATTTTTTGCATTTCACTTTCACCAGAGATAATTCCACCTTTGGGGGCATGGGGATTCACGTAATTATTATGTGCGCGCCAGTCCCCTGAATGACGATTTATATTATATATCTGTGCCTCATCAGTTGCAGCCACAGGTGCACCTACCCTCGGGCCACACTAATTGCCACATTTGGGTGTATGCAAATGCAACATCATTTTGCCCGCCCCCTGGAAGCTAATTGCATTGCAACACGCGCTTTAAAGTCAATGAACGATTTGGTATTTGGACGGGCCCGCAATTTGAGGCACGCAAATGTCAAAGCTTTTTAAAATAGCCATAAAATGTCGGGCCAACAAAAGGGCCAGGCAGGCTCCAAAAATAGCAACAACATTTGTGTAAATTGCCAAAACAATAAACATAAAATGTCATACACAAACAGTGGGTAATAAAAAATTTATGCAATGTTTTCCTTTTTCTTGAGGGGTTTTTATCGAGCGCGTAAATGTGTAACCATCGTGGGTGGGTAGAGATGAAAGCGTGAGAGAGAAAGTCACAGTCGTGAGAGCAAAAGTTGGAAGAGTTTTGCTACTTTAAAGTGGAGTTAACATTACCACAGATATCCAAGAAACTTTCACGGCCTCCTAAAAGTATGCACTGAAAATCCTGTTGCTCTAGCATTCATTTTGAACGAAAACCAGGTGTTCAAATAGCCAGCGGCAACTTATTTTGTTAATTATAGCTACACTAATGATCCAATCGCAATGAATTTTTGTATTCTAATAGTGATTCTCATTCTTAAAGATTCTGCATTGTCAGAAAATGTATTCCTAAAGTTAAATAATTGAGAGGAGCACCATCTCTAGTGAGTTAAAATTCTGCTTAGCTTTCATGTGGCACAAAAAAATAACTTAGGAAATGTAAATAGAAAGAGAAGAAGCGAAATAGGTACGAGTAGTGCGCTGGAGTAGGAGTTGTGTGCGAGTAACTGCCAAAAGGGCGCCTCCAGTAGGCGCCACAGTATTTGCATGTGTGAAGGAGCCAAAAGTTGGGGGTAGGTTTAAGAAAATCGTGAGTAAACAAGAGCACCCTTCTCATAGCCACAAATCAAAAAGGCAGAGACCAACATGAAACAATATGTCAAATGATATTACACATTAAATTAGTTAAGACCCCAGCAGATATACTATACATATGTATAATAAAGCTCTGCCTGTGTCGTGTGTGTGTGTTAAGAGTGGGTGTCAGAGTCAGTGTCTTGCGGGTGTTCGTGTCAATAGCATATGGGTTTTTGGGGGAAAATTTCCTTCTGCTTCTGACTTGGCTTGAGCCACAATTTGAGCCAGCCAGCAGCAATTTGTCACGTGACATTTTTCGTTTGGCCAAAAATTACAAATGTTTTTATTATTTTTTGTTTATTCTTTTCTTTTCTTTTTGTGGGTGTTTGCTACTAGCGGTTGGTTGCATGCTACGCTTCGAGACGTTTGCTTCAAGGTGCGTGTTCCTTGAGGATGATTTTGATTTCTTGACGTGTGTTCACACCGTAAAACCACAAAAACATGACAGCAAAGCGATTGAGAGTGCAGAAATTGAAGTGTGGCTAGCCTCAAGGCTAGCAGATATTTTACTCTAATGTCTATTCCTTTACACTTAGTTTTTCAATGGTTTAAAACCACTCCAAATTGTTAATGGATTTTCGCTGTTTTGGTAATGGAGTCACTTGTTTTATAATTGCCTTGCATTTCCATAATTATATGGCTTCTGGTTGATTTTAGCTAATCAATTTGGTTTTATTTTTTAAGAACTATAATTTTATCGTGCATGCAAACATGCGATGCCGTTGAAAGTTTGTGGGCCAAAAGAAAAAGTTGTAATGCAAATTAGAATGTTCACATATTGCTAGGGTTGTAATTTATAGAGATGCGAAACGTTATCGATACTTTAAAGTTTAGCAGAAGAAAGTATCAGTGATCATGTATCATGAATCATACTATATGTTCACTTTTTTCTTTGGTTATAATTTTTAGAGATGCGAAATGTTATCGATACTTTAAAGTAAAGTAAGTAGAACCAATCAGTGATCACTGATCAGTGATCATGCACCAGTTATCATGTTTTTTAATGATATCTCGCCTGTGATACATTCCTTACAATCGCTGCAAAGTACAACTGTCGCTTTTATTTAGTTTTCTTCGTTTTGCGATTTTTTTTCAGTTTTTTTTTATAGATTTTTCCAGCTATCGATAGCAGCAATGCATCATGTATCAAGAAAAGGTATCATAGCAAATTAATTTATGTTTCTTGAATCAATTTTTCGGCAAGCAAATGAAACTTAGCCCAACAGAGGCCACCAATCAATAACAATCACAAATTAAATGATAAATGTAACACAAATTATTCACAAAATAATAAATCCATGTGGGCATCAATCGGTTAAAAAGGAACGTTTTAGTACAGTCACAGTCACTTTTTTTGTGGTACAGTTAGAACACATAAATGCAATGTTTTGGTACAGGTACAGGCAACATATTTTTGGTACAGTTAGAACCACACATAAATGCAATGACTGAAGGGGTTAGCGTGTGATAGAGTGTGAGTGTGTGATAAAATCTGTTGTGTGTGTTTTTCTGTGTGTGTTTGTGTTATCTCACTCGCACTCACCTATCCCTCAGGCAAATTTTGAACTCATGCTGGGAATCATAATCGCTGTTATCGATGAAATTGTTGTTGTTGTTCCTTTCCCTGTGTTCCCTATCACGTTCTCGCTCCCTTTCGCGCTCTCGCTCCCGCTGATACTCCTGCATATTGGCCAGCTGCTTGTGGAATAGCTCCTGCTGTGACTGCAGCAGCTCATGATGATCTTGCAGGGCCACCAGCTGTGACAATTGCTGCTGATATGGCGTTTCTGGATTGTTGGGCGAGTGCGGGCGATGCCGCTGATACGGATGATGATGATGCTGCGGCGGCGCATGATGATTCAAATGATGATGATGCGGATGACGATTCTGTGTCATTGTCCTGCCACCGCCTTGATTGCTAGCCGCATGCGGTTGCTGCTGATGATGATGATTCTGTTGCTGCTGTTGCTGCTGTGGATGATGCAGACTCGGTGTGCTCTTCAATTGCGTTAGCTTGTGGCAACTGCTGGTGACTTCGGCGAGTCCGAACTCTAGTTCGGCCTGTGCCTGCTGCTCGTACGCCTGCTGTGCCTGTTGCAATCGCTCTCGCTCGTTACGCGGCGAGTTGGCCAGCTGTTCGGCGGGCGGTTCAATCTCCACCGCCGAGTAATCGTAATCCAGATGATGATGATGATGGTGATGAGGATGGTGCAGACTCTGTGCGGGACTCTTGCTTGCAGCAGCAGCTGCTGTGGGCGCTGTAACGGCACCCGTGCCGGGCGTGGCTGTGGCTATCTTACCAGCCAGTGCATCCAAAGAACTTAGCATGGTTTCAACTTTTAGTCTCTCTCTCTGTTTTGCTTAGTTATCCTTTCTTTTTGCTTTTTCTATGATTGTTCCTGCATATAGTAGTATAAAACTCGTTCGCTGTGCGCCAGTTCAAAATTTATTTTGCTTTTATCGCTTGTTTTTTTGGTTTATTGTTTTTTGGTTTATATTGCTTAGAACTTGCCTGAAGGGATAGAAGTTGGGAGGCAAATTGCATTGGATTAGTAAATTTCAATGAATATTTATTAGTTAAGGTAGCAAAAGAAAGTGTTAAGTGAGTGAATGATTCGACCTTGACAATCCATGCATCTCATTCGCTCTAGTGAAAGGTATGTAGGGGTCGCACTCTCTCTCTCTCTCTTTCTCTCTGTCTCAGATATTCTTTATGTTTATTTTGTAGCTTAGGTCAGCTACATTTCACTTAAGCTCTTGCCTCTGGTAGTACCAACAAGCTCTCGACAAAAATGCCAACGCACAAACAACTAGAAAAAAAAAAAAAAAAAATAGGGTACCCAGTTCAGGACACTCACAGGAGACTCACACCCATGTTCACTCTGTTTTGCTGCTGCTGTGTGAGTGCTTTGTGGAGTGTTTGTTTGTCCCCGTGTCTCTCTGTCTGTCCTCGTGTCTCTCTGTCTGTCCCCGTGTCTGTCTGTCCCCGTGTCTGTGTGGTTGTAAAATGCAAACACTTGAGCTAGAAAAGGGCTAGCCGGAATGCCAGCCAATGCGGGGCCCTCGGGGTGCTGTAGGTGGTAGCTGTAGCTGAAGTGCTTGCTACTCTCATTGTGTCCAGTGTTTGCTGGCCCTCACACACACACACACACACACACACACATATCCACTTGGGTCTGTTCCTGCTTTGTGGTCAAAATAATTGGGGGACGACATTCAAATGGAGAAAATCAACAGGATGATGCATAAAATTTCAAATATTTAATATATATTTTTGGAGCGAAGAAAATTGCACAATTTAAACAAAATATTGTAGGAAAAAATTGAAAGAAAATTAAAAAAAATAAATTACAAAATTAAAAATAAAATATTTACTAACATTTTTTGGAACAGAGCAAAATTTAACAATTGAAATAAGATATTTAGCTGGGAAAGATGAAACAAAAACTAAAATACAAAAAAAAAAAATATTATTTTATACATTTTAATTTAAAATGAAAATAATTTTTTATAAAAACAAAATTTTAAAAATATTTATTTTTATAAATTTAATTTTAAAAAATATATTTTTTTTATAAATTTAATTTTAAAAAGTAAATATTTTATTTATAAATTTAAATTTTTAAAAAAATTTTGTTCATAAATTTAACAATTTAAGGAAAGAAATTTAAATATTAAGATTCAAAAAAAAAATTAAACAATATAAAAAAAATGTCTGTGCTGGCTTTCTAGCATTTTTCCAGCAATTTTGGGGCTTTCTTTCAAAGTCAAAAAAAAAAAAGATAAACGTAAAAACCCATAAAAAATGTACCCCAAAAAATTCTCCAGTCAAATTAAAAACAATCTTCAAGCTCTCTCACACAAGCTGTGCCAAAATCCAATTGAAGAGCTATCACTGACAAAGCCAGCAGCAGCCGAAGCGCACTCTCATCTCTCACTCAAGTTGATTTGTGGATTATCTCAAGGATTTTGCAATGAATGTAAGATTGCAATACTTTGTGGCTAACCCATGGAGAGCCGGAGAGAACCTGTCCACTACAGCAGTAGGAGCAGCAGCAGCAGTAGCAGCAGCAGCAAAAGCGGAGAAGCAGTTGGAAGCCAAGCCCAAGCAGCAGTAGCAGGCAGCAGACTGCAGCCAGGAGCCAGTACCAAACAAGTTGACCACACATCACATCAGATGGGCCCCTCATTTACCCCTCATTCCCTGCTTACCCATCAGTCCCTGCTCTGTTTTCTCTGTATCTTTTGGGCATCAGTAGTCAACTGTTATATCTATGCATCCTTAACCACTTCTCTCTCTATGTCTAACCACTGGCCATATCCTACTATCTCCTTGTACTCAACACCTGCAAAATATCTTCAATCAAATTTGCAAAGCTTACAACAACAAATGTTGCAGGTACTATAACCAAAAAAACTACAAAGTTTGCTTTAGTATCTATCCCTTTTGGGCAGCAATGATTGCGGGTGGGAAGTGGGTGGGGTGTGGGACAGTTCGGCTGGTGTGGGGGTTAGAGTGTTCTGTGGGTGGGTTGGGTTGTGGTGTGTTTTGCCATGGTGTGTGTGGTTTATAGAAAGGTAAAATCCCATTGTCTAGCCATGCGTTTGTGCACGAGTGGAAGCGAGTGAGGGGTAGGCGGGGGGTTTGGCTTGATGTTTGCTGCATGACATACTATGAAAGTCAACTTGAATGCAACGGTTGTGTACATTTTACCATATATAGTATATGTATATGTACATGTTTGTATAATATATAGTATATGTATATGTATATGTATATATATGTATATGTATATGTATATTGCTCTCTGTAGGTTTTAGACGCTCCCATTCATAGCCATTTGCTGTGTGTAGTAGTATTTGTGTGCCTTGCAACTTTAAGTAGTTCTGCCATGCCACCTGCCATGCCACCACCTACACCTACACTACTACCACTGCCTTGCCACCTCCTATCCACTCTTCCACTGCTTTGCCACTACTCTTGCACTGCCTTGCCGACTCATCTCCGCTCTTGCAGTGCCGACTCTTCCACTGCCTTACAACCTCCTCATCCACTTCCACTGCTATGTTGCCTCATCTACTCTTCCCCTCTAAGTTTCCTCATCTACTTTTCCACTGCTTACTGCTCTACTCTCCCTCTCTCTCTCTCTCATACTACTCTACTCTCTCTTTCCCTTTCTCTCTGTCTATGCTGCATTTGAAAGGAATTTGCCTTTTACAAGATTTTACTCTTTGCAATTTACACGCGTCGACCGCTTTCCCATAAACATACTCCTACTATCCCCACACCCACACCACCCACTCACACACAGATACACTACAAAAACGAATGCAATGTTTGTGTTGAATGTTGCAAGAGCAGCATTTGGCTTTTGTAAATGTTACTTCCTTATTACATGGCATTATATTATTGCACACACACAAACCTAAACACACACACACAGAGAGTCGTCTTCGAGCTATCAAAGTAGTCTGCGCCACAAAAAAAGGTAATGGGTGGTGGTTCAGTGGGTGGTGGATGGTGGATGGTAAGTAGTGGAATGGTGGGTGGTGGGTTGGTGGCTGCTGGCTGTTGCTTGTTAAATGCTTTCCAGGATGTTTGCTCACGCAGGAAGTAAGTCGCAACAGCAGCAGCAGGAAAGAAAAAAATTTCTTTGCTATGCGTAATTAGCAAAATATGTAGGAGAGGCTGCCAAGAAAATGCACTTTAAATACACAAATAATTGGCATTAGAAACCATGAAAAAGAGATCTTTACTTTTACAGTTAAATTTTAATTTAAAAATAAAATTAAATATATTTGTTCCTTTTACCTCTATTTTCCTCTAGTTTAACCTATGCAAAAAAACACAGCATCGTGCAAGAAATGAAGTTAAATTTAAATTAAATATTCAGTTAAAAATACCAACAGAATAAATTTCAATGGAATAAACTTTAATTGGAATAAAAAAAATAAAAAAAAATGATTTTTAATGCAGCCCATGTTTAACCTAAATCTAAATTACATGAAACAATTATTTTGATTTAATTTTTTAGGAAACAAATTTTTTTTTTAATATGATATCTCATATTTATATTTATTTATTTATTTTTTTTTTTTTTATATACATATAAAATATTTAAGCGCTCTTTTCTTTGGTTATATATTGTAGTCCCTGTCTAATCCCCATTATTAAATGCAGAATAAAAGCAAATAACCATTTAGTCAATTTTTCCATGAATTCCATTACTATTTAAACCCTTAAAAAAACAATTCTAAAACTATTTAAAGCCTTAACAAAAAAACAATTCGAAAACTTAATTAGGCATTCAACTAATTTAATTCAAAGAAAAACCAAGGGCTCAACCCACAGCCGCCAGGCAGAAGGAAACAGAGACACAGACAGAGAGACACACACAGAGAGAGAGAGAGAGAGACATTTCAGACTTTCTTTTCATTCCCCGAATTTTTTTTCTTTTTTTTTTCTCTTTTTTCATTAGTCGTCTCTGGCATAATAGAATTTGAAACGGCTTTAAAGCAAGAGGAGCTTTCAGTCATGTGCGTTGTGAGTGTGTGTGTGTGGGGGGTTAGGGTGGACTGGATATACAGTGTGTTATCAGAACTAACAAATGAAAACTATAAAAGAGAAAAAGGGGTGCAAAAAGAAGCGAGCAAAGAAAATCGCTCTAGACGAGAGGACACCACCAGTCGAGTCGGTGGGTGCATCAAAGACCAGAAAGCGCGCGCCATAACCCAAAAACATAAATCCTTTTGCTGCAAAAAAAAAAAGTAAATAAAAAAAAAAGCTCTGAATATGCTCTGAATATGCTCTGCTGCAGAATCTAGACTAGAAGAAACACATTCAAAGAGTGCACAGGAAATACAAGTGGGAAAAAACTTGATAAGCGGCAAACAGCAAAAGCTTTTTAACACCCAGCAGCAACCACACGCACACAGAGTGAGAGAAATGCGAATGTCAGAGCGCCAAAAAAAAAATTATAAAATTAATAATGAGATTTCTTTCCAGCATTGAGCGACCCAAGCCAGAAATATTGACTGAGACCAAGAGAAGTTTCCACATTAAATATCACAGGAAAATGTGTCCCAAAAAACAAACAAATTTTGAGACAGAATTTGTAGAACTTGTTCAAAGTTTAAGGCAGCAGATAGAGCTAACATAGAGTAGTTCGAAAATGATCCAAAGTCCTAATTAAATATTGCAGCACAAACCTACTTTGAACAAGTTCAATTTGTTCTACCTTTTTGAAAACGTTTTGGAAACCTTATGGAATATTTACAGATTCATTCAATTATCCAACAGCAAACTGCAGAATATTCTGTGCAACATTTTACCATGATTATGAGGCAACTGGAGCAAATATTCCTTTAGGCCAGCATTAAATCAAATGGAGCAGCACACACACACATGGACATCAAATGGAGCATCACACACATGGACATCAAATGGAGCATCACACAGACACAGATACAGATTTATTGTGTCACCTCACAAAATGTTATGATCCTGAGGAGACAAATCCAATTCCAAATGTCCTCCATCTACTCCACTCTATAAACAGTTGCATAAATTGTCATCTGACAATTTAATAAACAATGCAAACTTGGGGCTAAAATGATTCGATATTCAGCAGGCGGCCGGGGCAAGCAAATGCAGAGCAAATGTAAATGAATCAACTAACTAATTAAGCAGGAATTGGTAATGCTGAACGCCCTAAAGGATGGCCTAGTAAATGTGTGTGTGTTCAGCCCGTATTGATTTCTCATATATAAGCCACAATAAGAACCCCAAAACTAGCACAAAAATGCACTAAAATTTCTTCAACTTTAAGCTTAAATCTTTTTTATAAAATATGTTACACAATTGTTGCCTTGGTGGAGTTATAAAGCTGAAAGAACCGCAGAAGCAGCAGGGGAAGCATCAACAAAACCCAAAGTCACGATGAGTGGGAGAAAGCAATTACTTTCTGCTTTTGCTTGTTGCTTCTCCTACTAGTACTCTCCCAAAGACTTTCAGCAGCCGAAAAAAAACAAAATGGAATAGGAAACTTTTTTGTGGCCCTGACAGCAGTTTATGCTACACTTGCTTCGACTCAAACTGTCAATATTTTACTTTAAGACACACACCACAGCCAGCCAGCCAGCCAGTCAGTGGCAGTAGAACAGCAGAACAGCAGCCAAGAAGCAGGCCAGCCAGCAGCCACATCATTTGCCATAAATTTACTTCAATGCTACTGCCTGTAGTAACCAAGAAAACTCGGCGAAAGCAACAAAAATGTTGGGGTGTAATTTTGGGCGCCTTCCAGAAAAGAATTTCGTCTTGAATTAAGGAGAAAATGTAGAAGAATTATTTAAGGGAATGTAGTGCAGTAAACGTAAAGAGTGTATACACTTAGTTGATTGCAGCAGAAAAATAATGGAGCGAAAATAATTGTTTGGCTGTTTGAACACCTGGATTTTGCATATTTTTAATGCTAGAGCAGCGCGAATGGCTTTGAATTGTTAAAACTGAGAACTGATGGGAAATAAATGTAAATACTTCAAAATTTATAATCATTTTACCTATTTATATATTTTTTTTATTTAAATAGTTTTTTTTTATTTATTTTATTAATTAATTTTATTATTAATTTATTTTTTATATTTTTTATTTTTTAATAAATTTTATATATTTTTCAAAAAAGATATATTCAATAGTTTTTTTTATGTAATAAATTTTTTAATATTTTATTTATTTATATTTTTTTAAATTTATTTTCTTTATATTTATGAATTAATTTTTTAAAATTTATTTTAGACATTTTCCTTTCAAAAAAAATTCCTTACACTTAAATCTCGAATTAATTTCAGATGAATACCTATCGAAATTTAAATGAAATCGATTGCAAACACTGTCTCTTCCTTCCACAGACCACTTCTCCTTCTCTTTCTTGCTGTGACGCCTTGTACTACTACTATCTTGTGGTTGGCCCTAGACATGTGTTTCACTTGCAAAGTTAAGACGACGAGACTGTCCCAACTCTTGCCTAACAAGGACCACCACCCCATACAACCACCGCAGCACACTGGCCCACAAATTTTGAGGTCAGCCAGGGCCTGAGGTCTGGGCATAAATCTGGGCAGCAGCAGCAGCAGAGTGAGTCTCAGAATCAGAAGGGAAAACAACACCGTAACCGAAACACCGTCTTGGACAGGACATCATGCTCGGGGCGAGCGAGTCCTTGGTGCTGGTGCTGGACTTTGAACCCCCACCCCACCCATGTTGATGCTGGTAATCAAGGCATTAAGTGTGTTTACTGTTTATTTTATTAGACTTTAAGGCTTAATAGCTTATTCCCGAGCATTTTCGAGAAGGCTCGCCTTTGTTATGCTCAAGAGGCGAGCTGCCTTCTACCCCCATTTGCAGCCCTTCAAGTATTTAATTAAAGTCAACTTTGATTTAATTAAAAGTTCCTGGCACTGGCCCAATATTTTCTCTAATGAATAATTTATGCCAACCAGTGTGGCAGTGGCAGTGGCAGAAAAAAAACGATGATAGAAGCCAAACCTGATTAAAGCAAATAAACATAAAAAATGGTGAAGGAATTCGCTGATGGCTGTGGGAGGGTAGGGAGGGAAGTGCGACAAGTTACAAGAAGTTTTGCACCGCAAAATAAGGAAAAACTCTTACTCTCATTAGCGCAAAACTTTCACCAGACGATAACCTTTCTCTGGCTACCTTTCTCCCTCCCTTCCTTTTTTTTACAACTATAATTCTTTTTCCTTTTATTTTGAATGGAAAACTTTTTCGTTTAACTTTTTTTTTTTTTTTTGTTTTTTCTGCCATTCTGTTTTCTCTGCGTCCAAGAACTCAGACAGTACTTGGTCAATTTCCTGGTCAGTTTTCAGTTTTTTTTTTTGTAACTTTGTTGACGTGGCACAATCGACGGAGTGTCGCCCCCGTCTTAGTTGTTTGTCCCTGGCGTTAATCTGTCAATTTTGTGTGGAAAATTTTTCAGCAAGTGCAACGGAATTGAATGGGTGGGAAAAGTGTATCATATCTTTGTACTCTATATTTTTTGCCTTCTTTGAATTCTCTTTTATGCAACTCTTCTTTCATAATCAAATCAAATGCTTAGCTCAAATATTTGTTGCATCCCCAACTAGAAGAAAAATCGATTTCCCCCCCAATAATTTCTTTTGTTTGTTTTATATCAAATACTTTTTGAAGTGAAGTTAAATAAAAACTACGTATGGTTTGTGCTTTTGGATTTTTGATTTTCCATAATAATAAAATGTAGCAATTTCCTTTTGGTTTTTACCTTTGAGCAACATAAGAAGTTGAAACAACTTGAGAAGAGCAACTCCTAGAGAGAGAGAGAGAGAAGAAGTACCTGATCAAACAATGCTAAGCCAATACAAATAACAACACACAAGTGAGAGGAGCGAAAAAAACAGAGAGAGGGAAACAAAATGAAAAATATTTCACAATTGGGTTTTCATATTTTGTTGTCTTTTCGATACCCTGTGTAGTGAGAGAAAGGGTATGTTGGAGAAACACAATTCTAAAGTGATCTAAAGGGTAACTGCAGTCGTTAAGACAGAGAATATAAATAAATAAAGACACAAAAACTAAGCAGCAAAGTCCCGTAGAGAGTTGGTTTACTATGCTGTACCTGAGCGTCGGAACTTGATGAGAGCGACGCTTGAAAGGGAAGCCTGAGAGCGACGCTTGAAAGCGAAGCCTGAGAGCGACGCTTGAAAGCGAAGCCTGAGAGCGACGCCTGAAAGCGAAGCCTGAGCGCGACGCCTGAAAGCGATCGAGAGAGGCTAGTGCACGCAGAACTCAAGCTGACGACGAATATGCAGTTGAGCGTCGGGCGGTTTACAGTTGCTGTTGCTGAGAGCGTGGGCAGAAGGAATAGCAGAGAGCAACGCCACGAGCAATGCGTACGAAGGGGAACGATGCACATGAAATGAAATAACGAGAAGTTGTTCGATGGGCAGACAGAAAATAGCAACAAAAGTCTAGCTACCTGGCGCTTGCATAGTGCTTGTTGTTGCTGAGAGAGCAATGAAATGAAGCTATTGCGAGTGTTCCAGTGACTGTAGTGTGATAGCCAGCAGATCAACTGAAGATCAAGCGATAAGACGAATGCGGCGCACAGCGCTCAAAGCGAAATAGAAGCGAAATGCAATTCACATACTAAACTACCCGCTTTACATAAGCTTTCAGTAAATCTAAATCATAGGGTATCTTCTAGTCCTTACACTCAACCCACTTTGCTCTTACTTGTCTGTTAGTCCCAGACAAAGGCAGGCGGGCACTGACCGAGTATAAATATTAAAACAGAAAACTGAACGAAATTCGACACCGAACCCCAACTGGGAAGGAGGGGAGGGAAACGAAACTGCAGCAGCAGCAACCGAACCGACACTCTGTAATAATTTATATTTATTTTCTGTTATCTATTTGACCAAAAAATTGCAAACTACAAAATTGGCCAAAGAGAGAGAGAGAGAGGTAGAGCGTGTGTCAGGAGTCATGAAATTTCTATTGGTACTATTCGTGTGTGTATGTGTATGTGTGTGTGGGTTGAGGCTGTACAAAAGGTACGAGAGTGGGTGGCTGGGGATCTGGCATTGTTATGTCAGTTTTCGGTGCTCATGTTCCATGTGCATAGGAGTTCTGCTGCTGTTGGTTGTTGTTTATGCAAATCTCAAATGCCTCGTAAAAGTAAATGAACAGGCAACAGCAACAGAGCAAGCACAAAACAAAGAGACCAACAAAATATCATATTGAAAATAAGTTTTTGGGGGGAACTAGTACCGCCCTCCGCTGGGTTAGTTGGCTGATGAAAAGTGAAGTATTTACTAGACAAACTACTAATACAAGTACAAGCTAGTAGCGCTTTTTTGTGGCCATCATGTAGAGTATGTAGGGATTGGAATTGCCACATGGGACAGAAAAATGACAAAAACAAAACAAACATTTATTTTTTTAATGTACAAAATTAAGTTAAAATAAAGCCTAAAATGTAAATAATATAAAATAATATATATTTTTAAATTATTCAAAATAATCAAATTAAAAAAAAAAATAGTGTTTTAAAAAAAATTAATTCAAATGAAATTTTGTTTAATTACTAAATTTGATATTTTAATTTTACCCCCATTATTGCATTACAAATTACCAATTATTAGAAATAATCAAATTTTATAAAAAATAATTTTTTAATCAAAAAATAAAATGTAAATCATTATTTAAAAAATTACGAAAATTTGATATTTTCATTCTACGCCCATTATTGCCCTAGAAAATACTGTCACAAATTATATATTACGTTTTAAAAATTTATTTAAATTTTTAAATTACATATTTACATTGCATCCATTCTTAAATAAATAAATAATTTAATAAATAAAAAATATTGTCATATATCTACGCCTAATATTCTTCCAAAACTTAAATCCTTCTAACAGTTTTAAATCAATTAGAGCCAGACTCTAGACTCCATTGCTCTAAGCCAAAGTGCTTAGTCCCATTTAGCCCCATAATAAATGACCCCAAAATAGCCAGCAACCATCCGTTCGGCTCACATTTCACCTATTTCACGACGTGTCCAAAGCAATTAACACATTGTCCACTTTTTGAGTGCGTCCCCGCTAGGCGAACCAAGCGAAGCCCGCAAGCAAAATGCCAAAAACACTTTCTCGACTTTGGCTTAGCACCATCGATGAGAGAGAGAGAGAGTGAGAGAGAGAGTCGAACCAGAAGATTGCGTGCCAAACACTCACAAAACTGAACAATTTTATATCAGACCTGCGGCTACTCCTGTTTCCCCTACCTTTTATTGGCTTCTATACTGCGGTGGGGTGAGAGGTTGGTGAACAAAAATTTATGTAACCCACACACGCAGCAGCAGACGGCGACCAGGCCAAACATTTCTCATTTAACTGCCTTCACCATTTGCTAATTAATACGAGAAAATTCCATTTATTTCAGCGCTAAAACAACTAAATTTTCTCCCTCTTTTGGGGGTTCTTTCTTTAGAGGTGGGGGTGTGGTGGTGTGGGCAAAGTCCAAATCAATTTGTGTTGCGTTTGCTTTTTTGACTTCCACATCGAGATTTGTGCGGCGGCCTTTACGACTTTTGGCAGGTCCGAGCGAGACTGCGGAGAGAGCGGCGACTCACAATTGCGTGGGTTCCTTGACTCAGTGAGTGGTAGGGTGCGGGTGGCATCGTTTAGTAGCTTCTCACGCAAAAACAAAAATATTTTGTACGAAATCAAATTAATGGCCTGCTCGCTGATGTTTTATTAATTTATACAGCTTTCCCTTGGCTGTGCCTCGAAATAAATTATATTGCTCATACGTACGCGTGGTTTGCATTATTGAGTAATTAAATACTAATTAAAGCGTAACATGAGCCAATTCCCCTTGATTTTTATGCTGGGTCCAACAATAATAAAAGCAATTATTTTTTTTGTCGGTTTCTCTCTCCCCCACTGGTAACGAGAAAACTGTGGACTTGTGGTGGGGTTCTTATCTCTGGACTGAGCCGATAAGTCAGCTTTAATTAGTGTGGTGAAAGCATTTCATTATTCAATTACGCTTAATGCACACAACTGTACATAAATATATAGCGGTGTATTTTTAACAATTGGCAGTGTTCAGTGTTGCGAAACTACACAAAATGAATCAAATTTAATTTGTGGGAAAGTTTTTTTTTTTCGCACACACACATGCAAACATGGTTAATCCCGAAAAGTATGCACTTAAAAGTCAAGCTGGTGTGGCATTAATAACAACAGCAAAGCCAGGTGTTCAAATAGCCAACTGGGTATGCCCTGGTTATCTGTGAGTGCTGAATGACAGCAGAGATTTAAGTTGGATTTAAGCAAAAATCTTCCACTGACTGAACTCTGACTAAAGTCTTCAACCAAAATCGAGCCAAAAACCCCTTTGAATATTTAAGTTTTGCGCCAACCATCTCACTCCTGGGTACACCCGTCCAGACGGCTTTAAATATCAAATTAACCGAGCAGCATTAGAGGAACCATTCCGCCTGGCTAGACGACAACTTTGGTCATGTTTAATTGCTCCTCAGTGATTTGCAACACTGGTTCGATGGTCCGGTATGGATGTTGAGAGACACACAGCAAAGGGGTCCATAAATGGCACTTGTCTGGCTTTCATTTTGGGGGCAGACTGGTACTGGGGGAACTCCTTAAACTGCACTAATTACTCAGTGCGAGCGACTCCCTTGAGATAAGCAGAACACAGCAATTTTTATTTCTTTTTTTTTTATAATAAATGTATGCATATTCCATGGGATTGATAAATGCAATAAACTTTGACCCATGCCACATGCGTTTCAGTCAATTCGCCAAATTGTTGATAAAAATTTATACAAATATTTTACTCGTTCGTTTGTAATTTTTTTTCGCTTCTGTTTCAGTTTTAATTTTTCAGAGTTTCAGGGTTTTTTTTTTTTGTTTTGTTTCATTTGCTGACATGTCACTCAAATTGTGCGACGGTTCGATTCTGTTTGCCCGACTTCCTGCCGTTTGCTGTTGCTGTTGCTCTTGTTGTATTATATATCCTATCATAATCTTTACTGACACGCGATGCTTCTGTTCCGTTCTCGTTCCCCTTTCCGTTCCCTTTTTCCCTTTCCGTTCCCATTTACGTGTTTACGTTTTTCTTTTATTTTTTTATATATTTTTTTTAATGTTATCTTTGTTTGTTTTTTTTTGTGCTGGACGATCCATTGGATGTCCCTTCAAATGTTGTCGGTTGTGTGTGGACCCCATCAATTTGATGTTGTCAATTTTCGTGAAAATTTATTGTTTGTTGCTCTCGAAATTTGACATTGTCATGCAGTTCGTTAGCCATTTCTGTGCGAGTTGTGATGTATTAAAAACAGTTGACAGACGGAGGTCTGTCCCCCAGCACCCAGCACCATGCCAGTGTCAGGTCAGGCCGTATAGGCGGTTAAACTGGGGTAAGGTATTTGTAAATGTGGAACAGGAAATACAAATGGAAGAGGTGCTATAAATAATTTAAATGCAAAAATTAAGATTTTTTTTTTAAAGTAAGAAAGTTTATTGTGACTTAAGGCTCAAAAAAATAAACAAAAAATCAGAAGTTGAACAAAAATACTAACACAAATAACTGAAAAAACTAAAAAAATAACAAAAAAGTTATTTTGAAAATAAAATTATATTAAAAAAAATAATAAAAATATTTATAACAAGCCAAAAATATAATAAAAATAAATAATAATATATTGAAAAACAAAAGATTGAAAATTATTTAAAAAAATATATTTTAAAAATAATTTTAAAAAAAAATTAAAACTAAAAAAAATTTAAAAAAAAAAAAAAAATATTTAAAAAAAATAAAATATTTAAAAAAAAAAAAAAAATTCTAAAAAATAATTTTCAAAAAAATAAAAATTGTGAAATAAAATAACATTTTAATATACAACAAATACATAAATTTGTTCAATATATGAATTAAAAAACAATTAAAAAACTTAAACAATAGTTTAACTTTAAAACCAAATTTTATTTAATTTTTACCAGATTTAAAGAAAAAAAAAAAAATACACTCTACACACATTAAATAAGGAATTTCCTGAACCCTTTTAAGCGCCAAACCAAAAATCAATGCATTTTATCAAATGTCTGGAAAATCTCTCTCTATCTCTCTCTCTCTGCCCCACACACAAACCGTAAGGTGTATACAGTACAGTCCCCCTTGCACAGATTTAGCCATAAAATACCAGAAATACACCACATCCCAACCCCCACTAAGAGTGAGTTCGATTTACAGTTGCATTTAAATCATTCCGTCTCGTTCCCATCCATTCCGTGTGTGTCTGCCTGTGCTGCTGTGCATCTGGTGTGCTTATCGGGTCTGCCATAGGTTTTTGTCAAATAAATATTGTGTGCAGCATTCACAGCAGCATTCAGGAAACAAACCAAAAAAAAAATACACACGCAAAAACCTGAATAAAGAAGCAAATACACACACAAAAAAAAAAAAAATGCGAATAAAAGATATGCAGGAGGGAAAGGCAGAGAAAAGAGAAAATCGGAGCGGCACAAGAGAGCACACAAAGCTGTTGACATGTTGTGGAGGATATGTATAGTAGGATATATATTCATGGACTGGACGCAGCTACACAGATACGGATTGAATGCGATAGATACTCGTAGTAGAAGCTTGGGGGATTGCTCTTCGGCTTTTGTTTATTTTTAGGCTTCCAATGTTAATTCGTGTGTAATAGACAATGTGGCCGAAATCAGCAAAAAAGAATGAGACGAAAAAAAAGGGGGATTCACCCTTTCGTTGTTCGTTTTTGGCGTGTCTGCTTTTTGGGCGCTTATCAAAAAAGGGTTCGGGTTCATTTCGTTCTTCGTCCTTTGTTTTACATACAATCTGCAGGTGTGTGCCAGGTGGGAACCCTCTGTCTGTATCTTTCTGCCTGTGTATCTGTATCTTTGTCTGTGCGCCAAAAAAAAAGTATTATCAGCAATTTTCCTTGCCTTTTTTTTCCACCTGTTTGTTTTAAAAAGGGTTTTATTTTTGGGCAAACTGTGAAATTGAATTAAGACGCTGCTGAGATTTGTTCATTGTGAATGGAATCTAATTTTGCAGATTTTCACGTTTAGAGTTTCATGGCTGAGAGCATAGATTGAATTGCATGAGATATTAAAGTGGGGAACACAAAAGGAGCGCGATAATTGTGATAAAATCTGACAGAGGTTGGAAATGTGAAGTATTCATATGAAGTTAAATATGTATTAGGGGAATGTTATGCTGCGATTTCTAGGATATATTTGAGTGGGGCAACTTATTTATTTGATTTTGCAAGAAATCGGAAAGTTGAGGGAAGATAGCTGCTGTAGCTACATCAAATAATGGTAGAACTATATATGACATGATTTTCGATTTATTTTAGAGGGGTTTTAGATTGCTTGCTGTGATAGTCATTCATTCCATTTTAAAAAGAGTTTGCCGAGTTTATAGTATTTTTTAAGTATTTCTAATATATGTTTCCTATTACTTTTCGGGTATTATTTTACTATTGTATTTCGTTTATTTATTTTTTATCTTTTTAAAAGTTTTATTAATAATTTTTTGTAATATTTTTTAATATATTTTGCATATCTTTTTTATATACATACATATCCTATTACTATAAATTTAGCATTTATTTCTAGTAACTTTTTTTTAAGTTTTTTTTTTTACTATTTATTTAAAATAAATTGAATTATTTTTTATTTCTACTATTTATTTCAAATTCATTTTCTAGTAATTTTTTGTAATTATTTTTTAGTTATTGGTCTAGTTATTTTCTAGTAATGCTTTGTAATTATTTCTGTTTTAGTTTTCAGTATAGTTTTTCTAGTATTTTGTTGGTATAATTGACAGATTTCCTTTGCAGTTTTTCCCGAATACTTTTTACTATTATTTATAGTTTTTCCCCTTATAAAATTTCCACTAGTTTTCTGATATCATTTCTAGCCTTAAAGCTGCACAATCCTTTCTTTTATTTCCCTTTACACAAAAAGCACAATATATCAATAATTTAAAGAGCTCTTAAACCGAAACCCAACCCATCAACAATCACAAACCAACCCAACCCAACAACCACTTTTTGATTCATTCACACTTCTGTGCTCTCTTTACCAATACACTATAAGACACACACGCTTCATTCAATATTTATATGCTATTTATTGTTGTGAATAATTCAGAATTGCAACTTTAATAGTTATATATATATATTTGATTATAACGACAGAGAGAGACGGATTAAAGCACGGCAAATCGGTTTTGGGTAGCAGCTAAAAACTGAACAAACATCAATAATTGAATACAATAAATGTGCTACTCTCTCTCTCTGTCTCTCTCACTGGCACACAGTGCGTATGAGTTATGTTGTTCGATGTCGTCGATGTTCGTTGCCGTTGTGTGGACGTTGCCATCGTTTGTCGCTTGTTAATATGCCTCATAAATAACACATTTATGGCACCGGCACACGCACACAGTAGCACACAGGACACATTACAATAAACCACACACACACACACAGATACACACACATCTATAAGCCAGAGAGAGACAGCTAGAGACCTGGGCTCATTTGTTTGGGCCCGTGTCCCGTGTCTCTCTATTAGCAGCTTTGATATGCAAATTTTTGCGTCTACATAATAAAGTTTCGCCAGATTTTTCAACTCTCCTCCGGCCGAAGTAAAAGCCAGGAAGCAGCAGCTAGACTTTAGGGATTCAAAGCTATTGATACCCTGGAAGAATGCCGGTTTCTCAAGGGATTGGAAGCTGTTGATACTCTGGCAATTTGCTGCTCAATGATATAGAAGATATTTGGAACCAGAAATATATGGATCCATTTGGATACACCATTGGATATACCAGAACCTATCCCTTTCCCATTCTTAGTATATTTTAATATTCTTTTTAATTTTGTAATATTATTTATAATTTTTTAATATTATTTACTAATTATTTAATATTATTTTATTATTATTAATCAAAGGATTTTTTTTATTTTTTTTTGTAATTTTAAGTTTAATATACATTGACAAATTGCCGATTATTTCTATGACAGAAGATATAGTCTTCAGCTCTTAGCAGTTCTGATCGTATAAAAGATACTTTCATGAATATAGAGAAACATTTGGACAGATGAATGGATAGATTAATAGTAGTACTGAGAACTTTACATTTGAGGTTGACAAAATTTGTATGATTTATCTGAACTGAACTGATTCACCCTTTCTGTATTTTGCCAAAATCTGTTCAAAATATTCAAATCTGTACTCTCAGCTAATGGGTATAAATACCAATAAATACGCACACACACACACACACACACACACACACACTCACACACTGCACATTCACAGTTATAAACACACACTTTTACACTCCACATTCACAGATTTAAACACACACACTAATGCAAAATCCTAATAGTTTAATATGCTTATAATTGTCGGCTAAAATTGTATTGTACTCCTCTTTGAATTTTGCAGTTTTGTTTGGCAGCTCTGCTACCCCTCTCATTTCCTCTCATTTCCTCTCTCTCGCTGTCTCTCTTTCCCTGTCACTCTTCCCTGTCGCTGTTGTCTGCATTTAAAATATTTTATTAATTTCATATAAATTTTTGACCATTTAAATTTTCGTCGGCGTCGAGCGCTGAGTGCATTTGACAGACAGGACAGGACAGGAGAGGATCCGGGCAACCGGGAGGGGAGACACAGAGGCATTGTTTAGGCCTTCTCCCCCAACTGTGTTGCCTGATTTATGTTTTATGCATTTTACCAAATGAATTTCATTTATGTTCGAATATTTTCACTATAAAATATATATAGATTTGTATATATATATATATATTCGCTGTCAGAAATACTTATTTGCAGCCCACGACGGAAGTGGCGAACATTTGTTTGGTTTGGCAGACACTTTTTTTAAAGGATTTTTTGTTTGTTGCATAAAATTAATTGTAGTTTTTGGTGCGGGGAATATTTATTTATTGATTTTTAAAGAGCGAGTGAATTTGATTTTAAAGATACCCTTATGAAAAAATCCCTCTCCCTTGAATAGATTAGTCGACAAATTGTTTAGCCACAAGTTAAGGTAGATTTTGTTTAAAATTTTTTAAAAAATAAATTGAAATAATAGGGGGAAAAAATTAATGACAAATTAAAGCTAAATGTGTGCTGGTATATTTAGGAATATTTACATTAAATTTGTTACATTTTTAAGTTACTTTTTAAAGCTACAAATACCCAAAAGACTTTCAATTTTAAGTTGCAAAATTAGTCAAAAAAGTGAAAAAAATTTTGTTGCAAATTCTATAAAACAAATCAAAATAATTGGAAAAATTGATGGCAAAATTAAAGTTACTTTAGTGCTGGTATATCTGGGAATCTTTACATTAAAATTTGCTAAATTTTCAGTTACTTTTTAAAGCTAAAAAACCCCAAAATCTTTAAATTTTAAGTTGCAGAATTAACAAGTGGACGATTTTAATTCAAATTCTATAAAATAAATTGAAAGAATATGGTTAAAAACTGGATGACAAATTAAAGATAGATATGTACTAGTATATTCAGGAATATATTTATTTAATCTTTGCTACATTTTTCCAGCTACTTTTTAAGTTACAAATCCCAAAAAATCCCCAAAGACTTTAAATTTGAAGTAACCAAAATCTCTGCACTTTCTCTGCCCCCAAAAATGGCAACATTTCGGCGATTTCTCTTTCAAAAAATTAAAACCAAATTTTCGGGGAGACTCGTGGAAGCAGCAGGAACTTGGCCCAATTACGGGCACAGCAGCAGCACAGCACAAACAGCCAGTCAGCCAGGCCAGCTAGTCGTCGTTGGTTGCGTACCGCACCTACTACTAGACGACGCCCAAAAGTCGGCAAATGTTTTTTTGTTTGCATTGGGCTGGGGCTGGGGCTGGGACTGAGGCTGGAGGTTTCTGGTTCGTAGGGTTTGCTCTCTCTGGGTACTGGGTTCTGGATACTGGGTTCTGGGTACTGGGTGGTTCTGGGTACTGTGTACTGGGTTCTCGGGTTTGGCAGTTAAACCGCGGTTTGTGGGTTTTGTAGTTAAACCGCTCCCTCTGTCAGTCCCCTCTGGCACTGCCTCTCTGTCTCTCCCACTCTGTCACTCCCGCTCCGGCACTTTTCTCACTGTCTCTCCCTCTCTGTCTCACTGCCTAGCTGCCTTCCCTGCCCCTGTTTTATGGATGGAAATATGGCGCAGCGCCAGGGTATGTGGGTGTAGGAGTAGGAAGGAGGGAGGATATACCTCGTCATAAATCTCACAATTTCTGCATGAAACTCAGCTGCGCTTTGGTCGCGGTGTAGGGTGGGGGGCTCTTTATTGCCGCCGCCAGTCGACGCGATTCCTCAATGTAGTTCAGAGAACATTTCCTACACAGATGCTGCCTGCCTGAATGCCACCCCTGATGTCTCCTGCCAGCCGTCTCCTGACTCACGCTTTGCTGTTGTTTTTTTCTCCTACTTTTATATAAATTTCCACGTAAAATGTCTTAATAAAGTCTCATGGCTGTACAGAGACTGAGACAGAGACTGAGACTGAGACAGAGACAGAGACTGAGGTGTGGGAGAGACTTAAAGCGAGACTAAGGAGGGGAAGAGAAAGAGATAGAGCCAGATTGAGGAGTGGAAGAGAAAGAGATAGAGACAGGCTGAGGTGTGGGAGGGAGAGAGAGACTTGCCCTGGTAACATCTTTATGTCAAGGACATTTTTATGCCTCCCACAACAGCCGAGAGGCGACAGCCGAGAGGCGACAGCCGTAGACGTAGATTAGATTTCTGTCGTTGTTTTTACGTTCAGATTTGACTTTATGACCGTGGAGGCATTTATTTGCGCAAATATTAACAATTAAGTGAGAGAGCCAGCCCAACGAAGCGTTGTTGTGTGAAAAGTGGGAAATTTCAAACTGCCAGCGGACAAACAGCCGAGCGGACAGGCAGCCAGGCGGACAGCCGAACGGACAGCCTAGCGGACAGCCGTTCTGTGAGGCTGTGACTTTAAGCGGAACTCACAAAACTATCAACTGGGGGAATCACGAATCATGTCATGAATTATGGGGCCGATTTCTTAATGGCATAGACATTATTTTGGGCTGAAAATGGTACTTAAATTAGTTTAATCATGATGTTGTATAATGATTAACGAGTCGTATAGTTTTAGGGACTTTAAGAGGCACCATAAAAAGGGAAATATAAAGAATAAGTTAAAGCCAAAAAATTTAGCATTAAAGAGCGCTAATTTGATCTACTTGAAATGCAGAAACCTTTAGAGATTGGGTTGATGTTTTAGAGCAGCTGTCGTTTGGCTATTTGAACACCTGGCTTTTTGTTATACATAACGCTAGAGCAGAGCTATATTTTAAATGAGTGCATATTACCATATAGAAAAAAAAATGTTTGTTACACTGAAATATTTTTTTAAGCATTATAGATTCCTTAAAAATGGAAATATTCAGTACCGATTTTCGCATATTCTTGTGTAGGTATTTATAAAAAAAAAAAATTTATATTTTATTTCCCAAGTCTTAAATAATTAAATTTCTTTTTAAAAGATTTGTTCTCCAAAAATTAAATTTCTTCAGTTTTCGTCTACGCTAGCTTTTGTGCGTAAATATTTGCCTCAAAAATTAAACTTCATTAAAATTTTTTTATTTCTTTTTTTTTTCCCCAAATTACTTGTAAAACAATTTTTTATGTACAATTTTGTGCTGCTGTTGTTGCTACTTTTAGCTAATTCAATCAAGAGGAAGGAGGAGCAGCAACAACTGCTGGGGAGTACAGCCACTGCCAACACAGGCCAATTAGCGGCACATCTTTAGCAACAGCTTTTGGCCATGTGTCCTCACAGACTAAGACTCAAACTCAAACTCTGCTCTACACTCTACACTCCACTTCAGTCTCTACTCATGTCTTTATTAAATGTCTGAACAGCTGGCGTGACCAAAAAGGCAGAGCATATGGAGAGAAGGGTCCCCCCCACTCATTGTCTCTCTATCTCTCTATCTCACTGTCTCTGTCTCTCCTTTTTTTTCGTTTTCCCCATATCTTCTGTGTATGTTGCGTGTGGCAGTGATTTAATGAATTTAATGAACATATGCCGCCAGAAACAGTGGTCAAAAGAGGGGGAAGAGCGTCAGAAACACGAGCGCCAAAGACGGTGGTCAAAGGAGGGGCAGAGAGACAGAGGCCAAAGAGGAGCGTGAGACCAAAGGAGGGGCAGGAGCGCCAGAGACAGAGGAACAAAGGAGGAGGCGCAGCAGGATCATCAGAGGTGAAAAACCAACAACAAAAATCCATCGAACTTCAATGTCAATGGGGCATAATGGAGCGCCGCTGGCTCCTGGCTCTTAGACCTGGCCTAAACAACATAATTTTTCAATGTTTTTTGTGCGCTAAGAAAATATACAAAATAAACGAGGGAGGAGCAAAAAAAGAGAGTTGTTTAGGGGAGGTTGGAGAGTTGTTTGTGGGGGGTGGTGGATTGGTGGGAGGCAGTAAGAGGAAAGACAGCAATGAAAGATTATGTTAGACATGTTTGCCCCACAGACTACTGACTTATGATTGATGTCTTTTGTTATTGTGAGTTCTCTCTCTCTATTTTATGTATTTTTTCTCCTTCCTTTTTTTTTTTTTTTTGTTTTATTAGATATAATATTTTAGTGGCCTTTTGTGCATGTGTGTGTGTGTCCTTTTTTAGTGTGTGCTGCGTCGGCAGACATTTATATGTGTGTGCCTCAGCAGACATGTGTTTACTCTTGTTTCCCAGGACTCTTTAGAATCCCCGGCAAAAAATACTTATACATTTTATACACATTTATACTGGCTCTCCCCTTCTCTCTTTCTGTGTCTTTGCGGCACTCAAATGACTCCTTTGTACCCCTGTTACCCCCACTGCTTTTAGCCCTCTTCTAAATTATGTTCCATATGCTTTTCTTTTGCCTCACAGCCAAAAGAGAGAGAGGAGACAATAAATGTTTGCCACATTTTTCTCATGGAAAATTGCTCATTTTATGCTCGAATTTTGTTTGCTGAAATTGTTTATTTTTATTTTTATTTTTGGGGCGGTTTAATTGGCCAAACACACCCATAAAAAGGGGCAGCAATGTAGCCAGAAATGTGACAGCAATGGGGCAGGAATGGGGCAGCAATGTGGTAGAAGTGAGGCAGCAATGTGGCAGAAGTAGAGCGTTTGGGGGTAGAGGCCATAAAGATTATGTTAATGCATATAAAGAAAAATACACACAAAAAATTGTGGGGATTCAAAATGGTTCTAGAGCGGGGCAGGCACACAAATAGAGGCCAGGATGAAGGAATTTGCTGGGACCAATAAATCACTGGAGACTAAAATGTATGATACTAAAAATGTTCTTATTCTTAAGGTTATGGAATTCTTTTTTATTTATTTATAAAGCAAAAATTGCTTGAAAAATATATAACATAAAGTATGACAAGTATGAAAGGAACAGGATCAATTTATGAAAAGATTTACGACGAAAACTTTAAAATAAAAACAGGATATACAAAACAAATAGAAGCTGGCAACGCTTTAAATATTTAAGAAATTGGCATCTAAATATTTCATAAATTAACATCCATATTATTTTATTATTGCAAAAACAAAAAAATTAATTAAAAATTTATGAATAAATAAGATATACAATAAAATAAAATACAAATTGTTTTTTTGAATATACAAATGGAAACTAAATTATTTGTGCCTCGACTCAAACGTTCACCGAACGTTAAATGGTTACATTTATTTATTAATTTAATAATAAATACAAATTAAATTAAATTTCGAACAGTTCTGTGCCCAAAAATATTTAAAAAACTGAGTGTTTATTTTGTTCCAAAGAATCAACAGAAAAAGAAACCTTAATAATGAACCTTAATTTTCTTTCATTTGCCATTCAATTTTGGCAAGAAAAATATAAAAAAATTATTAACCAAAGTTGCGTTTTGTAGAACAGAATCTTTTAACCTAAAAAGGGTAAAAAAGAAAAAAAAAAAAAAAAAAGAAAAAAAAATAGACAAAAAAGAAAAAAACAACAAAAATGAAAACAAAAGGTCTTTAGCCAGGTGAAAATCGTTTTCGACCAAAAGAGTGACAGTGGCGCCGAACAGGGCAGTGGCAGGGCCAGGACAGTGGCAGAGGCAGAGGCATAACAGTGGCAGAAAAGGGGCAAAAACAGGGGCAGATCAGGGTCAGAACAGGGATAGAACAGGATAGTGGCAGAGACTGAGATAGCTCATCGTTCCTCAGTTTTTAAATTTTCACCACACGTTCAACGGTGGGGTTTTGTTTTGGGTTCTATTGTGTTGTTGTTTTGGTATGCTGATGGCCTATAGTGGTGTTATGTATGTAAGTACCAGCGGTGGTTCGTTTTAGCGGTGGTGTTGCTCGGTTTTGGTTTGTTGGGGGTTGGGGCGGCTCTTTCGTTTCTGTTGCCCCAAAAACCACAAAAGGCCAGTCGTCACAGCAGCTCGCGGCAGGCAGAGCAGGCAGCTCTGAAGGCGGCAGTGGATTGTGCCATGAAGGCATGCTACATTATTTTTTGGTTTATGTCGCTGCTGATGCCACTGCTGCTGCTGCTCTTCGGGCAGGTTGAAAGGTTGCAACTACACAAACAGACACACACACACATACACATGGCCACATGGACGGACACTCGCCATAAACGGAGTACATACGCACAAAATGGCCGTTTAAACAGCGTTTATTGACAGAAGTCGTGCAGAGGAGAGAGGGGGGAGGGGAGGGAGGAAGAGCGTGAGAGCAATATTCATTGTTGCTGGCAATGTTCAGCGAAATTTAACACACAGAAAAAACAAAAAGGTTTTCAATCTTTTTATACCCTAGCAGAGAGAGCTAACTACAGCTAAGTTTAAGCTAACTTTTACTGCGGATTCCAAAGTGGATTTGCGGTACACCGAAGGAGAAATTGATTGATTTGCTTCGAAAGTAGAATTTGTAAAAGAAAGTGTTTCCACTTACATTTAGACAATAAATTGAAAATAGTTGATTCAAATGTAATTTCATAATTAAATTTAATATATTTTTATTAAATTTTATTTTTTTAAATAAAAGTTTTTTTTAAATAAAACATTTTTTTTTATTAAAATTATTTTTTTTTCAATAAATTTATATTCATTTTTTTAATAAAATATATTCATTTTTAAATAAAATATTTTTAATTTGAATAAAATATACGTATTTTGTAATTAGATAAATTTATTTTTAATAAATATATTTATTTTTAAATTCAAAATTTTCATTTTTAAATAAAATATATTTTCTACAAATTTGAATGAATAATTATTTTTACGTTGTTTTTAATTAGATTAATTTTTATATTATTCAAAGTGAAATTTGATTAATATTATTTTATTTGTATTTAAATCCCGAATATTTAATTTAAATATGGTTATGTTAATATTTTTTCTAGGAGCGTAGTGCGTTTCAAACTTCGACTTTCGTAGTGTTTTTTGTTTGTCTGTTACCATTATTTATTTGTCTGCCACAGATGCTGCCACACCAACTTGCTGGCGATATTTCCTATATTTTCCTGCTGTTTTTTTTGTTCTTTACATTTGCGGTTCAGTTTTCTGTACTATATTTTATTGTTGTTTTTGTTTTTGCTGGAGTAGCGTCAGCTGACGTTGGCATATATTCAATATATCTGTTATTTTATATATCTTTTATGTAACTGGGTCTGTTTATATATCTGAGTCTGTGCCAATGTGTGTACTGTAGCTAATTTGTTTACAGTCGGTTCAGGCCTTGTATTCAGTTTATAGAGAGAAAGAGGGAGAGAGAGAGCCTCTCAACAATTTGTATCAGCTGGCCAAACAAAAATTATTTCCATTCTAGACCCGCCCGCACCGTACAACAATTTCTAATGAATTTTTAAATTTTAACCGAATTAACTTTTTTAATTAAATTTTTGGCTGTAGCTGGAGCCCCCCAGCCAGAGTTGACTTAGTGCCGCCTTTTCAGTATTTTTTTTGGCTAATACTTAAACAATTAGTAGGAGGCAAAAAGAAGCCATAAGGCTAGAGGTTTTTTTTTTTTGCTTTTGCCCCAATTTTTTGGTTGTATTTTTGCTTTTGGCCCATTTTGCCCCTTGTCTTGTTTGCGTCTTGTTTTTCTTTCGCTCTTTTTGTGTGCCTTTGCCGCTGTTTTACCTTTTTTTTTTTTTTTACATATTGTTTTTATAATTGAGCCACACGAGGGTAAATCTTTTTACTTTCTTTTGGTAGGATGCTTTAGGGATTTGTTTTTGGCTTAATAAGTTAATTACAATGTTGACGTGGGGGGGGGAGTTTGCCATATTTTTTATGCACTAAGCAATCGTTGTAGATGGTGTTTGAGTGATTGGAAACGTGAATAAAAGGAACAAAGTTGAGTACGAAATTTATCTGCTGGCCTTTCGCGCTGCTTATATTTTTTTTATACAAGATTTCTATATTTATTTTGACTACCATTAAGCCTCACATGTTCTATTTTGCATAGCCCTTTCTTAGTTACATTTCTGGCATTTATTAATAATACTAAAATATTTTTAGGCACTTAAGAAATCTTTGAAGCTGGGGCTTGAGTGATTGAAAAAGTGAACTGAAGGTAGAGAAAATTTCTAAGCTGCCAGTCAAGATTTTTCTAGCTATTTTGTATACACCATCATATACACCACTCGTATAAACCACTCATATTCTATTTTGTTTAACCCCTTCTTAGTTACATTTTTTGCATTTATTAATAATACAAAAACATTGCCACAAATCCTGCCATAAATACTCCGCCCTGAAGTGTATTTTATTTGCCTTTTTTGTCTATAGAGAGAGCTCAGCTTAACTTTAAACCCCTTTTCCGCTTGCAGCTGAAATAACCAAAAGAATAATTTTTCGTTTCCATTTTCATTTTATTTTATTTTGTTTTTTTTTATTACAAAATTTATTGTTCAACAATTTACAGGCTTAGAGCTCTCGAACACACAGAAAAGTTGAATAAAAATGTTTTCATTTGTATTCATTGCAATTTTTATTAATTAACTATAAATTGAAATGAATTCCCCCGAGATGCCTTTCGCTTTCGATTCAATTATTGGGGCTGAGCAAACAAAACAAAAAAAATATTTTACAAGCGAATTAAGTTTTATATAGAAAACAATATTCTTTATTCATTTATTTTTTTTGCACTCCCCCCTCTTTTCCACAGTTTTTTGTGGGCTGGGGAGCAATTAGTTAACAATGGTTGGGGGGGTCGAAAAAAATAAACCCGTGAACTCTGTATTGGCATACTTTCCCAGTGTCCATTCCAGTAACGATACCAAAATAAAGCTTTTAATTGTTGCCAATGGATTAAGGTTACACTGTGCGTATACTTAATGTGCTGCAACTGTGGATTGTGTTCGAATGTGGGATTGAAGTTTTCATTGAATATGTTGGCACAGATTTTGGTGCAGTCTAAAGAATGGGGTATGTTATAGCGATTTGTCGGGAAGGACATTGGGGAACTTTTACTTTTAGTTTGTATTCAAATTTATAGTTAGAAATGGGATGCCATTAAGGTAATGTATTCTACATTTTTTTAAAGGGAATTTAAGAGGTGTTCTCATAGCTGCTGTTTTTATATTTTAAGTCTTAAGCTTTGATAAATTAAATGACTGAAATATATAAAGGGTTAAGACCTTTGGGGAGTCTATTTTACTACTCCAGAATATATCTACCGAAGGTTTGTAAAAATAACGAGAGTTAACAGAGATAAAAAATCACTGAAATTGTTTTTGGAGAGTGGAAAATTTGTATATTTTCTATTTACAACATTTCTGTACAAATTTTTCAATTATCTACTAAAAATGTCTGAAAAAATTTGTTTATCCCAGACATTTTTGTCTATCTTACGTGGGTTGAAATCTTGGAAGAATTTTCTTTCACAATATAAATTTTAGACGTTCCAATAATTTCATTTTTTTTTTGTTCTTTTCCAAAATTTCTAAAAATAAATCAAAATCTTATCTCTGCGTTAATTTCAGTTGTATAAACCTTAGTTTCTCCTTCTTTTTTGTGTGAATGAGTCTAAATAAATGAGTAGAGAGGCAAAAAGGTAGACTTATCCTATTTCTTGGCCTGTAAAAGAGTGTATAAAAGAGTGTATTACCTTGAGCCTACTACTTCTTTGTAACTCCACCAAAACCCACACTCTTATCCCATTTATGTATCGTATTAATTAAAACTATAAATTCTCATGTAAAAATTGTTTTAAAAAAAAACCGACACACACAATTGCATTTTTATGGATACACTTTTTTTTTTTATGGATACACACTTTTTTTTCGTAGTTGTTTTTGTACTTATGTGAATATAATTTTTTGTGATAAGCAATTAATTGAAATATGATTGGCAATTAAATGCATACTTGATGGCCAGTACGAACCAGTAACCAGTGGCATATTTTCGCATTTAAATGCATAATTAAGGCCAGAACCCAGAGCACAAAACCAAAAAAAAAAGATAGCCAGTCCAGTGCAGGGCCTTTACTTTAATTAAAGTTTGTGGGTTTAATGAAAATCTGTGTCGAGTGGATCAATAAAATGGCAAAAGAAAATTGTCACGTGCCGACGCTGGCTGTCTAGTCTCAAAAAACTAATTGAAAGGCAGACAACGACAGAGGGAGAGTAAAAAGTAAACAAATTTCCATACAAAAGGGCAGGGAAACAGGACAGGGCAGAGGCACAGCACAGGCGGGACAGTGGGCCTACCAAAAGGGATAAAGGAAAGGACCATTAAAAAAAAGCAAAGAAAAATCTGGAGCAGCAGCAGCAGCTGCCTAGGACGACGTCCTTGCCCCATCGTTATTATCCTGTTATCTCTCTAATAATGCCTCAGAGAGTTTGTAATTAAATTTTTCAAACACTGTGCGACGACAACGACATCGTCGCCGAGTGCCTGACTGAGAGTCGCTCTAGAGATGCAAAAGATACAAAGATAGAGAAGAGAAGAGCCACCAGACGGAGGAGAGAGAGAGAACCAACAGAAGCTGGGTTAGCTGTGGAGAAAGGATGGAGGAGGGAGGAGCCAGTCATCCAGTCAGCCAACACACACATAAAGAACGTTATGCGCACGAGTGCCACTAGTTAGTTAGATAATAACGCTCAGCGGAAGCTGGCTGGCTGGCTGCTGCTGCTGCTCAAAGCGGAAACGGAAGTGAAGTTAAGCGCACTACTAAACAGATACAGATACCAACAGCATAGAACATAGAGTGCAGGGTGGGGGGTGGCGCCGCTTGATTGACTCTCGACAAGTGAATGAAAAGGAATTGGCCAAATGGAAATGGAATGATTGAATTTGGTTGTTTTTTTTTGTTTGCTTTTAATTGCATTTTTGTGCGCGGTATTTAGTAGTTTAAAATGGAAATTCTACAGATTATAGTTTATCAGGTTCTAAGCGAAATATTTACAGGATTTATCACTACTTGAGGGACTTTTTTTTTTGAGGGTTTTCCTCTAATTGGAAGAACTTTTTTTTGAGTATTTTTTTCTAATTACAGAAATCTTTTGAGTATTTTCCTCTAATTAAAGGATTTTTTTAGTAGTATTTATTTATAATTAATGGAAATTTTTTTCAGTATTTTTCTCAACTTAAAGGAATCTTTTTTTTGAGTATTTTTTTTCACTTAAAGGAATCTTTTTGAGTATTTTTTTTCTCCACTTAAGGACTCCTTTTGAAGGTTTTCCTCTACTTAAGAGAATCTTATTTTAAGTATTTATCTCTAGTTAAATAAACCTTTTTGAGTATTTTTTTCTACCTAAATGAATCTTTTTGAGTATTTTTTTCTACCTAAAGGAAATTTTTTAAGTATTTATTTCTCTACCTAAAGGCATTTTTGGGTATTTATTCTGAACTTCAAGGTATCTTTTTGAGTATTTTCCCTCTACTTTAAGGACTCTTTTTGAGTATTTTTTAAATCTCTTCTTCAATTAAAACAACAAATTGTATTGACTGTCTGTCTGTGTTGCCGCAAAACACATTTCGATTGCTTTCTTTTGTGATTATGTCTGAAGTGGAATAATCATGGTTTTTTTTTCCTATTTTTTCTTCTTTTTTTTCCTTTTTTTTTTTTTTTTGTTGTTTTTTTCCTACCAGATTTCTCTTAGCCCCTCAACTCGAGATGCAAATTAGTTACGCAGCCAGCTTAGCCCCACATTGGGCGGGTAGAGCGGGGTAAAGAGTGCTATCTGCTTGTCCCTCTCTCTCTCTCTCTGCCTCTTGTGCAACCGCAGACAGACAACGAACGCAACAGTCAAGTCACGTCAAAGGCAGTCAGTCTCCCTCCCACCCTCTCCCTCTCTCTTCCTGCCTCTCACAACCTCTTTTTCAACCGTCTGCGTATCCCATTTCACTTTGAATTCGTGCAATGTTTTCACGTTCTATTTAAATGGTTACGTAATTGCATAATTATGGGCGAAATGTAAGCCGAATCCTTGTGGTTCCGTTCCGTTCGCTCTCTTTTGTACACAAGATTTCGGACAAAAGAGTTTCAGCAGTGGGTGCGGGGGTGGAGAGGCGGCAAAAATAAAATTAATTTCAATGGAGAAAACATCCAAAGAGGTCAATGAACCCTCTCGAAGGGATTTTACAAGCATTCGCTGGGGCAGGAGTTTTAAAGGGAAGTGCGGGGGGAAAGTCAAATAGGGATTATAAATTGCAGACATCATTAAGAATGGAGTGCGGAATGGAAGTTTGATGGATAGATAAGGTTATAGAAGGTTAGGATACCAAAAATATATCAAAAATTATATATGGGAATTTCAGATTGGATGTCGAATCGAAATAGTTCGAGGAACGTGAATAATTTCTTCAATATGAGAGCACAACATTGGAAATAACTGATTGAGATCAAAGACTAACACGATATTGCTAATAACTGCTAAAAATTTCACTTTAAATTACAATTTCCATGCTGTGTCATGCACAAACAATGTATATTGTTTTTGGGTTTCTTAGCACCGACTTGTGCGCTTCGTTAAAGATTAAGCCACCTGTCCATTATACTGTTCTTCAGTCACAGTTTTCCAATCAACAAGAACCAAAATTAGACCCCAGATACCATAGCTCCTGTTATCCCCATAGCGTCTGTTAACCCCACAGCCCTTGTTATACCCATAGCCCCTGTTATACCTATAGCCCCTGCTGTATCCCTCTTATAAACATAGCCCAGCTCCTGTTATCCCCATAGCCCCTGTTATCTCCATAGCCTCTGTTATCGCCATACCCAATGTTAGCCTCGTTATCCCCGCAGCCACTGTTATACCCATACCCCCTGTTAGCCCCTTCCACAAACCAATCTCGACTTCCATCACGCACTCAGTTCTCTCTCTCATCTCCCTGGGCATTGAATCCAAAATCCAAAAACCAGTCACACATGTCAAGCATTTAATTAAATGCTATAAATCAAATGCCTGACAACTTTATGCAAATAATTCTCAACAAATTTTGCACTGCCCACGCTCCACCCAGGTCAAAAGCCATAAAACGGAAGCTAAAATATATATGTACATATATTTGTACATAAAAATAAAGCCAATCCAACACAAAAGATAAAATGCAAAATGCAATTTAATGGGGGGAAAACAGAGAAATTTTTCGTAGAAAATAAGCAGCAGCAAAAAAAAAAGATAAAGAGAAAGCAAAAATGGTGGTACCCATCCGAGGCACGTTTTTCAATTAAAATGCCGTTTCCTTTTCCTTCGCGGAGTAGAGCAGGGAGAACCCTGGGAGAACCCCCTGTCAACAGACGCGTGAAAAAACGCCGCGAAGAAAACGCACTCGCGTTTATTTCCGCCAGGCAACCGCCTGCCAACCGCTGTGGCACGTGATTTGTGTGCGTTTGTCGCTTTTTGTTGATTTCTTTTGTTGTTGTTGTTGCTGCTGTTTTCTGTTTGCGGCCAACAAAAATTGCCAATTGAAAATTTGCGGTCGAATATTTTGCCATCATTTCTAAATTGAATTTCGGCTGCTAAACAATTTTTAGGGAAGAAAATTTCCCACAAAAACTAAATAATTTTTGTGCAAAAATTTAAATCGATTTATGTTGAGAAATTTTTAGCAATTAACAATTTATGCTACGGTTTTTTTTGTTGCATTGGGTAGGAGAGGCAATCAGGCATTAAATGAACTATTTCAGGGGGTATTAAATGAATTATTTTGGGGGTATTAAGAAAAAAAAATAAAAAATCAAATGAGAAATACAATTTATTAGAATATTTTTGGCAAACCAATTTGTATGAATTTATAATTCCGACTAATTTAGAAATAAATATTTAAATGGAACTAAAATTAGTGTACGAGCAGAAACTATTTAAAACCTGTCGTAATGTGTGTACTGCTAAGCTACTCTGTAATTAGTGTGTACAGAAACTATTTAAAACCAATCCAAATTTGTGTACTGCTAGCTACTCTGTGAGAGTGCGAAATCCGACTAAAATTTCATTTTATTTGACACAATTTACGAATTTTAATTTACGAATCTTAAAGCTTCGAAAAATCACTAATAATGGCAATATTTTCTGCACTATTTAAACAATTTAAAGCTCTGAATAATAGCGATATTTTCTGAACTTTTAAACAATTTAAAGCACTGAAAATTTTGTAGAAAATCTCTAGAACAAATTTCCTTTCCCATTTATGCAAAAACATTTTGCCATTAAATTGTTCAGCAAAATCATTTTCACATTTGAAATGAAATTCGCCTGGGCACTGGACCAGAAATATACAAATAAACAGAATATACAGCAACAACAAGAAAAAAACACAATCAAAAGGAAGAAATTTCCCTACAGCATGTCCCGCTGTCCCCTAGCCAGTTGTGGACCTCAGCTGGTGGCTCCAGGCGGCTGCTGCTGCTGTTGTTGCTGCTGCTGCTGTTGCTGCTGCTGCCCAGAAGAAATCAAAACACTTATCAAATATGCATTGCGCATATTAAAAATCAATTAAATATTTACACAAACACACAAAATGGCGGCAGAGAGAGGCACTTAAAAATGACTGCGCGCCAGCCAGCAGGCAGCAGCAGCAGCAGCAGCGGCAACGTAACAAAAAGTAGGGATTTTTCGCAGTTGAAGAGAACGAAGTTTTGAATACACTTTGGCGATTAATAGTTTTGATTTATTTTATATATAAATAAATTTCATTTCAGAGAGGAATTAATATGACTTTAATTTGGTCAGAATAAAAGAAATATTTTTTCTTGACAACTTTAAAACTTTTGCATAAAAACCGAGGCCGAAAAATCTGCTTAAAATTGCAGGGACTACCCTCCAAAGTGTATTCAAAACAATGATAAAAATTTCACCAAAGAAGTCAGCAATGAGAGTATGAGAATAGAGACAGAGAGAGAGAGATAGAGAGAGCGCATACAGGAATGTAATATAATTGAGGCAAACGAACGGCAAATGTACAAAAGCAAAATGAAATTAAAAATTTATTATGGTTCAGCTGTTGTTGTTGTTGTTATGGCGTGTGAGAATGAGTGCGGTGCAGGGGAACGGTAAAGCGACTGCAGGAGAATCGGTGAATAAGAAAACGAAGCAGCGACAGCAGCAGCAGGAGCTGCAGCAGAGCAACGTATGGCAGAGAGGAGCGCCAGCAGCAGCGAATTAACACGAAAATTCTCAACAAATATTCAAACAGGAAGGTTTTTATTGTTTGAGACTACTATTCCATTTTTTATCTTTTAATATTATTATTAATTTTTTGTAGTGCAGAAAAACATTAACAGCATTGGAATAGAGCAGAGACCAAGCAGCAGCAGGGCAGCATCTAGGCAGCAGCAGAGAAGCAGCAGCAGCGGAGCAGAGAAAACAAACCCAGTCGCAGCAGCAGCAGCAACAGCGGAGCAGAGCCCAAGCAGCAGCAGAAATAACGGAGCAGAGCCCAAGCAGCAGCAGTCGCAGCAGAGACAGTCGCAGAGCCCAAAGCAGCGGCAGTTGCAGTCGCAGAGCCCAAGCAGCAGCAACAGCAGCAGTAAATGCAATGTCAAGGCAGCAGCAGAGCAGAGCACAGCGGAGAATCAG
This sequence comes from Drosophila bifasciata, assembly GCA_009664405.1. NCBI lineage: Eukaryota > Metazoa > Arthropoda > Insecta > Diptera > Drosophilidae > Drosophila > Drosophila bifasciata. Next base: position 10,378,205 of record CM019042.1, read on the forward strand.
CAGCGCAGCGCAGCGTCAGCCAAATAACGGAAATGGAAATTGCAATGCCAGAACAGAACGCGCAAACACATCGAAGCGTGTGAGAGAGAGGAGTAGGAAGAGAGGCTGTGCTGTTCTGGGCTGGCAAGGAAGGAAGGAAGGAAGCATGCGGTGGAGTAGAGGTATTAAAAGCGGCAAAAGGCAAGGAAGATGTCGTGCGGGAGCAGTCGAGTAGCGGGGGGCCATGTGTAAAGAGAAGTAAGGCAGTCACACAGCTGCTGCTATGCTGCTGCTGCTGCTATGCTGCTGCTGCTGCTGTTGTTGAAGTTTTGCATTTCCGGTAGGCAAACAACAAACAAATGTGAGAGAGTGAGAGAAAGACCAAATGCTAGACGAGAGTAAGAGTGAGCAGGCTGGCAGGCGGGAGACACAAGCTGAAGATATAACAATGTGTAATTGTTGTTGGCCCATTGATAAAGCTTAACAGTAAAAGAAAAGGCACAGAGTCACAGAGAGGGAGAGTTGCTGGCTGCCAGGCGTTAGAATGACAGCGGGGCGTGGGGCTGTGTGGCATGCCAGTGGGACACAAAACTCATTTGCATTTAACACGTTGACACACACACACACACACACACACAACGCGAAATAGCTTGAAAAAAGTACAGTGGCAATCAGCTAAAAGCTACTCAAGTGCCAGCACCAATTAACTAATTGAAAGTTTTAGTTGTTTAATTATTGGCGGATAAAAAATTATATGTAAAAAACTACATAAATTATTTTGAAAATTTATTTTGTAATAATAGAAAAACTCTTTGATATCCTGTTAACCAGTCCAAACCCACAAAAACAAAATTATTTTCTCAAAATTTAAAACTTTTTAACAATTCACAGCACCCACAAATAAATTTCCACTGACACACAACACTTCAAATTAATTAAAATGTAACTAAATATCACATTAAAAATAATAAAGCTCCTATTTCCAGCAGAGATAATTGTACGTTGGATTTCCATAAATAATTATATTTTAATAAAAAATAAAACACAATGGGCAAATCAGAGTTTTCAACAAGCTCATATTTCATACAAATTAATAGCGCACATTTCTGCATCTTTTTGCATAATTTAAACAATTTTAATGAAGTGTTTTTGGTTCAAACAATACTCAAAATTATATTTTAATCTGCAGTGAAAAAAACACACAGGGAAAATTGATATTGTGGGGTTTAAATGTGGAGGAGGCTCAACAATTAATTAAAATATGGAAATTTTTGATGAAGTGCCGCTCAGAATTTAATATGAAAATATATTTATTAAATGAAAGCTAACTAAAATAAATATTTACGAGCTGTTTTCAATTTAATCAAAGTGATTTCTAGACACAAATTCATTTTAAATAAATACAGAACTTTTATTTTTAGGCAGAAATATATGAAGCTTTTTTTCAGCTTCATTTTAGACATTTTCCAGCTTTATTTTAAACATTTTCCATATACCAACAGACAGTCATACAATCTTCAATCACACCTCAAAACACAAACAACTTAATCTACATACGATTATATTAAAACAATAATATATTCTTACTTTTTTTGTTTTCCCTTATTATCTGCTTACAACAATTCAATTTGATACACAATTTCAATTTATGAAATGAAACCACTTACGACGGCACCAGTGGCAAAAAATTTAATTGAAGGCAAAAATCAACAATGAACACTGCGGACAGTCGGCAAAGCCTTTGATTACGACTGTTATCATTGGGCGGTTGCCGGTCATTGCTTGAACACACATATACACACAATCACAGTGGTAGAGGGGGCTTCCCCTATATATTCCTTTCTTTCTTTCTTTTATTTGTTTTCACTTTCGACTGATTGAATTTTTCATTGGCGCGACTCGAATTTATGCACTTTAAAGCGTGGCTGAAGAACAAAAAACTGAATGAAGGAGAGCCAGCTCCTTGGCGTTAAGTTAGAAAAGTGAAAAAATTGTTTTCAAAAAGTATTGCCTACTTATGAGGGCACAAACCTCAACAAAACACGGCACGCACTTTGCACACACAAAACCCCAAACGAGTAGCTGCCAGATAACGGTGATACCGTGGTACCGTGAACGAAGAATAACGATGACAAACAGCGACGACGACAACGAAGACGACAAATAACGACAATGACACGGGGTGACGATGACGCGGATGGGCAGCACACATCCGCACCGTTTGAAAGCACGATTTATACTAAAAAGCCTGCCGCCTGCGGCTTCGTTTCGTGTCGGGAAAAATGTCGAAATTGAATTTCGCACACACACAGAGCACAGAAAGGGATTCGCTCTTTTGGCCGAGCGCGTCCAGTCAGAAGGACATGGCTCTCTGTTTACAGGCGGCAAAAGTTTAATGTACTAAAAGTGCAAGGCATTTTCTTCGTCTCTCTCTCTCTCTCATTCGGAATGACTCCTTTGCTGCTTCACATTTGGTGGGAAATTCTCTCTCGTTATTGTGCTCTTCGGCTTGAAGCTTCGTTTGAGCAGCTCTTCCACATGTTGCCATCATAGCAACCTGTTAGACGGATAGGCCTATAACTTCGCCTTGTAGACTGTAGCCCAGTCCCAATGAATGGACGGAGTGAATGAATGAACATTTTTGGTGGGAGAAGTGGCGAGGGTAGGTTAGGATATTGGCTACATATTGGCTTTAGAAAGAATGAAAAAGGAAAGATACCTAAGCTTAAAATTATCATAGAATATTGAGAACCTAGAACCTATTTCTATTTTATGATAATTTTAAGGGATTTATTCCTTTAAGATTTACAACCAATACATTTTTTAATGGTATATTTCTATTTTAGGGTCTGAAATCTATAGCAACTATCTATAGCTATAAAAGATTGTCGCTTATTCTCAGAATTTTTCTTCAAAACATTCCACTTTTCGTTTTCAAAAATTTCAAAACAATTTGTGGGAAATTTTCAAGCATATTTAAGAGAATTTTATCCTTGACTAAAGAGCGCGCCTGCGCCTTGAACGCTAACGGTTATAAGGGAAATTCTGTGAACCGGTTGGGGGAAAATATTTCTAATGTACTAAAAAAGCCCAAAACAAAAATATAAACAGAATTGATATGAATGGAATTAATGAATGAAATTAATGTAATAAAATACTAGAAATTTTTAAAAACTTATTCGATGTAATAAAGAATAATACATATATTCTTAAAAAAAGAAATGTTTTTCTTTTATTAGCGAAGAAGAATCTGATTTTGTTCCTCAATCGAACTGAAGTTTGGGTTTATGTTCATAAGACAGTTGAACAGTTTTAAGACTATTTAAGTCAAGATGTTACTCTATCTGAGTTCCAGAACACATCCTATCCCATGGATTAAATCTGATATTCAATTTCCTTCAAATGAATCTACACACATCTATTTCAATCCATTCCTTTTACCTATTAATACAACATCCTTTGGGTTATATCCACCACAAAAAGCCACCGGACTAACCAACTGATGAACGTAAAACACATACAGATACAGCTACAGAAACAACAACAATAACAATAGCAACGAGGGCAACTTTGCAACAGAGCAACAACCACAGATGTCGACAACGAAACGTGTGGCTAGCCAAAGAACAAATGCCCCGGCAACTTTAACCGCGAAAAGAAGACACAACAAATCCAACAACAAAACCTAGTTATACAAAAAACAAAAAAAAAACAAAAAAAAAACAAAATAAAACTTGTAAGAATATTAGATTCTGTAAAGTGACTATTGCAATGCCCTTACAGACTTTGGAGAAGAAAATTAAGACTTTAATTCAAAATTTTTTAGAATTTTTTTTTAATTTTCATATAAATATTCTTCCTACATATAAGAGGCAGAATTCCAACAAAATGCATATATACAAATAAAAAAAAAAATATGAACAGAATATAAATAGTATAAAAAAAATAAAAAAATGGTAAAATAAAAATAAAAATTCAAAATAAATAAAATATAAAAAAAAAAAAAAAAAAAAATAAAAAAAAAAAAAAAAAAAAAAAAATATAAATAAAAAAAATATAAATATAATATAAAAAATACCAAAAAAAAAAAATAAAAAAAAATAAAACATAGTAAAAATAAAAAAAAAATATAAAAAATAAATAAATAAAAAAAAAACCAAATCAAATATAAAAAAAAAAATGTTGAATAACAGGTTTAAAATTTAAATTAAATTAATAAAAAATTAATCTAAAAAGTCTTCGTTATATCTTCGTTTCAAAACCCTATATACCTGCTGTTAGGGTATATCAAAAACGGACACGTCTACACCAAAGTGGAAGTGGAAATGAGAACAGAAACAGCAACAGCTATGGGGGTGGAGAACTCTGAATGCGGAGGGGCGGCCCTAACCTAGACGACAATAAATACGCAACAAAAGCGTGGAAAAGCGGGGGGGCGAAGCAGAGGTAATCAGGTGGTGGCCCTCCATCCACCCGCTGAACCATATCATCTGAGCATCATGATGTAAAAACTTTTTCCCCAACCGGCCCCCTCTCGCTTTAACCCCAACCAACCTCTAACCCAAAGCTCCCAAACCTCCAAACGCTGGATAACCTCCCCACGCTCTATCTCCGCCCTACCCTCCCACACTCTATCTCCGCCCTACCCCAGACGCTCTATCTCTGCCCCACCTCCCCCACCTAACTGAATTTTTGTTTTGCAAACTTTTGCTTGTTTGTATATTCTATGCCCCCCCACAAACCAGTGACGGAACGTATGAAGGGTTACACTGTAAGAGATACTATAGCTGTTGCTTTTGTGGTAGGGAAATATTTCATCCTGTAGATATCAAGATAATCAGTTCATTTATTTTTTGTTGCGTGTAACGGTTAAGAGACCTGGTCCACAGGCTACCCCCCTCAGCACCCCCAGACTTTTTCTGCGGTGACGCGACGCGCGCTAAAAGTTGCGAAAATTTCGTTGGTTTTTTTTTTCTTCTACATCCCCCACCGATGCTTAACAAGAAAATTCCTGATGCGATTATGAGGCTCTTGTTAAGGTGAGAGACGAAAGGGAGAAGGGGTGGGGGTGGGAGTGGCAGTGGGGGAGGCAGAGAGGAAGGCAGTGACGGAGGCAATGGCAGTGCAGATCGGATGACACAGAGACAGTGGAAATTCCTTTGTGGTTTCTGCGGTTTGTTTTAATATAAAAAGCTGATTGGGGTGGTAGTGTAGTGTATGGTATGGTAGGGAGTATTTCTCTTGATTAAGAATAATTTGAAGAGTTAATCAACATTTTGTTTAAATTTAAAGAACGGGGGAAACTAATATAGGTTACCAAAGATAAATACACAAAGTTGATAGAAAACAAGGATATATTTTGGACAACATTATAGTAACATATAAATGGTATACGTATGTATAATTCACACAGGAGGTATTCTTTATACTGTATGGAAAGTAGAATCAGCGAGGTAATTAAATATTGCTTTTACACACACAGAAGAAGAAATGCACAGTGCAAATATTAATGTAAGGGAATCTCCTTATAGGTGAAATATTTTTGAATCATTTTGGAAATTATGAAAGGGAATTTTTCAATTAGTGAAATATTTTTTGATCATTGCTCTGTCGAAATTGTACAAATTTCACATAAATAAAGGCAATATTGAAAGGAAATTTCCCCCTAAAATAAATTGTCACTGAATGAAGTGCAAAGATAATCATTCAAAAATAATTTAAACAAAGTTAGAAATCTCTCAAAACCAAATACATGCCAAAGGATCTTCATCTTCAACCATCTTAACTACCATCTTATCAGCCCCATTTGACTTATTAGTATGCCCTAAATGAGATTGTGTTATATGTTCAACATTTTCTTAAAACGAAATAGGTCCTATAAGTTCTTACCACTACTCCACTGTTACTCCTTAGACTTCTTATCAATGTGTATCAACTAGTATGATAAAATATCTTGCTATATCTTAATCTAAATGCTTAAACTATAATTGCATTTAAGATAATAACTGTACGAGTAGTGAATCATCCAATGTATTTTTTTGTTTATTTTGCAATAATTCTGCGTTTGGAAAATGTCTCGCACTTACCTGTAAAAAAAAAAAGAAATAGAAAAACAATTAGCTGGTTACAGAAACTTGAATGAAAAGTCCCACCCAAAAACAAAAAAAATTCGATCAAATTCCAATAGTAAGCCCCCCACACACTACCCCGCCCAACCCACCACCCGGCTGCTTGAGACCGCCAATAAACCTCTTGAACAACTGCAAAGGGCACACAGAGTGGGAGAGCGAAGAAGGAGAGCGAAGAAGGAGAGACGACCGCAGCGAAATGCACTCAAAAGTCTACATAGGTGACATCCCCCTGCAGCCCCCCTCCCCCTCCGCTTCGACGGACGAGCGGACGACTCCAAGCGACCGACCGACCACCACGCAGCAATGCAATAACGCCGACAGATTACAAAGTGCACATGCGGTAAGCCCCCAAGTAGTGGGGGGACAGAAAGGGACAAAAGCTGCGTACGGGCAAAGTCGCTGTGTAAGAAACAACAACAAGAACAAAACACTTGAAAACCTTGCGGTAAAAGCCTCCGTTCGCTTTGCGCTCGCTCTGTGCTTGTCGTTCGCTTTGCGCTCGCTTGCCCACCCGCTCTCTCTCTCTCACTCTGTTTGTCTAGCTGGCTGCCTGGCTGCTCTTGTTGCTGTAGTCTTCACTTCTCTTCTCTTCACTTCACTTCTCTTATCTTCTTTTTAGTATGGCCTTTTGCCGAACTCCATTAAGTTGACGCGAAGAACTTTAGTTTTGTGGTCGCCAGGCATTTGCTGCTTCGTTTTGAAAGGGTACTCTCGGGGAGAGTGAGGGTATATTGGAATAGATACTTGTTTGGTTCTTTAGGAAACTCAATGCGGTAACTTAAATGAATATAAATATTAAATATGTGTAAATCAAATTTGTTCAAATAATTTTAAAATTTAACTGAAAACAAATTTAAAAAAATTAATATTATGAATATCAAAATAAAGGGAAAATATTTTTCGTTTTACAATTTTAATCTTTTGGTGAAAAAAAACGATTGGTATACTTTTTTTTTTAAATTCAAGTGTAAATACCTAAATTAAAATTTTGTATCCATTAAAACTTATGGTTAAAATAAGAAAACAATTTTCAATTTTTATTTTCAGTAATTAATTTTTTATATTTTCCTTTCCTAGTCTTCAAATAATATATTTATTATTAATGATTTTTTTTTAATGGATTTTTTTTTTTCCCAATTTTAACGCAGTTTTTACAAAAAAATACTGTTATTTTTAAGTATTTTATACCTTTTATGAACATTTGTTTTTTAAATTTATAAACCCAATTACTGGTCATCCCAATAGTCGCAATATCGAAAAACAAAAACTCTCCCACTTTTATGTTCTATTGCTGCAGATGTTGCTGTTTGTTCCTCCTATTGCTGTTGCTGCTGTTGTTTGGGAGTGTGTTGAAAATGTGTCGTTGTCTCTATGATGTGTCTGCTGTTTCAGCTTCCCAATGAAGTGGTTAGAGATACGGGGGGGAGGGAGTCCTATACATTCTCTTATATGCATGGCCCCAAAACAAAGGCAGACAAAACATCCAGTGCATCCCCCCACATGGCCCTGGACATGAGTAGAAGGCCAGGAACAACAACCTGAATGGACACAAAGTTTTGTTCTCCGACTATGACCTATGACAACAACACAACAGCAGCCTAACAGCCTCCTTCCCGCCTTGATTATGTTGATTTGATGATGAAAAGTTGTACCCCAAAAACACATGAGAGTTTGGAAGAAGAGACTCCCATGGGTAAGTGATCGTAGTAGAAAGGTTAATCAATTGAATGGGTTCGCTCTCCTCTTGGTTAGGCACTTAAAGAGCCAAAGTTCAATCTACAAACGGTAGAGAGTTTCAATCAAATTTTGGCACATGTTTTTCTCTATTAATTGACATGGATTTCATTGAATATTGTAATCTCTCCCCTTTATTAATCATCAATGAATTTTAATTACTTAAATTCTGATCCCACACTGCTCTCAATTTTGGTTTCAATTAGGTAAAAAAAACTCTTTTCAGTGTTTCAATTTCGTTGTCCCTTCTTTAATCATGAGATACCAGAAGGCCAGGCCAAAGAGATCCACAGAGCCTGGCTGCTGCCAAGAAAATGTTGATGAAAAAAGAAAAAGAAAGAACTAACTCCGTTAGCTCTGATGTCTAGGTGGCCATTTACAATGCGACAAAAAGGAAGTGCATTGCATGAGACCTTTTCCTTCATCTCATACCAATAAGCTTTTCCTGCTGCTGCTTCAGGAAAAATGCCTGCACAGGAAAGGGCCTTTTAAAAAAAATATAGACGCACACACACACACAGCGGGATGGGAGATGCGCTGAAAGCGTATGAAACAGCAGGGGGGCAGGCAGCAGGACCAAGATGGGTGAGGCATGTGGCACACAGACATAGTAGGACATCCCCATCCCCACACACACACAGAAACAGATAAATGGTAGCAACTTTTTAACAAAACCAAAGGAACGGGCAGTGCATTGAGGACAGACTTTTTATCCGCCTGCCTGCCTGCAACCAAAGGAAAGCACGTGGGTAGGTCATGAGGAGACGACAGGATACCCTGTACTCTCTTTTTCGTTGTATCTACTGTAGATGCAGATAAAGAGAAAAAAAAACACAATAATAAAAAATTAGAATCAAAAAAGATTGAAAATTAAAAAAAAAAAATTTTAAAAATTAAAAAAATGCAAAATTTAACAAAAAATAAAATAAAAAAACAAATTTAAAATAAAAAAAAAAAAAAAAATTAAAAAAATAAACAAAATTTAAAAAAAAAAAAAGAAACTTAAAAAAAAAAAAATTCAAAAAAAAAAAAAAAAAATTTTTTTTTTTTTAATAAAAATTTAAAAAAATAAAATAAAAAAAAATTAGAAAAAAAAAACATAAAAAAAAAAATTTAAAAAACAAAGAGAATTTGAAAAAAAAAAAAAAATTAAAAAAAAAATTAAAAATTAATTTTAAAAAAAAATTTGAATTAATTAAAATAAAAAATAGAAATGTAATAAAAAAAAAAAAAAAATCAAAAAAAAAAAATATTTTTAAAATAAAAAAACAAAAAAAAAAATTATATGAAAAAAAAAATATATCAAATTAAAAAAAAAAATCAATTAAAAAAAAATCAAGTTAAAAAAACACAAATTAAAAATATTAAAAAAAAAAAAAAAAATGATAATAAAAAATCTTCAATGAACCATTAATTATATTTTCATTCCAATACCATTCCCTCATCTATTAAAGGGTATCCGAAACGGAAGCAACAACAAAAACAACATGTAAAATTATGCGCCAGTAGGAAGGACAAGTTTATGGGGTTGACCCCCAACGATGAAGAAGAAGCAGCAGCAAAGCAGCAGCAGAAGATGAAGGAGAAATCCGAATCAGAATCAGGAACATCCCAAGTGCATTCATTCACAAGCCAAAGGGACAATCAGATGGGCAGATGGGGATGTTATGGGTTACAAGAGGGTGGGGAGTGGGCGCAGGACCACGCAAATATGCCAAAGCCAAAAGGGGGAGAGAGAAACAACAACAAAACAGGAAGTACGCATTTCCTGCACTCGACGGGAAAAAGGGAAGAATATAAAAACATTCCAAGGAATTGCTTGGGTCTCCCCTTTGGAATGGGCGAATGCGGGGGATGGTGAGACGCAGAAATGTTGCGACGACAAGACACAACTTTGTGACATCAAAAAGTGCCTGGGAAAAACTGTTTTTCTTTAGCTCTCGCCACTCCATTTTCCGCTTTATACTAGGGAATTAATTGAAACCGAATAGAGCTGGGGGCAGACGGAGATGGGGGGACTTGATCTTGACACTGTGCAGTGTCCCTGAACTTGCCCAAAAAAAAAGCATTTTCTTTACCTTCAGACTTTACAAAATATTTGTCCATTCAGCATTTCTGCTAGGGGTGGGGTGGGGGCGACACCAAATGAGTTTCGTGTCACAAGTTGACCCAGCCGAGATTAAGTGGGCGTTTAATTTGCCAACTCTCATTGTGGGGAGTCTACCCTCCCAGGTCTGTCTCTCCCCCACTCTGTCTCTGTCTCCCATTTTCGTCTATGAAAATACTGCGTTAATGTAATCCACGCTGCTGGCATTTCCGTATGCTTCCTTCCGTTTGCTTTTTTGGCTCCTTTTTTGTTTTTTTTTTTTTTTGGGTGGTATGTTTGCCTTTGTCCTTGGCAGTGGACACTGGGTGGAACTGGGCACTTGCCTCTCGTAACTTTGCCACTTGCCGCCTGGCTGATCTCTCTGTCTCTGTGTTTCTGGTTGTGTGCTATTTTAGCTTAATCAACAAAGTAAATAAAAATGTCCTGCCCAATGACCCCACAGGCCGGAGGTCATTCTCTGTCGTTTTTTATGTAGTTCTTTTGCAGGGGGGAGGGTTGGGCTTAATAAGTTATAAATAAATATTATATAAATTAAGGATTTACCTTATGGGCATAAGAAAGCAAACTAATGGTGAAAAAAAAGTCATTTTGTTAGGATTTTGAATATTTATTTAGCAGGAGGTTTAAGTGGGGAACGGGAAGCTACTGGGCTGAACAGAGAATGGGAACTTTTGTGGCAGTAACTAAACAAGAGGAGCCAGGAGCGGCATCTACCTTACCATAAAATATTTACCAATTGTCGAGCATCTTTTAATAAGAGACTTAAAATATCTCCTACAAAAATCAAAGCTAACTCCAACCATAACCCTACGGAAAAAACACAACAGAGAATCTCTCAGACCTCAGAACAAACTCTCTGCCTACCTTCACGCATGTTAACGGGTTTACACCGTTTTGTAAGCCTTCCCAAGCAAATCATTCTTCAAAAAAATAAACCATAATTTAATTAATATTTTCTATATTCCCTGCACTGCTACCAACACTCATTAGCAGCTTTACAATTTACCATAATACCTCTCGTCTGAAAATGTATGAACGTAAAAAACCCCAGACTAAATGAAGCGAAAACTCACTTTGATGTGCAACAACAATGGTGGAGCTGGGGGGAAATGAGAAATGCCAGCAAAGGAATGAAAACTGAGAATTGAAAAAGGACCTGAGCGCCCCGCCTCCTGTCCATTGACTAAGTTGTCAACACAGTCCCACGTAATTATAGAGTATAGGGTGCTACCAAACACTCACACACACACCCACACACATTCTGAGTCCCGCTGCCATGTCACATACACATGTACAATTTCATTTACTTTCTCTAATAATTTCTGTAGAAAATTCCAATTGCACATGTGGGACTTTATATTGGCATCAGCAACCAGCCAGTGAGCACTGGAAACCAATTAAAATGCTGCCCTGGCACTGATTATGCCAACGACAAATCTCTCTCTCTCTCCCCATCCCTCTCTGTGTGTGTGTGTGTGTGTGTGTGAGACAGAAGTATGTTCTGTGCTGCTTGCTCCGCGTGTTGGTGTGAATAGATTGGTATGTGTCAACTAAGTGCAGTTAATTAGTGCGAAAATCACTTCAGTTGGCTGGGGATATACTTTTTCGTTCGCCTTCTCTTCTACCTTCCCACTGCATTCTATCAGATTTCTTTTTAGCTCTTTATACCCTTGAAGAGACTGTTTAAGTTTTTCCTTCAAGTTTGCAATGCAGTTGCAACCAGAGAAGGACTTGGAAATAGAGATGGGCATGGACCGGGTTTTTTTCTCGTGTCACGTGATAAAATTGAAATTTTACATTTTTTTTTACCTTTTAATCGAGGTAAAAATAAAAATAAATAAAAAAATACAAAAAAGTATATTGCATCTGTTTCCGCCCGGGATCGAACCGGGGGCCTTCTGCGTGTTAGGCAGATGTGATAACCGCTACACCACGGAAACAGTTGAAACAATGCCCGCATAAATATCAATTTCAGGCGCTCGGTTTGGAGGGACAGTTGGCGAGGGGCCAAAAAAACTGGTTCAGTGAATAAATCAAAGTCTATTTAAAGTTTATGTTATTCAAAAGTACATTCAGTGATTGGCCAGTTTGTCCATTGTTAAATTTATGGGATTTGAGAGGTGCGGTGATAAAAAAATATATATAAGAGCGTAGGGTTGTGTGGACTATCTGGTGAGATAGTGATACGGAAACAGCTGAAATCAAGGTGACCAAACACCGAACAGTGGGCCATAGAATAGTATTGATAAAAACAATAGAAAATGCATACGTATAACAAAAACAAATTTAACAAAAAAACATTAAAAGGTGTAGAATGTTATTTAAAAAAAAAACAAGTCCATAGGGATCATATTTTCGATAACCTACACAATGACTCCCTATAACTCTTCTGATCGACTATTCGGCGCAAAAGCAAATATATTTAATTAAATATCTCACTAAACGTTGTCTCAGCCATATACTCAGAACGACTTGCAAATAGAGGTGGTTATTTTTTTTTCCAATTTTTTCTAGCTAACTTAAAAATAAATATTAAAAAAAAAAGAATACAAAAATATTTTACATCTGTTTCCGCCCGGGATCGAACCGGGGGCCTTCTGCGTGTTAGGCAGATGTGATAACCGCTACACCACGGAAACAGTTGAATTATGCTGTTGTATATATAATCTTCGGTTTTGGTTTGACTTTTATGTTGTATATATTTATATATAAATATATATTGATTTAAATATACAACTAATCGTAACAATCAAACCAAAAACCAAGACCCCATGAATGGTGGCTAAACTCAAACGAACAAAAGAAATACATAACTAAATAACGACTTTCGAGTGTAGTATTTGACAAACAGAATTCAACATCCTCGATAGTATAGTGGTCAGTATCCCCGCCTGTCACGCGGGAGACCGGGGTTCAATTCCCCGTCGGGGAGAGATGTAATATTCTTTTTTTTTTTTTTTTTCTTCTTAAATCGGATCGGATTTTTTTACTATTCAATTTTAAGTT